>CM066226.1:0-1200000 GCA_033675125.1 Athetis lepigone | reverse complement strand
ACCAAAATAATG
The DNA here is from genome assembly GCA_033675125.1 of Athetis lepigone. NCBI lineage: Eukaryota > Metazoa > Arthropoda > Insecta > Lepidoptera > Noctuidae > Athetis > Athetis lepigone. Next base: position 1,199,988 of record CM066226.1, on the reverse strand, counting down.
CAAATATTTTGCCAAATACACCAAGTGAAGTCTTACTATTAAACCGGCAGAAATATATGTAACATGTTAAATGTGTAACATGTTAATTCTCCAATATACCTAAAATCTAGCTAACAAACACAATTATTTGAACATGATTTCCGCGCCGATTCGATTTCGCACAGTTTGATTAGGAATCCCGCTGGACCAATCATATTAGGCGATGAGCGGTCCGAGTTTCGAATAAACCCAATGTCCCGGAGGTCGGCCGAAAATTCCCAGCATTTAAGCGAACTAAATAGAAGAAACCTCCTGGGAGAGGACAAATGTAATGCGTGTGAAATTGACTGAACGGTTTATTTATTAACAACTAACTGTCCCTCGCGGTTTTATCCTGCTCCGCCTCCGTAGATAACCTGTTTACAGAGAGGCAACAGTAGTTTATTATTAGTAGTTTTGTGTGGAAGAGTAAAAGACATTTGTCCATGTATTCTTAGCTCACCATTAGATTTTTGATATTCTAGTAAAAAATGTAGATTATACGAGTACTATAAAATATGTATGTGACTATGTGTACATACACTACAGTAATTTGAACTGTGGCATTTTTATCTATTTGCCAGAATTTGTTAAGGAGAGCCTTTTATAATCTTTTGTCGGTGCAGTTACCTGTCTATAATTAGCGCTCTGCATAATCTATTCTATTCTATTATAAAAACTTGTAAAATAGAATAGATAACTTAAAAAGAGATCATGAGTAAAACCCACAACTTCGTAAACCTTCGCCGCTGGCCCGCAAAACTTTAACCAAACCATACCCAAAACCTGAACCACCTAGAATTCTAAAACAATCGATCTTAAGATTGGGGTGGAAAGGCAAGCGGGGTGAAGGGGGCGGGGTCGCATCAATTCAGCAATTTCATTATACATGATTGGAGGGCTGTTTGTTCGTGGTTGGCGCGTTGCCAGGCCTGCATAATGTTCCAACACCGCGCAGTGGACAACGAAGGTCAACTCCGAACAATACTGAGCTAGTACGTGCTTTGTTTGGTTAGGATTCAATTAGGATAGCTGGAATTCTGTGTGGCGTGATTTGCTTAGCTTTGTAATAGCGTTGTGCATTCTTGTCTTGTGTAAATGAAAAAAAGGAAAATGAGACATAGTACAAAAATAATCTCATAATTGAGAATATTTTTTACGATGTGGTCAATCCTGAAGTGAGCAAACATTTAGAAAGGAAAGCACATTTTTTAATGTCGCTCAAAGTTTATGAAAACTTTAAAATTATGCTTTTTCCTTCAAAACGGTCTAGTATTTTCCCTGTAAAGACGGAAACAATAGAAATGTGACGTTTATGATATATACATAATTTTCTTAACAATCACCACCCTTTTTAAAATTACATTTTCTTCTGCATAATGTTTTTACCCTCTGTATAATGTGGCCTCTCAGAAAATGAACCTCTACACCTAACTACATGTAGAGACGAGGAACATTATTAACCACGAAAGTTTAAACAAAAAAAAATTGATTCTGAACAACACCCTCAGACAACTATGTGAAATTATGCAACAATTTTTATCTACAAATACAGAACTTTTGATCTAAATAGTACTGTAATTAAGATTCTTTTTGTTGTGTATTTTTATACAAAAGACAGCATTGCACCAATTCGATTGTTAAATAAATGTTAACAGCGTAAAACCTAATCTCATGGCATGCTAAGACAGATCCTAGAGGTGTAATTGTGTGCCTTGTTTAAAAGATAGAAATTTGTACATTATTAAAATAAATAAATAAATAAAATAAATAAAATAAATAAATATCTTAGGACAACTCACACACGGTCATCTGATCCCAAGCTAAGCAGAGCTTGTGTTATGGTAACCAGACAACTGATATACATACTTATATACCAAACCAAAAATAATACTAAATTGTAGAATTAGCCTTCTGTCTGTCTTTGTACAGTGAAGTTTGAAAAACGACTGCATTGCCCAAATGTCTCGGGCCGGCTATCATTGTGAATTTCTGCATCGCTGCCGAAGTTGGTACAGTTTGTAGCCTTTATGCAAAGTGTCGCGTACAACTGACGTTTATTTTTGTTTTATTGTTTTGTATGAATTTCAATTTTCGAGGTGGAAGTTGGCGCATAAAGACTGCTTAATAATATGAAATAAGTAATATAGAACGCGTTACAATATAAGTAACTAATTATAATATTACTAGCTTATGCCCGCGGCTTCGCTCGCGTTAGAAAGAGACAAAAAGTAGCCTATGTTACTCTCCATCCCTTCAACTATCAGCACTTAAAAAATCACGTTAATTCGTCGCTCCGTTTTGCCGTGAAAGAAAGAAAAACATACAGACAGACAGACAGACAAACAGGCACACTTTCCCATTTATAATATTAGTTTGGATAGTATGGATAACTTATGTATTTTAAATATTAGCGCTTTGAATTTTAAATAGCAATCTGATTATGTTATCTGTGTTATAATTGTTAATGATAATTTATTTATTTATTTTATTTTGTATTTTATTTTAGATGATTTCTATTCAACTGGCCGATTTAGCTTTAGAAAGAAACACAACAGCCATTATTCTTCAAGAAAAAATAATAAAGAAAAATAAAAACTTTAATGGCATTTAAATTTTTATTTTACTACTAATGTACAGTGTTTGCGTCTCTAGCTGTCATTTTACCATATGTCGCACCTAAAAAGTTTGGATTACTAATGTTGGAATAATTTTGGAAAAAGGTTGGTTTTATCTTAGGGCGGCAAAATAAAAAAAAAGCTCAGATTAAAAAGTAATTATATTTTCATTGCATGTTTTTTGCTAAAACACTGAACCTGTACACAACATTAGGAATATTAGTCAAAAAATACTATTTTTTATTTCCTTCTATCTAGAACTGAGTGCATTTTACCGTCAAAACAAGAAAACTCTATAAAAAAGTAGCTCAGCTCCAACAAACACAAAATAGTAAAGAAAAGCCTTACAAGAGCCTACAACGCTGCGCTTACTTAGCTAATGTGTTCCATTGTTTCTTGCACTAAACAGATTAACTTAGTAATACCAAGTATCCGGTACTGCATACAGTTGGGAGGAAGGGGGGAGAAGGGACCCCCCTAAGAGGGTGGGTTATCCGGCATTCCATGTATGAATATTTTATGAGTATATTTGTGTTCATGTTATCACAAGAAATTTGCAAAGTCACGCGTTTTTGATTGTGCGAGTATGGAAAATACTAGTAAGTTTTGACACGTTTACACTGACCTGAAAATTGTATCGATCGGCATGTTTGTGTGCGCGTATAAGTGTATAACACAGACCCAAGCTGAAAGTTAAATGAATTCCCATTATTTTTATGTTTTGGGTCATACCCAGGTCCCAGTTTCAGGCATTATTGTAGGAGCTGTGAGTACCGACGCTTTTTTACGAAACAAACTTTTAATAAAATATTCTTGCTCCCCACAACTCCACAGTGTTGTTTGCCAAAGCTATCAAGACGTTTTGCCGTTGCGTTATGCTGCGATTTATAAAAGCAATTTTTATACATAATAAAAAATCGTTTCCTACAATATATTTTTGACAAAACCTTCCTTTGCTCAAGACTTTCCTTTGGAATGTCAGTATAACTCTACCACTCCCTAAAAATTCTAAATATATAACCATAGTGCAGGTATTTTAAATTAGACCATAAACCTACTAAAGTTTTGACTGACCTGAGATATTAATCCGGTCTTCATCATAATAGTCGAGCCTGTGGAGCTCCTCATCATCGTCAGGCAGTACAGGCTCGTCGGGCAGGTCGTCGGGGCGGCGCGCGCGCGTCGCGTTGGGCGCCGCGCTCACCAGCACGCAGACCACCGCCAGCGGCAGCACCACCTCCATGGCGACATCACCGCGTGCCACGCTCACGGACGCTGCCGAGGAAACAAGGACTCTATTACAACTGGTTAAAGATCACAACAGGATAAGGAAAGCACCTCCTGACTAAGGATCAAAATGTAACAGGATAAGGGGCACCAACTCACGGACACTGTCAAGGAGATGAGGATTCTATTACAACTGGTTAAAGACCATAACAGGATAAGGGGACCTCCTCCAAGGCAACATCAGATCACATCGGGTCAGCAAGACCACCTCCATGGCGACATCATCGCGTGCCGCACACCTCACGGACGCTGCCGAAGAGATAAGGATTCTATCACAACTGGTTAAAGACCATAACAGGATAAGGAGACCACCTCCATGGCCATCACCACGCACCGCATTCCTCACGGACGCCAAAGCGAGGAAGACTTTATTACAACTGGTTAAAGAACACAACGGAATAAGGGGGACCTCCTTCAGGGCAACGTCACCAGTCACGAGGTGACAATTCTATTGCAACTGATTAAGGATCAAAATGTGACATCGAGATAAGAGGTACCACCTCACGGACGCTGCCAAAGAGATGAGGATTCTATTACAAATGGTTAAAGAACACAACAGAAAAAAGGACCACCTCCAGGAAATTAGAGGAGAGAAGAAGTCTTTGCGTTATAATAGGAAAAGAAGTGGTTTTCCACATTAAGCTTTTTGCAAAGAATGCACTAAGTCAGCATGACACTTTGACACAAAGGAAAATGTAACTGTTGGTTCTCTCCAACTGAAGACCAACCGTTGTTAACTGTAAGGTATGTACTAGTTCCTGTTTTTAAAGTCATTATTTACAGAAACTAGTTCAACTGCGAAGCTTAAAAAATATTCCAGTTGAACAGACAGAAGGACTTGCGGCATGTATACTTAATTGTTATCTTGTTAACTTGTTCGCAAGGAAAACGAATGGAAGCAGAAACCAATCAATACTGCCCTATTTCCATGTTGATTCCACTTTGTTCTTCAAGAAAAATAAAAACTATTCCCTTTGAAACGAAGTAGATATTTTTACTGCTTCTATTACGAGAAAGACCTGTAATTATGCAGAGGTCAAACTTCAACCAATAATTTCGCTTTTATAATTTGAGTATTTTAAATCTAAATTGTTGGAAAAGTTAATTAAAACTCTTCAAAATGATTTGATAAAAATCTTAGATTCGAAAACCTCGCCTCACCCACATTTAGACATCCGAATCCATCTATTTGGTAATTATGGTAATTTTGGACTCCCCTGCAATGCTATTCTGATAACCTTTCTGTAGTATTTAAGGAGAGTTAGAGTATTGCTCTCAAATTCCCCAGCTTCGCAAAGGTGTTACAATTCTTCGAAGGTCTCGAGTTTTCTCTACTTTAATATACATATATTACACACCTGAACCTGCCTCATAAATCAGTCTATCTAACGGTAAAAACGAGGAGAAAATTCGTTCAGCACTTTTTGATAGCAGCTTGAAAGTAGAACACACTGCTGTTTTAAACTCGTTTGTTATTTAACCTCTTGAAGTCGCGCTGTTATTGTCTTTCTATTGTGTCTTGAATCACGTATGTGCGAAGGATACATGAGTAATAATTTAGCAAATAATAGAGCTCATCGGTTCTGCGAGAGATGTGAGAGCCAATGCCACTTTCGTTTGCTTTTTTATTTTATTTACACTTTATGCACAACGGTACACAGGCGGACTTAATGCCAAAGGAATTCTTTCCCAGCCAACCAAGGGTGGTGAAGAGATAGCATAGTAGGTGCATTTATGGTGGTAAAACTAAAAAGATAGAAGTAGGTATATAGTATAATATATAAAAAAAATACATAATAATATACATAATAACTACATACATAAGTAAATAAATACATATATCTATAATATATATTTATATATAAGTGAAAGTAAATTATGAAAGAACTCTGCTTAATACTTAATGCTGTAAATGAATCTTCAATTTCCGCTTAAATGCATATCGACTGGTCGCCGTCCTAATATCAAGAGGAAGCACAATCCAGAGAAGAATGGCCTGAATATATAAAGCAGGAGGAGATTTTTGGAAGAGCGCAGATTTCTAGCATGGGAAGAACAAAGATTTTTTGACTGGCTGTGTCAACTCCTTCATAGTTCAGTGGAGATCATGGTTAAGCAAGAGTAGTGTGAGATGTCTACCGACCAGATTGACAAGTAATAAACATTATTTTATACTTTTTCATTTATCTCCAGCCCCGCCCGCGTGGTAGTCGAAATTTCTATCCCCTATTTTCCCATTTAAGATCCGAAAATCCTTTTTTAGTAGATAACACAGAATGCGAAGTGTAGGTAACACTTTACATGGTTTCAGGACCAGCAGTTTGGGCTGTGCGTTGATATTTCAATCTTTACCAGTTATCTATTAGTCACTGTCGTTGAACTCCGGATATAAGCCTGGAGCGTGTGGTTGAGACACCTGTCCCATTCGGAACGGTTCCAAGTTGGCAGCCGTACCGCAGGCTAATTAATAGAGGATCTGTGGTATTTGTTACTGATGTTTCAATCTTGATTTTTATCTATAAATAAAGAAGGTACAGTTTGGTTTTTTGTTTGTATAATGACGTAAATTGTGGAAGTAGGTAGGATTGATTGCAAGAAGTATTTTACTGACAGCTGGCAATCACCAAGTGCAAGAAACTTATTAGACGGTATCGGGTTGGCCCGCGTAGATGTCGAACTTTTATCCACTATTTTACTCCTTCAGGGCTCGAATTTTCCAAAATCGTTCCTTAGTGGCTACCTACTTCTTACAAAGAACACACCTACAATTTTTTATGTCTCTAGTACCAGCGGTTTGGACTGTGCGTTGATATACATATCAACAATCAGTCAGTCGATATGTATACATGCTTAACATGCGTCCAATGTCGCACGCAGAGGGTATAAAATTACTATAAAAGTTACTTAAAATTATAATTGTTTACGAGTGTAGTAAAACCCACTATTACAATAAATAAATGGAAGTGTAACGGAAACCTACCCTGAAAGTTAACTATTACAAGCAATTATAACTTTATCGCTCCATAGCTATGACATACAGCGGTTGATCACGCATGGCGCTGGAATTATACAAGGTGGTTTTTCAACCTATGGAAGAATTTTTGTGATGAATTGTATGTTTTTAGGGTCGATGTTGTGTAATATTTTTAATTATGTCTGTTAACCTAAGCTTCGAAGAGTTTCCCTGTCTTTTTCACGACTCTTTCATCAGGTCAAGTTGAAATATTGTATTGTCACGGAAAATTAATATATGTGTAAAGTTTCATAAGAATTGGTTGTATGGAAGTTGTATAAAAAGCAGTTGCAAGAATTGTATCAAACAAATACACGAGACTGAGCTGAATAAAACCGTTTAAAATGCTCCCAAATATTGCTCTTTTGAGAGATGATAATAATATTTTCGTAACATATATTTCGACTAGTAATACCAACTGTATTTTAAACCAAAAAAGCAGTAAATAATATTAGTTAGTAACGCGACCAACAGGTTGCCGTGAGTTAACTGTTTAACTGTTTGTTGCCAGTTTTTTGATAGATAGACCAGACAGGGAAAAGTTTCCCGTTCACAAGTCAGTAGTGCAAAGTTTTACAGGTTTCTTGGCAGCTGTTTGTCTGATAAACCCCTTAAACAGAGGTAGTTACATACTCTAGGTTGAATTAGAGAGTGTGGGCATAATATTTTTGTGGGTTGTATGATTATATCAGAGTTAAGTTAAAGAAGCAAGTTTTTAGTGCTAGTTGGTTTTAGTAAATCAGACTTACCTCGTGGGAAACTAATTTAAGTGTGAATTAATTTAGACGTTCCTAAATGTACGATTGACAGACAATTTGTGGCTGCAATATTTTACCAGTCAGTGGTATTTACAACTATTGCAACTAAAATATTGTTACTCACATACTTTTGATAAGAAAGATTGCTGAAGCTTTAAATGATTGGGCTAGCGTTCCTATTACAATTTGCTTAATTCTATTGCAATTAATCTAAGTTGCTTATTTATGCCCGCCAGGTCATTGTAAGAAAGAAAGGTGCCGATTCTCTTGTGCACAAACTATCGTAAATTTAAGTTAAGTGCATCTTTCTCTTTCCTTTTAATTAAGAAAAGGACAGAAGATCAAACATTAGTTAAGTCCCGTCAAATTTAGACACTCCATAGATAATTTAAACGCAATTTAAAAACATGGCGTCTAAATATACGTCAATTTTCATCAGGCGCTGTCTAATTTGACAGGATTAAACTAAAATGTATCTTCTGTCCTTTTCTTTAAGAAATGGAAAGAGAAAGATGCACTTAACTTAAATTTACGATAGTTTGTGCACAAGAGAATCGGCACCAATGTTAGTTTAACTTAGTAAATGGTTTGTGAAGGTCCGATAGGCAACATACAAAATGATGCACTGATAAAACACAGAGCTCGATTTAAAATACTGCAAGGCGAACCTATAATAAATATCAGAAAAGACTGAACAGGCGATTACTTCTCAACAGAAACTAACCGCTACAATAAATAATACTAAATAAATAATAAATATGCTGGGACAACTCACACACGGTCATCTGATCCCAAGTTAAGCTCTACTTAAAGCTTGTGTTATGGTAACCAGACAACTGATATACATACTTATATGATTTATAAATACATACATATTATAGATAAATTACACCCAGACACAGAGCAAACAATCATGCTCATCACATAAAGTTTGTTCTGGGTGGGAATCAAACCCACGACCTCCGGCTTAGCAGTCAGGGCTACTAACCACTACACCAACAGGCCCGTCAAAACAATGTATCGTATCGATCTATTAGATCTAGTAGAATGAAAAACATAACATTTCCATACAGATTTAACAAAAACATATCGTGTAAAGTCGATAAAATAACTACAAGACCTTACAATGGTCCGGACAACGATTGTCGTGTCTCAACGGATGTAGGATACCATTGACTTCGTTCCCAACGACCCGAAGCACAATCATGTCGCCGACAAGTTACAATTTAAATATGATATCTCCTACTTTTCCGCCCTTTCCGATATTTTTTCCATTTTTGTGGAAATATTCATTGAGTTTCCTTTTTACGCAATTTGAAGATGTTGTTAAGATATAGAGGACCGATTCAGAACGAATGAATGAATGGAAATGTTTCAATAAAAATTGTATTGATTGTAAAAATTGTAAGGTGGTGTTTTGGTTATTGGTGTGCACATCTATGTATATTTCTTTCCACCGCCATTTACCAAGTAGGACATCTATTTATAAATAAAATGAAAGGAAACATCGTATTTTTTTCGTTTTTAGAGTTCCGTAGGGTAAAGGGTGCCAAACGCTAATCTATTACTACGGCCAAGATTGCTTAGGGTTAGCAAGTTGGGTCATGTAGCAATTTGACCCAGCTGAAGTACTTGCATAACTGCGTCACTGTTGCATAACTGTTAGGACCAAGAAATATATAATTATGTAGACGTTAAATAGCAAGCATTTCAGCATATGGATTCACGGAGCTGAGTTAAATTACTCTCACAGTTGCATAACTGTTCGACTACGATAGCGTCACAAGTAGTATTTATCTCAGCAACTGATCTGTCTCATGTTTGCCTAACACGAGGCTTCTCATGTGTTTATCTTTTAAACTTAAATATAACCTTTTGCTATTTTCACAGAGTATTTACTACTTTGCCGTTATAGCAGAAATTAATAAAAATAAAATATTATTACAAAGAAAAAATGAGTTTTTTATTGTTTGATTTTAATATTATACAATTGTACTCTTGGTACGGATACGGACCTCTTCGTGTACGTATACGACTCTCACTTGGCTGGTTTCTCTCAATAAATAACTAAATATTCGTCACGCCCGTATTCCCGGCGGTAAACCCTTCGGCGCAATATCGTAGGTTACGTACTGCCAGCAAAATAGTAAGGTGTGCAGGGCGTCAGATTAATTTAAGTTTTCTTGAACACCCATGGATGTATTCAAATGCAATTTGAATTAGTTATGAAAATAATTATTTTCTACTTTAAAAGCTTTACCGCGTCTGACGGTTTTGTGCGACCGATTGTCGGACTGACTGCTTCAATGATTACATAGTACTAATAAATAAATAAAGTAAATAAATGAGTTGCACTACCATTAGTAAGTTCTATTTTTCTCCTACCAAAAATCAATTACCGATACGGACGTAGGCGAGCAGCCTTAACTAAAATTTACATTATAAAACTATTCATCGCTTTTTGATCAAATTTCTACTACTGACGGCCTGTATACCTATCTACTTGGCCGAGTGTACACTAACGTTTTCCGATGTTCCGTAATACGTCATCACAGGCGTGCCTACGGTCGTAAGGGACGTGCCTATCGCCTCCAGGACGTTACTCCAATCTCGGGCTATGAATATAGGATTCCTCGCATTCCCCTTCCCCGTGGTATTTTTACATCTTTGGCTGTCAATTTTACTCGGTAGAGAATGGTCTAAGAAATGAAGGCGTTTTGTTCTAATGTGCACGTCAATTTATTTTTGTATTCTAATGGTTTTATTAAGTTTGGAGCTTCGTTGTTTGGTTTAAATCTTGAGACAGCTTTTTCACGTACTTCTTATAAACTATTTCTTTTGAAGCTTTGCATACATGCTGTGTTTCCGTGACCATAAAATATCATGACAGTTTCAAGTAGTCGGGAGGTAGACAGTGGAATACTGCAACTATTATATTGTAAGAAAATCTGGGTTATTTCCAAAAGCCACAAATCTATTAAAACAAGAATGAGTTTGTTTATAATGCGCTTATTAATTTTCAAGTAATAAAAAATAAATTGAACTGCAATTGCCTGACTAATAATGTAGATAACAATAAGGATATTAAGTTATTTTGTCCTTATTTATACTGGATCGATTCGGCAAAACTAAACTCATTTTGTTGTATGAGTTTGGTAGATTAGGACTGCTCTTTATACCAAACAGGTAAATGCTGAATTTTAGTTTTCCTTCTTTACTATTCTATTATGAGTGGCTCATGCGCAAAACGTCTCTTTCGCAAAATATCCCCTGGTCGCAAAACGTCTCTTTCGCAGAATGTCGCTTTCGTAAAATGTCTCTTTCGCAGAATGTCTCTTTCGCAAAATGTCTCTTTCGCAAAATGTCGCGCCAGGGACTTAGAATAAAATTTATATTTTCATAACAAAAACCATTTATTAAAATTATAGTGCAATTGTGTGTGATGTTAAAATTTTGGTACTTAAATTATAGGTATTAAATATTTTACACACATTCAAAATTTAGATCAAAAGAATCAATACTGTAAGTAAACCTATCCACAGATAATATAATAGGAGCTATTACTAAAATAATAACTAAACATTTAATAAATATTGCTAATAAAAATATGTTTAATACCATTTTTAAAATGTCAAATAAATATTGGCATTATAATTTACTTGAGTTATTATCAAATATTGGTACTGGTATGTTGTAGTCGATCTACGTTCAAATAAGACTTTCGTGCTCTATTATAATGTGTCTTTAATTGATTTAAACGTAGGAATTCGATAATGTTCACGATTAGGTATTTTGTTACAAATTTTTATATAATTTTCTTCGAAAAGGAGGTGTTTCTTGTTCCCTACAAATTTGGCCCAGGCGTGTACCTAAAAAAAAAGTATCTATTTACGTAAAAAGAATCGTAGAATCTGAAAAAAAAAAATATATTGGATTTATTTGCGCATTTGTACCACCTGCAATATTGTCGATCGAAGATGTTAAAAACTTGCAACCCAAGAATTTCAGTATGGCATGATTTACTCCTTCGATAATGCGTTTCGTTGCTTCATTGTATTAACCTAAAAATGTATTATTAAGGATTTTTTCTGTGTTGCAGATAGTATTTTTTCTAGTTACATTTGTCGTGAATTATTACAGAAAAAAAGTATTTCCAAAAATACTTTTATTTCACAATTCATATCATTTTTTGCGTTTGGTTATCTACCGGACAAAAAGACAGGGCACCAAATCAGGGCAGATAGTTTTATTCTGCTGTCAGTTGTCATTCAAACAAACAAAAAACAACAGATTACCAGCTGTCAACGCTCTCATGAACGTTTCTTTTTACGCAGTAACGACGTGAGGCAGCTTTTTTTCATATTCTTTTATTTCTAAACCTATGTGATATTAAAGAATTTTAAATACTGCTAAAAACATAAATTATTGGGAGGAATTTTATTAGTAATTTGTACCTCGGTATAGGTTTGGGCCAGAAAACGAACACCTCCTTTGTTGTATGGGGCGAAAATCCTTGCAAACAATACGTTTTAATAATGTAATGTGTTCTTTAATTATATTTTGAAATTCCATTGACTCACATGTATGCACTAATTTCAGTTTAATGATATTTTTCCCTGTTTTGTCTAATATTAGTGACGCATTACAGTCTCGCCTATTTATGCACCGCCAGAAAGTACTACCACTTTTATTTGTTTTGCTCTTATGATATCTGTACTTACAATGTATAAGTGTTCTATGTCCCTTTTGATTACGAATGTATACGATTTCTTGATCCATATTAAAACTCAAATTTACTACTGTTTTTCAATAAAAAGTAACAGACAAAACACAGCTCGGCAATAATAAATGACACATACCTTACCTATATTTATAAGTTTTTTTCTAACTACCCTCACATATTATTATAAATGTTGCCATCACTAAACTTTATCTTGTACCAAAATATTATTATTAACTGTCTCAGCCAAAACATATATATATTTTTGGAATAGGTACATACTTAAGTAAATTTAAGTACCAAAATTTTAACATCATAATTGCACTATAATTTTAATAAATGATTTTTTGATTTGAAAATCTTAATTTTATTCTAAGTCCCTGGCGCGACATTTTGCTAAAGAGACATTCTGCGAAAGAGACATTCTGCGAAAGAGACATTTTACGAAAGCGACATTCTGCGAAAGAGACGTTTTGCGACCAGGGGACATTTTGCGAAAGAGACGTTTTGCGCATGAGCCCATTTGCAAATCGTTCATAATACCACAACAGTCCAGCCCCAACACATCGCCTACGCAAAATGGTTGGTAAACCACAGCAGACCAAACCATCACTGTTAATTTATCAAAAATAATTTCCTCTCCGTAATAAATCTGTAAAAGTGGACAAGCAGACAACTCGATTGGGTGTTTAACATCAAAATGGCGGCCGTCGCCACTTTATCAAATTACATCACTCACTCACTTTCATCGGGGACGAATTTGACCGTCAATTTGCAGATAGGGATGAGAGGCTCGTAAAATTAGGGTCAGACAACGGCTTTATTGTCGAGTTTTCAATTATTTTTAATGTTGCCGTGTTATCTTTTGAAATTCTTGGTTGTTTGGTGAGAATACGAGCATTAAGTCCTTTGTACTTTTATGCGTGAAAATTAAACAAATACTTAACGTCGACCTATTGCCTAAAACGCGTAAACGTAAAATATAATTTCTTCCGCTTGACCATTATTCAGGCAATGCCACCATCCCCATTAAACTTACATTTCAATAACAATGATGTCACTTCGCTAATTACCGCACCTACCGTAAGTTCATGAACCTCAATTAAGGTGTACATTTCATTGATGAAGTTAACTAGTTCATAAAAACCTAGTAATAATAATAGCGCTAATTGGGTCACTATTGAAATATATAACCTTCAAATGTTTAGATTAAAAAATTCGTATTTTTTGTGTCATAATTTTTCTCCATTCTAAGGGCAAACCGTTAATTTTTTGGATGCTAAACATTGGCTGCAATAGTCGTGAGGGCCTAGTGGATAAGATGTCGTGATGGCCCAGTGAATAAGACGCCCGCCTCTCGTGTAAGAGGTTGTGGGTTCGAATCCGGGCAAGTACCAATGTGACTTTTTCAATTCATATGTACTTACTTTCTAAAGTTTATCATGGACATCACTGACATCCCGTGCCTCGGAAAGCACGTAAAGCCGTTGGTCCCGGTTGTTATTAGAGAACTTGACAGTCGTTACGGGTAAGCCAGAAAGTCTGACCAGTCTAACCAACAGGTATCGTGTCGCCGAGATACTGGGTTGTGGAGGTCTGATAGGCAGTCGCTTCACGTAAAACACTGGTATCCAGCTGTATCCAGTTAGGCTGGAAGCAGAGCCCGACATAAGTGGAAAAAGGTTCGAGAGATGATTGAGTTGTTCCATTCCACGGCTAAAGGATTTAGCTGGATGTACAATTATTGTGAAATTAGCTTTGGGGTTGGTTTTCTCCTAAATTCAATATCTTTAGAAGTTGTTTAATTTGGGCATTGTAAATAGATAAAGATACTAAGTCAATAATGGTTTATTTAACTCCGGAGGGAAACTTTGGACAAAACGTTTAACAATAACTTCTCGTCTCGTTTTTAAGACAATACGCGTTCTTGTTTAAATGAATTATTATTATAAAGTTCGATTTCTTTCAGTTTACATATTTATTCTTCAAAATTTACAGTTTTAACATATTTTTAACACACCTATTTTTATAAAAGCATTAAAAATATATTTATCTAAATAGTGCTCCATTCGGAGCGTTTTGTTAGGAAATCAAGAGAAAAGAAAGTCCTCAAAAAGCAGGTCGAACTCAAGACCAACACCTTCTGTATCCGTATTATTACTCTAACTTTTCTTTTTAATTCAAAATCAATCAACCAAAGAATTTATTCAACTTAAACCATAAACAGGCACTTATGAAATGAAGTTTAAGTGTTCCTAAAAAGTCAAATTTCGCTACATGACTAAAGGCATAACGGTAGTTCTATCACGATCAATAAAACAATTATTATTCAGCACGCACCATCAGCGTGCAATTTAGGCGCTAATACAATGTAACATGGGCGCGGTACTGATGACGTCACGACATCCCGGTGCGACGCGACGTCAGCCCAGCGTTGAAGGCAGGTCAACGCGAATGTTAGGGCAGGCAGCCGGCTATTTGTCGATGACGTAGGCATCTATAGCTTGTCATAGAGTTGGGGTGTTAATGCAATCTAGGATTAAAAAAGAATATATCTACGAAATTCTGAAGCGTAATATTCGTACTTGTAAAAACCATTTAAAACTTAAAAATTATATCTATCAAAATCAGACAACTTCTTCGACATTAATTGTTATTGAGATTTTTTTTGTATCTACATTTGTTATTTCAGAGTTATCGCCTCTTTAGGAATTAATTAAAGTATGAATGAAAAGAGTAAGGAAAACGGTTATTTTAGAATTTAATAGTCGAGTAAGTACTATGGTGATATATACGCAAATAGCACATAGGCAACCTTTTATTTTAACATTTATTGTAATATATTTAATTTGGGAGACAACATGCTTAAATTAATGTGAGTAAATTTTTAATCCATACTTAATATTATAAATGGGAAAGTGTGTCTGTCTCTCTCTCTGTCTGTATGTTTGTCTTTCTTTCACGGCAAAACGGAGCGACGAATTGACGTGATTTTTTAAGTGGAGATAGTTGAAAGGATGGAGAGTAACATAGGCTACTTTTTGTCTCTTTCTAACGCGAGTGAAGCCGCGGGCAAAAGCTAGTACTTTATAATGTTTACCAGTTGTATTTAATTAGTAGGATACCCGATAAACACGTGCCATAACAATTGAATTTAATTAATATCACAACATCTAATAAGGGTTACAGCCTATAATTTCGGGACATATTTCCGTCCCACATATTATGACAAAACACAGGTTATAATGAGATATTATTATGAGTTATAGTAATAGGTATAGTAATTTGATATACATCTTATTTTTGACTAGGGTATTACTGACATCGGTGAGGGAAAACATCGACAAGAAACAATTACTTTTATATTTATTATGGCAATCCACCGAATTTTCGGTGATTTCTGCCAATGTCCAGTTTGAAAATAATATTATAGTTTTTAAATAACAATTGTACGGTTATTAAATTAAAGTATGGAGATCATACACGTGTTCTTATAACCAAGAACACGAGATGATTCCATTATTCTTATAATAATTCTGAAAACGCTACTCCACCATGACCATGCGTGGTAGTTTGTTCCCACTAGCTGAAGAGTTCCACGTTAGAACTAGTAGATTTTTTTCCCACTATTTCTGCGATATTACGTGCAACAAAATAGTAGAATTTTACAGGCGAGGTCTTTAGTGTAATCATAGGCATAGGAGGATGTCATCTTTGGCTTTGAGATTACGGTGAGTTGTATTTACAAAATCTAATTATCTTAATTAATTAGAAACTTACATTTAAAACTCATTTGTGTATATGTTGCAGTCAAAACTCTTAACTAGTCAAAAGTACTATTGACTAGCAAAATCAGTCAAAAGCACTTTTAACTGAACAGGTTGGTCAAAAGTGGTTTTGACTGAAAATTATTGGTTATTAGTTAGGTTAGAAGGAGGAGCTCCTCCTCTAACCTAACCTGTCCGAGTCGGGGTGCCCTGAGTCGTTATTTTTATCGACCATCTTAACTTTTTATGAGTTTTGACGGATACAACCAGTGATAACCACTTTTGACGGAATCACTTAGTCAAAAGAACTTTTAACCAGCTCCATTGGGCAAAAGTACTTTAACTGTTATTTTAGTCAAAAGTACTATTGACTAAAGCATACGGTCAAAAGTACTTTTGACTGATTTTGCTAGTCAATAGTAGTTTTGACTGATTAAGAGTCTTGACTGCAACATATACACTTTGCTCCCCAAAATTTGTGAAAAAACTAAAACCGATTTTGACAAGCCCTTCACAAGTACCTAGCTGTTGAGTAACCTGGTCTACTTTTATTTTAGAAATATCAGGGTTCTTTGCAAAGAAATTAAAACCCCTCTAGCCTCCACTCCAAGTCACGAACAGTTATACAAATAAAGCTACATCGATATGGAAGAAGTATTCTCTTGTCCGGAAATTACACTCCGTAGCATGTGTCGGTTCCTCGCTGTCTCTACACAGCACGTGCCGCCACTGTTCTCATAAATCCATATTGTTTGTGTCTCTGGTCTATTGGAACTCAATAAGTCAGATCTTGGCAACGAATAGTGTTATATACTGGTAACCTTTTGGTCAGTGGAAAATAGGTCTTATCATAAGGAAGTAGGGTTCCGGTTGTACAAAAGTCAGGTTATCTTCACCGCTTATGACTAATTTTAACTCCCGACAAAAAAGAGTGTTATAAGTTTGACGGCTATTTGTATGTCCGTCAGTCTGTCTGTGGCACCGTGACTCTTAAACGGGTGCACCGATAGTAGGTTAGGTTACCTAACGACTATTCTTAGACTTCTTAGATTCATTAACATCGCTTCAGCCGTTTCGAAGTTATCAACTTTTTTGTTAGCTGCAGTCGTAATTTCCAATTTCGTATGACCTTTAATATGTTGGAGGAGCTCCTCCCCAAATAGCAAACGATTATTGAAACATTGGACATAATCAAGGAAAATAAAACATGATAAAAAAAACAATTTCTAATACAACGCTAATCATGACAGGAACAATAAACGCACGAAAATTCAACATGGCGTTGTATGCTGGTTTTGACAGGACAACATCTGGCGGGGTCAGCTAGTCTAACGCGTACGTGTCATTATTATACGCTTGGTACGCTTACTACATTCAATTTTTTTTATTTGTTTCATATTTTTGCATGTAAACTGCAAGCAGGCGTACACCAAGCGTAAAATGACCCGTATGAAAGAAAGAAAGAAAACTCATTTATTCTGGACACACACAGACACACAATTAAACACAATAACAACAGACGAACAAAGCGTACAATAAAAAGCCTGTGCGAGGCCAGAAAAGGCTCCTACCTCAGCATGGAGCTGCGTCAGAGAGTCGCAGCGGTATTCTGGTGTTCTGACAGGGCCGAAAGTGACGTTAGGGCAGCCACGCAAGTATGTGCCTATGCGGACGCTACGCTCCGTGGAAAGTGACATTAAAGGTCATAGCTCATTACAGCCACCCGGCAGCCACTCCGCACGGACTCGCCTCATGCTGCTAGTATTCTTTATATGGATTTGTATGGGCATGCGCTCACTATATCAACTCCGTAGCGTCACCGGATCGCCTCGGTTATAAGCCCTTCGCGCGCGGTCGGCGGGTGGGCCACTCGGTGACAACTCGCTGCTCGAATGCCTGTCTTGCGTTGACAACGCGCGGGTCACGAGCGGGCCGCGCGCTGCCCGCGATTGATTTTATTAACAAACTCATGAAGGAAACAACCAGTGGAGTGCGCATAGGCATGATTTTGTTCTAAATCAAAGTCACCAGTTATCGAACGGGTGGAGCTAAGCTTCGCCCGCTGTGATTGGTCGATGAATTGACAACCAAATGACAACTGATTTTTTAGGGATTGCAAAAGAGTGATTAAAAAAATATCGACATCGATAATTATTCGAATTATTAGTTGTATAAGGCCCGATTTTGTAATAAAACAGGGTTTTACTACTATTTCGTTTCGTGTTATGTTTTACCGACTTCGGAAAAAGAATGTTTTATGTATACATTATTATAATAATAGAATTATAAGTATTTTTGTCATTATTATACTTATGTATATAATTACTATTATTTGGTGGTCAAAGTAAACTATTACAAAATATAGGATAATAAAATCATATGAAAAAGAATCACTGTGTACGGTTGCTTATTCTTATCGAAAATATAACAAATTAAAACAGATAGATAGATAAAACATTTATTTGGTGCAAAGTTTAAAACAAAACACAGAAAACATAAAGTAAACAAAAAAAAACACAAAAACAAAATTACAAATTTAAAGTGACCTACCAAGCAGTACGTGTCTCAAGTTTGCACTAAATGGGTGTCCAGCTCAGCAATCAGCATGTGTCAGGTATAGGCTAAGCATATACCTGACGCTGGTATTCTGCTGGAACCAGGTGACTCTCGGACGCCGAGAAGGCGGAAGTAGATGACAAATGATGAAAGCACAAGGTTTATTACATATTTTATGTTGAGCCTGCTTGTAGTACAATAACATCCTATTTTTGAAGACATGATGTTGAAAACAGTATTGGTACTCGACTATCATTAATTATGAAAAAGGAAGATGTATAACATAATAATTACTGGTTTTTAAAATGAATTAGTTTTGAGTAGATTTACCATATAATCTTTTGGATTTGTATTGTTCGTAATGAATGTCAGTCGAGTATCAATATATTTTTAGCTACACATGAAGTTAAGTCAATAAGGTGATTAGTAGATTCTACGTCAAATTGGTGAAACAAATATGATTAATTAAATTAGAGGAAAACCATGAAATTTTAGCTTTTGTAATCAAAGGTCTAATTTAGCCGTCGAAATTTTCGTTCGATTAAATAAAATTCTTAAGATTTATGGTTTTCCTTTAATTTAAATAGCCATGTTTGTTAGAGAGATTAAGTCCTTATGAAATGCCCTAACGTTTGACACCATTAAAATAGAAAGTGTAACTTTTTTGGATTTTAACCGGTTCGATTCCCAGGAGTGGGAAGCGGATTTTTCCTTTAAGTAAAATAATCTATCTTAATGATTTAAGGTAGTTTTCTTCCAGGGCCCATTGAAACTTTTCACCCTGTATATAAAACAAATCTTACCAAAACAGGCAAAAATAGGGTCGGCGTTGCCGAACTAAACAAACGGCGTCGGTCCTTTAGAACATCAAAGCAATCAGCTGTAAAATGCCTTGAACAAATGACGCTATAATATTTTGGAAGCCAGTTTTCCCTGTTAGTGGCATTAACCCATTTTTCTTTAACTTCCGGAATATTTGGAAATCTAAAATGAAAACATTAAAACGAAACATTATTTTTATTTTACCATTAAAAATTATCGATAAAATAATTTATCTACTGTGTTTTGTGAAGTCACATCACTTCAGGACACAGTACGAAGTACTTACGAATAGAAAGGGATAGACTTATCTAATATTCTAGTGAAAGTAAAGGACTTTTTCAAAAGACATCAACGCGGTATGACTTTTTTCGAAACCAACCAGTTTAGCTTGAGCTCTCTAATTACCAAAAATGTAGATAAATATAAACATATTTTACTTACCGATGAAAACTTATGCCATCTTTTTTAGAACTAGATGTTTTAGAACATTTTCCGCACCATTTTATTGCACATGTACTCATTTTTGCTTCGGTTTTATACGATAAATGTATTTTTAGGTACCGAAATTAGGAAGTGTGCACAGATCCAACTACTGGTCAGTACTGAAAATTGCACTCATACGCTATCCGTATATATCGTCTCTTATAAGTGATATTCCATTTAAGTGTCGTGAGCCCGAATCACCCGTATGAGCGGTCAAGTGGTTGTATAGTCTTTGAACAAACTACTCGAAAACGTTGATCAAGCGGCGTCAACTCGGTGACGCCTCGGCGTTCACTCGTTGACCGCGGGTGGCCCACTGGTCGAGGCGGTGCGGGGTGGCTGCCGGGTGGCTCTAATGAGCTATGACCTTAAGGGCAACTTGCGCAGTTTTCGCCACCAATCGAATGTATGGCAGGCGTCTCACTGAACATTTTATATTGGTGGCGCCACCCAAGTATTGCAACTAGGTGTCCTGATGAGACATATCCCTAATTCATACTAATATTATAAATGTGAAAGTGTGTCTATTTGTCCATCTTTCACGGCAAAACTACTGAACTGATTTAAATGATTTATTGAACAGAGATAGTCCATAGCTTGAGAAAGGACATGTAGTAGTTTTTATTCTAAAAATGCCACGGGACGGGAACTACATAGGAATAACCGCGGGTGATAAGACAAGGATTCCTGCCTTGTCTTAGTCTTTAGTCGACTGGAGGGTAAAGTGACGAGTACCGACATTGAAAAGTCTTGGGTAAGGCCGTATACAGAAAGAAAGCTGGAAACTTATAAGCGCTTGCCGGCGCTTGTCAGCGCTGGCCCGTTCTACACAAAGGAAGCAGGTTGAAGCAGACTAAGCAAAATGTCGGAATGATTTGTTAGCGCTGACCAGCGCGTGTTGAAGCTTGTCGGCACCGTTCAGTGCTTATCGGCGCGTGTTCATATATTCCCTGCGCGGATTACCAGCGCTGACAAGCGCTGACAAGCGCCGGCAAGCGCTTATAAGTTTCCAGCTTTTTTCTGTATACGGCCTAACTGTCCATTACTGCCACTCTAACCCTACATTTTTCTTATTTACGGAATATCTTGAAAGATGTTCATTGTACTCAACGTTATGAACGACAGTTAAGTACAAGACTTATCCAAAAACAACTATATTAATATCGGGTCCACCCTTTATAGCAGAACTTTTTTCGTCATAATTTTATTTTGCATAGCAACGGATAGCATAAACCTCTTTTCGCAGAAAATCGATTGGCATACACTTATTTATCATACACCGAAACCCATAATTTTCTAAGTCAGAATCATCTTTAGGCATACATTTCATATCCATAATAATCAATAAGTATAACCATCACATCGTAGAAAGTTCAAAACCAGAATCATCTTTTGGCATATATTTTATATCCATAATAATCAAAAGTAGAACCATCATATCGCAGAAAATTCACAGCCAGAATCATCTTTTGGCATGCATTTAATATCTTATTTTGGCATGCAGCAAGCATGCAGCAAGCATGCAGCAAGCATGCAGCAAGCATGGCATGCAGCAAGCATGGCATGCAGCAAGCATGCAGCAAGCATGCAGCAAGCATGCAGCAAGCATGCAGCAAGCATGCAGCAAGCATGCAGCAAGCATGCAGCAAGCATGCAGCAAGCATGCAGCAAGCATGCAGCAAGCATGCAGCAATCATGCAGCAAGCATGCAGCAAGCATGCAGCAATCATGCAGCAAGCATGCAGCAAGCATGCAGCAATCATGCAGCAAGCATGCAGCAAGCATGCAGCAAGCATGCAGCAAGCATGCAGCAAGCATGCAGCAAGCATGCAGCAATCATGCAGCAAGCATGCAGCAAACATGCAGCAAGCATGCAGCAGGCATGCAACATGCAGCAGGCATGGCTTCTGTCACGGCTCCGGCGCTGCGGGGCTCCAGCGGCCCCACGCGAGCTAATCGTTGCAGATGGTTTTACGTCCACCACCGCAGCTTCGGCTTGCTGGCCGGCTTCGCCAGCCAGCCTCAGCCGCGGCGGTGTGCGTTAAAACCACCTGCTCCTCAGCTCGCGGGCCGCCTCGCCCCTCCGCGCCTTCGCGGGTTTAAATTACACTCTAGGGGTAGGGCAGACAAGACTACGTGAAGTCGGTTTTGCAGCGATTCATTTCTGTCACTCACTTTTGTAGCACACCATAGTGATTTTTTAAAACAATATATATATATATATTTTCAATATGACTAATAATTATTTCTATTGAAATTCTGTGATCTTCGTAGTATGCTAAGTCAAATTATGCCAAATAATCGGCGCGCTAAATAAACGTTATGCTAAACGAAATTATGCAAAATTGTAACTCTGACAAAGGTAATTATACCCAATACAATTCTGCCATCTTAAAAGTATCCCATTTAAAATTCGGACATAAAAACATTAGGCCAAAAAACAATTATGTTAAATATTTTTTATGCCTTAACAATGTTCGTTTAAAAAAGTTTCTGCCAAGTGAGTTATGCCAAATAGGTTTCGGAGAAACAAGTTTCTGCCAGATAGAGGGCACCCATTAATATCAGCTTTAACATCGAAGGTGAAAAATCAAGCGGATGTTCCGAACTTTCGGAATCGTAATTGAAATTTCGTTACATTTAAAAAAAAAGTGTAAAAGTGCAGGATTTTTGAAAATGTTCTCCTAAAGGAGTAAATTCAGAATAATAGTTGAATGAAATTTCATATTTTTTTGTGAAATAGCAACAAACAAGTAAATGTAAAGTAATGCGTGAAGTGTTCATGAAAATTAGTCATGTGAATAGACGAGCGCGGTATCACGCAACACCACGTGTAAATACATGTATTATTATATTTATTACGCACTGCCATTACTACGATTAACATGACGGTAATAGATACATATTATTATAACATGTAAATATGTAATTAAAGGTAAAGCAGCTGTAAAATAAATTATACTGGCTCATAACTTTGCGTTTTAATCCGTACTAATATTATAAATGCAAAAGTAACTCTGTCTGTCTGTTTGTCTGTCTGTCTCTTCTTCACGCCTAAACCACTGAACCGATTTGAATGAAACTTGGTACAGATATAGTCTGGGACTCGAGAAAGAACATAGGATAGTTTTCATCCTGAAAATCTCCCGGAAACGGGAACTATTATTCCACGCAAACGAAGTCGCAGGCAAAAGCTAGTATTATGATAACATTTTTAGGTCATTTGATTATATTTTAGGAAGACATTTTTAACTCATGTCACATTTGTTTTAAGAATTAATATTGTAAACGGAAAAAAAATTGGTTTATAATGAAAGCAAACTTTTACTGTGGTGTTTTAGTATACATACTAATTAGAATAACACGAAACCACAGGGTGCAACGAGTCAGGAAGGGGTTTATCATAGTCACCGTGACCCTGGAACATAAAGGGCAATCGAAGGAACATGAGTGGGTTTTAGTCAGTAAAAGTCTGACACGCCCTCCCGCCGCACCCAGGACGGGAGCAGTCATTTGATGATTTCCCACTCACCAAAAAAAAAGGGTGCAACGAGTAACATAAGTACTGTTACTAGTACTGTTTATTTATTTAAACAGTGCATGGACTGTCTGTGTCAATTTCTTTTCTAGATATTTATTATCGGTAACTAGCAGGCCCCCTGACTGCCCTGCACCCGTGAGATCTTGCATGATAAATGATATTTTTTTTGTAAATAGGTAAAAAATTACACTTTTACACGTCACTTTTTCTTCTTATATTAATCGAACTATGGAGCCGGTGTTTCCTTGCTGGACTACTTTGAGAAGAAACAACCGAAACAAACTCAGAGGTCAAAGTCTCTTTTAAAGTCCATACAATATTGTATTGGTCAAATTATGCGAGGACAATGAATGTAATAACTGAAGTGATCTTTTGATGAGAGAAGCACACAGATTTGAGTGGACCTGTCCAAACAGTGCAAGCATTTGTCAAAAGTCGTTAAGCTCAAATATTATGTATTATGATATTATCTCTCATGATATTATGTAGTCTATAGTTAGATTTTCTCAATAAATTAATATCCAGTACTAAGCGAATTTTACAAATTAAGCCAGTAGTTTCTAAGATTATTATGGAGTTTCTTGCCCATTCTTCTCCATACGTAACAACATTTCCGAATGGGCGGTAGATTCACTTTTGTTTTATAAGTATGACGTTTCAAAGTGCCTTTTTTTGGTCTAATGGAAATAAATGATTTGACTATTGACTATTAACCAAAATTTTTTTAGAAAGAAATACGTATTTAACGTCAAAATGACTTCTAACTCAGCACTTGCTGCATTGAAAACAATAAATATCGCAGATATACTCGTATATATTTAGTTCTATATTATTAGTACTTATAGATAAAATTTTACCATCGCAACTGACCTCTAGTACAAAAACCCTCTAATTTGTTTTCCGTTCTACGTTTGACCTCGTCGGGTGCGAACCAAACATTTTACATTCTGAAGCGGCGCCGCGCTGTAAAGGAACGTTTTCTTCAAGATTCCCTCCAATTAGCGAGCCGGATTTAGACCTGTTTTCATACACTGTGATTGAATTTAACTGTAACATGGTTATTTTTATTTATCTCTTTTATTCGTGGTTTGGCGTTTGTCGATTTTATTCTGATTTTCGTTTGTATTATCGTGTCATGTGCCGTGACAGTATTTTTTTTTCTTTATATTTTTTTTGATAAGTTAGGCTATAAGTTTTTCTTTTCCTTAATAATACCAGCCTATAACTGTCCCACTGCTGGGCAAAGGCCTCTTCTCATACAGAGAAGGCACGAGCATTGATCACCACGCTTGCTCAAGGCGGGTTCGCGATTTCGGACTTATATTAACTACAAGTCCAGGTTTCCTCACGATGTTTTCCTTCACCGATGTCTGTGATGTCTAAGATAAACTTTAGAAAGTACATATGAATTAAAAAGTCACATTGGTACTTGCCCGGATTCGAACCCGCAACCTCTTGCATGAGAGGCGGGTGCCTTAACCACTAGGCCATCACGATTACTTTCTTTTCCTTATTTTGAAAAATATGGTATACTGAAAATCCGCATCTACACTAAAGTATCTCTCTTGTTTTATTTATTTGTTCATTGAAGCGTTCGATCGTAACAAAATTGGACAAAGTGACTTCTTAAGATTTGACGAACGTCGCGTTCAAAAGCTGGTTTACCAACAAACAATAAAACTTTTAATTTAAATACAAAAGTACAAAAACATTAGGTCCGATTACAAACTAAGACCAAGTAAACGTAATTCTATCTCCCAAAAGAAAGTTGGGGTGCTACGCAAGCCGCGTAGGCGCTACGTAGCAGTGACGCGTAGCACTGAGACGTAGATCTTCTCGTAGCAACCGCTACGAATTGGATTAGAAGAATTATGTCAAGGTGCATTGAGATGTAAAGATATGGATGTGTCAATAAATGTAAATATTTACTTTTACATAAGATGCTTTATCTATATTAATATTATAAACCTAAAGAGTTTGTTTGTTTGAACTTGATATTCTGACTGGTTCGATTAGAAAAAATATTCTAGTGTTGAATAGCCTGACCAAAGTTTTGGGTGAAGCCGTGGAGGTCAGCTATTACACAATAAATAAACCATTTAGTATTCGAATTACATATTAAAGATACATTAAAATATTTCATCTGTTTGACTGTCTGACACTGACATGACTAAACCACTGAGCCGATTGAGTAAATTGAAACAGCTGAAATTCGAAGAAAACAGGCTACTTTTTATCTACTACTTTGTGTATTAACATAGCCAACATTCTCGCGGACAAAACCGCGAGCACAAGCTAAATTCGAAGTCACGTCACCACCGTAGCGTGGTGGCGTGTTCTCAAGAAACCTATGAACTTTTTTATCGTCCACCGTGATTAATAGCCATGGCAAAATGTTCCAATAGCATAGCCTACTGTATTTTGCTACTAACGGCTTTGTTGGAAATTTTATTATTAGGGTTCCGTAAAACGGGTCTCTCTTACTAAGATTTCGCTGTCTGTCAGTCACCAGGCTGTACCTCATAAACCGTCCGTTTGTCCAACGCCGCCATCATCACGTCAACAAGAACTAGATGACGGTGAACCGAGTTTAGTATGAGGTGACGAGACGTGCGGTGGACACGCGTCCATAGTAAATGTATCGCCAGTTCAGCACCGTCATCGTTCTTGTTGACGTGATGGTGACGGAAAAACTACTGTGGAAAAACTACTAAAGGGGGCTTCCATACAACAAATGTGATTTTTTTCAGTTTTTCGCCGAATTTATCGGGGTGACCCTTCGGCTTAACATACAGAGTAGTCTTTCGCGCGCGGAACCGTCTGTGCGCGAGTCGATTCGCACTTGGTCAGTTTTTATGTTACTTTAACAATAGGTAACGCTACTATGTACAAGTATTTGAAGTGCGTTTGATTGATTGCAATATTTCCTGCACTTGATTGTTTTAATTTGCTTTAATTTTGTGCTTTAAAAATGGAGAATATGATTTTTTTTGTTTATCATCAAAATAGTACTTATGTAACTTTTTCAATGAAGTTTGAACTCTCTAAGTTCATCGTCAGAAGAAATAACAGCGGGAGGCAACTTGAATTTGTAATCAGTATTACGTGTATCATCGCCCAAGCCTTTTCCAAACTGTGTAGGGGTCGGCTTCCAGCCTAACTGTATTTAGCTGTATATCAGTGTTTTACGTGAAGCGACTGCCTATCAGACCTCCACAACCCAGTAACTGGGCGACACGATACCCCTTGGTTAGACTGGTGAACTTTTCTGGCTGCTGATTACCCGTAACGATTGTCAAAGATCTACGAATGACAACCGGGACCAACGTGCTTTCCGAGGCACGGTATGACAGTGATGTCTAAGATAAACTTTAGAAAGTGAGTTTATTCTTTCAGCGACTAAGCGACAGCTGACTGTCGGGCTGCAATTGTCTTTCTATTGTGCCTCGAATCACGTGTGAACACGTGAATAGATAAATAGTATAGATAAATAAACACACTGTGTGTTTATTTATCTATACTAATATTATAAAGAGGAAAACTTTGTTTGTTTGATTGTAATGAATAGGCTCAAAAACTACTGGACCGATTTTAATAATTCTTTCACCATTCGAAAGCTACAGTGTCCACGAGTAACATAGGCTATATAATATCACGCTATGTCCCACGGAAGCGAAGCAGTAACCAAAAACCTAATGTAACGTGGGTGAAACCGCGAGGAACAGCTAGTAAATTATATAAGTTTATATATCAGTCTGTTGTCCGGTTACCACAGTACAGGTACCAAGTATGGTATCAGAAGACCGTGTGTGAGTTGTCCCAAGATATTAGATATTTATTTATTGTGGGACAAAACGACTGCTCTGTATGTTAAGCCGAAAGTTCAACCCTATCAAGAGTTCAAAGCTATACATTTTATATGAGAGAGGGACGCTGCATACAGATAACAAAGGGAAAAAGTGAAGGATATAAATATAAAACAATAATATTATGTCACTATTGTTCTTTTTGTATACATAAAGTTTACATGTAATTAAATTGTTACGACATAATGTATGTTGTAGTATCACGTAAATACAATCGAAAATAATAATATAAAATTCTGCATATTATACATCAATCCAAATGTAACTTAAAGACCAGTTCCTAGAATAGGGTTGACGACTACATTAATTCTGTACATACAATGTGTAACTGAATTAATGCACTTTGAGAAAATAGTTTGTTCAAAATCGAATACTGAATCGATTTTTGTTATTTTTAATATAGGTAATATTTTATCCCAAAAATAATTAAAACTACGTAAACTGCTGTCACACTTCCGCTGTACAGTCAAAACAAACTAAAATGGATGAAATACCTACTACGGTAGACCCTTTTGCAAGTGCGACTGTGTGCATGCGTAGATTTGTAATGTGACTATAATTTTCTCCCACAATCTGTACAACTAATTTATAAAAAAAAAACAGTATTTTAAACATAATAATAAAAATTCAGTATATGTATTATGATTATAACATAATATTCTAATTGGGGTGTCTGGTGGTGTGCGTTACTTCCGGGACATGTTGTATATAGTCCATCCTGTCAGTAGACCTTCCTAAAATATTAGACACATATTTTACGCTTGATCAAATTAAAAAAAATATAAAGTTAAAGAGCATTGGGGGCTCGGGCTTGTGACGTCCCAGTTAAGCAAAAATTATTGATGCGTGTTTAAGATCTCTCTACTCTATCGTATTTTCCTATTTTAAGCGAAGCCACAGGCACAGTTAATTTGGAAATAAGCTTTTCCTCAACTACTAAAAACAAGACATTTAATATTTAACAAAACAATAGCAACAATATCACCAATAATAAATTTCGCCCTCTACAACCTAGCATCAAAATTGCTAATCACCTCAGAGATCAAGTGTCACTGGAATATGACACATATTACAAAACTGACTACCGTAATGTGACCTCTCATGTTGTGCTTGGAAAATGTATTTTCAGGAATGTACATAATAACCGACTTTGATTAATGCGACTATGTTGTGTGATAGTCGAGTTATTTCCAAGAATAGAAAGTTCTGTAGGTTCTCTTGAAATTGTTATATAGAGGAAACTTCAGCAGATTATTAAAGTTTCTTAGACAATAAAAGAGAAGGGGTCAAGGAACTCTCGGGGGAAGTTACCACAATATGCAAAATTATATGAACAAGAACTAACTTTCTAGAACATTTCTGATCTATTATGAAGCTAAAGAGTTTGTTTGCTATCTCAGAAACTTTTGGTTTTAATTAAAAACTTTATTGTTCATAATATCCATACTAAGATTATCAAAGGGAAAGTGTGTGTGTGTGTCTGTCTGTCTGTTTGTCCGTCTTTCACGGCAAAACAGAGCGACGAATTGATGTGGTTTTTTAAAATTGGAAATAGTTGAAAGGATGAAGAGTGAGTAGGCTACTTTTTGTATTTTTCTAACGCGAGCGAATAAATTATGTCCGACCCTAGGCAGTCACGCCTACCATCAGATTGTCTAGCTGCTACTTTTCTGTAGCGTGATCTGTTTTTAACTTATTACGTCGATACGAAAGAATAATATATTATGTCATAATTTATTAAGAGGCTGACTACTACGTTATAATACCTACACAATATTGTTACAATGTATATTAGTTTTGAGACTTATGTGCCAGTAGATCTTTTTATTTGTGGCTAAGGGTAGACTCGGCTATCAAGTGTCAATATTGCCGAAGTACAATCCGTTAAGATTTATAAAATTACTAGCTTTAAGCTTTAAGAATAATAGTTCCCGTTCCCGGGAGATTTCCGGGATGAAAACTATCCTATGTCCTTTCTCGGGTCCCAGACTATATCTGTACCAAATTTCATTCAAATCGGTTTAGTGGTTTAGGCGTGAAGAAGAGACAGACAGAAATACAGACAGACAGAGTTACTTTCGCATTTATAATAATAGTACGGATCAGTCATCGACCTAGACCAGAGAGAAGTAATGGCTCATATTGCTCTCCTCTGAATCTTTCCATGTTTGTGGTACAACCTACTTACAGCGCTAACCACGTTCTAAAAACCAAACACGATCAAATTCGACCTCTATTTCGCAAAATTCAAACTACACCCTATTTATTTTAAGTACTAAATTGCATAATTCTGCAGTGCGGTGCTACTGGCGCAGTGTATCTGCAGTAAAGGGCGGGGATTTTATGAAATGCCCACTTGTATAAGTGCTTACACACTCATTTGGCGGTAAAATGCGAAAATGTGGAAAACCTCGAGAATAATGAAGCGTTTTCACTCTTTCATTGGTTTAAAGTTTTGCATGAAAAGGCTTCACACAACTACCTTTTGTTGGAATAAAGCGTTTGTTGTGACTTTATGAGCGTTAAAAATTTGCATTATATTCAAGTTAGTCTATCTGTTTTAGCGTGAGTTGAATGTTTGTGGAAAATGCGATATCGAGGTACAAGTTTTGCATGAAGGATGACACACTTTAATGTATTTCAGTTATTCAGTTTATTTTGTAGGTTGCGAAGTTGAATACTGGTCAAAAATGGTTTTCAAAATACATAAGTTGCACATTAGCCAAACAATTCAACATGTATGTAATAAAAAAATAACAGTTTTTATACGAAATGTTATTACGTTATTATTTTATGCATACCCATTGCTTATCACTTGACATCTTTTGATGAGGTATTAGTGTAGTAAAAAAATCATTAAGTGTTTAATACAAAAAGGTTTACAAACAGTGTTAAGACCACGTGAGAAAAGCCGAGGACACAACTTGTCTTCAATATATTTGTGTTGGAATATTGTTAGAAAGGGCATCGGGAACTAATTATTAATCCTGATTCCAAACACTGAAACCCCGAACCTTGAAGAAACTGAAATGGAAAGTTTTCAGCCAATGAGATGTCTCAATGGAAAATTCCGTTCAAATAAAAATGATTTCACTTAAGAAACTTTAGATAGCTTTCAAGTCTTAACAAAATAATGTGATACAATTATTCTATTCAATGTTTAAGATACAAATGTAATTGATAAAAAGGCAATTTGACAATAATATCTCTTACAATTGGCACGAGTATGGAAAAGTTTTATTTAGTATTGTTTATTTTATGAAAGGTCGACGATATTCTGTTGTCGTTAATTTAGATTTACGTCAGATTTTTTGAGGACCAATATCGGACCGTTTCAATAGTTTCATGGTTTTTTAGGACCGACTTTTTAGGGTTCTGTACTCGAAGGGTAAAACAACCCTTCATTGTCCGGCTGTCACCAGGCTGTATCTGGTATTTTTGGTGCCATTATAGCAACAAATCCGTACTATCCGTACTCATATTATAAATGCGAAAGTAACTCTGTCTGTCTGTCCGTCTGTCTCTTCCTCACGCCTAAACCACTGAACCGATTGACTGGGACCTGAGTAAGGACATAGAATAGTTTTTATCCCGGAAAATCCCCGGGACCTATTATCCTACGCGGACGAAGTCGTGGGCAAAAGCTAGTACAAAATAAAAACTGTTTTTTGCTCGTGTTGTCAATGTTGCCATCCGTGTGTTATGCTGAGCAGTAGCCGTTTCTTGCTGCCTGCCTCTTTAGTTTAATAAGGCTTCTAATAAATACGTTTTAGTTTTTGTAGTTTACTAAACTGTTTTTCTTTCTTACTAAGTTATATTTATTAAAAAAAAGGACAGTGGTGCCGATTCTCTTGTGCACAAACTAACGTAAATAAAAGCCTTTCCGTTTAATTAAGAAAAGGACAGAAGATCAAATATTAGTTAAGTCATGTCAAATTTAGACACTCCATAGATAATTTAGACGCATTTTAAAAACATGGTGTTTAAATATACGTCAATTTTCATCAGGCGCTGTCTAATTTGACAGGATTAAACTAAAATGTATCTTCTGTCCTTTTCTTTAAGAAATGGAAAGAGAAAGATGCACTTAACTTAAATTTACGTTAGTTTGTGCACTAGAGAATCGGCACCATTGACGGGCAGTCTATGCATGGCACACACACAACACACGCACACACACATAATTATAAACTACTTCTACTACAGAGCCAACCCGTACCAATTCATAAATCATGAAATTAAATGTTATCGAGTTAATAATTATGCGAACCATAACGTTTGGGTCAGCGGATTTATGATTTCAGGGTCTCTTTCCTTTCAGTCGGAACTTCGAGCATTTGAAGGACCAATAGTTTAATTTAATTACGAACGAGAAATGTGTATAACTAAATGGGTAGAGGATTGTAGGCGGGCGAAGGTCCATACATTATTGGGTTTGATTATACAGCAACGATTCTTGCATTATTCATTTTTAATATTACTATTATTAAAAAAAAATACCAATATTTACAATTTCTACATGGGAGAAAAATAAAATATAGGATGTTATTAGTCCGTACAAAATTAGCTTTGTTTGTTTTGAAATAAACGCCTTGAATTGATAATTATGAATTATTGACTGGAAGTTTTGCATTATGATCAGGCTTGGTTTGAGTAAATATAAATCAGAAGTATTTTAGTAATAGTAACAGTTTATGACCATGTGAACTTATTTTGAAATAAATTACTTACGACTGCGTGCCACCCATTGCTGTCTAACTGAAAAAATTCATTCCTCTTCTATTTAGCGCAAACGTACAGAAGAATTACGCCATTAGGTTAATATAATTAAGATGTTGATCACTGATTGCATTTTACTTCGTAATCCAAGATAACTTATCAGTCCGACGTAAGAAATGCGTAGGTCGTTCGTCAAAATAATAACCGCCAGAATCCTTTATACGTAGCCAAAGTCGTAAAATAATACCAATCAAATAATTAAACCGCACGGAAACACTACAAAACATAATATCCACAATTGCAAGTTTAAAACCAACGAAGTGAATGATTTGTTTGACTTTAGATGTGACATTGACATGAGTTACTGCTGAAACTTGAGCATTATGGACTGGGTAAACTTGCGATTAATTTAATGAAGTCTTATTTAAACGACAGACAACAGCAAGTGCAGATAAATGGAGTTAATTCTAGTGGCTTGAAAGTAGAAATGGGGGTTCCACAGGGCTCAATATTGGGTCCCTTCCTCTTTTTAGTGTATATAAATGACCTGCCCCATTTATTTAAACACCAACCTCATATGGTGTTATTTGCCGACGACACTTCTTTGATCTTTAAGATTAATAGACGGGCCAAAAATCTTGACTGCGTAAATAACGCCCTCACTCAGGTCCATAATTGGTTTACGGCAAATAATTTAGTATTAAACGGTAATAAAACTAAGTGCATTCGATTTTCTCTACCAAATGTCAAAAGTAGCGATTGTGATATAGTTCTTAATAAAGAGAAATTAGAATTTGTAGACAAAACTGTTTTCCTAGGAATCACGCTTGACTCAAAACTACAATGGGGTCCTCATTTAACATCCCTTGCAGGTCGGTTAAGCTCAGCAGCATTTGCTGTTAGAAAAATTCGGCAATTTACTGACGTAGATACCGCGAGGCTGGTCTATTTCAGCTATTTTCATAGCATTATGTCGTATGGTATCTTATTGTGGGGACGAGCTGCTGACGTTGAGTCTATTTTTATTCTGCAAAAAAGAGCCATCAGATCCATATACAATCTGCGTATGCGCGATTCACTACGGGAACTGTTTAAGCAAATCAACATCATGACGGTACCCTGTCAATTTATCTATGAAAACATCATGTATGCAAGAAAAAATCTGAATCTTTTTGGTAAAAGAGGGCAAAGGCATAATTATAATACTAGAAATAGGGACGAATTGGTTCAACCAGGCTTTAGGCTAGCTAAAGTAGACTCATCTTTCATGGGGTTCTGTTTAAAGTGCTATAATAAAATACCTCCTCACATTCTATCGCTGAATGAAACTAAATTTAAAAGTAAAATAAAACGCACACTATGTAGCCAGGCATATTATAAATTGAGCGATTATATCGCTGACAAAAATGCTTGGCTGGATGCTGGTCTAGCTCCACAACCGTGTAATTGATTAGTATTCGACAATATCTGATTGTAAAACTACAAAAATAATAGTATTGTGTCGAGTCAAAGTGTTTGTTTTATATAAATTCACATAGCATACAATGTGAGCACTATGTTCTTTACATTTCTTCTGTCTATCATTGACTGAATATACTCTGGCAGCTGGGAGTTTGTCATGCTCACTCAAATGTCTCACTGACGGTGGCGTGTGTGTTGGATCATTTGGTTCCCTTCAAAATGGTTGAGCTATTTGGTGCCAATCCATACGTCATGTCCGTGAACGGGCGCTGTCTGATGAGACTGGTCATCTCTTAGCTGCCACAGTTATTTTAAAATTTGTTTTGTTTATTTTAATATTTCTAACATGTCCGACTTGTTACGTTGTTCTCACATAGTACCTTAGATACAACAATGAATGATGTAACCAAATTATTGTAATATATTGATTTTAAAAGAGTGTCCATGGAGTTTCTTGCTCGCTCTTCTCCATGGGACCTACTTTTTGGAACGAGCAACTAGCTTCATTTTTTTTGACAGACTGACACCTTGACGATTCAAAAGTACCTGTAATTGGTTTATTTGAATAAAATAGTTTTGAAGTTTGAAGTTTTTACTGTGTGGCCTGTATAATAAAAAAATATATAACTTATTGCAACTTCATTGATTAAACATTATTTTGTGCGATATTTAAAACCAAAAACCATTATTTAAAATATATTATAAAACATGTCAACAGATGAAATCATGATTCAGTGTTTCTTCTGCCGATACTGTTTTATTTACTTGGTTTTACATTTCCATTTTAATCTTATTTCTACTGATCGATTAACATATTTCATTTGGCAACATTGTTAAAAACCGGAAGTGCAGACAGTCAGTAATGTTTTGAATAAATAATTAATTTACTATCCCATGACTAAATATCTTAATATTTCATGGTAAAAAATAATAAATCTTGAAAAAAATATTGATAAAGTTTTCATTAGTGTATTATAAAAAGCCCAGATTCGCCCGCCTCCTTTACAGCTAATACAAATAGGCGAGACGACGAAAAAAAAGTAATTAGTCCATCAGTTAGAGTATCAAAAATTTTTGGACACGTATTTTTTCTTTTTTCTCGTAAACGTAAAGTGACGTAGATACAGAGCGTTGAAGTTTCGCGTGACGTCACGATCTTATACAATTTTTACAAGATGGTGACGTCAAAAGCCCGAAACTTTGTTGCTCTTTATCTTTTTTATCAATTTGATCAAGCAAAAAAATACGTGTCCCGTATTTTTGGCCGGTCTATCAGACGGACTAAACAGAATGCCATTTTTTTATGTTGTCGTCATACCCAATGAGTTGAAAGAAGTAATATCTATGTACCTAGTAAAAGATAATGACCAGTTTTCACATAGAAACCAATGAAAAAAAAAATATTGGTTATTAATTTATTATGTACAGCCATGCCTTCTATCCGTTCCTTTCTTAGGGTATGCCTTAAAAAACATAAAAAAATCATACAGGTCAAGTGTATCCTTTTCACTATTGCTTTACTGTTGTTTCTAAATACGTGTATCCTTTAAAAAAAAGCCAACAGACTGTTCTATTAAATAAGTTTGTAATATAAAAATATTATATTTTCTAATATAAATCTACTGGTTTAAAAAAAGCAGTAGATACCATCGTGACTAATACCTAAGGCATAGACCAAAATAACCAAAACAAAATAGAACGTATGACTCACTAGGGGGTTTCCTTATGAGTCTATACTGCCAAAATTTTGGCTTATTCTCAAAGTCCCCCCTAATTTTGAGTCCTGAAAATATACACAATAGTCACCCTGACTATTGTGTAATAATTTAAGGTTAGTATAGATTTAAGGTTTAGTTGAAAACCAGCGTCAGGCAACGTAGTTGTCTGGCATTATTGCTGAACTGTACCTATTTGGCGCAGCCGTGGGACACGCAGTGAGTTTTTTCTTTATTATTGTTTTCATTTAATGTTTAACATGTGGTTTTCTGCTCTGTGTGTGTCAATGTGTGCCAAATAATATTTATAAATATTTTTTTTTCTAATGTCTCTTTTTATGTATTTTACTTTTTTGTAATACACAGAAGATACATGTCTTTAAAAAAACCAAGTGACTCAAGACTACAAGTTCATACACCATTCTATTACTTAAGACTAATTTTCCATCACGTGGCGAACGCTGCAATTAGAATAAGCTCCATATTGCGTTGCATCCAATATGCAAATATTTTGATGTAAGGTGACCGTGTCAACATTAGGTTAAATAAGATGAGTCTGTAGTCGGTGATTATCCCTACATGGTTTATGTTAAAGTAAACTAAAGATAATCACACACACTAAGCGCCTTACTAATAAACGCTGCATAAAGTTATGACAGGTTTATACGGCAAAAAATGTATGGTTACACAGGCTTTATTCATTGCATAACTTTACACAGTGATTATTAGTAAGGGCATAAGGGTTTTGGGTAAAGTAAAGTAGTTTGGTTCATAAAACTATGGTCCCTGCTTAACTATGTAATGTTTGTATTCACAGGTAAAATAGCAAGAGGCGACATGCATACTTATTAAAAGGACCTGAAAACACATTATTATAATGATTATGAGGTCGTAATGTGGTGAGGTATCGTTATGAGTTCGTGATGACAAGTAATTAAGGCCTCTTATGTAAAGGGGCTGTGATTCGAAATTGGGCAATTACTTTGTATGTGGGCTTACTCTCCTTTTATCTTGGACAAAACACATGTTACTAAAGAAAAATTTTGTGAGGAAACCTTGACATATGATGGATATAACTCTGAAATCGCCAAACAAAACCGTGGTGACCAATGCTCGTGTCTTCTCTGTATGAAAAGAGATCTTTGCAGCAGTGGGAAAATAAAAGGCTGGTATTATTATTATTATTTGCATATCAGCAAAGCTTAGGCAATAAAGCTGCTTGTATAGGAGCAGAGCAAGGCAGCAGAGCAGTGAGTGAGGCAAAAATCAACCAATAGAATCTCGCGAGCGGGGATTTCATGCAATTCTATTGGTGGAATTTGTACCACTCACTTCTCCGCTTCTAAAGATAGGCATAGATGAGAGATTGGCAGACCATTATCTTCCGCATTGTATTCAGATAATTTCGTATTCGCCATGATAATCGCACACAATTAGCAGAGCTACCCGTTTCCGATAGCGTTCTAAAGGCGAATGAATATTTAGTTCGTGCCGTTAACCTAGATACGCACGCGATATCGGGTTGATTTCGTTTCGGTTTGCAGTGCAGAAGGTTTTAGAAACTTCTGGGAATTGTGCAGTAAACTAAAATGTTATTTTAGCTTCAACTCGCGTGTATGTCGGTTGGGAAAGGAGTAACAAAGAAGAAGAATTGTTTGACTCTGGTTGATTGCCGTAATAAAATTCGAGTATGATACACCGTCAAAAAAGATTAAGTGCCTTACTAATAAACGCTGCATAAAGTTATGACAGGTTTATACGTCAAAAAATGTATGGTTAAACAGGCTTTATTCAATGCATAACTTTACACAGTGATTATTAGTAAGGGCATTAGTATATAGTTTTCGGTGATTTGACAACAGGTCTGGTTGTCGAGCAGTCGTATTCAAATAATAAAAGTGCTACACACCAGTTAACGCGATATAGTGGTTCATTTTAATATCCCGGGATATTAAAATAAACCACTAAACCACTGCAGTAAGAGTCCTTCCGACCTCTATAGTACAATCTATATCTCTATACTAAAATTCCTCATGGTTAGGCGTCAAAGCTTAAGTAATATATACTAGATATGGAGCTAATACCAAAAACAGTAACTTGAACGTTGTTTACTTTTCAAAAACCGCACAAAACTGAAAAATAAAAGAAACTTTAGAATTTACCCGGACAAAATTAAATTAAAAGATAAAAAAAAACGTGAAAAAAGAGTAACAAAAAAACTCACTCAGCTCTTAAAATCACGTGT
Organism: Athetis lepigone; assembly: GCA_033675125.1. Lineage (NCBI taxonomy): Eukaryota > Metazoa > Arthropoda > Insecta > Lepidoptera > Noctuidae > Athetis > Athetis lepigone. Next base: position 1,162,399 of record CM066226.1, on the reverse strand, counting down.
ACAAACCACGAAACATAATTGCAATACAATAATTAAAGCAACTACATTGATAGCTGTCGCTCATTATTTTTAAACATTTAATTTAAAATGATACGTAATACGCAACTCTATCGCATAATATGCGGTGCATACGGAACTCATTAGTGATTCCCGCGTTTGTGAAAAATAAAAATAAAACAGTTTAAAAATGGAACTGTAAGATGTAATAAAGTTATATCGATAACTAGGTTTCGCCCGCGTGAAAGTCGACACTTTCATCCCCTATTTTACCCTTGAATTTCTAATTTTTTTTCTTAGTTTTTGCCTACTCTTTACAGAACACACAGTGTAAGTTTAATGTCTCTGGTGCCAGCGGTTTGGGCTGTACGTTGATATACCAGCAGTTGGTCAATCGGTCAGTCAGTTTACCATTTTATATGTGTACTAGCTGTTCCTCGCGCTTTCAACCGCGTAACGTTAGGTTTTTGGTTACTGCTTCGCTCCCGCGGGACATAGCGTGATATTATATAGCTGATGTTACTAAGGGATAATGTAGCTATCTAATGAAAAAATATTTTTTGAAGTCGGTCTAGTAGTTTTTGAGTTTATTCGTTACATACAAAAATACAAATCTTTCCTCCATATTAGAATAGATAGTTAGAAAATATTCAGTACATAATATAATAGCCTATATAAGTAAGTGGAACTTGCTTTTTAGTTTACACTAGTGACCCGCCCCAGCTTGGCACGCTCTCTCATGAATTTTACAAGAAAATATTCTTCATGAATCACTTTGTGTTTAAACGACCACGCATGAAAACCTCTTTAGTACTTTTGTGTTAATCGTGAATACGTAGAACTTTGTTTTATAATATGTAAGAATACTACAATCTGTTTGTACAGAGCAACATTAAATAGCAAGTTTTTGGGGTCTGTGCGCTGCCGTCAATTCTACTTCATAAGGTTGGATTCAAGTATGTCCTGGGGCATTATCAATTTCAGTCTATAAGTTGTCTGAGTGTCTTCCATTAAAACTTTCGTCAAGAGGTTTGGATGATTTATGACCCTTATATTGTAAGTGTTGATATATCAACTACATGGCCTATAGGGCTAGATAGATAGACCATGATAAAAGTTGCGAGAAGCCGCTGTGGCACAATTTAAGTGAGGCCTTTGTCTAGTAGGGCACGTCTTCAGGGCAAAATTTTATTTTATATATCTCAGAATTTCATGAATGACTGTTTAACTGTTCATTTTTGACGCACCAGGGAGTGAAGAAAAAACTGGCAAAAAGTCATAAGAATTTTATCTTTTTGAATTTCTAATTAAGAAGAAAAATACGTAAAAAGTAGGAATGATTGTGTTAGCACACTTCCTAACTTTGTTAATCTACGTCATCATGGTAAAATGGGAGAGCTTTTGACGAAAAAAGAGGAATGTTATCTGTGTATTGTTTAGCGATCGTTCTTAGACATGTTTCATCGAAATTCGTTTAGCCATTTCGAAGCTCTCAATTATCCAGAGACGAGGGTGAAACTGCGGAAGACAGCTAGTTATAAATTGGGACGCACGCTGATTCGAAAAACTGTATTTTATTTTATTACTTAAAGGAAAACTTACAGCTAGTACAATAAATTGAGCATCAAACTACGTAAGTGAAGGCCAATTACAAGTTTCCACTTATAACACAATAAATAAACAGAAACAGAAAAAAAAACCGAGTAGACAGGAGTAGACGGAATTAATATGTATCAATAGTGAGAACCAAAATAATAATAATTGACATCTATCTATTAACATAAGTAAATAACCATGTGAAAGTACGACGTACTCAGACAACAGCCGCGTCAAAGAAACAGTTACTCATCAATTTCTTTAATTTGGGGATGCTAGTTGTAAACAAATCCAGGTCAACATCCTGACACACCAAGTTGAAGGTACGACTAGCCCTTATAATATATGAATTTTGTCTATAGACAGTTCTTGTACTGGGTGTATGAAGCAGTTGTGGTCTTCGAATGTGTGTGTGCTGTATGAATACGAAAGTCTGAGTATCCAAATCTACTGTTGCAAATAGCATATTCCAATCTGAATTTGTCTGGGTAGAGTATTAAAAGTTAACTTAAAATAATACATCTCATGCTGAAAATCAAAGCATTTATTTCACTTAGACAATTTACAGGCACTTATTGTCAAAGAGTCGGTCGGTTAGTGACTTAGTCAGAAAGAAAGTTGAAGCTAGTTGCTTGTTCCAAAAAGGTTGATCTCTATGGAGAAGAACAGGCAAGAAACTTCAAAACTCCAAAGCTCGTTTCCCAAACCCAAATTGTGTTAGAACTAGCTTTTGCCCATGGCTTCGCTTGCGTTAAAAAGAGACAAAAAATAGCCTATGTTACTCTCCATCCCTTCAACTATCTCTACTTAAAAAATCACGTCAATTCGTCGCTCCGTTTTGCCGTGAAAGAAAGACAAACATACAGACAGGCAGACACACTTTCCCATTTATAATATTAGTATGGATATAGTACATAGTAAGTAATAGTAGTATAGTAGGAAGCGAGAAGCTTTTTGGGTAATAGGTATCGATATGAGAACCGGGAGACTTACTCATTTCCATAACGTTTATTAAAAGGGTATTCCTAAATAGATTGTGATACAGTGTGCTTGTACTGGGGCAAAATAAATGAGCTTTACGATATATGCTAGAGATAGAGTTGACTGCTGTTTTGTGCATTAAATAGGCAGTTTGTTAGGATGTATCCGGACGTTTGTTTCTTTCAGGCACAAGCTATTAAAGGATTTTGACGATTAGCTGTGGTATTGCTTATACCAACATCAGAATTTTAGTTGGCATGAACGCTATACATTTACTTTAAGTATAATGTCAAGTAATAAGGTAAACATCGGTTGATAATGTATTTATCAACACAATTTTATTGTCAAGATAATAATCACTGCTTAATCGAAACTGTTGCACAGCTGTCAACCTACGATAAGATAGATATTTATTTATTTAAAACTTTATGCACATTTAAAAGAACAATGCACAACGGGGGACTTAATGCCATGGGCATTATCTACCAGTCTACCTTAGGGTGATGCAGAGACAAAACTTGGCAGGTGCAAAGATATAAATAAAATTTCATAAGTAACCGTAGAATATATATATAAATATATTATACATATATAAAATAATAATAAACACTACAATAATAATAAACACTTATTATATACATACATATGAATATATATACATAACAAAGTCATTGAGAGATATAGTTACTAAGGTGGCGAAGAACTGCTAATTAACTATTCATCGAGTCTGCCAACTCCTTTAGTAAGTGTTCACGAGCTTTTATCTTAAAAGTAAATCGACTGGTCACCGTCCTGATATTCTGAGGAAGCGCATTCTAAAGGAAAACCGCCTGAACAAGAAAAGAAGATTTAAGAAAGCCAGAGCGGTGAGAAGGACATTGAAGAAGGCGGTTATTAGAGGAACGAAGTTTTTTGGTATGCGCAGAGCATAAGTATTTAAAAGTGAGAAGTCAGGTAAGAAGGAGAACAGGGATTGATTAATAAAATAAAGCTTAAAGATATGAAGAATAGCTAAGCCAAAGTATATGCTAAGTAGCGTAGCTATATTTATACTTGTGAGTAGTAAATCTTTTTAACCAAAGCGAATAAGTAAAACCTTGTATAATTTGCGGGCCAGTCAGCAATTTGAGTGGTTGATTGCTCCAGCTGCGTACACTTAAGAATATACCAATCATGGAAGTATGTCCATTCACTAATCAGGTTAAAAGGAAAGAACTTCTTATGTTTTGTATCTACATCCTTGTCTACTATACTACAAATATACATATTGGTACAACTCTAAAATAATTAAAATCTATATATATTAAATGGTAATCTGACTAATTTAAATATTTTTTTTAAATATACTGGGGCAACTCACACATGGTCATCTGATCCCAAGTTAAGCTCTGCTAAGAGCTTGTGTTATGGTAACCAGACAACTGATATACATACTTATATAATTTATAAATACAAACATATTATAGATAAATTACACCCAGATACAGAACAAACATGCTCATCACACAAAGTTTGTCCTGGGTGGGAATCGAACCCACTCCTGGGTGGGAATCGAACCCACTCCTGGGTGGGAATCGAACCCACTCCTGGGTGGGAATCGAACCCAATTGACTGATTGTTGATATCTCAAAGCACATGTCAAACCGCTGGTCCTAGAGACAGGAAATTTGGAGGTTCCTTGTGACATAGGTAGCCAAAAAACTAGGAAAGAATTTTTGAAAATTCGACCTCGAAACGAGTAAAATCGTGGATGGAGTTCGACATCTACACAGACGAAGCCGGATATTAAAAAAAATTAAAATGATATTATTTGACTTAAATATTTGCGATTTTATTTTTTATTTTTTTCTTTGTTGGATGTTAGGTTTATGTTGTCTGTTTTTTGCCCCAACCACCAGTATATTTTCGGAGCCTTGATGGAGCCCTAGAGTACAGTTTGCGTATAGCTGTACTTGTGAGTTAGCTAAGGGTGTGTCGGGTCGCAAGTAATGGCAGTTTCGAACAAAAGTTTTGAAGAAATTGGAACTTTTTGAGAATAGGGAGATAAAAGGGGGGGAGAGACCCTCCCTGTGAGCTACTAACATGACTGGACAGGCAATGTTAAGGCTATTTCTGTGATGATATCAATTTCGTGAATTAAGTTCGATAAAACGTCACTACCCACGTCAAAATATCTTCTATTTTTACTCAAAAAGGTAATGTGTTTACCAGCCTATACGGTACGAAAAGATTGGACCGATTTTGCTGGTTCTTACGTCAGTCGATTTGTGTTAGTGTTTCACACAATTGATGTAACAATAAGTTACATTCATTGTAAAATCCATCCTAGTACTCGATGTTAAATAGATATTTTAAATGTCACAACAATTTAAGAAAAAAATATATTAAAAAAACTTATCCTTTAGGGTATCAAATATGGGGGATCAAATGGAATAATAATAAGAAAAAATACTGTGTAAAAAGTGCGTAAAACGTTAGGTATCGTCTTTAATTTAATAGAATACAAGTAATTTTTTTCGACTGTATCTCATGAGACTTGAGACAGATATAGGTCATCTTGCTTCTATCAGATTAATGATCAACTTTCGCGAGATATATTCATAGTAACTGTATTATAAATATTAAGGCTGATTAATAAAAAAATTATGTACTTTAAAAAAAGGTCATTGACAGACCTTTTTTTAAAGTACATAATTTTTTTACCAAACTTTCACATTATTCGCATATGTACAGTCACGAATATAAACATGTAAATACTAAGGTAAAGAGAGAAAATATTATATTATAAATAAACTGTAACTTACAGTTAAAACATATTTTAAGATATCTTAGACTAATATTAACTATGCCCTAAAACTGAATGTATATACTACTTATTCTAAAAGAACATTGATTTTAATGTTGCATACATGTCTACGCTCGTGACTCTACTTACTGACGTGACAATACGGAAAAGATATCAATAGTGACATTTGAATGGTTATAGATGGCCTTCAATGTACTTGCAACAAAGGGCCAAGATCGATAGTTCTAGGACGCAAACAAAAAAAAAACCCGGGTTAGATTAATGTTCCCACTCGGAGTGAATGGCGGGGAGAAGGGGTCGGAGGGGGGGTGTTATCTATAGGATTTATGGATATACCTGAGTGTTGCGGTTTTAATAGGTTTTCTCGGTAACCTGTTCAAGTAGACTAGGTCAGCCGAAATAACAGATGATGTTTCTTTGTTTTAGGAAATTTTGGAATATTGTTTTTGACTCGTATAGTAGAGTTTCTTACAAATGGTCTATGTATACAGGGTGGAAAGTTTCAATCGGCCCTGAAATAAAGCTATCTTAAAACGTTGAGTTACCTTATTTTACATTAAAAAAACATTATTTTATTAAAAAAAAAAACAAGATTGCATACAAATATTTTTGAGAAATCGCTCGTCACACTCGGATATCGAACAGGCTAAAATTCAAAAAGTAACACCATGTGTTTTTACGACCTTGAACATTTGGGTCATTTATACGGACCAAATCTGTCTAACAAACATGGCTAATTAAATTTAAGGAAACCATCAATCTTTAGATTAGTATTTCAATTGGATGAAAATTTTGACGGTTAAATTCGCCCCTTGATTTCAAAAGATAAAATTCCATGGCTTTTCTCTAATTTAATTTACCATATTTGTTTGGACGATTTGATTCTTATGAATGACAATATCGATTAACGTCATAAAAGTACAGGATGTTTTTTTTTTCATTTAAAACCAGTTCAATTCCCGGATGTGACACATTTTTAAAAATCTTTGAATGTAGTTTTATTTCTTTTTAAAAATAAGGTATATTTCCTTTAATAAAACAATAACAATATATTTAAACGATTTTAAGTAGTTTTCATCAAGGGCTTATTAAAACTTTCTACCCTATACATGAGGTTTATAATTATTATTGTATAAACAATGGAAATACACTGTTTCTGTTTTTTGAAGTGAAAACTTCTTTAGCGGCGTTGAGCACTTTTTCTGTAATGGGTATAAAATCTTAAACTCGCGTCAGGACACGTGACCTGATCGAAAAAGCGTAGGACGGATGGATAGTAGACAGCTGTCACCATCCATGGATGCGCGTGGCACGCTGTTAATAATCAAGTTTTCACTTCTGCCGGCACTCCCGGAGTGCAACCCGTCTTTTTTTTTTAGATTAAATTCTTTAAATCCAAAATTCTGTATAAATTATCAATTACCAAAATAAAAACCGTTTATTTCTTTTCAGTCATCGGGACTTAACAATAACTTCCCACATTTCATAAAAAATAGTTTACTTGAAATAGGGTAACAACTTATTACGTTGCTGTCATTTTAAGTACTTATGCGGTTACTCTGACTTAAATCGGATTATCCACGGTACCAGCTTAACATGATTTGTCCCATCGCAAGTGCAATGCTAACCCTAAATGGGTCAATTCCGGCTTCCCTGTTATCCTTTGGGGTTTGACATGACCATCCCTAAATATATTAGGGTTATGTTGTGACGTAACGGTATCGTTAGGCAAATGCTGGTATTACCAGAGAACAATTTTAGAGTGTGTTATGTTGAAAAAGAGTTTTAATTCGTTTAACAACCTGCCGGGGTTGTGGAATGTTTATAACAGTTACCGTGACCCTGGAACATAAAAGGCAATCGAAGGAACATGAGTGGGTTTTAGTCAGTAAGAGTCTGACACGCCCTCCCGCCGCACCCAGGACGGGAGCATTCATTGGATGATTTCCCAGTCACCAAAAAAAAAATTCGTTTAACAACCTGAAGTTACAATAAAGAAACCGCCATTTTGCTTTTAGCGTGTTGACGCTCAAGCCTTTTCTGTATAAGAAGAGGCTTTTGACCTGCACTATATAGGTCGGTACTATTATTATTGTAGAACATTATAATAGTATAATTAAACCAAGTCACGTAATGCAATTAAGCCTACACCTACATTTTATACTCAGGTTAAATGACACTTTTTATGAAGCATGCTTGGAGCTTGTACAAGTAATCTTGAGCTTAGTGTCGCTTGAACAAGTGCCGCGGTGGCGAAGTATGCTTGGGCAAGTATGCAGATAAAGTGTCTTGATGTTCAACTAAAATTCTATTTATAGTCGCTTCAAGTTAGGTGGGTTGTTGGTCAATTTTATGGTGTGAATGCACACGGCAAAAAATAATTTGGCATAAGTGATTTTTTATTTTAGGATTTGTTCCATTTTTAAAAGCTTGTTAATTTTTTTTGAGTATTTTCAATTACTGACATTTTGAAAAGACACGCTGCGCTTACCTTTTGTGTATGTGGGCATAGATAAGGGTAAGAGGTCGAGTAAAGCTTCAGGTTATTAGTTACAGCAAATACATAATAAATATCCTGGGACCTCTTACACACGGCCCAAGCTAAGCAGATCTTGTGTTATGGTAATCAGACAACAGATATACATACTTATATATTTTTTTAATACATACATATTATAGATAAATAACACCCAGACACAGAACAAACAATTATTATGCTCATCACACAAAGTTTGTCCTGGGTGGGAATCCAACCCACGACCTCTGGCTTAGCAGTCAGGGTCACTTAACGCTAGACCAACAGGCCCGTCAAATTTGTAATAAATACGAAAGTCTGCCTGTCTGTTTTTCTTTTACTTCTTTTAAAAAATATATTTTTCTGTGACCCGTTACTTTGTCGTAATCGTAAAGAAAACTCTCGTAAATAAGGCTCTCAAAATCTTAAAAAGGGACAGCCTACGCTCGCGGCTGCATCGGGTCACTCACCTATAATAAGAGAATGAGGTACGTGTGATCCGTTTTCCATTCGTCGGATGGTTAACAATTGAATTGAGAAAATTGAATTCTTCTGTAATCATCTGTGTTCACAAAACAAAATAAATAATTTCATTTCATTTCCGAATTCGAATTCAAAAGGTATAAGTAGGTACTCAAACTTCAACTTCGCTAAACAAGCTAACCTTTACTTCAGGAGACCCGCGAGACCCACTTTTTGCTGATTTCGAATCACAACCGAACCTGTCAGATAATCACACAAGACATTGGTCGCATTGTGTGACTAAGGCCACAGCTAAGGCGTTATCTCCACGGACGAGAGTGTCGGAAAAGTCACGTTTTACCATTAAATTATCCCCGTGTCGAGATTGGCTCACAGACCGAAATAAATAAACGTTACTTTTCTGATTCGGTTGCCTGGGTATATGATAGGTCTTGCGTATTATTCTAAAGCTGTTATAACAGTTTTCTTATGACACTGTGCTGTCCCACTGCTGGGCAACTCCTACCCATGGACTGTCTGCTCAAGTTACTCTGCCATATACAGGATGAAACATTTAAACGGGGCAGTAAGTGGAGCTACCTTAAACGTTGTAGTTACACGAAAACGGTTTTAGGAGACTATCCATAATTTTTCGTTACAATCCGATTTCCACACATTTTTGAGTATACATAGCAAAAGATGTGCCATTTTTCACAAATATTTTTATGATTCCAATCGGTTTGATGTCGTGATGGCCTAGTGGTTAAGGCGCCCGCCTCTCATTCAAGAGGTTTCAAATCCGGGCAAGTTCCAATGTGACTTTTTCAATTCATATGTACTTTCTAGAATGTCGTGATGGCCCAGTGGATAAGGCACCCGCCTCGTGTGTAAGGGGTTGTGGGTTCGAATCCGGGCAAGTACCGATGTGACTTTTTCAATTCATATGTACTTTCTATAGTTTATCTTGGACATCACTGACATCCCGTGCCTCGGAAAGCACGTAAAGCCGTTGTCCCGGTTATCATTCGTAGAACTTTGACAGTAGTTACTGACTAAAACACCGGTATCCAGCTGAATCCGGTTAGGCTGGCAGCCGACCCCAACACGGTTGGGAATAGGCTAGGGAGATGATGATGTACTTTCTAAAATGTATCTTGGACATCACAGACATCGCGGTGAAGGAAAACATCGTGAGGAAACCGACTTGTAGTTAATATGAGTCTGAAATCGCCAATCCGCCTTGAGCAAGCGTGGTGATCAATGCTCGTGCCTTCTCTGTATGAGAAGAGGCCTTTGCCCTGCAGTGGGACAGTAATAAGCTGGTATTATTATTATTATTTAATCGGTTTAGTTTCTAATCATACAAAATTGCATCATTTTTATTGAGCTTTACTGCCCGCAAGGCTTACTTAATAAAAACGATACAATTTTTCAACTTGTATTAGTATCAGTTATTAGCATACTGACTGAAAGTTTAAATTGAAAGCGTCATAAAGTCCCCAGGGAAGCTCGATTCGCTCTTGCTACAAAAAGCCGGCACCACCAAATCTTATCTAACAATTTTCAAACATTTTACGTAAGTATAAGGTATACGTATATAACCGTCCTCTATAAGTTGCCAGTCTTAAGTGATGACTCTCATAAATTTGTGGCGTCTGCAGGGCTTGTTCTAGGAGTGTTTTAACGAAATCTATTTTCGCATTAACCTCTTTTGAAATTAGGTTCAAAATTAAACAATCTTTTTGAATAGCTGGTTCAAGAGTTAGCCAAGCTTTGGGCATTTGCTTCGTTACTGAAAGTTGAGCTGCGAAACGTTGAGTGTTGAATTTTGACGAAATGTTTAGGGGTGGGAGAAATAATTCGCTTACCGTAACCTTCTACATTGCATTCAATGTAACTGGAAATCTAATACAACATTGGTACAATATTGGAAAAATTCATCGGTTGACACTTTTTTTGATAAATTTCCAATATTGATCCTCAATCCAAGAGTAATTGACTTGTTCCGATTGACTGATTGGTCTCAACAATTACACATTTAAACTAAAACTAGGCGATACAACTTACCTGCTGATCGTTACGCAAGAAGCCTCCTGTCACATCACCAATTTGTTAAAGCGTCCTAATTTAATACTAACTAAATTTTACATCAACCGTCAAAAACTATATAAAAATAACACTGATTCTAAAAAAATAATTCAAATTTTGAACATCACAGCACTCTTGCAGTCATCGTGTCACTGGCACAGAACAAAAAAGTATAAATTCGAAAAATAAAAACTATTTCAAAGATGGCGTCTTCACTTTTTTTTCGGAAAAATTGCGCGGGTTTTTGTGATCGGTTGTTATAATTTGTGATATTTTGTGGGTTTCTTTTAAATTAATTTGTGTGAGTGTTGGTTGTTGGCGTTGTGCGGAGCGCGTGCTTAGGGCCGCTCGGGCTGGGGCGGCGGAGTGGCGGCTCGTATCGACGGGGCGCGCCGGCGCGGCCGTTGCACCCCCAACCACAGGGCCGGACTCGAAACACCAATTTGTACGGTATTGAGTGACATACATTTCTTAGTGTAAATGTTGGTATAGTTCAGTAATCTGTAACTTTGTTGATCTCGGCTGTGTGACTATGAAACCGCATTTTGGCGCAACTAGTATCTAATCACTAGTTATTCCAAGTGGTTTTACCCTCATCTTCGGTTACTGCTTCACTCCCTGCCTGTCTTTCATACCAGTAGTTCATGAGATTAAAGCATTCATTTCGTTCAACCATACAAACAAACCTACTAATATTATAAATCTTCATTAATATATTTTTTTTTTGGTGAGTGGGGTCTTACCGCCGCTATAACGGCGTGCCCAATCTTCATTAATATTACAAAGCTGATTAATGTAGATTTAGAATATTGGTCTCGGGTGAAAGTCGAACCCACAACCTCCGGCTTTCCAGCTATGTCACTAACCACTAGAGGCCATTCTAATAAAAATAAACCAGTGTGGGTTATATAAAAAACCTGCATAACCAGGATTTACCGACAATGTACTCTAGAGTAAAAGTGATTCTCGGTTGGTAAGTTCAGCTATACGAGAAATAAATGTCTATTATTAGCCATATAGGATACTGTTACATAACATTCACGAAAATTATTATACAATATCGTCCCCAAGTCGGGCCCTTGCCGTCTGAAAAACTACGGAGGTTCTACTCGCAGCGGAAACACCCGATCGGTCCCGAGGTTTGCCGAAGTCCAACCTGTCTGAAGTTGTTACGGTGGCCAGTATAAGCTCGGCTCCTCCTCCGCCCTTAAAATGTCCTTTATAGGGTGCAAAGAACGTAATAATGTTTGACATTAGAGTTCTCTTTATCGTGGTCGGGTGTAACGGGGCATGCGCGTCGCACATCGATGGATCGGGTGAAGCCAGGTGTTTGCAGAATATTAGACGTTTATTGTGGTTTAATATAATCATATTTGGATAAGGTCCAAGAAACAAAGTTTAGACAATCTTACGACTATTCAATTTTGTAAGCGTACTACAACTAGATAGTACAAACATTCAGAAACAAAAATCTGATAAACTTTTACTTATTCCCGTTGTGGAAAATATATTATTTCGCATATAAGTACTTGCTTAAGTACCCGCCTTACCTCAGAAGATTTATTTTTTGCCCGGCAACTGCTGCAAGGGTTGCCAGTGGATTAGTAACGTAATTAAAACTGTTCTTTGATTAAGCTGGCCTGATTCAGGAGCCGCGTAATGAAAGTATCTTTAGGTTTTTGTCCTGCTTTAAAATGTTCTTTTTGTGACTGTTTCTTGCCAATAGATCATGCAGCATGCTACTAATTACAAATATAGTGGTTTGGAATCTAGAAAAGCTGAAGTAATTTTGAGTGGTTCCTATCTTTGTTTCTCTTATAAAACAAGAAAGAGACAGACAGACATTAAAAGAAGCTATTAGTTTAAGTTCATATTAAACTTCGAAGTAGATAAGTAAACAATGCATTGAGAAAAACTCGCTGGCCCAAAATCTGGCTCACCGGTGATAATTCATTTTCCTAGAGCTATTGGGATGCCGCTTTGCAGAGTAGTACAGGCCTGGATAATTTTACGTCTGCTACTTCTGCTGAGCGAACGTGCCTGCAGGCTGTAGGTAGGTCGGAGTCGGGTCTCTAGCTTCAGGCACTACCGTCGTCGAACATTGGCACTTAGTTCCACGATACTATTTTTTACCTCACTGCTTCACTACGCTTAGGAGCTTCTTATTGTTCTCCGCATCATCATAGTACGGCTAGGCTGCGGAAACCCTCGCTGTAAGTTCTATTTTCAGAGGGTTGAATCCCTCGGGCCGAGGAGTTTAAGAGCCCATCTTCATTTCAAGTAGTTGCCTAAATTGCTGTTCTTGCCTTTTTCCGTCACCCAAAACCTGAGTTTCATCTTGGCCAGAAGTCTTAGCTTTGTCATCCGACCTGGAAATGCCGCCAACCTCCGCTGGAAGGGTTTTGATACTATTTTATTTTGGTGTTTTTTTAAGTCGTTAGTTTGTTTTGTACATAATAATTCGTATTTGAATGTATGTAACAAATAAAACAATGAGAAATTAAAAGCATTTTTTTTATTCCATAAATGTTAACAGTTATTCTAATGCTAAGTTGTAAAGATTAAAGGCTACTTATATGACTATAATCACAATGAGGGCACTTATTTATTATATCTTTATATACAACACTACTTTATATTTAACATCAAACATCGCCGCCTAAATACACCAGGAGAGCCGCGCTTGCGTTATTGGCCCTTTAAGAAGATGTAGATTTTTAAAGCCTAAGTCAAAACCGTCTGAAAATACCTCCACTAAAAGTTGATTCCGCAAGGTGGTCATGAATGGTGAAAAAGTCCGCCGTAAGCTCACAGTGAACACCGCCAAACGATGAAGTTAGTGTTAGAACTTAGAACGCAGTCTCTTCATCATTAGGTGGTTCTCTCGTGGGTGCAGGATCTGAAATTTTATTGGCTATTTAATTTACCTGGCTGATCGTAACAATTTTATGGGCTTTCGCAGACGAGGGACAATGGCGGAGAAAATGTCCGCGCTGTGCTCTTATTATTACTGCCATAGGTTGCTGTAGTCCGCTAGCAGTCCGCCAGCCGAGGTGCGGCACGGACCAAGTGCAACCTTATAGTACAAGTCAGACTGATCTGTTTTTTGATAATAATACAACTACAGATTGTCCAAAATTACAATTTTTTATTGCAAAGAGCCTGTTATTTCGTACCAAAAATAAAACTTGTTTTTCAGTAACAATTTTCCGTATTTGCCTGTTTAAGTAGTTATTGGCTTTATAATATGTATTTAGACACTCCATTTATAACAAAAAGTATATTTCATAGGTTGGACATCGACCACAACCCAGAATTTGAAATGCAAAATATAATGTGATTTTTGACGACTATTATTGTTTTCACTGGTTTTCACAATCTTTCTGAAAGAATGACACTCATTACAGTCAATTGACCATTAACATGCCGATTTAAAGACGTATCAAGCCCAGGAGTTGTCAGTCTCCAAGATTAATTATCTATATACTAATGGTAGACTAAACTGATAAGTCTACGAACTCAGAGGAAAACTAGCATCTACCTACATTCAAAAGATTGGTATTATAAAAATAGAAACGATGTTAAAATTTAACTTACTGTACTCTCTTTTCTTGGGCCACATTCTCAGCGCAATTATTATAAATATACTGGCACCGACAATAGCCAATATTGTTATTAGCATAATTTTTTCTGTGCCTACACTTTCTAGTCCCAGGCTATCTTGTCCTGTACCTTTGGGGATGTCTTTTCTTCTATTGATATTTTGAAATTTAGCATATTCTTTGCTTTCAGAAATATGTTTCGGCACTGTTATATTTTCAACTAACTGTGTATTGTTTTCAAAACTTTTGATGGTCGTTTTAGGTTCAACTGGTTTTTTTGTACTGAAATCGCTGGTTTTATTAACTTCTGCATGGATTTCTGTAGCATTATTTATGCCACTTTTTATATGCTCCTTAGTTTCATTTTTGATTGATGTCTGACTTACATTTGCATTAGCTTCTATACCTGTTATATTATATAGATGTAAATCTATAGATTCACATTGTAACACTGTTTTATTGTCAGTAGTTTTATAGCTCAAACTGCCATTGAGATGATCACATCGTAGTAAAATTATATGTTTATCATTTTTTTCTTTTAGGGTTCCATTGAATCGTTTCAAATTAGAAGTGTTCAAAGACTCATTTTTCAAAATTATGTTTAGTTCTGCCTTTGGATGGGGTAGTGTTTCTTTTACAATAGGCACATTATTATTTATACAATTGGAGAGTATTAACTCTATATTACTGCTTCGTAGTAATATGTCTGAATTATTATTAAAGTCCAAGTCAACTATTTTTCCTTGGTCAATATTTAAAGGTGAATTGTGGCTACAGTTATTTTCATTTTCTGTTATGAGGATTGCGATATTTTTATCGGGACTGATATCTGTATCCACTTTAATATGTTCCGTTGAATTTTCTATTTTCTTACTTCTTGAAACAGGGGGACCGTCAGGAAGATTGTCATCGTATTTGTTTTTGCCTGCATTTGTAGCGTTTAAACATTTTTGGAAATTCAATTCATTTATTTTTTCTTTATTAGGTATGGAATCATTTAATGTTGTAATTTCGCAGTTCCATTTCATTATTAATTCTTTCTTTAGTGGTGTTAACAATATATGTTGATTATGTTTCGCAAATTGTACATCTTCGCATTTTACCTTTAGTGTTTTATCTGAAGAACTAGTGTCTTTTGTACAGTTAGGATATTTTGTTTTTGTGTTGTTTGGTGTAATATTTGTATTTATGTATATATTAATCATTTTCAAATATTTATTTTCAGTATTTCTTTTGCAATTCATGTCTTTAAAAACATTACATTCTAAAGTAATAGTCCCAGTTTTAGAGTCTGTTGGTATAACGTTATGTTTGCTAGAGTTATATGACGCTTTCGGAAAGTAGCCAGTAAAAATTGGTTGAACTGGACTGGTTTCATCTCGATCGATAGATATTTGCAGTATTTCTGCGGTTTTTACAGGCGGATTTATTCCATCTCTTAAGGAGTCATTTTCATGGTTTTCATCATCCGCGCAGACAGTTTCGGCATAATCGCAAGTTGTTGCATGTTTGTCATTTTCATTAATATAAATTAAATTAACATGATACTTGATGTCGGGCTCTTGAGTAATACTGTCGTGTGTTTTTTCTTGTTTAGGAGTCTTAGGTTCATCCGGTATTCTGGTATGACTTTGATAGTTCAGTTTTGGAATAAAGTTTTTACATGTCAATTCTGAACCCATACAGTTAAACTCTATAAGACACTTCTTCTTTTTAGGGTTAGCCGTAGAATTGTCGGAGTAGGTCACTTCATCCCAATTTATATCTGCTTGCCTATAAAAATGAAAAAAATTACGTTATATTATAATAGTGTAAGAATTGTGTAAAAATGTCATATAACTTTACGAATATGTTACTTATTTACAAAATTGTCGGATTGTAACATTTATTAAACAGGACCCAGATAACTGATATACATACTTATATAATTTATTAAACCATACATATTATAGATAAATTAAACCCAAACACAGAACAAACAATCACGCTTACCACACAAAGTTTTTCCTGGGTTGGAAAAGAACCCGCGACCTTCGGCTTAGCGGTCCAAGCACTAACCACTACACCAACAGGCCTGTCATCGATTGTCACTGACATGACTGCAATAATCTTTGCAACATCGCCGTCAAAATGTCACTGATATGTCCTCTCAACGACCAAGCGACAGCTGGCTGTCGGGCTGCTATTGTCTTTCTATTGTCTCAGATTACGTGTGTTCGAAGGTTTAAAGCCCTACCGGTAACTTGCAAACCAATCCAAAATAAAATAAATAATGACTTTTTTATTTTTATTATTATTTTTTAATCATTTATTGTTTTTTTTTGTTATTTACTTACATTGTTTTCACATATAGAAGCACCAAAATGAATGTAACCAAGTTTTTTGTAAAACATGATTTTTTTAAAAAGAGTGTCCGTGGAGTTTCTTGCCTGTTCTTCTCCATAGAGATCTACGTTTTGGAACAGGCAATTACCGTCACTTTTCTGACTGACCGACCGACTCTTTGACAATTCATAAGTGCCTATAAATGCCTTGAATTTTGAATTTTGAAATAAATATCTTAGGACAACTCACACACGGTCATCTGATCCCAAGCTAAGCAGAGCTTGTGTTATGGTAACCAGACAACAATATAAGGAAAGTTAGAACTTACTTTTTTGGTGTGTATTTGTGTATGGGTCTGAAACGTTCTTCAAACACAATTATGTACTCGTCGCATTCCGAGGTGCAAGCAGGCACGTAGATAATCTGAAATTAAGTAAATAAGTATACGTTATAAATATAATAAACTAGCTTTTCCTCGCGGTTTACCCACGTTACTTTAGGTTTTTGGTTACTGCTTCGCTCCCGTAGGACACAGCGTATTATATAGCCTATGTTACTCGTGGACAATGTAGCTTTCGAATGGTGAAAGAATTTTTAAAATCGGTCCAGTAGTTTTTGAGCCTATTCATTACAATCAAACAAACAAAGTTTTATATAGAAAATAAGTTATGAAGAAAAAAAGTCAAGGTGTATACAAATAAAATAAAAAGTGTGTCGATGAGAGACTCTTGGACAGTATTTAGACTAAGTCACCACCCACAGTCTCTCTGCAAGGGTCAACATCTCCTAAACTAAACACATCTGGCAAAAAATTATGTATAGTAATGTATGTACCTATCTACTACTCGTAAAAAATAATTATAGATTTACGACAAAAGCACGTGTGGTATCTAGGCCTAGTTTACTAATTTTATTGACAATATCATAGCTCTGTACATTATAAAGAAACAGGGTTGTTCGTGGTCAACGCATATTTGTAACTACTGAATCACAAAAGATGAAAGTTTTTAAGCAAACTTTTTTTTACGTTAAAGCGCAATAAAAGCGATTTTTGTATATTAAAACCCTAAAAGAGTGCATCAAATTTTATACAAAAATAGCCAGGAAACGGTCAGTTAAATAATTTTTGGTATTTTGAAATCTATTATTCAAATTATGGAATGGAGACACCACCACAGTCCTAATTCCTACAACTAATATAGTCTGGTCAAAAATAATGTAAACCGAAAGATATTTAAACGATTACTAGCGACCCATGATACCCAACTGGTCCCAGCTTAGCACGGTGATACAAGTCTTTGAAAATCTCGACTTTTCTTTACTACATAACTTCTCATTTGAATTACTTCTATTAAAAACCGCATCAAAATCCGTTGCGTAGTTTCGAAGATCTAACCATACAAGGAAAGACAGAAAAAAAAGATTTTCTAACACCCGTGCAAAGCTTGGACGAGTCGAGAAATAAATAAAATAATACGCAAATAGCTTACCGTTAAGCACAACACTATAAAAAATCCGAGATTAGTGAATAAATTATAAAATAAAAAGTGTGTAGATAAGAGATGCTTGGACAGTATTTAGACTATGCCACCACTCACAATCTCACTGCAAGGGTCAATCTCCTAAACTAAACACATCTGGCAAAAAAATATGTATAGCTTATAACTTACCGTTAAGCACAACACTATAAAAAATACAAGATTAGTTTTGCAAAACATTTTTAACTTCTTACACTTAGTAATCACAATACTTATTATATATTAATCATTGTTAAATATTCAATCACCACAATTTTTGCCACAATAAGTTGATGTACATGAAACGACATATAAATGAGTTATAATATTCTATAAAAGGATTTCCTTGTTAGAATTTCCTTAACGTGTTTGGTACAGTTAATCGGTTTTATTGGAATGGGAATAAAACTGTCATTTATGTGTAGTTATTTCTGGACACTGACCGAAATAGGTAAACCAATCAAATCATTCGTCAGGCAGTGTTGCATTAAATGTATACTAATATTTAAGCCGAATAGTTTGTTTGTCTGGTTGAAAGCACTATCAGAAACTGCTGAATCGATATTTTTTTGTGTTAAATAGCCTATTTATCGAGGAAGGCTATGTAATATCACGCAAAAGCCAACGAGATAGAAGTAGCCAAAGATGCGGATGAAATCCGTACTAAAATGTACTACTTTTAATGTACTACTTTGGTTATGTCCATAAAAATTTATAACAAACTTCCTAATGATTTAAGAGAAATAAAGAAAACACAAATCTTTATTAATAAATTGAAACAATTTTTGGAGTCAAAGTCATACTACTCAGTAAAGGAGTTTTTAGATGACAAATTGATTGCTAAATATAATGAATACCCACTAATATAATAACATAATTTACATGATAATAAATATATTTAAAATCCATATAATAATGAATTATTTTTAAGCCTAAAATAAAATATATAAATACCTAACTTATAAAATCACCTTTATAACAAATAATATAATAATATACACAATAAAATACTAATTAAATCACATATTTCATTTATTAATTTAATACATTTTTAATTTGAATTAATACTAATTCTAATAATAACTATTTAGCCCTCTTCCTCTCTTCTAATTTTTGCTGTGCCCGACAGGGTCCATATTGTTCTCTTTATCTAACCTCTGTAACAACTTTCTTTACATATGGAATGCAATAAAGATTTGATATTGATATTGACTTGTACTACTATATTATAAATGCGAAAGTAACTCTGTCTGTCCGTCTGTCTCTTCTTCACGCCTAAACCACTGAACCGATTTGAATGAAATTTGGTACAGATATAGTCTGGGACCCGAGAAAGGACATAGGACAAACAAACACTTCAGCTTTATGATTTTAGTATTTATATATAACTAGCTTTTGCCCGCGACTTCGTCCGCGTGGAATAATGGTTCCCGTTCCCGGGGGATAACCGGGGGGAAAACTATCCTATGTCCTTTCTTGGGTCCCAAACTATATCTGTACCAAATTTCATTCAAATCGGTTCGAGACAGACAGGCAGAGTTACTTTCGCATTTATAATATTAGTATGGAGTATGGATTTCACTAACTCAGTATTCAATCACTTGCATTTTTTATTATTTATTTAAACAGGCGAATCCGCAGGGCATTAACAGTAGTAATAACAAGAATCAAGCCCAAATATAGAAACAATTTATAGGTTCTAACTAATAATATAAATGATCTCATGTACTGTGGGCAAAGCAGATAAGTATCCAGGACCCATATACAATTGCGGTTTTCTTGAATACCAATGAACGTATTCAAATGAAATTTACCCTAATTGAAGAACTAGTCATTTTCTACAATTGTTTAAATTTTTACTAGAGAATATCAAATATATATACATATTTATATGTATATATTATCAAATATATAATATAAAATAGAGGTTTTTGAGAAAACTTAAACTGTATCTGACGGCCCTGGATACTTATCTGCTTTGCCCACCGTACACCGTGCGGTCAAACATAGTTAGTGGTTTTTGGAAATGTACGAGGATGAAAAATATTCCTTACTTATACAAGGTGTATTTTTGGTGTTGCTCAACCTGCTAGGAGATGATTCTACCCATGAATACAAACAACTTTTATTATGGAACCAACTCTAAAATCGCAAAAAAAAATATCAGCTGTCACTAACAAAAGTTCAATGCCCTCCGACCATAATGTTTGAAACAGCCGATATTTTTTTCGCGATTTCAGAGTTGGTTCCATAATAAAAGTTGTTTATTTTCATGGGTAGAATCATCTCTTAGCGGGTTGAGCAATACTAAAAATACACCTAGTATAAAAAAGGTTTTACATTCATTATTGTACAAGATTAAAGCAGGTAAACACCGCACCTACACATTGCACCGAAATTATATCTAACAACAGCTGCAGCCAAACTAAATCACTACATAGGATAAATAAAGCAAAGGGGCCATCCATTAATCACGTGATGTTATGGCATTGCACGTGGCATTTTTTGACCCCCCTCCCCCTTGGTGATACGTGGTGAAATTTAAGACTACCCCTCCCCTCTCCCCCCTATATCACGTGTATTTTTTCGTACCTGCAAAGAATCTATTTTTTTATTTATAAAAAAAAAATACTGGCATAAGCATCATCTAATTTTATTATAGAAAATTAAAGACTACTATAATAAACGTTCAGAGGTAGACAGAAAGGTTGCAGTTTGTTTGTTCGATTAAGTATCGCGCGCTTGTCGAAAAAATAAGTACACGTGATATAATACTTTACCCCCATCCCCCTTGTGATATTTCGTGATTTTTATGGACCCCCCCCTTTTCGAGCCTCACATGATTAATGGACTGCCCCAAAGTCACTTTCCACGGTCTATCCATACTAATATTATAAATGGGAAAGTGTGTCTGTCTGTCTGTCTGTTTGTCTTTCTTTCACGGCAAAACGGAGCGATGAATTGACGTGATTTTTTGAGTGGAGATAGTTGAAGGGATGGAGAGTAACATAGGCTACTTTTTGTCTCTTTCTAACGCGAGGGAAGCCGCGGGCAAAAGCTAGTCCTATGTATTTTTAGATCTTTAACCCCCGTAAAGAATTTCTTCGACAATCCGTCTATAAGGAGTGACATAAGTAATCATTAAATGTGTCTGAGTGCGGGGGTAAAACTTTCCAACTTTATTTTAAACTGAATTTGATGCGGTTTTCAACCTTAGAACACACATGATTCAAGACACAATAGAAAGACAATAGCAGCGCGGCAGCCGGCTGTCGCTTGATCGTCGAAAGGTTAATAGATAGAGCGTTTCAAGGGGAAGGTGATGTTAAAGTTCACGGTCTTCCTTTTATTTGTGACACTTTGTTATTTAGCAAAAAATAATAATTGTAATGAAGCCTTTCGATCGGTAGGATAAAACTACAGGCTGATTAATTTTCTCGAGTAACAGGTTCGATTCCCGGTTCAACTATGTATTTATTTAAATATCTATGAGTGAAGTTTAAAATGTTTTTAAAATTCAAATAATGTCTTCTTTCAGTAAAATGTTCTATCTACAATATTTTATGTACTTTCCCTCCATGTGGCATAGCCGTGGGACACCCTGTATAGAAGTAGGTATATATAAGGTGGTCATTCGGAGAACTTTGGCAGTCGTTACATGTAGTCAGAAGCCAGGGGTATCGTGTCGCCCAGTACTGGGTTGTAGAGGTCTGATAGGCAGTCGCTTCACGTAAAACACTGGTATCCAGCCGAATTTGGTTGCAATAGGCATGATGTAGGTTCAGCCAGATTATTTATATCTTTCCTATGGAGGAAACCGAACGAAAATCACACAGAACACTCTTTTAAAATCATTAACATAATTATAAATTTAGATTCAATTATTTAGGTCATGTACGATAGAGGAAGATGATTACCTAAATAAGAGGATAAATAATTCACTACAATTATTAAAATTAAATGAAACTGTAGTTTCACAGGAATATTTTATTATAAATATAAGTTTTATCAGTGGCATCCGTAACATTTCACTCAGCGTGTCATTGCTCTTGTGAAACGTCCTTTCTGTACACCATACAAACATGAAACTTATAACTTACTAGCTTTTGCTCGCGACTTCGTCCGCGTGGAATAATAGTTCCCGTTCCCGGGGGATTTCCGGGATGAAAACTATCCTATGTAAAGGACATAGGATAGTTTTCATCCCGGGTCACAGACTATTTCTGTACCAAATTTCATTCAAATCGGTTCAGTGGTTTAGGCTTGAAGAAGAGACAGACAGACAGACAGAGTTACTTTCGCATTTATAATATTAGTACAGATTTAGCATTCATCATTGTATGCATTTCTTTAACTGTACAAACATGGTAAGTATGTATTTCCTTTACTTCCAGTGCCAGCACAATAAATTTAATCATTCGGTGTTAGTGCCAAGGTTTAAGTGGGCAGCTGCTACCATCATCATCATAAAGAAAACCGTTAAACCGAATCTACATTAAGAAAGTTTCATAATAAGTGTTACTCACCTACTGACATTAATTTAATCAACAGTTTTACGAGTAATGGAATAAAATTAAAAATAATATAATAAAAATATCTTACGATATTAGAACACTTTTTTGAAACTAGCTAGAGACCGCTGGCAACCGCTGGCAGCCTCGCGACCTTTTCAAACGATACTAGTCTTTTACGTATGTGGTTAAAGTTTAAAATTTCGTACCTGACTACCTCTGAGAAGAAACGTCGAAACTAACTTAGGGATTGTATATAATGGGACAATCGCACCACACTATTCCCAACCACTGCAACTCCTGAAAGACAGAATTAACAGTGGAGTCCGCCAGAAGAGCGTCCAGCAATGAAGCTCGACGAGTCCCGGAGAAACGATTTAACTGTCTTGGATCCCGCAACGAAATTAATCAGAAAAGAACGGCGGAGGAGTAAGAAAAATATATTTCCACTAAAATATACATTAATTAATGTATTTATAAATAAAGTGCTTGCTTTGTTACTAAAGTTTGACACCAAGGGTGAAGAAGTCATTTGATGATATAATATCCAAAAAAAAAGTAAGTGAATCATAATCAATTCGCCTTGAACAAGCGTTATCAGAGAGTGAATAATGACTAGGCAAGTATTACTAATTATCTAATTAGTAAATTGCGTACCAAAAATGTATAACCGACTTCTGTTACCTTAATTTCGTGTTCAATTCTATTAATAGGAAATAATAAAAGGATAATGAGGTGCATGCAAATCTATAGGACGCACACTCATCGTCTGGCTCGGTCAGTCAGCACAAGCAGAGCCTTATTACTGAGAGATAGGGAGCAAATTAGCACATTACAATTTCGTTTTAATTACCATAATGATGCGACATGCTCCATTGTAAGCGAGTTAAAAAGTTCTTTAGTTTTGGTAGTATTGTTGCAATGATTAAGTAATTAGTATGTTTTAATAATGGCTTTTGGTAAAAGTTTGATTTGTTAATTTGTAAGGCCTATTTGAGTAGGTAAGAATGAGTGAACCTCGAAAAAGTTGGGTTTTTTTTATTTACCATTATAATAATATTCTTTCGTTTGACTTTTAGTCACGGGGGTCAATCATGAGCTAAGTTCGAAGGAGATCTGTGTATGTATAAGTGCACGATTAATGTGTACTTCATCACTCTATAAGGACAGTGTAAGATGACATGAATCCTATAAAGAGAGCAAACTTACTCGATCGCCGAGCGGTCAGGTTCAGATACCACGGCTGTACGTGCATTCTGTGACCTGTTGCACCTCAAACTTTAAACCCAGGCTGTTTTTGAGAAATTCCTTATGGGGAAAACCAACTCTTTATCTCGTCCTTGGGATCAAACTCAGGACCCCACGAGTAGCAATCGCGATTATGACACATTGAATAGAATCATGTAAGGATAAACCCAAAGTAAAGCTTTCAAACCTTTTTATTAACGACTAGCTTTTGCCCGCGACTTCGTCCGCGTGGAATAATAGTTCCCGTTCCCGGGGGATTTCCGGGATCAAAACTATCCTATGTCCTTTCTCGGGCCCCAGACTATATCTGTATCAAATTTCATTTAAATCGGTTCAGTGGTTTATGCGTGAAGAAGAGACAGACAGACAGAACAGTTACTTACGCATTTATAATATTAAGTACGGAGTACAGTCAGCATCAAAAGTCGCTGACCACATTCAGATTTTCAAAACCGCTGAACACTATATCATCCATAAATCGCTCAACAAGATAGGCGCCAGTATTGAATGAACATAATTAAAGTTCAAAATTAACTAAACACCATTTTGTCAAAAATTGCTGATCGTTATAATATCCAAAAATAACACAACAATTAGTTTTGCAAAAGTCACTGAACAATATAAAATGGTTCTTTTGGTATCTAGTGTAATCATGGCAACGTCCAAAAATAACTTAACAGCATAACTACCAAAAGTTGCTGATCATTACTTTGTTTCTATCTTCAGAGTTACAAATCCAATATTGTCCTATCAAAACTAAATCATGTAAAAATATTTAATGGATGTAAATTTCGAATTTAACTTTCCAAAATATATTATTTTTATTTCTTAGAGCCAATGAGAATAGTAGAAGTGGGTGATCAAGCAACAAGCACATTTTCAAAGTCATCTAATCTTTCCATATCACGATTGAATATAGCCTTATTTGTAAAACTGTAAGTCTTACTATCTATCTATCATTAATAATTTTTTTAGTTCGATTGAATTATAACCTTATTTGTAAACCAATGGCTCATTTTCAAAATTCACGCAGTTTCCCTTTTAAATAAATTGTTTAGAAAACATAGTTGGGGGTATTTAAAAAAATATTCAACCTTAAATATAAGAAAAATATTTCCACTTAATTATAACTTTGTTGACAGTCTACACTGATGTAAAAAATTTAATACAAAAAAAAATCTGATATGCCTGTTGGTCTAGTGGTTAGTGACCCTGACTGCTAAGCCGGAGGTCGTGGGTTCGATTCCCACCCAGGACAAACTTTGTGTGATGAGCATGATTGTTTGTTCTGTGTCTGGCTGTAAATTATCTATAATATGTATGTATTTATAAAGTATATAAGTATGTTGTCTGGTTACCATAACACAAGCTCTGCTTAGCTTGGGATCAGATGACCGTGTGTGAGTTGTCCTAAGATATTTATTTATATCTGCGACAAGTACCCAGGGTAGATTATAAACGGTTTTACTAATCAGAATAATTTATCATCTTGGTGGAGGTACTACCGTGCCCCCACATGTTTTGTTGTCAAACTTCGGAAAGGAATGTTATATTAATGTCACTTCACAAAAATACGAGTACACACACATATTAAACCCAAAAAACAATTGATGCTGTTCAGGGACTTTTGAAATGAACGATGGTATGCTATTTTTGTAAAAAATTTGTTTAGTGACTTTAGAGACGAAGAATGTCATGCTTTTTTTGCCATAACTTTGTTTAGCGACTTTTGAAAAGTGGTGGTCACCTACTTATGCTCTTTTACGATGATCATTAATTTCTGGTGCTTGTCATGTTAAGCAATTTAGGTATTGTACGGTGTACAGCGATTTTGAAATTTTAAATGTGGTCATCGACTTTTGATGCTGACTGTACGTATAATGTCAAAATAACTCTGTGAAATTAATAAATACTAATGAGTGTCTCTCATTAGCAGTTCTAAAAAGCTTCAACAATTAAAAGTTCTACTTGAAGTTATCTTTAAATCGCTCACAATGGCGCCTCTGCCGATATTGCGAGTGTGAATAGTTTAGGAGATAGCGAACATCATTATATCGTAGTTGACTGACTGACACAGTCGTAGTGTATACAACAATTGGACAAAAAACTTACCCTTTTTTTTCGTAAATAATTTTTTTATAAGATAAAATTTTGAACAGTTATAAGAATGTGTTCGAAAACGATAGTGTTTTGTTTACTGGTGGTGTTGTTAGTGGAGTTTGTTTGTTACACAGAAACTTTGGATGTGAACGGTGAAGGAGTGTGTGTGGTTAAGCTCAGGTAAAAGTAGCTGTCGTTGTAATAATTTTTGGTACGATTATTTTGTGTGCTTGATTTGTTATCATCCACTATCATTTGTGCTAAATGAAAACAAATTGTCTATTCTGTGTGTACTTGCTGTTTTACAAAAACTTCTCAAAATTTATTTGAAACGTATTTTATGTCTATTCTGTGTGAAGGTATCTACGCTAGATATCTTTCTGCAATTCTTCTTTATTATATTGAACCTTACTACTTTCTGAAAATAGGATTTATTAACTATATAATATATTTGTTGTTTCAGCTCTCGACAACGAAGAAAAAAGCCTTATAATGTAGCCGTCAACAAGTGGTGTGGACGAAGAAGGTGTGTCGTCAAGAAATATAAATTTGAGGTAAAACTATAAGTAATATAAAGAAAAACATTTTATTTATGAACCACTGTGTATATTCAGCAACATTTTTATTCCAGACATATTTAACTTGGACGAACCACACCGTCTGCTGCAACGGTTGGCAGCACGACAGCGATCTGGACGTCTGCGAGGCGATCTGCAGCACTGGTTGCTACGGAGGGAAGTGCGTCTCCCCAAACCAGTGCCTCTGCCAGCCCCCCGCCTACCTCGACCCCGAGCGACCCAACACCTGCATCACTCCCATCTGCAACCACACCTGCGTCAACGCCGACTGCTATAGCAACAACACCTGCGTCTGCAAACCGAACTACACCCCATACAACGCCACCCATTGCTTCAAATGCGATGAAGGTTTCACTGCAGATGAGAACCTGAACTGTGTGCCAATTTGCGAACAATCTTGTGTCAATGCCACGTGCACTGCCCCCAACACGTGCACCTGCTCCGCAGGTTTCAGGCCAAAGAGCAACTTTGTCTGTGAACCGATTTGTGATTGCGTGAATGCTGATTGTGTTGGCCCCAACACTTGCTCCTGCTTCAAAGGCTATGTGCCCATTAACAAGACTGTGTGCGTTCCTAAATGTAACAGCTGTTCTCATGGTGACTGTGTTTCTCCTAATAACTGTGTCTGCCGTAGTGGTTACGTTAAGATCAAAGGTGTTTGCAAGCCTCAGTGTACGAAGGCCTGTGTCAATGGATTCTGTACGACGCCAAACGTGTGCTCCTGCAAGAGCGGTTACGTGAAGAGTAACATCAGTGACAATGTGTGTGTGATACCCTGTGATAGTAACTGTAAAGGATATTGCGATGATGACGGAGGATGTGTCCAGTGGAACTGCTCGATACCGATACCGTGAGTATAATTTTCTGTTTTTTGTAATTACTTTTAGATGAGAGATCATTTGAAAAAGAATCCTACGGAAACGTTTACCGGAAGTGAATGTATGACATATGTGTTATCTCCGGAAATAGTTGATCTATGTACCAAGCTTCATCTAAATCTGTCGAATAATCTACGCATAATTGATAGAAAATTAGGTTACAAATAAATAACTTTATTGATAGTAAACGGAACGGCCAAGTGTATTATAAAATAATAAAAATAAAATACTTTTTATTTCGGACCAGCAACATCCATAGGCGGTTAGTACAATAAAAACTTACATCTATGTTAGTAAATACAAACTATTTCGTACATAATTAAAAATACTTATTATTGTTCATGATGCACCTGCCTGCGAACAACTATTTGGTACTACCTACGAACAACATCACACAGTAGTGGAGATTCGTACCTGCACGCCACGTATTGCAAAAGTGAAACAGTTTTCATTCTCATAACAAATATCTGTCATAGAATTAATCTATTATTAGTACTTAAGTACTATCAAAAAGAACCGTATCATTCTCATAACAAAATTCAAATATAATGTATTATTTACTAGAACTTAAGTGTCATCAAATAAAAACCGTCCTAGAACTTCGAAACTAAACTTGCGAAGAAGAACATGATAAAAGACCATAAATCACGTTATCACGGGGCACTGCGCACATTAGGAAGTGCAATGACAGGTTCATTCAGTGCATATCAGATTTATCGGCTGACAGGACGTCGCTCGATATTGTATGCATCGCCACGTATGACGCGGCTCCGGCGTTGTGTACACTAGCGTTTACATGCGGCGGCACTTGCATTTTTATTGCGTCACCGGGGAAGGAAGGCGGTTGACTCATATGAATAATGTTTTTATGAGTTTTACACCTTGCTAACTTTTGAACGCACCGCGTAAGTCGGTTTTTAATTTATAGGTCTAAAATTTTGGAATGTGCAACTACTTAAGATTTACTTTTGTTTTGTAAATGACGTTCCAAAGTGTCTTTTTTTGGTCTAAAGCTGGGTATTGACGGTAATTTTTCTGCGTCAATTGAACTGAAGTCCATCCAAAATTTGATCGTGAGTGCCGAATTGCCATGCTAGAGTTGGTTGGCCGCCTAAACCATTTTAAGTGACGCCACAGTTTTACGACCAGACTGACGCGAAAAATGGCCGTCAATGGCCAGTTTAAAAGTATCGCCTATCTCCTTCCTTGAGAATCCAGCTTACTCCGTGCCAAATTGCATCCGAATTTGTTCAGTGGTTAAGCGTCATAGTGTGACATACTAACAGATGTAGATTAGCATTTGTAATTGTAATAGCTGTTGGCTGCTTTAATGTTTTGTAAAAAAGGCGTTAAACTTGCATAGTGGCAAAATATTCCAGAATTATATACCTAATCAAGTCTCATTATTAATAATAAATAGATTTTTCTCCTTATTTTCTTCCTATTTTTTTAAACATGTTAAGGAAATATTAATTAGTATTATACCATGGGAAACATTTATTATAAATATTACCTGGTTAAATAGCTCTTACCAACTTGAATGTCGGTTATGTTATCAAAAATACACACAATACAAAACCCAGAGGAAAAGTTGCATAATTATGTGGAAGAAAACCTTGCAGTTTAAGTTTACGTTTCCTATCACAATCGTTTTTGTTGTTTAGTAGTAAAAGCATAGAACAGACAGATCTATACAGTTACGCCCTTATATTTCTACTTACTAGCTGTCTCTTGCGGTTTCACCTATGTTAAGTTAGGTATTGTTTACTGCTCCGTTCCCGTGTGGAGCGTGCGTGAAGATAATGTAGCCTATGTTGGATGTAATAACAATAAGCTAAAGTTTCATGAAAATCGGTATTTCTGTACTTTTTGCAAAAAAAAGTAACAATCTTCACAACAACAACTTTCATTTCTATGTGACGATATTGTGATAAACTTTTTAGCTAAATAAAATATAAAACTGCCAATTCATTTCAGTGAAAGTAGCGCCATCTAGTGCGTAAGTAATTCACTTAGTTGGTAGCAATGTGTTTATGGCGTAAATTAATTCACTAACGTGTAACTAGATGGCGTTAGTAGTAGCAAATTTTTGATGATTCCTGATAACTTGATAATGATGACTGAAGACGTAAAGCCCGGTTTCCACCGCGAGCGGAACGGCCCCATTAATGACTTCGTTTGCAAGCGCAAACTGCATACTTGTATTTCCACCAAGAAAATTATGATTTTTAATACATAATTGTTTATTAATGCATTTATTATTTATTATTATTCGACTATTTGTTGTTTTTCTATTTGTTATTTGCAGTTTGCGCTTGCGAACAAAGTCATTAATGGGTCCGTTCCGCTCGCGGTGGAAACGGGGCTTAAGGCGTCCGGTACGGTCAAACTGCAGTCTCAAGTCTCATATTAACTACAAGTCCAGATTTCCTTACGATGTTTTTCTTCACTCATGTCTGTGAAGCCCAATATTAACTTTAGAAAGTACATACTATATGAATTGAAAAAGCAACATTGGTACTTGCTCGGATTTGAACCCACAACCTCTTGTGAGAGAGGCGGACGCTTTAACCACTGGGCTAACACGATATTCTACTCTACTATTCTAAAATGGTTGCCTATCAGACAGCGCAGAGCATTAAGAGCTTTGACTACCTTGTTTTCTCTTCTAGACAAACCCAGTTTACCTTCCTATCTGACTTCTCTCTTCCAATATTTATGCTCTGCACATAGAAAGCATCTTCGTTCTTCCCATAACCGACTTTTACGATGTCCTTCACACCGCTCTGGTTTTCTTTAGGCTTCTTTCCCTATCCAAGCAGTTTTTCTCTGGAATGCGCTTCCTCAGAATATCAGGATGGCCACCAGTTTCTTTACTTTCAAGGTAAAAGCTCGAGATCATTTACTCAAGGAGTTGGCAGACTCATCTCACTCTTAATGTATTGTACATGTATTTATTTTTATCTCTCTCTACTTTGTATGTAGTATGTATTTAAGTAACTATACTACTATATTTAAGTAACTGTACTATGTATTAAGTATGTATATATTTAAGTAACTATTTTATTGATTTATTTGATTCCTGTAACTTTTCTGTTTTCTTGCACCTACCATGTTTTATCTCTGCATCGTCCTAAGGTAGACTGGTAGAAAATGCCTAAGGCATTAAGTCCGCCTATGTGCTGTGTTCGTACATTAAGTTCAATAAAATAAATAAAATATCCACGCGGGTGGAATCCTTACTAATATTATAAATGCGAAAGTAACTCTGTCTGTCTGTCTGTCTGTCTTTCTGTCTGTCTGTCTGTCTGTCTGTCTGTCTGTCTCTTCTTCACGCCTAAACCACTTAACCGATTTGAATGAAATTTGGTACAGATATAGTCTGGGACCCGAGAAAGGACATAGGATAGTTTTCATCCCGGAAATCCCCCGGGAACGGGAACTATTATTCCACGCGGACGAAGTCGCGGGCAAAAGCTAGTATTATATAAAAGTACATGCTTACCTGTATGTACAATAATCCATACAACATCGCGCTTCCAAAATAATTGTATGTACCGTTCATTATAATGCAAATCTTTTCCGCAATGTTTGAATTAGGAATTCCATATTTAGCTATGACTGAGCTAAGCTTGATAAGACTTGTGAATTAACAATATTAAACTAATATTTATAACTGACACCGATTTATTAAATTATAGTCAATGTCAAACAAAATTATCATTTAACCATGAAAAACGCATTTATTATGTCATACCTATATAGAAAAAAAGTTACGTGTAGTCAAAAATATTCAAAGTAATATAAGTAAGGCAAACGATTGCGACGCTTTTCTTAGTTTTACATAATGTATGTAATGTAGGGACCTCTACAGTATTTTAGTCTTATTTGTAACTAGTTTTAACCTGCATCTTTGATTGCCGCTCCGTTCCCGAAAGTCATTAGCGAGATGTTGTATAGGATATAACATTAATGAACTATTTAATTTGGACCATCCGTCTTTATAAATTAATTAATAATACGCATCTTTATATATATAATTCTGCTGTGTGTGTGTATGTCATTGAACTCCTCCTAAACGGCTATACCGATTTAAATGAATTTTTCTGTATGCGTTTGAGTGGCGCCCTGGATGGTTTAGATTCACAAATCAGCCCGGCAGATGGCGCTAACGTTTAGGCGCAGAATGTCCAATTCGCAAAATGTCCAGTGGTCTGAAATGGTCCATTTCGCAAAATGTCCAGTTCGCAAAATGTCCAATTCGCAAAATGTCCAATTCGCAAAATGTCCAATATTCTCATCATAACATTGTCTACCCATTAGTCAAGTTATGACTCGGTCCTAGTCCTACTCCCTATTCTCAGACAGAAACAGTCAAAAACTGCTTGAGCTGAAAATGTCGGCTAGGATATGTCGCATCATTTAAATATCTAAATATCTTGGGAAAAGTCACACACGTTCATCTGATCCCAAGCTAAGCAGAGATTGTGTTATGGTAACCAGATAACTTATATACATACTTATATACCTTATAAATGTGTATTTATAAGGTATTTAAGTATGTATATAAGTAAGTATGTAAATAAGGTATATAAGTATGTTTATAAATGTGTATTTATAAGGTATACGTATAAGTATGTAATGTAGATAATTTTCACCCAGACACAGAACAAACAATCATGCTCATCACACGAAGTTTGTCCTGGGTGGGCATCGAACCCACCTCGACCTCCGGCTTAGCAGTCAAGGTCACTAACCCCTAGACCTACAGGCCCGTCATCATTGGTAACATCTTTGGTCGCACCTGCAAAGAACTAAGAACGGTCTTGAGTGGCCGAGGCAGGCTTTGAGGGCCGACACATTATTTTTCATTTTCGACATTTCATTGCCGACATGGCGTATAAATTGGATCCCCGGCAGTAGGTACTTGTAACCACACTCAGAGGTTCTCACTAGTGTAAATACTGAATTATATAGGGGGCAGATTAGTAGAGCCTCAACAAATTTCTAGCCTTACAGGAAGACTGTTAGTCGGAGGGTTCATTAGCTCTTGGGCTATATCAATTTTAGTGGGTTCAATAAAGGAAGTTTAGTTTATTTTTTTAGTTTTTAAAATACGTAACTACAACTTGTAAATACCCTCGATGTAGGTTTTGTATTTACGCCCGTAGCTACTTAGGCCGTAGTCAATTACGGAATCAGCTAGTGTTAAGTACAGTGTTCTGAGTGTTCTATAAGGTATTTTATGCTTTAGTATCGATAATTTGGCTAACACAGACCTACTAAGTACAGACTACATACATGATCAATGTGCGGCCGCCGAATTTACTGTTTTATCAAACCAAGATAATGTGCTGTGTTACTTCATCTAACTGTTGATAATTACACACTATAATCGGTTGGTGAAATACACTTGTACTCGTGAGCAACGACAGAGGGCACACAAGACGTCGTCAAGTAAGCTGAAAGTATATGTGTCGCAGTCATCTGGTTAAATCAGCTATTTGATTGTATGACTAGCGCGTTCATTAAATGACGACATTTAATTGAATGACTAAACAACAACTCGTCGAGTTGTTTAATGTAACGTTCAACGAGTTGACTGAACGTCATTAAGCATTGTCGTTTAATGGGATATAGTCGACTTTGTAATGTTTGTTTAGGGTGACCATAAGTTCGCAACTTAAAAACTTAACTTCCTTTACATAATAAAAATGAGGACATGACATGACACACTTTATTATGATTTTAATTTAAAAAAAATCTTTAAATCTAGCCGGCGGCGGCGGCGTATCAATAGGTAAATCCATGCTGTTACGCTATTTTATTAAGAATAAGTCAATTTAAAGTAAATTTAATAAAAATAATATCAAAACAGTGATACCTGCGCGAGCTATTTTACGCCATATTTGTTTTGGTGACTACTAACGCCGCAGTGGAAAAAAAATGAACTAAATTACAATCACCTGACTGATATTACGTCCGCTCTGTTGAAAGGGCTATGCTTCAATCAGCTATCTAGTTGGACGTTGAGTGACGCTTGTTTAATCAGCTTTCGGCCTAGTCATTCAATTAAATGTTGCTATTCAATGAACGCGCTAGTCATACAATCAAATAGCTGATTCAACCAGATGACTGCGACATATGCATTAGTTTCGTTTTTTTTTATTTCATTACAAGACTAACGTCGTGAGCCCATTTACATAAGAGCATTTCCCTGCATCACTCTCTGTGCCTCGCATATGTTTTTGTGTGCAGCAACCAAACATTTGTCGTCAGCAAATTGGTACACGGAGCATTCCCTGAAGAACGAATGACTTGACTAATCAGACTAATCATTAGAACCCAACCTTTGATTTGAATTAGTGATTGAAGGACAATGTTATGATGAGAATATTGGACATTCTGCGAACTGGACATTTTGCGAATTGGACATTTTGCAAATTGGACATTTTGCGAATTGGACATTTTGCGAACTGGACGTTCTGCGAACTGGACATTTTGCGAACTGGACCATTTCAGACCACTGGACATTTTGCGAATTGGACATTCTGCGCCTAAACGGGCGCTAATTGCTTGAAAAAGCATGTGATCTCGGAAACGACCCTAACGATTTCGCTGAAATTTGATATGTGGGGGTTTTCGGGGACGAGAAATCGATCTAGCTCAGTCTTATGTCTGGGGAAGCGCATGTTTTCGAGTTTTAAGTTAAAATGTTTGGCGCCCAACGAAGTGGGCACGGGCCAGCTAGTGTGTTTATAAAATATGTAGGTTGTATTTCTATTGGTTGGCTATTATGGTACCGACTCTGTCTAATTTGGGATCGCTGTGCGTAAGTCGTCCCAAAATTAATTAATTTATTAAGTCCATTCAACATATTCATTCAATAATGTGTGTGAATTGAACCTAAATAAAATATTAAAAATTACTGTTAAAAAAACTTGTAATTCAGTGACGTTGCAGTACATAGATACTCTATTGGCCATCTCTTCAGAGCGTGGGCAGACTTCCGTGCTAAATGGACCGTTGACCCATGAAGGTCGTGTTACTCGCTCCATTCATATAAACAGCAAACATTTCATATTATTCAGCTTCCTGCTTCTTTGGGATTGTCAGGTTGGCATCATTGGGTTTTCTGTAGGAATTTGGAGGAAGCTACAGCTTACAGCGGTTACATTTGAATTTGCTTTAGCTTTTTTTTCTCGTCCAGGCTGGGGCGGGAGAAAGTGTCAGACTTTTGAATGAAACCCACCCATGTTCCTTCGTTTGCCCTTGTGTTCCGGGGCCGCGGTAACTATTTCGCAACCCCGGCAATACACTTGATGCTATTGGACTGATTTTTTCTCAGTATTGTCATGATAGCCACTAGCTTAAGGCGCCCGCTTCTTATGTAAAGGGTTGTGAGTTTCAAATCCAGACAAGTACTAATTTGACTTTTTCAATATTCATAATGATGTACTTTCTAAACTTTATCTTGGACATCACCCCTTCAGTGGGACATAGGCTGGTATTCGTAATCACATGCACTCTTTATTTGTATGTCTTACTTGTACTTGGCTAGTCTCCGTGATCTTCGCTTATGTGATTTATACTATTAGGGCAGAGACAATGTTTTCAATAGTTTAATATGTTCACAACCTTCCAAGATTGGTTCCTCATCATGCCGGATCACCTATTGTGTTATTAGATGGAATAATTTCCATAAGGTTATTTGTGAGGTAATTTCAATAGATTTTATTTGAGGTACTCGTAAAAGGAAGGATAGGTACAATAATAATACCAGCCTATAACTGTCCCACTGCTGGGCAAAGGCCTCTTCTCATACAGAGAAGGCACGAGCATTGATCACCACGCTTGCTCAAGACGGGTTGGCGATTTCGGACTTATATTAACTACAAGTCCAGGTTTCCTCACGATGTTTTCCTTCACCGATGTCTGTGATGTCTAAGATAAACTTTAGAAAGTACATATGAATTGAAAAAGTCACATTGGTACTTGCCCGGATTCGAACCCGCAACCTCTTGCATGAGAGGCGGGCGCCTTAACCACTAGGCCATCACGACAAGACGACGACGACGGATAGGTACAAATAAGAGGTTTTTTAGAACGTAATCTTACAATGTTAAATATGTGTTGTTAGTTTGAAAAGTCCCTCGAAGCTACGCGAAACTTCGATAATGGTAAATATTTTATTATATCACAAATCAATGCAAGCTGTGAGCAAATCAGTGACTCATCTACCGGTCTTTATTATTATTATTACAAAACCAATCACATCCATATTTTTAAGAGTACCTATATTTTAGACAGAGTATGCCGTAGCAACACATTTGGTAATACGACAATAATTTATGCAAAGTTTGACTTATATAATTTCTTGATATTCACTAATTATATATTGACAAAAACCATTAAGAATATTGACTGACCATTTGTATGCAGGACACCTTACATACCAAATCACCCAATTTTTTTAAATGGTAAATTTAAAATGAAGACACATTCACCAACCGCTCTAGTAAAAGAAGACAATGTTTCATCAGTGGAAACATTATTCTGGCTTCTGTAAGAAACACTGCGTTAATTTACGTATCAAGCTAAACTCCAAAATTAACTCAAGAGTACACAAACGGTATAAAAAGTATCCTGCATCCGTAATCCTTTCGAAATAGGTACCTATTTAGTTATAAAATTGGCAACGTTTATCTTATCGCGGCAGCTCCCTCGCTGTGGGAACGCGTACATGTCAGCTGTGATCGCCAACGTGACCGTAACCAACATGGTAATGTAATCAGTAAGTACATGTAACTTAATGTAATAAATAAATATCCTGAGAGGATCCTAAACTAAGCAGAGCTTGAACTATAGTAACCAGACAACTGATAAACAATTATATATATCTCTTATATATAAAATTCTCGTATAATAAGGCAGCTAGTAATTTATAAAAACATATCTATACTAATATTATAAAGAGGTAATATTTGTAAGTTTGTATGTAGGGGGTAATCTCTAGAAGTCATGATCCAATTCTAAAATTTTTTTCACTGGCAGAAAGCTACCTTATTCCTGAGTGCTATAGACTATATAATATCATGCTATGTCCCACGGGAGCGAGGCAGTAACCAAAAACCTAACGTAACGCGGGTAAAACCGCGAGGAACAGCTAGTATATAATAGGCATATTACACCCAGACACAGAACAAATAATCATGCTCATCACACAAAGTTTATCCTGGGTGGGAATCGAATCCTCGACCTCCGCCTTAGCAGTCAGGGTCACTAACCACTAGACCAACAAACGCGTCAATATAAGTTGACAGTTGGGTTTCTCTCAGGTCTCAATCTTAAAGGGGACAAGGGCCTAAGTTTCAGAAGAGAAGACGTTGTAATTCCACGTTTTGTGATTTTAACAATACCGTCTTGACGATACTTGAAGCCAATTGTCATTAACCTGTCGTGTTTTTATTCCGTCGTGGACCGGTGTGGATCAGGACTCACTTTCATGTGACTACGCACATTTATTTAGCTCTATTCAGTTTATGTTCATAGGAAACAACGATTTTGTATGAAGACACTTTCCGCGTCAACTTTTGTATAAAATTGATGTTTTCTATGGACATAAGCAAAATAGTGTTGAATAAGTGTGAGTAGTCCCTTAAGTTTGACATTATTTTCTCATCCTTACGCATTGAACACGGCTGAAGCCGCCAACGAACGACCAGAACTAACAATAAGAATTTGTCGATACTTGAAGCCAATTTTATTCTCAGTAACCTGTCTTTTCTCTAAAACACTACGCATTTGCAATTGTGCCTATAAGTAATTAGCATACATCCAGTTAAAATTATTCAAAATCAGGCTGCAAAGTAAACTATTCAAAAATGAATTTGGAAATGAATGACTTGAATGCAAACGTTTTCTAAAGATACATAAATTGGTAACCGTTTAGATGTAAGCAAGAACAGTCATCGGTTCTCAGAAACAACGGATGTTAAACAAGATAATTTTCGCGTCACATATTGGCCTGTGATACAACTTCCAGTAACAACAGCCATCTGTTCGGAAGATCCTCCCTATTCCAAACAGGATGAGGAACTTCCCACTTACTTTAATCCTCCATACCTTTATATCAGTAACGAGAGTTGATCTTAAGAAGGGATGTTAACTCAAAAACTGCTTTGCTGATGATGGAAGTCCATTGCGAGCAAAGCCGCTGATGAAGGCTAATTTATTTAATAATCTCGGAAACGGATGTCCTACAATTCCCTTGTAAATGTTATCATGTGTACTTCAAAGTTGCATCAACGTACATAGAGCTATATTATCCACTGAACGCTTTATAAATAACTTTCCTTGTGCGATAACTTTACCGAGGGCTTTGTTCCTATCGACAATAGACCGTTATCGTTGCACACATAGTAATAGTAATTAAAATGTATAAACAATTGAACTTGTTTGTTAACAAGTAAAAATGTACTCAATCTAATTGAGTCACCGTGTTGTTTTTTGATGGTTTTATCTTTAGAACGTTTTTTCTGTATCGTTGGAAACATACTAGCTTTCGCCCGTGGCTTTGTTTGGGGGAATGTCGAACCTTTTTCCCCTTTTAGAGGTTGAATTACAAAAAATATTTCTTAGTGGATACTTACTCTTCACAAAGAACACACCTTCCAAATCAAAAGTCTCTAGTACCAGCGGTTCAGACTGTGCGTTGATATTTTATTAACCGACTTCAAAAAAAAGTAGGTTCTCTGTTCGACCTGTATGTATGTATGTATGTATGTTTGTCCGCGATTATCTCGCGTTTGGCTGAACCGATTTTGATGCGGTTTTCAGCAAAGTGTTTGTTACATTCTGGGAAAGGTTTTAGTATATAACACTAATAGCTAAAACTAAAAGCTCAAAAATAACTATTTCGGAAGTCGGTGGCTTCTCTTCTGCCGGTCGATTTGTGTTGCCACCGACTTCCGAAATAGTTATTTTTGAGCTTTTAGTTTTTGAAGTCGGTTATCTTTTTTTTAAAAAAGCTTTTTTCACCCAGTCAGTCAATGTGCTATTTGTTGTATGTTGATAAACTCACAAACACAAACCGACACATTTATAACACTACCAGCTTTTGCCCGCGGCTTCGCTCGCGTTAGAAAGAGACAAAAATTAGTCTATGTTACTCTTCATCCCTTCAACTATTGCCACATAAAAAATCACGTCTATTCGCGCTCCGTTTTGCCGTGAAAGAAAGACAAACATACAGACAGACAGACACACTTTCCCATTTATAATATTAGTATGGATTCATCAATCATTCTAAGACAAATAAAAAAAAAGCTTTTTTAAAAAAAAGATAACCGACTTCAAAAACTAAAAGCTCAAAAATAACTATTTCGGAAGTCGGTGGCAACACAAATCGACCGGCAAAAGAGAAGGTACCGACTTCCGAAATAGTTATTTTTGAGCTTTTAGTTTTTGAAGTCGGTTATCTTTTTTTTTTAAAAGCTTTTTATTTTTTTACTTTTTAGTTAGAGTCTCAGTGTCTGACTACGTTTTAGGGTAGCTCTCAAAATAAACTTATAATCTTATAAAATGAAAACGGCACTATGCGCGCAACGTCACAGGATATCCATTAGTGTTATATACTTAAACCTTCCACAGAATGTTACAAAGACTTTTCTGAAAACCGCATCGAAATCGGTATAGCTAAACGCGAGATAATCGCGGTCAAACATACAATCGTCTTTGAAAATCTACAATCTAAGAAAGCAAAACGTGATCTATGCGGGCAACGTCACGGGATATCCATTAGTGTTATATACTAAAACCTTCCCCAGAATGTAACAAATACTTTGCTGAAAACCGCATCAAAATCGGTTCAGCCAAACGCGAGATAATCGCGGACAAACATACATACATACATACATACATACATACATACATACAGGTCGAACAGAGAACCCTACCTACTTTTTTTTGAAGTCGGTTAAAAATATATCCATACTAATATTATTATTTTTTTTTGTGGAGTGGGAAATCATCAAATGACTTCTCCCGTCCTGGGCGGGGCGGGAGGGCGTGTCAGACTTTTACTGACTAAAACCTACATGTTCTTTCGGTTGCCCTTATGTACAGGGGTCACGGTAACTATTATAAACATTTCGCAAATGTGAAAGTCACTCTGTAACGTCTATCTGTTTTTCTGATACATTTTCACAGTTGAACCACTCATCCGATTAATGTAAGAGGTATAGAAATAGAATGAACATTGGATATACATATATAAAGATATAGATGGAACATCAGCTACTTTTTAACTTGCGAATTTGTCGAAGTACACGATAACTGCCGCAAAGCTAGCCAACTAGATTTTTCACTTGACTATATTAAATTTTTGACTTGGTTTTCACTTTGTAAAATATAGAACGTCACAGCTCCTTATTGGGGGGAAAAGAACACTCGTTGAAATTTTTAAAGATTTTTTTAAATGAAAGTCTAGTCTTTTCCATCAGTGGGAGTCGAAAAACGAAAATCGTTCAGTAACTTTAGCGTACAATATTAGTCGGTAGGTGGCACTCATATGCATAATATTCGACCAGTCGAACATAGATTTACAGGTTAATCTAACAGGCCGTTAGCTTCCTGTTTGAGGGGCAATAAATGTGCAACGGTGATAAAGAAGAGCTATTCAAGGAGCAGCCATCCTGTCACGTTTCTCAACATTCTAGTTACGAAGAAAGTTTCATGCCTAGATTTTTTGAGCGCCAAAAATTTGGCACGAACCTTGTGGAGAGCGTCTTGTCTTTTAGAGAGCGGCATTCGGAAGCCATTTGACAAATCTGGCGCGCAAAAAGAAATAGCTGGACTAGCTTTTGTCCGCACCTTCGTCTGCGCAGTTTTCACTCAAGCATACAACTTCGCTGATTATATAAGACAGGCTTTGTCCTTCTTTGAGGTTAAAGCAGAAATGAAAAAGAAGTTCTTTTTAGGGTTCCGTAGTCAACTAGGAACCCTTATAGTTTCGCTATGTCTGTCTGTCTGTCTGTCTGTCCGTCCGTCCTCGCTTAATCTCTGTGACCGTTAGCACTAGAAAGCTGAAATTTGGTACCAATATGAACAACCACGCCGACAAAGTGGTAAAATAAAAATTGGAAAAAATGTTTTATTAGGGTAGCCCCCCTATATGTAAAAAGGGAAGTGTTTTTTTTTTATTTCAAACCTGACGTGTGATATATTGTTAGATAGGTATTTAAAAATGATAAAGGGTTTACTAAAATCAGTTTTTGATAATGTCAATAATATCGGAAATAATAGCTCCAAAATGAAAAATTAAAGC
The DNA here is from genome assembly GCA_033675125.1 of Athetis lepigone. Classification (NCBI taxonomy): domain Eukaryota; kingdom Metazoa; phylum Arthropoda; class Insecta; order Lepidoptera; family Noctuidae; genus Athetis; species Athetis lepigone. The sequence goes on along the minus strand of CM066226.1, from coordinate 1,121,868 downwards.
GTCCCCCCTCTAACTTTTGAGCCGTAGGTTTAAAAAATATGAAAAAAATCTGGAAAGTAAAACTTTATAAGTACTTTCTAGGAAAATTATTTTGAACTTGATAGAAAGAACAGTTTTTGTACAAAAAAGACAAAAAGGTTGTACAAAATAATTTCTGCGTACTTAGTATTTCAACGTAACAAATAGCCTTTTTTTAACTTATAAGTGGGAACACTTATTGTGACGGACGGGAAACTACGGAACCCTACATTGAGCGTGGCCCGACATGCTCTTGGCCGGTTTTTTTTGTTCAAGTTAACTATTTACCAACGCCAATCCGTCTTGAGCAGGAAATGCTCGTGCTGTTACTGTATGAGAAAAGGCTTTTATTCTTGTAGTGATAAGCTGGTATTATTATTATAAACACAATTACTTTTAGCGGAATCTGTGAGCCAAAAAGTTAAAGCTAAGGAGTAGAAGAAAAAGTAAGGAACTCCTCGAAAACTCTCAATATTCATCAACATTGAGTTACGGTTTTAGCTGTGCAAGTTTTACTTTAAAGCCCTTTGTTAGCCATAGCAATATGCAAGTAAAACACTGGTATCCAACAGAATACGGTTAGGCTGGAAGCCGACCCCAACATAGTTGTGAAAAGGCTAGGGAGATGATGGTAGCCATAGTAATAGCTAATATCTAGTACACTTAATACAAAGAGACAGACCTTAACTACTAAAGATAGAAACAAGAAAGTACACATCAGTAGTTTTTAGTAGTTTATTTTAATGATGTAGAGTCGCATTAATTAAGAAGTGATTTTTAAATTCATCCCCTTGAGGGGTGAAACGAGGGGTGAAAGTTTATAAGAAAATGGTCGAGTCGCTCATAACATACTGACACTTAAAACACATACAAACTACGTTTCTCAAATGATTTTTATGCCAATTAATTAGAACTTTCTGCTATCGGGTTTGTCCTTGACGCAATTGCATATCACCTTGAATGCTAGTTATTTGCAGTAAATAACGTCAACTATAGTTACTAGTTATTTTCCTATTATTATTGTGGTTAAATGCAGCTAGCAATAGTTCATCGATAAGTGCGTATGCGCAGTTAACACGTGACAGGATGGAGGGACTCTTGGTTCGGTTGTTGTTTTCCTACAACATTCCGTTATGTTTGTCTTTAATATTATACTGTTTTACGGGATTTAATGCGCACGTACCTTATTTGTTTTTCGCTTGACGTTTCGGCAGGGTAACACCTGCCATGGTCACAAGCAGACTGTTCGGCGACACTACTCCGTCGATGAAGATGAAGATAGATTTTCGTTAAATCCCGTAAAACACTATAATATTAATATGCAACGCGAAAGTTTAAAGTATAATATGTTTGTCTTTGTTCTGTTGGGTAGTTTTTCCTGGTTTCTGTTGCACTATTTCGAGGCATTTCTGAATAATTAGCTATAAGTGTTGATTGAGTCCTTCGTTTCCTGAAGTTGTTTTTGTTTTATATAATAGTATTCACTGGCTATTTTTGTTAATATTAAAGGAGGACTGACTGATTGACGTATCAACATTTGTGTATGGGTTCCTTTTACTCAATAAGAGAGTACTTAGAAAAGATTTTTGTAAATTCAATCTCAAATGAGGGTTATTTGTATAAAAGTCCTGTTTAAAGCAGATAGTTATTGATGCGGCGGAGCAGATCGCAAGAAGCAGATTCTCTTGCTGATACCATTTGTAGCAGAATAGCACCGGCGGCGAACTGTCAACCTGGTCCCACCATTAGAAGGGCCAGTAGACCCCTTGCGAACCCTATCGTCCACGCTGCATGTTTTTGAGAGTTGTGGTGACACCCATAGTACCCTGACGTCGTTGTGGAAGGGGCAACCCGGAGGCAGGGAAAATAAGCCAGTAATTTTAACTTTAGGACCCAGTAATTTTAACAAATTCTATTACACGGCACCACGTAATACGCTAGGTAATCTGGACTTCTTCTAGTTGTAATCGCTCCTTTGTGCTTTGTATTGACCTAGTTCTTTTATATCTCCTGCTTTTATGGAGAGAAGTAGTTAGCAATTTTTTCTTACTTCTCCGCTGTTCTTTTCTGCTTAATTTCCTTGCGGGATCCAACACAGTTGAATCGTTTCTCCGGGAATCATCGAACTTCATTACTCAGCGCTTTCCTGGTGGATTTCTCTGTTGATTCTGGCTTTCAGGAGTTGCAGTGATTAAAATTAGTGTGGCGGGATTGTCCCAAAGGCGGGCAAAGAAAACGGAGCCTAGAAGGGAGAAACGCTGAATAGGTCACGAATATCATGAGAGCAGTTCTCGCGGCCCGCCCCTCTAGGCGAAAGTAGCACAGTTTTTAGCACCACTTAACCATATCGTCTCGCCGAAGTGTGTGTTATGCGTAAGGCACTGGTGCCGATTCACTTATTCACAAACTAGACTAAATTTAAGTTAAGTGTTAAGTGTCAAATTAAGACACTCCATGGATCATTTAGACGCCATGGATCATTTAGACGCAATTGAAAACCTGGCGACTAAAAATACGCCAAACTTTTTCAGGCGCTGTCTAACTTAACAGGACTAAACGAGTATGTATCTTCCGTCCTTTGCTTAATGAGTTGGAAAGAGAAAGACGCACTTAACTTAAATTTTGGTTAATTTGTGATCAAAAAAATCAGCACCATTGTCTTTTCTAGTTATTGAGTTTGTTGTTCTGTGTTTGTTTCCATGATAATTATGTGTTTAAGCACTCAAGAATAAGACGTCATTGCGCGAAAATACACAGTTTGTATCAATGGCTATTACGCAATTTAAATGCTGAAAATAGACACAAAGTTTATTTTGTTATTTTTAAATTGTTATGACACATTGTAGAAATAAATACAATTACTTAGCAATATTGATGTAATTTGAAAATTACCTTCTAAGTAATAAGTAGTAATAAATTTACAGAATTTACAAGATTATTTTAGGATAATGTGAATTAATTTGACAAAGCAGGGACATAACCTTAATGATGTCAAAAGTCTAGGCATTAGGTTACTTTTATTACTTAAATCTGTATGATTATTGGTATTGAGAAAAAAAATCATCGTTTTTGTTATCGTGTGAATTGTTGCTATTTTTTTTTTGTTATTTAGTTAGTCAGTAAAAGTCTGACACTCCCCGCCCAGGACAGAAGTCATTTGATGATTTCCCACTTACCAAAACAAAACCATACCTATGAATTTTGTTTATATAGGTACAAGCAGTTTGCTTGTGACCATGGCAGGTGTAACCCTGCCGAAACGTCAAGCAATAAACAAAAAAGGTACGTGCGCGTTACATCCCGCTTAAAGTAACCTATAAAATAATATGCAACACAAAAGTTTAAACTATAATATGAACATTGATTAGAAGATATGGAAGATCAAGTTTAAACTTATTAAACTTGACACATCACAGTTTACAAACTTAAAAACTGACATACCTACACAAACCACCCGACTTGTAACAAGTAGGTATTTGTAGGACAAAATAAAAGATCTAAGAGTGTTCCCAGCAATAAATGCTAAATTAAAGAAAGACATTCCCAATGTCTTTCTTGTAAGATCGTTCCCTTACGATCATTTTAAAGTCAGCTAATAAATAATGAAAAATAATGTTTTTTAGCTTAATTAGTCTATAAGGTGCAGAACCCAAAGTGAGCAACACATTAAATTCACGGGCTGTTTACACAAAATAACATTATCCTCAAACGGACTCCGGATAAGTTAATGATTAATGTACCGGATAAGCTCAGTATTCCTTTAAACTTCAAACGAGTTGAATTATATTGACCAAAAATTAATATTTCACACAAAATACTACACATTTATACATATACAAGTCACTTAATATATAAGACACCTAACATAAAACGTAGTTTTTAGTGTTATTTGTAAACGAAGCTAAAACCTCTAAATGTAACGGCTAAATGTGTTTGAATCGTGGAATTTGCCAGGATAATTAAGACGGCTTTGGTACAACAGTGTTTCACTTGTTTAGTGTTATAAGCATCTTGTAACTAGTATTCATCATCATCATTATTATTGTGTACTGCGAAAGGGATCTTAGTGAGATATTACCATAACACCTTGTTTTCTATCTGGGGTCTCATTCATCTGCCCTGAATTTAAGCAGGGTTTTATACTTAACCTAAGTGCTTGTGTTTTTTAATGGATCGGTTGTAGCTGCAGTATAGACAGTAAGTCTTTCCAAGTGCCTTGTGGAATCTTAGTAATAATTGTCAAGTTTGTGTACATAATAACAATAGGAATGACGACAACATAAAAAAAAATCATTCTGTTTAGTCCGTCTTGTAGATCGGCCAAAAGTACGGGACACGTATTTTTTTGTTTATCAAAATAATAAAAAAAAACAAAGATAAAGAGCAACAAAGTTCTGGAGTGGGGACATGGTGGGGGCTTTTGACGCCACCGTAATGCAAAAAATGTATCTGATCGTGACGTCACGCACAACTTCAACGCACTGTATCGTCGTCATTTTTCGTTTACGAGAAAAAAGAAACAATACGTGTCCAAAATTTTTTAATAATCTCAATGACGGACTAATTACTTTTTTTTCGTCGTCTCACCTATTAGTGGTTTGGTCCTATGGTATGGGACTGGCGTACACCTGTATTAAGTCCCGTATAGTACCTGAATAAAGGTGGAAAAAGAATTAGTAGTACGAATGTTAGGTACCGTTTTAAGTGGAACCAAAACCACGTGGTGTAGTTTAATTAATCAAACTTCAACCGTTCTACCAACTGTGCTGATTCAAAAACTAAAGTAAGTTTAAGTATATCATTCTCTTTCCATTTCCTTACGAAAATGACAGAAGATACATATTAATTTAGTCCTGTCAAATTAGCCAGCGCCTGAAGTAGATCGACGTAATTTTAGTCGCCATGTATTTTATCTTCTGTCTTTTATTCTGTTTTTGATTGTAAGAAAGATAGGGATTTTTTTGAATTATGAACTTTGATTTGAATCCCTAGATTGTTTGTTTAGGGCTGATTTTTCAATCATCAGTTAACTTCTATCTGAGGAATAAATATGGCGGTTTGACATATTTTCTATACAAAAGCTGTCAAAACGTCAAACATACTCTTCAGATAAAAGTTATCTGGCGATTGAAAAATTGGCCCTTAGAAGAATAATCAGACAAAACTGAAATTTGGCTACAAACATGTTATTACACAGAGATAAGTAAGCGCAAATAAAACACGTGTAGCTTCTTTCACAATTTAGCTGGAAACAGACAGGACGATGATAATAATTTAATCCACAATTCCTGTTGTTCACACAACTTTAATAATTGTTAATTAAACTATATATGTACACCTTATTATATATGTAGTTAACAAATTGTTACGAGGAAATCATTAATGTTATTGAACTGATATTAAAATGTAAATACAGGTTGTTCTATTTGTGAAGGTTTTTTGAAATTATTTTGTGTACTTACTGTATCCCGTGGATTCACCCGCAGTATGTTAGGTCTTGGGTTACTTCTTAGCTCACGTATTAAATAAAATCTATGTATTATTTTGATCTATAACAATATTTTTTTTATAGATGGGAAATCATGAAATGACTTCTCCCGCCATGGGCGGGGCGGGAAGTAGTGTCAGATTTTTACAGACTAAACGCACCCTTGTTCCTTTAGTTGCCCTTTATGTTCCGGGGCCGCGGTAACTATTTGAACTATTCCGCAACCCATATAACTATATTATAGTAACGTTTCCACAAAATTCGTTTAGTAATATTTGCATGAAAGATTAACAAATATGCATCCTCACAAGCATCCTTGGAAGTATTACCGTTTCTCAATTGTGTATAATAATTAGTAAATATAAAAAAGCCTACCCTTCAAATTGAACCGTTAAGTAGAGTCGCCCTAAGAAGCAATTTTCGAGCTCTTATTATGCTAGGCAAAAGGACCATTTATGGTTTTCTGTAGAAAATGGTTAACTTGACACAATATTTGAGATGTCACCCTTGTCGACCATAGAGTCGAAGGGCGACAGAGAGGTGGGTCGACACGACCTTGAAGATTCACCTCTAATAAATTTACATAAACAAATAAACAAACAGTAAAGACTAATACATAATAAGAATAACAAAAATACTTTTACTATAAATTACTCATTGTAAAAAGTCGATTGAATATAGCTTTGTTTTGATTGCTTGTGATTTAATGATTTTTATTGGGTATTGTCCTCTGATTGGTTACGAATAAAACCACTATAAATATAACTTTGAATCGCATATCATATAGATACCTATAGGTATGTCTACTACTGAATCACGTACTGATAAGAATATTAATTCAATTCGTCAGTTTGGCATCACAGTATCATTTGCGGTGGTAGCGAACAAACGTAGTAGTCTTTAACCTCACACAATTGTGTACACAGTGCGTCTACATTATACATTTTAATATTGCGTTGTGATTTATAATTACGTATTCTTATCCCGATCAACGTCACGTCGAAAATTTATTACAAAGCGCCGGACGTCTATAAAACTGTCTAACGTTATGCAAAACGGCATTGTTCGTCACTCGCTTCGCATTAAGATGTAAAAGTAATCGACTTCAAGTATTTACCGCATTACAGTCGTGAGCTTTCGTCGTGCGCGCGCGCTTCAAACACATTCAGCGAATCACGCACATCTCAACAAAACAATCACCCTGTACATTTATTAAGTTTTGATTAGGGATTTTGATTTTATTTAATGTTTTTTTTTGTTATATTTATAGACACAGTTGTTCAGTGTTTTGTTAGAATAGACGCGTTTGTTAAAATCAGTTTAGGCAGTACTTAATTGGGCGGACATAGTGGGCATGCACATAGTCCCGCGGATGCGATTACAGTTATCGCGAATTACTCATGTCCACAGTGGTACATTAATGAGTTATAAAGTAAGGAAAATAGAAAAACATCGTGCATTTGCATAGGACGCTAGTCCCGCGGAACCTACCTATGTGGACAAGATGTGGGAACCTCCCGCTCGTGTTGTGCTCCTGGTGATAGTAACCCTACAGCTGTTTGAATTCTGTGAATCGTTAAAAAAAAATGACAAAGGTGTATGTGAAGAAACTGTTCAGTAAGAGGTTTTTCCTTTATTACTCTTTTTTACGGAGTTTCTTTTTAATTGTAATGTGATTTTGAAGAAAACCCTTATTAAGCAATATTAGGTTATGTAACGTTGTATTTAATGTATAAACGTGTCAATATACAAAATAACTACTACAAATAATTATTACTCAACTGCGAATTTCTTGTAACAATTAATTACACTTCAAATCACAGTATACGGTAGTTGAGTAGGACTTGGTACACAAACATATACACAACACAAAACTAATACACATACCTGATTATTTCTTTAGTGTTGCGTGTGGATTAAAATCGGATACGACAAAGTGTCAACTTATGTTAGCTAACCAGAGGTAAGCAGAGATACAGGCTTAAGAAAATCACTATACTTGCACACTTTTTGAGCTTTACTTAACTTTTGTCCAAATGGTAACTTTGTAGAAGAAATTGTATTTTTAAGCTCAAGCATAATTAATTTTTTATGATTTGTGTTACCCAAGTAACCGTAGTACCCTGCCGGGGTTGCGGAATAGTTCTAATAGTTACCGCGGCCCCGGAATATAAAGGGCAACCGAACAAACATGGGTGGGTTTTAGTCAGTAATTGTCTGACATTTTCTCCTGCCTCGCCCAGGGAAGGAGAAGTCATTTGATGATTTCCCATGCATAAAAAAAGTAACCGTAGTACCCACCTATTTGGGTAACACAAATCAAATTTTATAATTGTGAAAATAAAGTTTTTGTTGCATTATAAGTAACGCAAATATTCGTTGTATCATGATAATGAAGCCACACCATCAAGAATGCATTTTAATTTTAGACATATATGGAATTGTGCAAATGCTTGTTACAATATTAATGTCTCTCTCACACAACAGTGAACCTACGATAGCAAGACGGAGACAGAGAATAGCTAAGCTAAAGTACGTGCTAATTAATGTATATTTATTTTGGCCTCAGTCTCAATCTGTCAAAATTGCTTCATTTTGTGTACTGCAAATAGATTTAGGACGTTTAAATATTTAAAATGGCTTTTAATTTTAGTATGCATATAAGAACGCATTTTATACGGAACGATGTTTTCTATGGACATAAGTTGAATTGAGCTAGATAAGTACACAATAAGACAACCATTTTTATTACCAATCTGCTTCACCCCCAATAACTAGCTTTTGCCCTCGACTTTGTGCGCGTGGAATAGTTCCCGTTCCCGGGGGATTTCCGGGATGACATGTATCCTGTGTCCTTCCTCAGGTCCCAGATTATATCTGTAATAATTTCATTCAAATCGGTTCAGTGGTTTAGGCGTGAAGAAGAGACAGACAGGCAGACAGAGTTACTTTCGCAATTATAATATTAGTACTAATTAGTACGGATTTGTCAATTTAACGTAATAATAACTTTTTAATGTCCATGGATAGTTTTTTATTTTGTATGATATTAATGTTTAAATATGGTGAGTGTCATAAAACAAATAAATATAAGTTAGTATCATGAAATGAAATGATCAATTTTAAGATTGGACCAGAACTCTATCGATTAGTTTTTAGTTAATTTCAAAAAGTATTTGGGTTGTCTTATTGCGTCGCACATTGCATATAGAATATAACACTGTACATATATAACTTTGCACTCCTTTCTTCACCATCACCACATATAATCACATGAACATACATATATATCACTTATATTATTCACCTTGTTCTTTAGATCTTTCATTTCAGATGAGTTACCTACTAAGGGTAAAGTCGACAACTATAAGTTCTTCAATATCTATTATAAAAATGTTTTTACGAAACGATTCGCAAAATATGGTTCTAAGTACAAAACTTGAGAATGGCTGGATTGGTGCGACAATTTTTTTGATGTGAAACATCTATAGCCGCACGTAAAACAAATTTATGGCGTGGCGACGAATGCCGTGGCGACGTGTCGCCACGCTTTTGTTTCTTTACAATCATATTACTTTTACAAAATAATGTCGATGTTTCACATCTGCCAGGCGTCCCGTGACGGCTCACTTTTTTTTTTATTATCATATATATTCCTTGAAAGCCTGGAAGGTCTCTCCTATGATGAATAACTTAATGTCCTTCTTTCTTCAGGAGGAATTCTTCTGTGAACACCAACACAGATTCGCTGAGCAGTTAGTTCTTTACTACTTAAAGTTTTGTATACAAAATATGTTCCCAAATAAAGAATCTATAGTTATTTATACAATTTAGAACGATAATGATGTTTGTTTTGCGATTTTTTCCATTACATACACGAACACTCAATGTCGCGGTATAGTGGTGATAAAAATTGTGGATACGTCGATACGAGGACTCTGTCATCACTGGTCTAATAAAATCAGACGAAACTTCTGAATTTAACAAAGTTTTTGACTTATTGTACTTTAGATTGGCTTAAAACCACCACTTTCATTTTATAGTCGCCTACTTAGGGTGCGTTCCAAAACGTGCGAATAATTCACTCGGAAATTAAAAAGAGATAGAAACAACGAAAGAAAGAGAACGGCTAAACTGTTTTTGAACGCTACAGAGTGATTTACTGTTTTGGAACGGGTTAGGGTCATGATGGTTAGGATCGTATGATGACACTGTCAACATATCCTTTTATCTCTATTGCAAAGAAGGAAATATGAGTTTTTAAGCATATTTTGAAAATAAACAAGTACTACCTGTTCATTTCTACCAAATTTCTACTTTAGTAAATCCATTCTTCAACATCAAACTTCAACATTGGCGCATATATGATTTTGACATATGTCAGGTAATTTTTAACGACGCTCAGCCAAGGGTGAGAAATCGCACTTGTCAGTGCGAAAATTACTCTACCGAAAGCGTTCCAAAATACTGCTCGGGTAGCTGTCGAGTAATTGTTCGGTTACCCTCGGTTTCACTCGGCTCATTTCGGAACGCTCTAGGGTAACTTTCGCACTACTCCGTGTAATTCTTACCCTTTTAGGAACGCACCCTTAGTTGGTGTTCTAAAGAGCAATTTGGTACATGTCATTTTAATGATGTGAAGTTGTGGTGAGCGTGGAGGGACGACAGCTCACCCCAAATTCACTTTACAAATATATTCCGAGGTCAATTATTATATTAAAAATAAAAACCGAGGGAGATTTTGCAGAATAGAACTACCATTTAAATGGTAGAGGACAAAATATTTTAAGGAAATTGTCTATGACTGTTGTGACTAATACCGTTTTATTTCTTTTCAGGATAAGGAGGGGTCGACAGGTATGTTTGTTTCTGTTTATGTTTAATATACATTGAAATTGGTATTTAAAAGTTGATGTCTATTTTCATTCCCTGATATTGAGTTAAAATTAACTCTGCAGTCAACTTTTTGAGTGCGGTGCGGATGCTAGTTTTCTGTATCTAACCTCACCACAAACTGCTTTAGGGTGCGGTTTTTTTGAACTGAACCAAATGTCTTTGATTTGTTATTTTTTCTTAAAATTAGTCGAATTACCACAACACAAATATTAACTTTCAGTTGCAATCTTAATTTCAGAAACTAAGCACCAAAAAACTTGTGTGCTGCACACAGTTTGAGTACGACGGCGATTTCGACAAGTGTGTGCCGATATGTAGCCAGGGATGCATCAACGGAGTCTGCACTGACGTCGACACCTGCACTTGCACGCCCCCGCTCACTCTCGAAGGCAACACCTGCGTGCCATCCGTATGCAACAACTGCGAACACGGGGACTGCGTAGCGCCAAACGACTGCAGGTGCCATAAAGGATACATAAAATCAAACGGCACTTGTGCACCTATTTGCGATGAAGTGTGCGTGAACGGACAATGTGCCGAGCCTAACATATGTAAATGCAATTATGGCTACAAAGAAGATCTGAGCAATCGGTTTAAATGTAACCCAATTTGCGATGTTGAGTGTGTTCATGGGACCTGTACCGCTCACAACAAGTGCACTTGCAGTGTAGGATACGAAAAAACAGACAATAGCTCAGTTTGTAAGCCTACTTGCGCTGGATGTGAATTAGGTCTGTGCATAGAGCCAAACCACTGCGTCTGTTTTGATGGATATGAACGTACGAAGTCAACTTGCAAGCCGAAGTGTAACTCTTGTACTAATGGTGAATGTGTCGCACCTAACATCTGTAGGTGCTACGAAGGATATGAACTCATAAACTCAATTTGCAAGCCAAAATGTGACTCTTGCAGTAATGGTGTTTGTATAGCACCAAACAACTGTAGGTGCTTCGATGGATACGAACTCATTAATTCGACTTGTCAACCGAAATGTGACTATTGCAGTAATGGTGTCTGTATCGCACCTAATAACTGTAGGTGCTTGGAAGGATATGAACTCATTAATTCAATTTGCAAGCCGAAATGCGACTCTTGCAATAACGGTGCCTGTGTCGCACCCAACGTGTGCAAGTGCTTTGAAGGATACGAACTCATAAACTCAACTTGCAAACCAAAATGTAATTCTTGCAGTAACGGTACCTGTATCGCACCAAATGTATGCAAGTGTTTCGAAGGATATGAACTCATTGACTCAATTTGCAAACCGAAATGCCTGTCTTGCAGTAATGGTGTTTGTATCGCACCAAATGTGTGCAAATGTTCTGATGGATATGAACTTATAAGCTCAATTTGCAAACCGAAATGCGATTCGTGCAGTAATGGCGTTTGTATCGCACCAAACGTGTGCACCTGCTTGAAAGGATATGAGCGGATAAATTCAACCTGTCAACCAAAATGTAGCTCTTGTAACAACGGCGAGTGTATAGCGCCAGAAGAGTGTAAATGTCACACGGGATATCAGCTAAAAGAGAAAGCCTGCACACCGATTTGTTCACCACCCTGTACTAACGGACGCTGCTTGGGACCCAATCAATGCTCCTGCAATGATGGTTATAAAAAAGACGATAAAGACAATAGTACCTGTTTCAAACCCTGTAAAAATTGTCAAAATGGCACTTGCAATTTGTACGGAGAGTGTATATGTTTTGCCGACTTCGAATACGATAACAGCACAAAGACATGTTTAGCTGTTAAACCGTAAGTATATATGGTTCGTGAAACTTTATATTTCTAAGCAATAACAGTATTTATTTATTTACACTTTATGCACAACGGTACACAGGCGGACTTAATGCCAAAGGCATTCTCTCCCAGTCAACCTATCGTACCTAGGCAATAACAGTATCGTTTTCAAGAAACGAGATATTGATTAGATTTCTACTCGATCCGTCAAAACAAAGCTACATGCTGCCATTCTGTATTATTATTTTCACTTGTGTAAGTTTATTCGTCTTTGTCAGTTACCATTGAAAAATTACGTAGTCAGTATCTTCTACTACCAAAAGTGCCAAATAATAATCACACTACACGTATTTTAACTAGACCATCATGTAATAATATTATAAAACCCTAGTGTTCAATATTGATGTCTTTTGGTTTGATAATAGGAAGTGGTAAATTCAGTATATTCAGTATATCTGCTTCCGTCTTTAAAGAATTCTTTTTTCACCACAATTGGTTGTAAAATAAATTTTATATGAAAACATGTATTATTCCAGGATCGACTGCGACCTGTGTGGAGGCAAGTGTTCCAAAGATAAGAAAGATTGTCGCTGTGCCAACAATACGCTTTGTACTCTTGGTGTTCCGGTGACGCCAGAGGAAATTGTTGTTGCTGATGACGTCAAGTAAGTCATCTTAATTTTTATTGGCATAGGCGTAATTGATTCTAAATTGGATCTGTACATTAAACTTTTTTTTTAGAGCTATAAAGTTTTTTGGCAAGTGCTACATTTATTTATCTTCTTCTCTTAATCGAATGCGATAGTGCAGTTATCAATTAATATAGTTTTTACAAACCATACATACCAAATTTTTTTTATTTGTTACGGAACTTAAGCTACCTATGCGATAGTTTACATGAAATTTTCCCTCTAGAAATTGAACTCTTTTGTGCACTCAGAGCACAATGCAATCCACCAGACCCAGTACAAATAGTGTGGAGTACATTAACGAGTACAATATGAAGTTCTCAGTTCCTTTCTTATGTCAGGCAAATTGCATGAAATCTTCTGCATGCTTGACGGCAACAGGTAGAAGTATTCATTCATTGATACTTTGCTAATATTATAAACAAGATGAGTTTGTTGTTTGTTTTGTTGAACTTGTTAATCTCAGGAACTACTGGTTCGAATTGAGTAAAACTTTTGGTGCTGGATAGCCCATATATCGAGAAAGGTGAAATTGGGAGTTCTTGATATGAGAAGACTTATTAACTTGCATCTACATAAGTAAATCTCGATATAACCTTTTATATTTATCCGTATAAGTATAAGTAAACGTTTTTAGCATATTTAAATAAAACCTTCTTTTTCACTTTATTTTTTCTTTTAGTTAATCTTCTCCACTAAGATGAAGTTGTTGTTATTTCCAGAATGGCCAGTATAAACACGGTGATGATAGTGATAGGCGGCGGCTGCCTACTCCTCATCATCCTGGTGGTGGTGGTGATGCAGCACATCTGGCACAAGAGGAACGACTACGGCGACAGCAAGCCCACCAATGACAGTGAGTTACAAACACTCTTTTATATCAATAATGGAAATGACGACTGCATCAAAATAGTAGATTGTATTACAAGGGCGCAAAGTAATATTTTTACGGCGAGGGCGTTTTTTGAATCCAGAGCGAAGTGAGGGATTCTAGAGTAGAATCCCGAGCTTTGCGAGGGATTCTTAAATAGAATCCCGAACGTAGCGAGGGATTCAAAGTACGTCGCCCGAGCCAAAAATATATTTTGCGCCCGAGTGATACACTCTACTTTTCATCACCCCCTATGAGAAAATAAAAGGCGCTTCATACTTTATTGTAAAATTATTTGCTATTATTCACATCTAGCTTAATAATAATAGCAGCTACATTAATAATTTGCTGCAAAACAATCCGTGAAAATTTTTACGGGAGCTCGGGCTGTAGTTTGCGCGTTTTATTTCTATTTTAGTTTTTTTTTTATTCAGCCGCGGCGTGACTATGGTATTTGCCGTCGTCGATTATTTGGCGCTGAGCATTAAGACGTTCCAAATTCAAAGAGTTTTAGGCGCACTTATAAAGGCTGGCGTCCTTTAGGGACGGATCGGGGCGGGTCGCATTGGAACGGGCCGCGGTTCTGTGATGCTCTTGCGTCCATCTGTACGGGGCGCGGCGGACCGCCTAAGCGGATTTGATCTTACAGACGTGTTTTCGTGCTTGGACTGACATCGCGCTACCATGGACAGCTCCTGTTATGGTTTCAAATCCTTCTTGAGGAAGAGCAAAAAAATAAAAAAACGACGACGAGCAAACAAGGTGTGGGTGCATGATATATGCCAGAAAAGAAATGTCAAATGTCCTAGATCATACAGTTCTCTATACTTTTCTTCGTTTATTTTTATTAGCACGGCACGTGCGCTCACATCCGCCTGCCTGCGTCCACTAGACGGATCGGGGCGGGTCGCAGCGCACTGCCGACAGAAATACGCCTGCGAAGCGATCCGCCAATGCGTTGCCGCCCGCCGCGCTCCGATCCGTCGCTAATGAACGATATTTCATACAAAACATAGGCAGGCGTATTTTTGCGTTGCGATGCGGCCCGACCCGATCCGCCTAGTGGACGCTAGCCTTAACAGGGCGTAAAACATGCAAAGACGCTCCAAATTCAAAAAATGCGATTAAAAGTTACTTTTAGGCGCACTTTTTTAATTTGGAGCGTCATTATTGCCCGCTGAAAGTTTCTTATAGAAAACACCAACTTTGGGCGTACTTAAAGGGGAACAAAGTCGTCTTTTTCGAATAGGTGGGATGAAAAATGGTATTCTGATTAGTCCGTCGGTTACACCGTCCAAAAATACTAGACACAATCATATTTTTTGCTTAACCAAATTAATAAAAATATACAAAGATTAAGAGCATCAAAGTTCCGGAGTAGGGGCTAGTGATGATGTTGTCAGATATGCTGTTCATGTGATGTCTAAGATAAACTTTAGAAGGTACTACATAATGAATTGCAAAAATTAAATTGTATCACCGTTTTAGAATTAGTACAAATCTGGGGACATGCTTGTGCCCTTATAGTCATATATTTTTAGGCCTTATTTTTTCCTTTTTTTTTCATTTTACTTCCGCGTTCTCGGCGTCCGAGAGTCACCTGGTTCCAGCAGAATACCAGCGTCAGGTATATGCTGAGCTTATACCTGACATATGCTGAGCTGGACACCCATTCGGTGCAAACTTGAGACACGCCATGCTTGGTACTTAGATCACTTTAAAATAATGTTGTTTTTTTTGGTTGCTTAATGTTTTCTGTGTTTTGTGTTAGCTGCACTAAATAAAGCTTTTATCTATATCTATATAGATAAGTCAAGTAAAGACACAAATAATTTAAATTATATATGAATATTTTCCTTTTACCCGCACACTATTTTGTTACTTAAATCTTTTTTTTCTCCTTTTACTTTCGCCTTCTTGGCGTCCCTGAGTCACCTGGTTCCAGCAGAATACCAGCGTCAGGTATATGCTGAGCCTATACCTGACATATGCTGAGCTGGACACCCATTTGGTGCAAACCAGAGACACGCACTGCTTAGTCACTTTAATTTTCTTTTTTGTAATATTGTTTTTTATTCTGTGTATGTCATGTGTTTTGCTCCGAATAAATTTGTTATCTATCTATCTATCTATCTAAAGCCCAAGGGCATCGCCTTTGAGCTTTGCGATATTTTCTCGAAGCGCTTCGTTGTTATATGAACCCTAACAACTTAGGTTGGAATTATACTAAATAAATAAAATTATCGTGATCTGATGTCAATAGTGACCTTATTTATATACAGGGTGGAAAGTTTCAATAAGTGTTCCCACTTATGAGTTAAAAATAGGCTATTTGTTACGTTGACATACTAAGTACTTAACTTTTTGTCTTTTTCGTACAAAAACTGTTCTTTCCATCAAGTTCAAAATAATTTTCCTAGAAAGTCCTTATAAAGTTCTACTTTTCAGTTTTTTTCATATTTTGTAAACTTATGGTTTAAAAGTTAGGAGGATATTTCCGAAATTATTGACATTATCAAAAAATGATTTTAGTAAACATAGGGGTTTACTTTTCATTTTTAAATATCTATTCAACAATATATCACACGTTAGGGTTGAAATAAAAAAAAAAACACTTCCCACTTTACATATAGGGGGGCTACCCTAATAAAACATTTTTTTTTCCAATTTTTATTTTACCACTTTGTCGGGGTGATTGATAATTACACATATTGGTACGAAATTTCAGCTTTCTAGTGATAACGGTCACAGAGATTAAGCGAGGACGGACAGACAGACAAACAGACATGGCGAAACTATCAGGGTTCCTAGACTACGGAACCCTAAAAAGAACATTGTAGTTTACAAAATAAGTGTTTTAAAGAAAGTTTTATCACGCACATTCATGAGCTAAGAGACCCGTGGAAATATTATAACCTACTAGCTTTTGCCCGTGGCTTCGCTCGCGTTAGAAAGAGACAAAAAGTAGCCTATGTTACTGTCCATCCCTTCAACTATCTCCACTTAAAAAATCACGTCAATTCGTCGCTCCGTTTTGCCGTGAAAGAAAGACAAACAGACAGACAGACAGACAGACAGACACACTTTCCCATTTATAATATTAGTATGGATAAGTGATTCGCGTCAAGAAGTCTCATTAATCGTGCCACACATAAGTAATCATACAGTTTAAAACTCATTATGTCGGTTATAATACGTCTCACGGTAACTCAGAATTGTTGCATTGCTATTCGAGTAAGTCATGCGCATGAGATACAAATGGAATATTGATTTATAAATCAATAGCTTTTGCCCGCGTCTCCTGTCGTGTGAATGTCGGGTTTCACAAAGTTCCAGGTATAAAAGTAGCCTATTTAATACCTTCCTTGGGTTTTAATTTTCTCGGTGCAAAATTTCTTTAAAATCGGTGTGTCAGTTTAGTCATGAAAGCGTTTGTACTTACTACATATTAGTGTTCTATGCGATATCTTCGATTCCCATCCAGGACAAACTTTGTGTGATGATCATGATTGTTTGTTCTGTGTCTGGTTGTAATTTATCTATAACATTTATAAATTACTAGCTATTGCTCGCGGCTTCGCCCGCGTGGGTGTAAAACTCCCACCCTCCGTTTAATAGGAGAGAGATCCAAAAATCTTTTCTAAGTGGATATTCTGTAACTTTTTAATTTCTTTGTTATCATGGTCCTATTCAGGTAATTGTAATGGCTTATTCGTATTATATAATTTCGAAGGTGCACTGACTTCTAAGATACAGGTATTTTCCTAGTTTAGAAGTCAGGGTCTTTATGCTCTGGCCGACATAGCCATGATCCTAAAAATGTAACATTTGTGATCTTTTTGGTAACTTTTTTTTTAGGCAATAGTTAGTTTACTTATCATTTTCAGGCATTTTTTTTAAATTTATATCTGTGCTAGATCCATCTTTGTGCTCCAAGGAATATTCTAAGAATAGAATTAGCGAAATCATTTGAACTTAGCAACATATTCAGCGATTCATTTTTATATTATAGATAGAGAAATAAGTTTGTATATTAATTGTCTGTTTACTATAATATACAGGCACTGCCTAGCTAAGGATCAGATGGCCGTGTGAGAGTTATCCCAAAATATTAATAAATCTATTATTTATTATGACCTTCTATAATTCCAGGTTCACCATTTGGCGGTGGCAGTGTAGTGTACCATCACACTGCTGCAAACACACTTCTGAACCCAAGAACTAGTGGAGACTCCTACGCCAACGAGGGTTCTGGTGACGAGGAAACCACGACCGAGAACTTACTACGAAGGGAAGCTGAAATAGCGTAGTCTGTACCTGCCTGATACTTCGATACTCTAGATAAGCTAAATGTTAAAGTTCTAAGATAAAAAGTTAATAGTAAAATGGGCTTTTTATTTTATTTGAATCGCGAAAAAATCAGCTATTCAGTACATTTATGTGTGCGTAATGTAGACAAGACAAGACAAGACAAGCAACTGTACGCGGATGTGCTAGAGGTTGTAGTTGGGCCACCAGCTTCTTGTCGCCAATCAACCTCCTGGCTCTGCGATCTACCGAATCCAACGCGGCCAGTTGGTATTTGGCTGAGCCCATAGGTGACTGAATTACTCCATAACGATCGGACTTGAGCTTTATAAACTGTTAAAAGCTGGCCCGGCGTGAAGTATCGCCTAACCTTGTTAAGGATGCCCAATTTTTGCGCCGCAGTCTGTGCTTTGGACTCGATGAAAGTGCCGAAGTTGAGGTCAGAACTCAACTCCATGTCAAAGAGTTCTAGGGAGCCGGTTACATTTACAGGTGCACCTCGGAAAGTAGAAGCCAGGTAAATGGGCTCCGTTTGGGTTTCCGAGAACAGACACGCTTGCGTTTTGGCGGCATTGAAATGCACTAGATTGTTATGGCCCCATTGGGACACACGACTCAAGACAAAGTTCACTCGCTTTACCATGGCCTCTCTCTGTAAACGTATATCGTCCCTACTGTCTTTTGCGCTGGCCAGATATCTCTCTACAACGGTACTATCATCTGCGTAACCGACTATGCTAGGATTTAGCATATCGTTTATGTGGAGCAGGAATAGTGTTGCAAAGAGGACAAACCCTTAAGGAACACCGGTATCAATGGCCACAAGGTCCGAAGAGTAGCCGTCGACGACCACTCTGATCGACCGTCCCGTCAAGAAGTCCGATACCCAGCTACAAAAGTCAGCCGGGATGCCATAAGCAGGAAGCTTGCTAAGGAGACTTGCGTGCCAAACCCTGTCAAAAGCCTTTGAGATGTTGAGCGAAACAGCAAGGGATTCGCCGTTTTTCTCAATGGCTTCGCCACAGCAATGTGTTATATACAGTAGAAAAGTAGACCAATAAAAAACCCCAGTAGACCAACCACGGCGAAAGCCATATTTATTTCTTATTTTATTCGAACGATGGAGCCGGAGTTTCCTAGCTGGGTTACTCTGAGAATAAACATCCGCAACAAACTCAGAGGTCTCTTTTGAAGTCCATACAATATTGTATTGGTCAAATTATGCGAGGACTATTTATTATTTATTTGTTTATTTATGGAATATTTATTTATTTATTTGTTTCAGGCCTCAACTTAACTTAACTTTATATATTATTATATTATATAAAAATATATTATTGTTACACACAGTACACATTTGTTGTAAGTACGAGTACTTAACAAGTATATAAAACTGTGCAATGGCGTCAAGTTCAATGAAATATCCAAAAATTCAGCGCTCGACAGGCGCCCCTGGGCGCTCTGCGCCCGGGTGCACCGCACCCCTTGCACCCCCTGGTTAAGACGGCCCTGCTGATACAATTAGTTTTATATATTCTACAACATTTTCCTTATGGCTCGTGGTTTTTATTATTTTTATTACAATAATTTCCATGTGGACAAAAATTTCAAAAGCATTTTTGGCTAGGGTAAAGGAGCCAATTTTTATCATCGTATTCCGATATTTAAATGTACCTAATTGTGAAAATTTTGCATTTCTTTACCTTCCAGCTGGCTATTACATGTGATGCAATTTCAATATTTTTTTTTTCTGACTAACCAACCACTCAGTATCTAACAGCCGCGCACTTTTCTAAGTCTTTGGGCGAATTGCTTTTCAATAGTACATCAACATCAAAAGAAATATTTAAGTGCTCTTCTTCTATGGTCATTGGTACATTTTGTTGTTCCGCAGAACCTAATTTGAAAATAAATTTGAAATTTTAATTTCCAAGAAGTACTAAAGGTTCTGCAGACAAGTGTTTTTTTGCTTTTCGCAATTCACCCCTACTGAATGTGCAGAGGTAAAATTATTTATTAAAGTGTTTTGTACGCAGCTTGAAAGCCTGTAGCAGTTGCATTATATTGCTGTACCCACCCATGAGCATGTATCGCTCCAAATAAAATGTAGAGTTGCTCCTGGTTAAAATGCCTTAGTAATAACGATTTTGCTCCTAATTAGTACATGCCCATATGTACGGTCGCGGTCTGAAAATTGTTACCAATTTTGAAAGTACATTCTATATCACACTTTTTTCATTAAAATCTAAAATGCCATATCATTTTACTTGTTACCTTTTAGAAGTTATTATGCAAAATGACACAACGAGAACAACAAAGACGTTACTAAGCAACGGCTTCGGCTTAGCCATGTTTCGTCTCTATCGTGCACTTGACGTTTGGCAGTTGTGTAACAGTGACAGGTATAGTGCCAAAGTCAGTGCTTAGTAACGTCTATTTATCTCGCCTTATGTGATGACGAAACTCTTTTCTTAATTTGTGGAATTGACATTTGTCAAAAAATATCGTTTGAACGTCGTTTAGACAAGAGTAAAATTTTACGAAATATTTTTATTCAAATCGAAATAAAATGGCAAGTTTAACCCTGGAGCAAGGGGCAATCTTTGAAAATGGACATAGTTTTATATCATTAGTGCCTTATCACGAAAATTCATTATAACTATTGTGATTTACTGTAAGGTTATATTAGATCATGGAAATTATTCAGGAAGAAGTGATGCTGTCTACTACGTAGTGTATCCTGCAACAGAATTCTTTCACATTAATTACGTTCAAGATAATGCACGGATACACCCAGCTTGTGCTACTATGGCGTGGTTCATTCTGCACCGTGAAATTATTCATCTCATTCAATAGCCCGCTCGGTCTGCTGATTTAAACTCAATAAAAAATTGTGAGGGCTTATGGATCAGCGCTGGAACTGACAAAATGAAAGAAATCTTCATAGATCACGCTGTGCTCGAGTGATACCAGAAAATGATACCAGAAATACTAATATATGCGCGTATCTTGTTGCATCTATGCACTAGTCGTAACTGCGGAGTAATGTTATACTAGATATTGAATAAAGATTTTTTAAGATTTGATTTATTATTTCCTTATTCTTATTTAAAAAAACTATTATACTACTATTATAATTGCGAAAGTAACTATCTGTCTGTTGTCTTGCTTTTGCGCCAAAACTACCGAAACGGGTACACAGATAGTCTATAGCCTAAGCAAGGGCATAGGAAAGTTTTTTATTTAATTCCAAGGGAACGGGAACTACGCGGGTAAAACCGCGGGGGACAGATAGTATTTAATAAAGATTTTGTTCAGTGTTTTTTTATTATTTCTTCATATTCATATTCAAAAAACTAAATTAGTCAAAGCTGCAAAGTGATGTTATACCAAATATTGAATAAAGTTTTTTTAAAACTTTTATTTATATTATGTCTTCATATTCTTATATAAAAAAAAATTGTTTTTAAAAGTAGGTTTTCTGTATATCAAACCTTTATAGTAGTCAGTCCATCACCTATAGCGATTGATTGTCATATCATTAGAGAAAATAATCTGTGATCAATCAAATTATCATGAAATAGACATTTAGAACTTGTGGCCTCAATGTGTGCATGCAATTGTGATCCTTATGGTGGTAAAAACTTTCAGACCGTGACCGTACACAACATTTGGAATTTTCTATAGTTTTAATCCAGCAAGAGATTGTTGGCACCGCAGATGCTTTACCATTTGTGTCCACATCCGACATTGTTTTAAGCACGAGGATGCTTTCCCGCCATGACATGTGGTGAGGTGATCTGGGAGTTACAGCTGTTCTATAAATCTTGCCACCCCTCTGTCTACTAAAACTGCCATTCACGGAGTCAAAGCGGCGATCAAAAAAGAAGAGAAGAGAAAGAAAGAAAGATAACACATTTATTCTGGACACACACAGACACAATTAAAAACAATAACAATAAAGGAACAAGGCGTACAATATGAAGCCTGTGTGAGACCACAAAAGGCTCTACCTCAGCATGGAGTTGCGTCAGAGGCGCAGCGTTGGTATTCCGGCAGGGCCTAAAGTGACGTTACGTTATATCAGTTGTATCTTTTGCCGCTTCTGGTAGCATGCCTGCATCTGAAAAGAAAAGACATGGTTCAAATAATGGAATATTGTTGTTAATATTCAATAAGGAATTTGGTTATTTTTATTGAATGGATTTTTTCGGTCCAGCTGTTTTACCCATGCATCTGCTGACAATCAATATCTAAACTATCAATTGCACCCACTATTAATCGTACTAAAATCACCTTAAAAATGCAACAGTGGTGCTGATTCTCTTGTTCACAAACTTAACTAAATTTAACTTAAGTGCATCTTTCTCTTTCCATTTCTTAAAGAAAAGGACAGAAGATACATTTTAGTTTAATGCTGTCAAATTAGACAGCGCCTGAAGAAAATCGACGTATTTTTAGTCGCCATGTTTTAATCGCGTCTAAATTATCTATGGAGTGTCTAAATTTGGCAGGACTTAGGTAACTAGCATTTTATCTTCATTCCTTTTCTTAATGAAATGGAAAGAGAAAAATGCACATAACTTAAATTTAAGTTACTTTGTGAATAAGAGAATTGGCGCCACTACCTCCCCAAATATTTTATAATTTACCACAATTAAAACTATATGGTATTTTTTTTTTTTTTTAATGGGACAATCCCACCACACTATTCCCAACCACTGCAACTCCTGAAAGCCAGAATCAACAGTGGAGTCCGCCAGAAAAGCGCCGAGCAATGAAGCTTGACGAGTCCCGGAGAAACGATTCAACTGTCTTGGATCCCGCAACGAAATTAATCAGAAAAGAACAACGGAGGAGTAAGAAAAGTATATTTTTTTCCACTTCCCTCCATAACAAGCAAGAGACAGAACAGAACTAGGCCGATAGGCACCAAGGGGCAATTACAACTGGGAGAAGCCCAGATTGCCTAGCACCACGGAATATGATCTGTTAAAAATTAATGGGTCCTAAATTGTGAGCTGTTACGAATGATTCCAATAGTAGGTATGGCAAAAACGCCTGAACGCACGGAAATTGGTTCTGGTTTCCACAAGGTCCGTATAATAAACAACACCGGATGTAACCTGTAAACTATCCAACATAACATTGCGCTCATTCTGCCAAAGAATACACTCCCATAGGATGTGATGTGCAGATTGTTCGAATTCACAGTTCGATGTGGAACATTGACACAATGGCGAAGCAACAAGTTTGAAAGAATATAGTTTACTTTTAAAATTGCCATGTCCTGTGAGAAATTGAGCAACGCAATGATCAACCTCCAACCATGTCTTAGCCAGCCGCTCACGAACGGATGGAAAGAACAGATGGAGGTGACGGCCCTTCATGGAATTATCCCACCTACTTTGCCATTCGGATAAGAGTTCCTCCCAGACTTCAGTCTGCGGTTTAAATAATCTAGAAATTTTATTAAAGTCGCGTTGTGGTATAAAGTTAGTGTCCATGGTTTCCCGCGCGGAATAGTACATTGAAGCACGACGCTGTACCTCAAGATCGACTGGAAGTACACCTGCGAGTACCGGTAGGGCCTCAGTACTGACCGTTCTATACGCTTTGCATAAAAATATCAAAGCTAAACGTTGACTTTGAAGTAGTTTACGTCGTACCGCCCCTATTGTGGCCCTATCGGCCCAAACAGGTGCACCGTAGCACATACAACCTAAGTAGGTAGCCCCATATATAGTTTTTAAAGTTAAAAATGATAAACCCCAAGTTGCTTTGGATATTCTCGTTAGGGCATAAAAGTTCCTTTTAGCTTTTTCACCTACTGTTTTTATATGATCGACAAATAAAAAATTTCTTTCTAAGACCATGCCAAGGTAGCATACTGCTTGTTGTTTTTTGACGGGAACGTTATTAAATTTAATACTAGGCCATGATTTAAGATTCCCTTTTAGTATAAGTTGATATGTTTTTTGCGGTGCGAAGGTAAGACGATTACGATCACCCCACTGTGATATTAAACGTAGGCATGTGTCAGCCAAGTTCTCAAGTCCTGCTCGAGTACTTGACTGAATGAGCAGTAGGCCGTCATCCGCGTAACCGGTTAGGGAGCAGCCGCTTGGAAGCGGAATCGCGAGAAAATCATCAAAACCTAGATTCCATAGATAAGGACCGATAACAGAACCCTGAGGACATCCCATAGTTAGCGTTTTAGTCATAGAAAAATGTCCAAGCTTAAGTATCGCGGAACCGTTAAGAAAGTACGAGTAAATGAGATTATAGATGTTTTTGTAGCAACCGCGGGTTTTTAATTTTAGTAAAAGCATGGGCCACCATGCGTTATCAAATGCTCCAGAAATGTCAAGAAAGATCCCAATTACGTATTTGTGTACGGATAGATTAACAGTTCTTCTGACGGAAAGTGCCGCGTCGACTGTAGATTTACCTAATGTAAACCGTATTGATTAGTATGAAATTTTGGTCCGTCCGGTAATAAGCGCGGAACGATGAGGCGCTCCAGAAGTTTTCCCAAAGATGGTAGAAGCGTAATGGGCCTATACGACTTCGGGTCGTCCGGAGGCTTGTCGCCACTCTTTGGAATTATTCGAATAAATCCGCGTCGCCATTTGCGAGGAAAGACTCCTTCGACAATGCATCGGTTATATACAGTTAAAATCGCGTCACCCGCTGTTTTACATGCTTCTTTAATCATCCTATTGGATATTTTATCTTCACCTATAACTAAACTATATGGTATCTTGGACTTTTGTGTAGAATGTTAATAACTCATGTGCTAATTCGACACACACGTGTTTTGAAACGCAAAAGAAAGACAATAGCAGCCCGACAGCCGGCTGCCGGTTGGTCGTCAAAAGGTACCTAAATGATATAGCTCTGGAAATGGCCGGGTGTGACTTGTTTGGTAGATATCGCACGGTGGGCACCCACGTCCGATAATCGGTGACAAAACCTTATAGTGTTCAGTATAAATGACTGGATTTAGATAATAAGTTAGTGTTATACAGGATAGCATTGTGGTCGTCACAGGAACAAAGATAACAATGTTATCGCACGCAGCTTCCGACTGCAGTTGTACATTCATGTAACAAGAACAGGATCTTATAATTTTTTTTTGGTTAGGTATTGAATAAAGGCGCAAACACACTTACGTGTCGTGGCGCGCGTTTTCATACATTTGACAGGACACGACACGGCTTACAAGTATGTAAGAAACCGATTTTCTTTTGGCGCGTCACGAGTTCACGTCGCGCCACGACACGTAAGTGTGTTTGCGCCTTTACGTAGATACGGGCCCGTATTAATAGACGTTACTCAAATACGATCTCAAGTGCGAAACCATTTGATACCAAATTATTGCGATGAAAGGAGCTCAAGATCGTCGCTAAATAATAAACACATCTCAGTTACCAAGATCAGCTACTCATTGCGCTGTACTTGATGTGCACAAATACATTGGACGAATTGTAGAAAAAAAAAACATGACGTTACGTTACTGCTATGTCTTAAGATTTATTGAAATACTTTTATTTTGATAAAACTTTTCCTACCAAAGAATGTTACTGTGCTACCCAAGAAAGGCATATAAAGCGTTTTACGCGCGAGACCACTCGCGCGTACTCGAGATACTAGAGCTACATACATCCCGTCCAGATGCTCTCGCGCGTTAAGTACCTCACACGCGTAAAACGCTTGCAATGAGCGGGACTCTCGACTCGTTCGTTTTACGCGCGTGCACGAGTCGAGATACTCCAGCGCCGTTGCTGAGTCCAGAACTACGCTCGTGTCAGTCGCGACCGCGAGTGGACGTATTCGGTTCCAAATGGAGCGTGATAACTTTGACACGGAACTTATTATTGATGAAGTTGAGAATAGGGTAGCTATATAGGATATGGAATCATCAGGTTATTCTAATAGTCCGATTAATATAACAATCCGTCTCATCACATACGCGCGAGAACACGCGCGTAATACGCGCATCTGGACGCAACATAAATTGAGACGCGCGAGTGGACACGCCTTATCTAGACAGGTTCTTAAATTGTAAAAAAAAGTCATGTATGTACCTATTGTATTTATTTACTTAATATTTACTTTGCAACTTGTGATCACAAATAACCTAAGCAAATAACATAACGCAAAATATCGTAGTAATGCCAATTTCACACGAGTGCAGAACAGTGACGCAGAACAGTGGGCAGTACAGTGGACAGTACAGTACTGCTAAAGCGCAATACACATTAAGCCCGCCGCCGCCGGGTCGCCTACATATGTCGGCGGTCTAGTTGGCGGCTTCACTTAATACAAGTCGGAAAATTTGGTCGGCAGCATGTCGGCGGCTTGAAATGAGAAATTTATTTGGCAGTCAGTGATTGCCACGAGTTGATAAAGGTTGTGTCGCCGGGCAACTGAGCGCAGGCGCTAGGCGTACCCAAGCCGTCCACATGTCGGCGGGCAACACGCGCGGGCGCATGTTGCCGACATGATTCTTTTCACACAGGCCGCCGGGTTGTGTCGCCGGGCTTTGTCAGCGGCCCGGCGGGCTCAGTGTGTATTGCGCTTACTGTTTGAACGCACAGGACAGTACTCACACGAGGACTCAGCCTCAGTTCTGCCTCACTGTTCTGCCCTCGTGTGAAATGGGCATAACTACCAAATTACAATCAAAATAAACATCTGTTTGTTTATGGAAAATATTACTGACATTTGTTTTATTTGTTTTAACGAATGGGTAACAAAAAAAAAGTACCTACTACACCGATTGAGTAAAAAATATTTTATAGAGACAAAGGCCATTCATTAAGAGTTGAAGTTGAAGTTGAAGTTATTTTCTAGAGAAATTATAAAAAATATGAAACTGTTGTGGAAAATTAAATACCGACGATGATAAGATCAAAATGGAGTACAAAGATTATATTTCATAGGTACGTAAATAGGTAGTACACCAATAAATAATTCATAGCTACATACTTGCGTACAATTTATGAATTATTATTTAAATACCAACATGAAATTATGTTATTGCGTAAAATAATAAGTAATGGAACGGCTAGTTCTGGATAAATTGGAGGGCCTTGAGTAATTATCATCGTAGATACTCAATTAAGAATTAAGTCCGGTTAGTCTACACTCAAGATTTGCCATCTTGAGTACAATACTTAAGTGTCGAGTTTCGTTTTTAATTAGTCTACACTCAGCTGATGACGTACACCTTGAGCTTACAATCAATCTCGTTTATTACGAACGGGATCTTAAGCTTGGTATCAAGTACGAGTTTTGATCTGAGTAACATCTATTAATACGGGCCTAGGTGTAATTTATCCATGATATGTATGTATTTATTGATTATATAAGTATATTTATCCGATACGTCTGATAACTATTAATCCGATACGTCTGATAACTATTGTATAAGCTCTGCTTAGTTTGGGATCTGAGAGCCATGTGTGAGTTGCCCCAGGATTTATTTAATATTAGGTTTAAAGAGAAGGAAGTAAAAAGTTCTCACTTTATTCATTAAGAAGGTAGATAGCAACTAGTATTTCGTAAGTTTGACTGTGTTGTCTAATCATCTATTATTATGAAATCAAACACCACAAATAAAATCACTTCACTTCCTTTTAATAATTTCTTTTAGATAAGGTACACATACATAACACGTATATAATTAGACTATTATTACTTAACTAAAATAATATATTCACTGTAAAATGTGTTTACTGCTCGACGGTCAAAACTAGAGTGAGCTCTCGCTAACAGTTTCTGACAAAAACAAATAATCCCCACTTAATAAAGGGAAATGACAACTATGTCACCATCGACCAATCGGAGTGCAGTAAACAACATCTTTATCAAATTCACAACTTACAAAATAAATTATAATCGTTTTATCCTATAATTGAAAATTGAATATTGAATCACAATTTATTATTAATTAAATAATAAAATATTATTTAAAAATGTACTTATTTGTAATTAAAAAGTGTACAAATGTTTGTTAGATTTGCAAAATCATTACATTCGGCCATCCGGCAACGTGCGATCTCCTGACGCACGAAACAAAAAATAATAAAATGAAAATTCCTTACGTTTGAAATTACAAAAAATAGGCAATAACCTTATATAAACTATATTAAAATGAATATTCAATCTACATATTAACACATAATCGAGATATAATGTAAAACAAACGAATTACAAAAACATTACAATCTACATAAATCATTACATTCGGTTATTTTTGAACTCATTTACATTAATTTCTCCCATATTAATTATTCGCTATTATTATCACTTTCTGATGAAGAGCTACTACTTTTATTAGAGGACTGTTCTTCATTATCTATACAAGGGTTTATATTTATCCAAGGTCTAATACGGTCAGCAGACACTACGCTTTCGAATTTATTTCTTTTTGTGTTAAAGCCTGGAATTTCGCCAATCTTATATCTATCGTTACCCAAAACATTCAAAATTTTATAAGGACCTATGAATTTTGACATCAGTTTAGTGCTATTACCCTTATTATTGAAATTTGTTCTTGTGATTTTAATTAAGTCACCTTCATTATACGATTTAGCAGGTGCTCTACCAGAATCATAATTACGTTTTTGTTTCTCTTGGCTTACTTGAATATTGGTACTTATTTCGTCCCTCAAACTTTGCAACGTATCTGGGATTGTGTCAGTACCAATATCCAGCTTATTACTTAGGCTATCACGAAATCTTACACCAAATAAGGCCTCGGTAGCAGTCTTCCGAGTAGAAGAGTTTACCGAGTTATTGATACCCCATTGTATCTTTCCTAAACACGTGTCCCAGTTGCGTTCGTCATTACCATCATTATGTTTTGCTAGAGCATTTAAGATAGTTTGATTATATCTCTCTGCTTGACCGTTCGCTCTGGGACATGCGACTGCATTAAGAACATGTTTAATGCCATGGTTTTCGCAAAAGTTTGTAAAAGACGCCGAAGTAAAGGATGTACCGCGGTCAGATATTATTCTAGATGGTAAACCAAAATCATAGAATATATTCTCAAGAACTTTCAGTGTAGTCCTAGTTTTAGTGTCTTTTACAGCTTTTACAAATAGATATTTAGTAAATCCGTCAACTATTGTTAGAATGTAAGCATTGCCGTTCTTACTTTTTACAAACGGACCAAGATGGTCAATGTGGATCGTGTGAAACGGAATGCTTACCTTCTCTATAGGATACAATCGACCGGTCTTTTGCCTAGAAGTATCATCCTTATTGTAGGCGCACTGGATACAAGACTTAACATACTTTTTGACAAATCGTTTCAATTTTGGAAACCAAAAGACTGATTGAATCTTCTCAGTCGTTTTAGAAATACCTAAATGTCCAGCATCATCGTGATATGAACGACATATTTGCCATCGAGCGGCTCGCGGAATAACTAAACGTTGATCATCTCCAATCTTTCGGTAAAGCCTATGGTTTTTAACAACATAATTTTTCTTAATATCCCTAGCTTCTTCATCGGTATCGGGTCTAAGTATTTTAACAATACGCGAGATGTCGGGGTCTGTCATTTGTAATGTCAATAACCAATTGTCTGTCTCTATGCTGTACACTGTGATGGAAGATTCTCTTGTCTCATTGTCGGGTAACGCGGTATTACGACTTAATGCATCTACATGAGTCATACGGGTACCAGGGCGATACTCAATGCTAAAAGTAAATTCACTTATTTGGAGCCACCACCTAGCTATACGGGGTATAAGGTCACGCTTAGTAAGTGTGGTCCGTAGTGCGTGACAGTCTGTTACTATCTTAAATTGCAAGCCTAAAAGATATACACGAAATTTCTTTAATGAGCATACTATCGCTAAAGTCTCGAGTTCATACGAATGTAAGTGACGTTCTTCGGGTGTCGTCTGCCGACTGAAATAAGCAACTGGCTTAAGTACCCGAGGGTTAATTTGCCATTGTAGTAAAATTCCTCCAATGCCCAAAGCGCTAGCATCTGTGTGTAACTCTGTGTCAAATTTAGGATTGTACAGCATGAGGGTTGGTTTATTTATCAAACTTTCTTTCAGTGAAGAGAACGCATTAGATTCTACTTCAGTCCAAGTGAAAGGGTTTCCCCTTTTTAACAAATTGGTAAGGGGTCTTGCAATTTCACCAAAGCCCTTAATAAACCTTCGGAAATAGCCTGCTAGGCCTAAAAATTGTCTAACCTCGTGTACGTTACTGGGTACAGGGAATTCCTTTACAGCTAGAACCTTAATTTCATTTGGCCGTATACCTTCAGCTGATATTTCGTAACCGAGATAATTAATAGAGGTAGGTATCAAAAAAACGGCATTTGGATAGTTTGAGTGTGAGACCGTTCTCTCGTAATAAATTTAAAATATCTTTAAGTCTCTGAAAGCCTTCCTCTAAATTTGTCGATGGCACAAGAATATCATCCAAATAAGCTAAGGCAGATTCATAGCGCTTGGTACCGAGCATCTGATTTATGACCCTCTGAAAAACAGCTGGCGCATTAGCCAAACCGAATGGCATTCTTTTAAATTCATAATGCCCGTCAGGTGTTACAAATGCAGTAAGAGAACGGCTCTCTTCCGCCATCGGCACTTGGTAATAGCCAGAAGCTAAATCTAAAGAAGTGAAAAACTTATTGCCACTGAGATTAGTTAACTGGTCGTCGATAAGAGGCAGGGGATAACAATCTTTTCTAGTTTTATTATTTAAGGCTCTAAAATCCACGCAGAGACGTGGTTCCCCTGTTTTCTTCTTAACAATGAGAATAGGACTAGCATAGTTTGAGTTAGATTCCTGAATGACGTCATTTTCCAATAAGTCATTGATAATCTCTCGTACTTGTTCCCTTTCAAAGTGTGATAAGCGATACGGTCTATATACAACGGGTTTATCATCTAACAAATCTATTTTCATATGGACAGAATTAGTGCAACCAATCTCACTTAAATTAAAAGCGAAACAGTCGCGGTAAGATTGCAAAAAATCATAAAGCCTATCTTTGGTTTTATCATCAATTTGGGGGCCAACTTTTATATCAGATTTTACTAAAGGAGTCAGACTAGAATTAAGTTTGTTAATTTTATTTGTACATAAAACGGTTCTCTCAAGAAAAGGTACCGCTCTAGCAATTAAAGTGGATTCAGCCAGTTTCAAATTACTATCTGAAAAATTTGACAGAACAAGGAGACACTTCCCATTAGTTATACGATAGGCACCTTGATACAAACTATACTCTCTACTAGGCTCGTTATTATTATAACCATCTACGTAGACATCCCCGCAGTACAGTGGGTCTACTGTACAAACTTCGACTAACTCCGATTTGGTTTTGGGCACTTCAATATTGCGGGATAATGTTAGTCGAAGAGACCTACCATCATTATTAATGTTATGACCCGGACTTTTGTAAAATACCAACCTACTACTATCTTTAAAAACTGCTACTGAAGGCAATTCGGTAAAATTTTGGCCTATAAGTATAGCTGTTTGCATAAATTCATCTTTCACTACAAGTACCTCAATGGTTTCCTCTATTTCGTCTACTTTAAGGTTAACAGTAGTACTGTATAACGGAATCACAACAGAATTACCAAATCCCTTAATAGTTGGCAAGTTTGTATATATTTTTACCGAATCCAAAGTTTCAGCGTCAGTTTGTATCATTAAACTACACTCGCTACCGAAGTCTACAAAAGCCTTAAAACGGTAATTGTTTGCTTCAATCTGCTTAAAAAATTTATCGTTACTACTGTTATAAGAAGATATAGTCAAGGTTTTATGTTCTGTGTTGTCTTTAGAATTCGATTCCGAACGTGAGGCTAGCGGTGTAAGCTTACAGTTCTCATTACTATGGCCTACTCTATTGCATTTGGGACACCTAACAAGTGGCTTAGGACATTTATAAAAAGGATGCCCCTTCGCACGACAATTAAAACAAGTGTACGTATTGTCATTTGAGTTTGAGTTAGAATTGGAAGTTGAAGGCTGACTGTGATCCGGTCGCTTTTTATTTAAAGGTATATTTTCAGACAAGTAACGTTGGGAGCTAAGAAAATTCAATAGGTCTTCAGGCTCATTACAATTTAATGCTTGAGCTCCATTTCTAATAGACTTATCATACAATCCATGGATTATGCAATCAACGGCTTTTCTACCACTAATGTCACATCTGTTTAACAGCATTAATTTGTCATAAAAATATTCACGCAGATTTTCATTACTTTTGGTAGTACGTGCTAACATCTCTTCCAGAAGCCGACCATAATTTTGCTCGCTCGGAAATGCTTTCTTTAGTTTTGTTTGCCACTCTGACCAACTAAAGACTACGCTTGGAAGGGCTTCAAACCATTTCTTAGCTAGGCCAGTGAGTTTTTGCAGAGCAAAATGTATGGTTTGCTTCTCGTTCCACTCGTATATCACAGCGCACTCGTTGACTTTTCTAATCCAACTATCGACGTTTTGAGATTTACTTGAAGGATCATATTCCGGTATAACATTATTTAAATGATTGTTACTCAAGCTACGAGAATTATTACTATTATCTTTCTGTAAAGCATTAAAAAGATCTAGTACCTCTTTAGTTGACCAGCCAGATGATTTCTTCCTTCTCTTCCTTTTGGAATTATTAGAAATCGCTGAAGAACTTGTAGATGAAGAAGTTGATGAAGACCTCCTACGTTTCTTCTTGGATCGCCTCTTTGAACGTTTGGACGAGGTGCTTGCATCTCTGGATTCTTTAACTTTTGTAACTGCATTTGAACGTCTGTCATTTCGAAATGGAGGTTCGTCCTCTGGAGTTTTGGCACCGTCCGAATCCATGACCTCTCGACAAATTAATAAATATTATTAAATTATTTGTGTAAAATCAGTCTTAAATCAATCAATTTACTTAATGGAATTGTAATAATATAACTATGCATCTATGAACGACTACAATACTTGTAAATAGTAGTTTGTAATAATACTGTATTTTGTAAGACAATGGGAACTAGAGTTTGATTATATATAGGTTAATATAACTTGCTATTCTTTAACAACACTTTGTCTGCTAGCAGACTAGCACACATGGCTATATACTATTGAAAGTCATGTGACATATCTAGTCACACAAAAATATATAGATAGGTACTCATTAAAAAAAATATAATTTTCATATCATGCTGTACTTACGCTTATTTAAAAAACTTTGTCCAGTATTGAACACACTTGGTCCAATAATTTAATTTAAGCACACTTGGCTTAGCTAGGCATACATAGCCTTAAACTGTAGCGCACTTGGCTATCTCTAGGCACACCTGGCCAAACTTAGGCATACATAGCCTATAAGTTACTAAATATGGCACACCTGGCCAAACTTAGGCATACATAGCCTATAAGTTACTAAATATGGCACACCTGGCCAAACTTAGGCATACATAGCCTATAAGTTACTAAATATGGCACACCTGGCCAAACTTAGGCATACATAGCCTATAAATCACTAAATGTGGCACACCTGGCCAAATCTTAGGCATACATAGCCAATAAGTTACTAAATATGGCACACCTGGCCAACTAAAACGCACTTAGCAAGCCACAATTTATTTTCTTAATGTGAGCACTGAGCACATCGCACTTCTGAAATATTATGAAATCAAACACCACAAATAAAATCACTTCACTTCCTTTTAATAATTTCTTTTAGATAAGGTACACATACATAACACGTATATAATTAGACTATTATTACTTAACTAAAATAATATATTCACTGTAAAATGTGTTTACTGCTCGACGGTCAAAACTAGAGTGAGCTCTCGCTAACAGTTTCTGACAAAAACAAATAATCCCCACTTAATAAAGGGAAATGACAACTATGTCACCATCGACCAATCGGAGTGCAGTAAACAACATCTTTATCAAATTCACAACTTACAAAATAAATTATAATCGTTTTATCCTATAATTGAAAATTGAATATTGAATCACAATTTATTATTAATTAAATAATTAAATATTATTTAAAAATGTACTTATTTGTAATTAAAAAGTGTACAAATGTTTGTTAGATTTGCAAAATCATTACACTATGATGAAGTCGAATTCAAAAATAACTGTAAAATCAAAAACAAAATTAATGTAACCAAAAGTTTGTAAAACATGATTTTTTAAAAAAGAGTGTCCGTGGAGTTTCTTGCCTGTTCTTCTCCATAGAAATCTACGTTTTGAAACAGGCAATTAGCGTCACTTTTCTGACTGACCGACCGACTCTTTGACTATTCATAAGTGCCTATAAATGGTCTAAGTGAAATAAATGCCTTGATTTTGATTTTGACGTGCGTTTAATCCGCACGTGTTTTGGTATTTTCCTGAATATTGAGGAAAATTAATTCTTATTACTGAAAATAGGAAGTAAAGTAAACTAAAATAGTTACAGAATAAATAATAGAAGTGAATAATATTATTATTTCACTCTTAATGACTCCTTATCTTTCAGAATGTTCAGGAAAACGGTTACAGCCATTAGTTCTTGATTACTGTTGCGTACAATGTCGCGATCAAGTCAAGCACCAGTTATAATTTTAATAATATTAATAGTCCAAGTTTTTGACTGTACTTCATTATCATTACATGATAGAGGTGTTTGTGAAGAGATAATCCCCCATGTGCCTCTGTTGCGAATTAGGTAAGTCTTGTATTTTTTAATCTATATATACAACATCTCCCGGAATAAACGCACACCACCAGACACCCAATTATACTATTATGTTATAATCATAACACATACACTGAATTTTTATTATTATGTTTAAAACACTGTTTTTTTATAAATTAGTTGTATAGATTGTGGGAGAAAATATAGTCACATTACAAATCTACGCATGCACACAGTCGCACTTGCATAAGGGTCTAGCGTAGTAGGTATTTCATCTGTTTGTTTTGACTGTACAGCGGAAGTGTGACAGCAGTTTACGTAATTTTAATTATTTTTGGGATAAAATATTACCTACATTAAAAATTACAAAAAGCTAGAGTATATTAATAACAATATTAGGCGGTTTCTGCCAAGACACGTAGGTATATCTTTTTCTCTATCGTGCTCTAGAAAAAGGAGAAAGAAAGACACATGATAACTATACTATAACTCCTGCAAAGAGCTTGTTTAATTAACCATTTATTTTTGTTCACTAGGCTATCTGGTAACCGGACCACAGAAACTCAAGAGGTATTCATATTTTTCTTTACTTAGTTTTAAGCCCTAGTCGTAAAATTCAACCAATGACTGACACAATCTGAATTCCAGAATAAAGGGCTGGTATGCTGCAACCAATACGAGTACGTCCCTGATTTAGACCTGTGCGCTCCGATATGCAGCCAGGGATGCATCAACGGCATCTGCACCGACGTCGACACCTGCACCTGCACGCTCCCTCTCACTCTCCAAGGCCACACCTGCGTACCATCAACTTGTTCCAACTGCGAACACGGAGACTGCGTAGCGCCTAACGACTGCAGGTGCCATAATGGATACATACAATCAAACGGCACTTGTGCACCCATTTGCGATAAAGTGTGCGTGAACGGACAATGCGTAAAGCCTAACACATGTCAATGCAATAATGGCTACAAAGTTGACCGCGCTAAAGGATTTCATTGCAGCCCGATTTGCGATGCAGAGTGTATTCATGGAACCTGTACAGCTTATAACAAGTGCACTTGCAATGACGGCTACGAAAAAACAAACAACGATTTTGTCTGTAAGCCTATCTGCGCCGCCTGCGATTTTGGACACTGCATCGCACCAAACAACTGCTCTTGCTTTGAAGGATATGGACTCTTAAATGGGACTTGTAAGCCAAAGTGTTCTCATTGTGGGGACGAAAACTGCATTGGACCTGAGAAATGTCGATCTCCTGTTGAGCCTGTAGCTGATCAGATCCCCACCATCAATGGGAACTGCCCAACCCCCTACTGCATCTGCAGTAAAGACTATGACCTAACGTGCTCCGTTATTTGCAAACACGGGTACTGTTCGCGTCCGGGCGATTGTACTTGCAAACCAAAGAAAAAGGGGGCAATATTTAACTTTTAAAGTCCTTGATTTAGTTCTACTACATTTTTCTGACATAGCCTTTAAGATTCTTTGTGTGTCACGTTAATTACATTCTACAATAGTTTTTTCTTTTTATTATTTCTTTTTTTATCTCGAAGAACTGAATTATATTATGTAACAATATCTACTCAGTTTCTTTTTTTTTATTTCTAAAGCAACTCTTTTGACATTGTTCCGAACTCATAAATTTCTCTGTTGATATAACTCAGACTAGCTTATTATTGATCGTCTAAAATATCCTAACGCGTTGAAAAATAATTAAAAGCTTTCTTCTATTCCCAATGTTAATGTTCTTAGGGGCCAAATATTTGATAGTTTAAGTATCTATGATAAAAGTGCTCTATACTCGTATATGTTATTAATTCCAAGCTTAATTGCAAATCCGTACTAATATTATAAATGCGATAGTTATTCGGTGTATCTGTCTGTCTTTCTGTCTGTCTGTCTCTTCTTTACGCCTAAACAACTGAACTGATTTGAATGAAATTTGGTACAAATATAGTCTGGGACCCGAGAAAGGACATTGAACGCAAACTATTATTTCACGCAGACAAAGTCGCGTGCAAAAGCTAGTTACTTATATTTATGAAAATAAGGTTAATGACGGTTATTATAAATGCGAAAGTAACTCTGTCTATTTCGTTTTCATGACAAAACTACTGAACTGATTAAAATGAAATTAGGTACAGATATAGTCCATAACCAGAGGAAAGATGTAGGATAGTTTTAATCTCAAAAATCCCACGGGAACGGGAACTACGTGGATAAAACCGCGGAGACTGCTAGTAAACCATACTTGCTGCTAACCTAATACCGTCATATCAAGATAGATGGCTCCACTGACTGTGACAAAGAGTTTTTATATTTTTTGCGCTGTAGCAAGGTGCGGGTGACACTTTCAGTAACATTTCATTTCACTTTAGAAAGTAGCAGTGTCTTAAAAATTATGACTTTAGTAGTTCAGCTGTACCACATTCCTAATATACTAAATCATTAATAACTGTAGTAAATTAATTTCAACCCAACTAGAATGTGCTAGTCCACAATTAAAATTAATTTGGAATAAAAATTAAGCAAAGTGTTATTCGTATAACGTAACGCCTTCGACGTAATTAGTGATGGGATGTACTGTTACGATGGAATGTCGATATTTTATAGAATACTAGCCGACCCATGCCCACTTCGTTGGGCGGTAAACATTTTAACTTGTGATGAAATTATGAGTGTGGTTCGGCTAGTACTGAGTGCTATGCATTATCTCTTGACTACCAAAAGGAAGGTTTTGTTTTTATTGCATATCAGAAAGATGCTGTGCACGTTCAGCGCTAAATTCCTGAGCAACGGGCCTGCGATGTTCTCACAGTTTGGCTAGCGAGCCGCTGAGAGCGCTCAGCTATAGACTCCTTATCCTTTGTTGCAGAGACATGCTGTCTTAAAAATAGAACAAAAATGTTGTCACGAAAAAAAACATAAACCCGATGGTCCCATATTAATTTTATGGCGATCGGTTCAGTGGTTCTCGAAAAATTAATCAAAAACAAAAAAAAAACGACAAAATATACATTGACGATATATGCGTTACTTCAAGTTTCTATTTTCGTTTTATATGTATTACTTTGAGAGATACTGTAAAACACAGCCAGACATTGGGTCTCGACACTGAAAAGTATTAAAAAATATCTTTTTCCAAAAAAATACTTACCGCCTTCAAAAACTAAAAATACAAAAAAAAACTAAAACTTCGGAAGTCTGTGGCAACACAAATTAATTGGCAGAAGAGAAGCCACCGACTTCCGAAATTTTAGTAATTTTTTTATTAAAGATTTTTTATTAGTACAAAGATACTTATGTATAGCCATAAAACATTTAAATTTACAAGTTTGTACACGTAGTAGCACAAAATTGAATAACACAATAATTTTCGTAGTATCGATAGCGATAAAGTGAACTGCATATCGTCCCTAGTTTTGTGGCACTGACTGATGTCAACGTCATTCAGGCAGGTGTCACCCGCACCTTGCTACAGCGCGCAACAAGGCATTTCTATGTGTGTCTCTGTCTCTCTGTTTTTTTAGTTGTCTATCTGTCTGTGACACCGTAACTCTCAAACGGGTGAACCGCTGGCTTATTACCTATGAAACAGCAATCAGCAATATTTGCGCAGTGATCGCGCGATCACCGCGCGATTAATCGCTTAACGTCAAAAAAAAATCGTATTATGTATGAATCGATCGCTGATTGTTCTGATGCACTTATTGCTACGATGACGATAAAGTAGCAATCGCTGGAACTAAATAAATATCACCTTTAACAAAAAAAAACTTAACTTTGCTCTTAAAAACCATACTAAATACGAAACCACCGAACCGAACCGAAAAATGCATGTTTTAGTTAACTGATTGCTCCACAGAGGCAGCACTATCGCTAGATTGCTATTTGACTTAACGTATTTTGAATTGACGTTTGAGAAGCAAATATTGCGCAATTATCGCGATCGCTCGGCTTCTGCAAGATACGTAATCCCGGTGCCGATTGGGACACCGTTTTTAGGGTTCCGTACTAACATGGTACAAAAGGAACCCGTATACTTTCGTCATGTAAGAAAGAAAGAAAGAAAAGGCTCTATTGGACCGTCCGTCCGTCCGCCCTCAGCCTACCGCCCAAACGGTTAGTGCTAGAAATATGAAACTTATTCATATTCATTTATTTGCATACCATAATTTGAATATAGATGTTACAATTTACAATGGGTTAAAGCTACAGTTGTGTTATGGACCCTGTAAGGGCACAGCAACATATTAAGCATGGAAGACAATCTATATATATAAAACAAAGTCGGGTTTGTTACAACACTTATAACTCGAGATCGGCTAGACCAATTTTCATGGTTTTTGGTTCGTTGCATTTGTCCCCGCCCCGAATAGCAGAATACATCTTAAAAATAATGAAAAATCTACGAGAACATAATTATAAAAGATGAATCATTTTCCCCTATAGATAATTCTAAATCCAATTAAAGATTGAAAACTTAAGAGAACAATAGTACTAGGAGCGCAGTAATGTGAAGTGATAATGTGAGAAAATTTAAAATACTGAGATACTTAGTACTCAAATCAATCAAAAGTACTAGGCGCGCAGTTGTGTGAAGTGGTTAATAGAAAATCTGAGCGAAATTTAAAGAAAATATATGTTTATGAACTTAAATAATATCCATCCATACTAATATTATAAATGGGAAAGTGTGTCTGTCTGTCTGTCTGTTTGTCTTTCTTTACGGCAAAACGGAGCGACGAATTGACGTGATTTTTTAAGTCTTTATTTTCATTTATTTATTCATAAAACAATTTACATTGTATTCGAATTTCACAATTACATAATATCACATAACATTAACTAATAAAAAAGAAAAAAGTTTTACATCTAGAGCTTAAATATTTAATGTTTTTTATTTAAGTCACTCAAAATACAATTGTTCAATTAAATGTCAATTAAAATCAATTTTAAAAAATCAAACTAAATCAAATGTCAAGATCAAAAGCCAATTAAATTAAATGTCACCAAAATAAAAATAAAAATATAATCCCATTCAAAA
This sequence comes from Athetis lepigone, assembly GCA_033675125.1. NCBI lineage: Eukaryota > Metazoa > Arthropoda > Insecta > Lepidoptera > Noctuidae > Athetis > Athetis lepigone. Next base: position 1,082,136 of record CM066226.1, on the reverse strand, counting down.
AATAAAATAAAAAATGTCAAAAAACCAAACCAAATTAAATGTAAAATTAATAAAATGTTAATAACATATCAAATAATTAATACCCAAATTATCTGATCTCATTCGACATCAAATCAGATACAGAATATAAACACTTTTCTAATAGGAAGGCTTTTAGTTTGGCCTTAAATAGGTTAGTGTTATAGACCAAGGTTTTTAGATCGCTAGGTAACTTATTATATAACTCGACAGCTTGGTAGCGTGTACAATGCTTTGCTATGTTAAATTTGGGCACCATTTTATTTTTAATAACTTTCCTTCGCGTGCACTCTCTCAGCTCTCTTTCTTCTTGTGATTCATATTGATTTATATATTTTGCGAACTTGCTTAGTAGAACTAGTATATACAAACGAGTGATACAAAAAAGTGAAGATAGTTGAAGGGATGGAGAGTAACATAGGCTACTTTTTGTCTCTTTTTAACGCGAGCGAAGCCGCGGGCAAAAGCTAGTTAGTAATAAAATAAAAATTATTTAAACTAACAAATTATATAATTTTTTTTAAATTAAAATTTAAGTCTAATCAGCCTTTAAAATTAAAGTTTATGTCTAATGGTCCTTTTTGACAAGGGTAGAATGTCATTATTTTACTTTTATTGAAGTTGATTTTTAGGTTGTATTCCGTCATCCAATTTGTGGTATGATTAAATATGGAATTTAGTTTATTATTTAAGTTGTTGTTAGAATCATACGAAGCTATTATTAATATATCGTCCGCAAACAAAAGACAGGGTTCAGCAGTGCTATTCCGTAAGAAATCGCGTGCGAATACGATTTCGATCTCATTCCCGATTTCATTTCATAACTCGCCTGAAGTGAGAAATATTTGGTATTCAATGTCAAATTGGACAACTTTTCACAAAAAAAAAACACCTACGTTCTCATTGTGTGGCGCTAGCGTAGCTAGTTTTCATTGGGTTATATTACTACTAAATACAGTTTTCACCTCGGAATCAGAAGTGAGATCTTACAGAATAGCATTGCTGTAATATGGTTAGGTCGGTCATTTATATACAAGGAATAGAAAACAGCCTATAACGCTTCCAGTTGAAAACCAGCGTCAGACACTTGTGGTCTGGCATTATGCTGAACTGGGCCTGTTTGGCGCAGCTGTGGGGCGCATGATTTATTTATTTTTTCCTCACCATATTTTCGTTTTGTTTTTTGCTCTGTTGTTTAGTACTTAAGTAAGTTATATACCAGTTTAAAATCTTAGTTATTTTTATTTATTTTTTTTATTTTTGTTCTATTATTTGTCTGTGACCCCACTGAATGTGTCAAATAAACGTTTTTCTTTTTCTTTCTTTCTTGTGCGACAAAAGATTTAATTTGTATGTTACTTAGGTACTCGACCGGAATAATTCCATTTCGTTTGTATTATGGTTGTGATATTCTACTTCTACTTGTTGTTCTCTGTTTTGTAAGTACTTTGCATGAATATGTGTTCAAATAAAAACAAACCGTATCTAAATCGCCTTAATTGTATCTTAAACGGGTGATCACCCGTTTAAGAGCATACTTTAGACCATACAAACATATGGGTCAAACTAAGAAAATAAAATTCCTCTTAAAAAAAACGATTGTACCTATAAAAATATTTTTATAAGTTATTAAATTAGGTATATTTATAAAAGTTGAACGTTATTTGTGTTTTTCCCATCATTGTGATTATATTAGCAGCCTGTTTTTTAAACATTTATCCCAATTATGCCAATTATGATTTTATAAAATAAAGTTTTTCCTTCCTTTTTGATTTCCGTTTTGTTTGTTATTTGGCTTAAATTTCTAACTTCGAAGTTCAAATCTAATTAAATTTGTCTATCCTAAACCTATAATGTGATAGACAAAATAATAATTCGATGGTTTTTGAAATATTCCGGTGGTCATCTTTTTTCGTAAAGCCTAACCTTAGACGCAGTAGTCGCGACCAGGACTTTCATTTAGTAAAATGTGTTTAAATTTTTCTTTGAGTGCAATTATTAAAGGGGTTTACGATTAACTTGACGTTGTAAATTACAGTTTTTGATGGGAAAATAATCATATTCAAATTTTTACTTAAGTTAAGTTACAGGCAATAATTAAATAATTTTAAAAACTCTTGGGCCGAAGTGTCTATATTTAGACAGTAGTGTCTATAGTTCATCCTTAAATTAGATCTTGACATGACTGTGATCTATTCAATTCAATTTATTTATTCAGTAACAATTCACCTGTAATACAGGTTTGTATTACGTTAACGTACTTACGTACCATAGGCACCAGCGACGCACAGTTTAACTGTATGTTTATGCCAATAAATGATTATTATTTTTAAATTGTGTCTGATTTTCTACCACTAAATATATCCTCTCTATTGGACCATTTGTGAAGGAAATAAATAATTTTCAAAGTCGGTTTGGGCGTGTTTGAGTAATCGGCGAACTTTTTGAAGTCGGTGAAAATTAAATAGATATTCTGTAAACAGGTAAAAAAAGTTTAACATAAAATTTTGAAGTCGGTTAAAAATGAATTCAAGAATTCAAATGTACAACATTTTCCATCACTGTAGCACTCAAAGCACTTAACAATTTCTATCAGAATGTGACAATTTCTAACATTTGTTACATTGTGTTTGTAATATTTGTTAGAAATTGTCGCCGAGGCATTTCGTTGCAATTAAATTGTGTCGGGATTTAGAGATTACGCTTAAGTGTGTGTGACTCAGGCAACAGAGAGTTTACAATACTTAATATTTTTATTTTCTACTTTCTACCGTTATTCTACATTCGGGATTTGTTGCTATGACTCACACACTGATTCACTGACCTTGACATGTTATAGTTATCGTCTATTATCGCAAAACCAACATCAAATGTGAGCACAATGTATTTATAAACATTGTAGTATTATACATAGTAAAATGTTAGGTAAAAAGGGACATATTCAAGAGCGCGATAATATTCTTACATACCTATGACTAATAAAAATGAAAATAATATAAAAAAAATCGTAAAGAAAACTGTACTCTAACTCTCAAAAAAGGATACTCTGGCAGTCACGGTTGCATCGGGTAATAACCATAATAGAGAGTGAAGTAGGTATGATCCGCGACGGGATTTCGTATCTTGCAATCGCGATAATTGCGCAATAATCGCGCAATAATTGACTCTCAAACGTCAATTCGTTTTACGTATCAGCAATAGCAATGCGATAGCAATCTAGCGATAGTGCTGCCTCTGTGGAGCAATCAGTTAACTAAAACATGCATTTTTCGTTTGGTGGTTTCGTATTACGTATGGTTTTTAAGAGCAAAGTTAATTTTATTTTAAGTTGATATTTAATTAGTTCCAGCGATTGCTACTTTATCGTCGTCGTAGCACTGAGTGCATTAGAACAATCGGCGACCGATTAGCAATCGATTCATACATATACGATTTTTTTGACGCGATTAATCGCGCGTTCACTGCGCAATTATTGCTTGATTGCTGTTTCATTGAAATAAGCCAGCCGTTCTTCTTTAGATAGGTATCTAGCGCGCATGGCAACAAATTTTTAATTTTATGAGGCATATGGTAAATATTAAGGTAGGTATTGTTTCTTTTACATATTTGGAATGAGAATCGAATACCTACTGAATAGCCTAATTCAATAAATCCCTCGTCTTACTTAATGCGGTGTAGAAACAAAGTACCTAGACCCGTACACAGATGAAGATTTAGGCTGAGGCTACAGTAGGCAGCGATTTGCGATGCGACTGGAAGTACGAAACGAGATAAACGTGGAATGGCTACATTATAAGCGAAAATCTAGCGTATATTCGATTCAATTTCGCTGATACGTCGATGTAGCCGGTGCAGCGATTACAGTATTGTAGCTCCTGTCGCATAAAGAAATCAAAGATCGCTAGTAATATTGGATGAACGGTGTAGCCATACACGGTGAGTGTCCATGTATTTGTTTCAATCGCTCATGTGTCGCAGCTCGCGTCGCAGAGGGCCTAGCCAAGTGGCATTGTAGAATAGAAAACGAATAGATTGTCAATTGTATGGAATTGACGTAAGCTTTCGCTAAACAATTTGACATCTCCATACATTTGACAATCGTTTTCGTTTCGCTTTCTATTCTACAATGCCATTTGTCTAGGGGGGCAGGCTAGTGTAAAGGACTTTGTCACTATCCTGAGCTGCTTTAAGCCAATTCTCCCTAACCAGAGACGTTGGTGATTTCATCAGCCCAGCGTGTGAATGGTCTTTCTCATTTTCTGTCTATCACCCAATCTGCCGCGGGCAAACTATAATCCATACTTCCATACTAATATTATAAATGGAAAAGTGTGTCTGTCTGTCTGTCTGTTTGTTTGTCTTTCTTTCACGGCAAAACGGAGCGACAGATTGTCGTGATTTTTTAAGTGGAGATAGTTGAAGGGATGGAGAGTAACATTGGCTACTTTTTGTCTCTTTCTAACGCGACCGAAGCCGCGGGCAGAAGCTAGTCTACTATATAAAAATAAGTCGGGTTTTCCTTCCTGACGCTATAACTCCAGAACGCACGAACCGATTTCCACGGTTTTGCATTCTTTGGAAAGGTCTCGGGCTCCGTGAGGTTTATAGCAAAGAAAATTCAGGAAAATTTTCAACATCCATGCGGGCGGAGCCGCGGGTGACCGCTAGTATTTATATAAAATAGTAAATTGAGTGGCTGATTGTTGATATATCAACGCAGAGCCCAAATCGGCGCTGGTCCTAGAGACATAAAACTTGCAGGGAAGAAATCCAACGCCTTAACGGGTAAAATAGTGAATGAAAGTTCGATCGAGTGAGTTCGTTTCGGCGTTTCTTCTCAGAGGTAGTCCAGTTAGGAAACGCCGGCTCCAACTAGCTTATAAAAAATATGACATGTAAAAGTGATTTTAAAATCCTACTTGCATAATAAACGATTTCATTTCATTTCATTTCATTTCACCGACATCCACGTAGGCGAAAGCTAGTTGTAAATTTGTAATACAAAAATACTCCAGCTAATGCTGTACCGCGCCTCCGATTCGACTTAATATTTATGAAGAAAATGCTTATATTAACTGTTACATCATATTAACTTAACATATTAACTAAAATACAAGAAAATGCTTAGTCACAAATATTTCGTACACAGTCTATAATTGAACCATTGGTAAACCTACGAAATGTATAAATGTAACGCAGTAATTAATAATATCTATGTATAAAACTTACATCAGCATGTTGTAATGCAAAATAATGCTATACATATATTTTCCTCGAACTCAACAACCTCATCGGCTCACACAAAGGAAAATAGTTATTAAACTTACAGTTCTAAATATATAAATGAGCTTATTATTGACTGTTTTAATTTGCAGGAAAACCTTGACTATTGTTTTTAGCCTTAATTATAATCCGATATTTTTATCAAAAAGGGGTTTTTTGACTGCCTAGTGATATTAGATTATTTATATTTAAAACTTTTATACCAACTAGATATTGGTGCCGATTCTCTTGTGCACAAACTAACGTAAATTTAAGTTAATTGCATCTTTCTCTTCCCGTTTAATTAAAAAAAGGACAGAAGATCAAATATTAATTTAGTCCTGTCAAATTTAGACACTCCATAGATAATTTAAACGCAATTTAAAAACACGGCGTCTAAATATACGTCAATTTTCTTCAGGTGCTGTCTAATTTGAAAGGATTAAACTAAAATGTATCTTCTGTCCTTTTCTTTAAGAAATGGAAAGAGAAAGATTCACTTAACTTAAATTTACGTTAGTTTGTGCATAAGAGAATCGGCACCATTATTACAGGTTTTGAAACCTAATGCGATAGGTAAGACTACTTATAATACTTATTAACTATTTTAAATAACATCTATTACTAACAATTACACATTACATTAATACAAAATTACTTATAACTAAAACGATACACACAAAATTAACTAAAGAATGTTATACATCAAAATACGCACATCAGTACTTACGCAGCCAGTAACACAATATACATTATCCATACTAATAGACTGTGCTAATATTTTATAAATGGGAAAGTGTGTCTGCCTGTATGTTTGTCTTTCTTTCACGGCAAAACGGAGCGACGAATTGACGTGTTTTTAGGGTTCTGTAGCCAAATGGCAAAAACGGAACCCTTATAGATTCATCATGTCTGTCTGTCTGTCTGTCCGTCTGTCCGTCTGTCTGTCTGTCTGTCCGTCCGTATGTCACAGCCATTTTTTTCCGAAACTATAAGAGCTATACTGTTGAAACTTGCTGAGTGGATGTATTCTGTGAACCGCATTAAAATTCTGATACAAAAATAGAAAGTAAATAAAAAAAATTGGGGGTCCCCATACATAGAACTTAAACTCAAAAATTTTTTTTTCATCATACCCATGTGTATCTATGGATAGGTCTTTAAAAATGATATTGAGGTTTCTAATATCATTTTTCTCTAAACTGAATAGTTTGCGCGAGAGACACTTTCAAAGTGGTAAAATGTTGGTCCCCCCCCCCCCCTGTAACTTCCAAAATAAGGGTAAAAATAATAAAAAAAAATATATGATGTACATTACCATGTAAACTTCCACCGAAAATTGGTTTGAACGAGATCTAGTAAATAGTTTTTTTTTAATACATCATAAACCGTATATCGTAATTTACCTCTCATTCAATCAACCCAAATATAGCTATCACAAGCCAATATGGGCTCGCATATAGTTTGATCTAAATACCATCATTTAGGTACCTAATTATAATATTTACTTATCAATAACTTAATTTAAAAAAATACATTATTATTAAAACATCGATCAAAGTAACAACGAACTACAAGAACTTTATATTATGTTACTTGCTGCTACGGAACCCTTCATGAGCGAGTCCGACTCGCACTTGGCCGGTTTTTTTAAGTGGAGATAGTTTAAGGGATGGATAGTAATATAGGCTACTTTTTGTCTCTTTTTAACGCAAGCGAAGCCGCGGGCAGAAGCTAGTAATTATATAATTATACTCTGGCTGAGGTAATTTATTTTGGGGATCTCAATTCTGACCATATTTACACCTATTTTTATAAAACACAATGAAAAAATACACTATAAAACAATATTCTTAAAATAAAACACTGATGCCCTTACTAATAATCACTGTGTAAAGTTATGTCATGAATAAAGCCTGTGTAACCATACATTTTTTGACATATAAACCTGTCATAACTTTATGCAGCGATTATTAGTAAGACGCTTAATAGTTTATCCAAAAAATGTGTTTTTTGTGCTCTGTGAAATATGAAACTAGATCACACTGTCTCCCCGATGTCCCCGGTTTCATCCGTGTGTTTGGTTATTGCTCCGTTCCCGAAGGTAGTAGCGTAATGTTACATAGCCATGGCCTATAACCTTCCTCGATATATCGGAAAAAAATCCGTACTATCCGTACTAATATTATAAATGTGAAAGTAACTCTGTCTGTCTGTCTCTTCTTCACGCATACACCACTGAACCGATTAAAATGAAATTTGATACAGATATAGTCTGGGACCCGGGAAAGGACATAAGATTTTCATCGCGGAAATCCCCCGGGAACGGGAACTATTATTCACGCGGAGGAATCGCGGGCAAAAGCTAGTAGACAATAAAAAAATCAATTCGGCCCAGTAGTTCTTGAGCTTAGCGCCTTCAAACAAACAAAAAAACATACTCTTCAGCTTTATAAGATTAGCATAGTATGATTTCTACGCCCCCGCCTCAATCACGAAGTTTTTTATAATGGCTCCGTGGCTGCACCCCACAAAACCTTAGGTTCCGAAAAAGCCGCAGCTCAACGTACCTGATGGGTTCTGGCCTCCACCACACCAGGAATTGAAGCTGGAGCGAGAGAGAACTGACATCCTCCAGAGGATATTGTTCCTGACGAGGTGCTCAAGTCTGCTATTGCAATCGTCTCTCAATGGCCAGTCATTGACCGGATACTTGATAAAAGTATCAAAAGTTTGAAGGTTACACGTCAAAAATCGATCATTGGTGCCGATTCTCTTATTCACAAACTAACGTAAATTTAAGTTAAGTGCATCTTTCTCTTTCCATTTAATTAAGAAAAGGACAGAAGACAAAATATTAGTAAAGTCCTGTCAAATTTAGACACCCCATAGATAATTTAGACGCTTTTTAACAACATGGTGTCTAAATTTACGTCAATTTTCTTCCGGGCGCTTTCTAATTTGACAGGATTAAACTAAATTGTATCTTTTGTCCTTTTCTTTAAGAAATGAAAAGAGAAAGATGCATTTAACTTAAATTTAGTCTAGTTTGTGACCAAGGGAATCGGCACCATTGAACCACTATTATAATAGCAAACTTGAGATCCAGATGAAATGCTTTGGGAAGGCTGAGGTAGCAAGCTTAAATAGGAGTTTTTCTATCCAAGTGCTACCTGACAGACTTTAGACACAAGATGGCAATCTCAGTAGATAGGTCGGATCGAAATCAGAACCGATTGTCGTGCTGTTAAAGCAAGACATCGAGCACTTTCGCGATCACTGTTACAGCCTCCGTACCATGACGTTTAAAGTAAGATTGTTTTACTCCTGTTCAGGAGTGTGCAAATGTCTAGCGCCATCTCTTTCCCACTGAAAGGAATATCAAAGTAATACTGCTAATAAGGGCTGGTGGTACGCCCCCTGGAGATGTAGTCCTGTATTTTTTTCGGTCAGAAATATCAACCGTTTAATCTTTAACTAGCTTTCGTCTGCAGCTATGACCGTATACTCCATCCATATTTTTAAGAAAAGTATATTTTTATGTCAATTTTATTACTTCATTTTTACCCGTCGAAAGCAGGGTTATGTTTTTCGAGCGTATGTTTGTATGTATATGTATGTCTCATTCTATGGCACGCTCTACAGCCTTAACCGTTGAACGGATTTTGACTTATGAGGTATCGTTGAATTCGTCTCAGTTGTGGAAGTGACATAGGGTATATTACTTTGAAAAAAAAAGGAGAGTAAAAAACGTAATTAAATATTCAAATAACTTAGTGTCAATTAAATGAAACAGGAACATAGCCACCGACTTCTACAAACTGTATTCCGTGGTGCTAGGCAATCTGGGCTTCTCCCAGTTGTGGTTGCCCCATTGTGCCTATTGGCCTAGTTCTATTCTGTCTCCTGCTTGTTATGGAGAGAAGTGGAAATATTTATTTTTCTTACTCCTCCGCAGTTCTTTCTCATTAATTTTGTTGCGGGATCCAAGACAGTTGAATCGTTTCTCCGGGACTCGTCGAGCTTCATTGCTTCGGCGCTTTTCTGGCGGACTCCACTGTTGATTCTGGCTTTCAGGAGTTGCAGTGATTGGGAATAGGGTGGCGGGATTGTACCATAAAAAAAGCCACCGACTTCCGACATTGCAGTTGGGTTTTTGATTACTAAAAATATAAATTTAAAAAAGCTTCTTTTTCTAAACATTTCATCATTATTTGTGTTACTAAGCTAATCTAAAAAAACCAAAGGAAGTCTGCGGAACACGTGCAATTTAATAATAATATCAGTCCAGGAAAAATGTGGGTTATTTAAACTATGTATGTATTTGTGGTTTCGATTATTATCGCACATAAAGCGAACTCCTGCGCATTCGGAGCTTTGTAACGGTCACATTTATTTTCATTTTGAGTGAAACCACCGGCCCAAGTGGGTGTCAGTCAAATTTCAAAATGTATTATTTTTTAACGATTTTATTTATTTTGGTGAGTGATCTTTTTATTATATTTCTAGTGTTCACTAAGAATATCTCAGTTTAAGGCCGGAGTCGGGATGTGTTGGATTTATTACACTTAAAAGACATACCAAAACATGACCTTCTAATTTTTTGAAGTTCGTTAATGTTTTATACCGCAATGTTATTCATACCTAATATCATATCAGCATACAAAACTATTTGTTTCACAAAATATAATAATTAGCTTTGCGATAGTTTAATTTCTAAATTGTGTTAAAAGCTGAAGCTGGTGGTTTTCAGTTCGATTCCCACCTTGTACGAGCGATAAAAAGTTTTTTTTTGTTACTTTTTGGGTCCAGTTAACGAGAATAATAAAAATACTGAAACCAATATCAATTAAACCTTCCAACACACATGCTGCGAGACACAGTAGAAAAACAATAGCAGCCCGACAGCCGGCTGTCGCTTGGTCGTCGAAAGGTTTAAGAATTAAGTGAATACGAAAATTCGTTTGTTTGTTACGATTTTACGCCTGAACCGCTGAATTTATTTTGATAAGTGGTGGTTTACTTCGTGGTTGTGATAGAGAGATAGATGGCCTTGGAGAGTCGAGTCAAAGTCAAGTTATTTACTTCGATTAAACAAAAATAGCACTTTGGAATGTCATTTACGAAACATTAAAATCATATTCAGGGGTCTTTCAATTTATGCGTTTCGTGTCGTACGGCTGCAGCGCCGCGCGCCGCAGCGATAGCGTCGTGTACAAAACGCCTAAATGGAAAGAGCTCAAAGTATTTTAAAAATAATAGTGTTCAATTTAAACCTTCAAACATTTTTAAATGTAAATGTCCTATAGAATGAATATAGGTAATTTAAATAAAAAAGTAACTAGTTATTCATTTATTATATGAATTATGAATAAAAGCTATATCATTCTCATGAGCAAAGTGTTCACAAGTTTACAGATTAACCACTTTCATCAAACAATGAAAATAATGTTAGAGCCAGAGCAATAAATGCATATAACCTGGATGTATTCAAGAGAAGAGTGCATAGGCATCTTTTGGGTGAGTTCGCTCCATCGTAGGCCCCGTCTATGCCCTCGGGCTAGTCTGGGACCAAGAGCAAGCCCATAATGTAATAAAAAAAAAAGTATATACCTATAAATAAATTAATGTAATATGTAATTGATCCATTCAGATCAGCAATAAGTTTTGTTTTGTCTGTGGACAGGATAATACACAGCACACTGTGGGTTATCCTGTCCTGTCCTATTGAACAGAACCACCAGAGAACCAGCATGCTTTCTAGCATTCTTATCTTGTATCTATACTAATATTATAAAGAGGTAAAATTTGTAAGTTTGTAGGTTTGTAAGTTTGTAAGTTTGTATGTAGGGGGTAATCTCTGGAACTACTGATCCGATTTGAAAAATTCTTTCAGTGTTAGATAGCCCATTTATTGAGGAATGCTATAGGCTATATACCATCACGCTACGACCCACGGGAGCGGAGCAGTAACGAAAAATGCGGGTGAAACCGCAGGGGACAGCTAGTATTTTATAATCTTCTAATTTACAATATGCTTGTTGACAAAGTTTATTCATAATATGTGTTTTAAATTACCTCTCGTTTAGATTAAATTATTATTATTATTGTAACATTTTTAAAACAGTACCCCATGAAAGATGTATTCAAAAACAAATAGATTAGAGAGAGATTTCAAATCGATGAAATAGATTAGATGTATTTAAAAATCAAGTCAATTCGTCGCTCCGTTTTGCCGTGAAAGAAAGACAAACAGACAGACAGACAGACAGACACACTTTCCCATTTATAATATTAGTATGGATCTAGAAATCATTGAAATCATGTTTTGTGTTTCGTGGTGCGAATTGTAATTCAAATTATTATTTTCTATAATTATACATTTTATTTCATGCTGACTGATTCGTTTTGCTAAGGGAAAATGGGTATATTTTAGTTAAAATTACATTAATAATTTATCCACAAATAACTCGCATTTTGATTTACTCACTTTTATTTAAATCGTATCAGGCAAATAGATAAATACTTTAATATTTATAGTTAATACTAGCTGTCCCCCGGAGCATAGCTACCGTGCTGTGTACGATGCACACCACAACGATTTATCGCAACGATTTGACTGCGCAGTTCATTAGGCAGTTTTATCGGACCTGTGTAATCAGATGGTTTTTTTTTTTGCTGAGTGGGAAATCATCCAATGACTGCTCCCGTCCTGGGTGCGGCGGGAGGGCGTGTCAGACTCTTACTGACTAAAACCCACTCATGTTCCTTCGATTGCCCTTTATGTTCCTAACTAACTATTAAAAACATTCCGCAACATCAGATGGTAACGATAAATCGTTGGCGATGGCGTGTGTATCCGTTTGCGAGATATTCAACGAATCAACTTTAAAACGCATTTTTTTGAAAATATTCCCTCTCTAAAAGCTAAACGGCTGGATCACAAAATCTGAAATAATTAACCTTTCAACGGCCAACCGACAGCCGGGTGTCGGGCTGCTATTGTCTTTCTATCGTATCGAATCACGTGTGTTTGAAGGTTTAATGATGAACTTTGAAGAAAAACAAAATAACTAGGTAACATACATACATAAACTTTCCACAAAAAAAATGAAAGCGTAAATATGACATATTACTCTTGCCATTATAGGCTGCTACGGAACCCTATGTGTGGTCGGATAAGCACTTGGCTGTTTTTTTTAACTATGGATATATTGTTTTATTTCAGGTCGCAAATAGCAACGCTGCAAACATAGCTATTCCAGAAAAAAACTGGCAAGAACTGTAAGTACAATGTTTTTATTTTTAATATCATGATATTAAAATACATAACTAAGGTACTTACTTTTATTGCACGCAAAAAAATAAAAATTCATACAATCTTATAGCTAAAACTAAAAAAAAAACGTATGTAAAATGGCAATTTTAACCCAGCAAACCAAAATGCTATAGTGACATTTGCAACGGAATATAAGCTAATGTGCACTCCTTACCTTATTCTTCCGAAACCGCTTTACCGATTCTTAGACTTACTGGTCTGAGAATCGGCTACTATCTATTTTTCACATCCCTAAGTGATAAGGGTTGTTCACCCTTAACATTTTTAACGCGGGTGAAACCGCGGGAAACTCAAACTCAAAACTATTTTATTCAAATAAACCAATTACAGGTACTTTTGAATCGTCAAGGTGTCAGTCTGTCAGAAAAATGAAGCTAGTTTAAATATTCGCCTGCCTTAAATCGTAGTTTTGTTATTATAATATGTTGATACTTCATCGTTGATACGGCAGAATGGTATGACAAAGTGTCATTTTCATGAAATCGAGATTAAAAAAGTTATTCTCAGTCGAAATATTGCACGTTTTCAATATTTTTACAAGCCGAAAAATACAGATTACAAATATTGTTTTTTTTGTCTTATCATTGTTGTTACTATATTTTTCTATTTTTTATGGATATTCTTGTGTATACAATATAGACAAGAAAATCTTTTGGGCCAATAAACTTTGTGTGCCAAAAATATGTTAAAAACCACGTGCTCAAAAGTACTTTAAGCTTGTACGTTTGAGACCCCTTTTAGATTTTAATAGTGATCATTTTGGTACCCCGGTTAGTGTTAATAGTAGTGTAAGAATTTATGATTTTGTTGTTTTATTTAATTTTTTCTTTTACAGTTACAATGCAGCAGTAGCTCTCTGTCAGTGTTCAAGGTAGGTAAACCGATTTTGTCTATGTTTTCCAAATAATACGAAGTATCGATTTTAGCACTGTCGATAATATTTTACCTCGTTTTAACATCAATTTATCCATTTTAATATGAAGAAGTGTGTGTCTGTTTGTTTGTTCGTCTTTTACGCCAAAAAAACTGAATCGATTTAAATTTCAAAGGTTTGTTAAACACTTTGGAGTCTGGGCGGAGCGGGAGGGAGTGTCAGACTTTAACTGACTTAAACCCGCCCTTGTTCTTTCAGTTGCTCTTTATGTTCCGGGATCACAGTAACTATTAGAATAGGCGAGACGACGAAAAAAAAGTAATTAGTCTGTCAGTTAGATTACCTAACAATTTTAGACACGTATTTTCCTTTTTTCTCGTAAACGAAAAATTACGACGATACAGTGCGTTGAAGTTTCGCGTGACGTCACGATCTGATACAATAATTTATGCTAAACGGTGACATTAGACGGTGACGCTTATCTTTGTATTTATTTATTAATCAGATCAAGCAAAAAATACGAGTCCGTATTTTTCGCCGATTTATCAGACGGACTAAACAGAATGCCAATTTTTTTCATGTTGTCGCACTCAATAGGGATGATGACAACACTATACTTACTGTTAGACCATCGAAAAAACCTGGACACGTTTTTGCTTGATCAGATTAATAAAAAAATACCAGAAAAAGAGAATCAAAGCACAGATTACTAAATAGTTACTTCGTAAATCAAAGTTCGGAGTGAGGGTTTGTGAGGTCACTGTTTAGTCAAAATCGTCGTAGTTTTTCGTCTATTAAAATAATAATAATATCAGCCTATAACTGTCCCACTGCAGGGCAAAGGCCTCTTCTCATACAGAGAAGGAACGAGCATTAATCACCACGCTTGCTCAAGGCGGATTGGCGATTTCGGACTTGTATTTACTACAAGTCCAGGTTTCCTCACGTTGTTTTCCTTCACCGATGTCTGTGATGTCCTAGATAAATTTTAGAAAGTACATAATATATGAGTTGAAAAAATCACATTGGTACTTGCCCGGATTCGAACCTCTTGCATGAGAGGCAGGCGCCTTAACCACTAGGCCATCACGACATTAATAATAATATTTTTTAAATTAATGTTAATAATATTTGAAAAAGATATAATACGTGTCCAAAATTTTTTGATAATGTAACTGGCGGACGAATTACTTTTTTAATATTTTTGGAAGTCTCGGCTATTATCACCATCTTTATAAATTTTAAACTTAGACATTTAAGCGTAAACCACGTTTAATCTATGAAAACAATTAATATTTTCCTTTTTTAACTTTTCAGTTCACCTGTTACGGAGCCCAATGTAAGTTTATTAATAAGTCACTATTCCGAAAGTTTATAACTCCTATTTTCAAAATACCGAGTTTCAACAGTCCGAATAACAAAAAGTCTGAATTAATGATAATTCGAAAAATTTAATAAGGTATTCTGCGTATGTAAAAAAAAACCACTAACCTAACCTGTCCGAGTCGGGGTGCCTCTGAGTCTTGGTTTTTACCATATTGATGGTACGTGTATCAATATATATATATTTTAAACGTTATAATTCAAAAAATATTTTTCGATTTAGTGCACGCTACTACACAAAATAATTTATAGAGCATATAAATGTTACATGATTTTAATTGATTTAATTTCATGATTTTATATAAAATACTGCTATATCTTAGCTAAAACAAATATACCTTACAAATACTAATAATTTAGCAGTTCATTCGTACCTAATATTGAAATTCAGACTGTCGTTATTCGGACTTAAAACCTATCGAACATTTGTTTCTTCGGAAATATGAAAATCGGATAACAAACAAGTTGGATTTATGACTTTTGGTAAAATAAATTTCGGGGTTTAAACAATCGACATTATAATTTTTCGGAATTATAAAATCCAGACTTTTGAAAATCGGTATATCAAAATTCGGAATACAATATTTCGGAGTATTTGGGTGTTCCCAAAATAACAATTATCATAGGCTACCGTTGTTAGCAGATATGTGAAAAATAGTTAAGTAAAAGTATTAAAATACAAAATGCAAATGCATAGTTGTTAGCAATATTTCAAATAGAAATACAAAATAGTTTTAAATAAAAGTATTTAAATACAAAATGCAAAATACGTATTCTCAAAATGATTTTTAAAATAAAATACCTTGTTAAGCATAAGCACTTATTTTAATCAACTAATTTTAAAATTAGTATTTGTTCAAAGAGGTCATCTTTCATGTTTCACCTACGGGGCCTCATAATCATTCCACCAAAAGAAAATCGTCAGAACTCTGTCTGTAAGCGTTTATTATTTTAAAGAAGAGTTTCTTTTTTTATTTGGACACCTGTTTAAAAATTCCAAGGTATAGTCTTCCATCATATTTTAAATACTTATTGTAGTGTTTTCAGATCTATTGTAGTACCTAGTATTAACATTATCACAGGCTGCTGAACAATCAGAGTCCTCAACAAACATATAATAAGAATCTGTCATTTCCTTCTTTTTATCAGAGTCAGTATTTTGGGAACTCTTTTCGTCTTCTTGTTTTATCTTTCTCACTTCTTTCATGTATTAAACAACAGCCCTTAAAGGGCATATAACTCGATTGATTGCCTATTTCATGAAAAAGTCATTCAATATATGCACTTTAAGGGCTGTTTTGATGATTTAAATGATTATAACTCTTTAACTAATGGCATATTACAGTCGCAAATCTTCGCGCAATCGTCACACACCTAAAGATACTTACGTAAAAAAATTTGAATTTCACGGGCTACCTTCCACCATAAGAATGAAAAATAGGAAAAATGAATTAAAAATGTAACGAAACTATTTTGTACTTTCAAACAAAGTATTACAAATAAAAAAAAAAATTCAAAAACAACATAAAATAGGTATTTTGCATTTTGTATTTGCATTTTTAATATAAGTATGTATTTCAAATAATTCACATCTCTGGTTGTAAGATACATAAGCAAAGATGTCGTAAGGTAAAACATTAAGAAAAGTGAGATGACCTAAATTAGTCTACATGCAATTTGCTTATTCGATAACTAACAACCTCACTTTTAATTCATTATTGTAGTTTTTTATTTTAGACATCTCATCGGTGCGGAAAAGCGCCTTGAGAAATCAGAATCAGATTTTATTTTGTTTGCTAAAATGTTTTGTTAACAATATTAATATATTAATACCGAAGTTATGTTTAATATAATATCTCTAATTGCCAATCCCAAATTAAAACCCTTAAGTAAGTGACAAGAAACCTACTCCATCAATGTGATGAAGCAACTCAAAATTCGAGACTTTTGAGTATTTTTTGTTTTTTTTTTTTATCTTGGATAGGCAATATTCTTTAGAGTTAAAATTTTGCATACAATGAATACCAAAAGCATAGATATTTGATAGCTTCAAAGCAAATAACTTGGGCATTAGGGCTCTTTCAATTTATGCGTTTTATATCGTACGGCTGCAGCGCCGCAGCGGTACGTTAGCCGTACGGCGCCCGTACGTTCCTTTGTTTTCATACAAGTTTTAAGCAAATAAAATATTTTTTCTTATCTTCTCTTACCTACAAAACTCACGGCGCGGCAGCCGTACGGGCGTCGGTACCGCGCAGCTGCCGCGCCGCGCGATTTGTATAAATATAAATATTCTGGGACACGGATAACAATGTATGAAAACAAACGAACGGACGGTACGGCAAACGTATCGCTGCGGCGTTGCAGCCGTACGAAACGAATCGTCTAAATTAAAAGAGCCCTTAAAAGCCCTTCTCACGTGATAGACACACGCTGGTTAAAATGCACAAATTTATAAAGCACGTAGGTGTCGTATACAGTACTAAAATACACAGTTTATTCATTGTAATTTCCTCGTACTGATAACATAACTTAATCATTAATTAAGCCATTATTTTTCATTTGAACATATTATTTATAATTAGGCTGACGCAGACAGAACCAATATACAGACAAATGTACATGGTTGTATTTGATTGTCTCATGTATCACAGATGGCGTTGTGTTTATTCTGTGAGAAAATCGATTCCTTTTCCGATGATTTAATGATATTTTGCAAATTCTAAACTAGTTCTTAGGGTTCTTTTAATTTAACCGTTTCGTGTTGTGTGTATGCCGATGCTGTTCTGCAGCCGTACGGCCGTCAGTACCGCGAACGCGCGGCAACAGCGCTGCTGCCGCGCCGCAAGTTTTGTATGAAAACAAACGAACGTACGTGCGCCGTGCGGCAAACGTACCGCTGCGGCGCTGCAGCCGTACGACACGAAACGTCTAAATTAGAAGAGCCCTTAGAAATTAGTAAATAAAAATTTTTTAAGAAATTTTATTAATGTGACTGGATTTTATAAACAGACTGTTATTTCATGTGCTTTTGTTAAATATATGTTTAGTTGTTAAGAGGTAAAATGTGGCATTATGTAGGTTTTGTATGTATATCAATATTTTACCGGCACCACGCCGACCGGCATCACGCCGACCGGCACCACGTCGACCGGCGCCACGCCGACCGGCACCACGCCGACCGGCACCACGCCGACCGGCACCACGCCGACCGGCATCACGCCGACCGGCACCACGTCGACCGGCGCCACGCCGACCGGCACCACGCCGACCGGAACCACGCCGCCCGGCACCACGCCGACCGGCACCACGCCGCCCGGCACCACGCCGACCGGCACCACGCCGACCGGCACCACGCCGACCGGCACCACGCCGACCGGCACCACGCCGACCGGCACCACGCCGACGCCGGCGTTTTGTTTTCTTTACTTATAGTTGTTTATAATTTCAGTGTACCGCGGCCGGTAGTGCTGAGTACAATAATTTAAGAGAGTAGTAAGTTGATAATTTTTTTTCTAGTTAAATTTTAGTAAAAAATCTTAAATTATTTAAAGGACATAAAATATCATCTGCGTTTTTTTTTCTTTTTTATTTGGTGAATGGGAAATCATTGTATTACCTTTCCAGTGTGTTACTGGATAAAACCTATTCATGTTCCTTCGGTTGCCTTTAGTGTTCCGGGTAACTATTATAACTATTTCGCAATCCCGCAGATCATCTGTGTCACAAATAAATAATTTAGTTTGTAAAAATTGTTCAAAATTATGTACTTGTTAGCGTAAGTTTCTTTCAATAACTTAAAGTCTTAGATACCACGTTCATAAAAACGCTATCGCAAATTGTTTTACCATAAAATCGCTATAGTGAGCCAACCTTATAAATTAGACAAGTGACAGGAGAGAAATAATTCCGTCGTACATGTGCTCCCACCGCTCTTATTATTTCCCTTCCTCGAACATTTTATCAAATGGACCGGTTATACGAAGCGGGTTGAGAGCGAGCAAAGAGCGGTGCGCTTCGATCAAGCCGTGACAGCCCGTCGCAAAGTAAATAGTTATCTCGACGTAGCGATCTGCCTGCACGCGGCCGCGAACCCGCATGGAAATGAAAAGGCCCACGCCGCCGCCGCTCCCGCGCTGCCGCGCCCGCTACCCGCGAAATATGAGGCAGGGGCCTTAGTCATAGCGCGATGTTATAATAATATATTTTATGTTACACGCTGATAATACGGCTTTATATAGGTAAAGATTTTTTAATTGGTTCTACGGTGTTAGAGTTTATCCATTACATTTTTTTTCCTCTTTAGTTTCTAATGTTGATTAGACATTGGTGAAACGATAATGGTACAAACTAGAGAGTTATTGCCTTTTTAATCTGGAGTAAAAGAAGTTGAAAGTTGGTAAAACCAGCCCTAAGAATAATATCGATCGATGAAGATACGGTTACATCGAGTATCGAGTCATTTACTCTATACGTTGACCGCGGATTTCAAGAAAATTCTATACATTGCAAAATCAATTTACACTAAAATAAAGTTCTATAGAGCACGGCACACGTAGCATCTATGAAGTCGCTGGCACATAATACAATGACAGCCTGATGACCCAATCTCTAAGCTGAAAAATGCTCTGCAATGTTTAATTAAAACATTCCACACTATACAGAGTGCTTCTTAAAAGATAGAGATACGAGATCGTTTTTACCCTATAAGAGTGAGATAACAGATTATTTGGTTGTGTTTCTATTGTGTCTCGAATCACGTGTGTTCGAAGGGTTAAATCATAATTTTGAACATAAGCTTTATGTTAAACTTTTTTTTTCGGTGAGTGGGAAATCATCCAATGACTGCTCCCGTCCTGGGTGCGGCGGGAGGGCGTGTCAATGTTATACTTTAAACTTTCGCGTTGCATATTAATACTTTACTGTTTTAAAACAAATAAAAAAGTTTAAACTTTTTTATTTGTTTTATGCTTGACGTTTCGGCAGGGTTACACCTGCCATGGTCACAAGCAGACTGTTCGGCGACACTAATCCGTTGATGAAACGGATGATGATGAAAAGGTTCGTGCGCGTTAAATCCCGTAAAACAGTAAAGTATTAATAAGGTTTATGTGACTCGATTCACAAATAGCCAATTTATAAAATTCTTAAAAGATTCTTTCATGTGACCCATCGTTAGGTAGAGGATAGACTAGAAAATTTATGATTAAGTTGGAAGATCCCCGTCGCTTTATTTTTTGTAGGCATGTAAACAACAGTAACATGTACAGCTTTAATTTAGGTTTTACCTTTGCGAGTAAAAAGTTTCAGGTAATGCTAAGACAAAGTCAGTGCTTAGTGACGTCTATTAATCTCGCCATGACTATCAGTGCCATTTCCCCTCTAAAGAATGCCGTACGACATCAAACTGTGAACTGAAATAGCTACGCTAAACAAGCGCTTTCCAAATCAGTCAAACTGCGATTTTTTTCTGGCGGCAGAATGCTGCAGAGCTTAGTTTTTTTTTATTATCCTACTAATTCTACTAATATTATAAACTAGTTCTCGCCTGCAGCTTTGTCCGTGTGAATGTCGTACTTCCATTCCCTATTTTATCCCTTCAGGGTTCAGTTTACAGTTTAGCCAAAATTTTGTTTTATTTTTGTAGAGTTCCGTACCTCAAGAGGATAAAACGCAACACTTGAAGGATCACTTTGTTGTCTGTCTGTCTCTCAAGATCCGTTATCACGTGAACTAAACGAAAATAGTTCTATATGTAGTTATAGTTACCGCAGCCAAGGAACACAAAGGGCAACCACTCAAGGATTAGGAGTGGGTTTTAGGTAGTAAAAGTCTGAAACGACGGGGTGGGAGAAGTCATTTGATGATTTCCTAAATTGTTTTATAGATGCATAAAAAAGTGTTACTATATAATATTAATATAACACAATATATTTATAAAACTATATGACACGAAATTAAAAGAACAAAAAATGTAGAAGGGCACTTGCTACTTTATCCGATTATGCCATCAATATCCATAAACCTAAAAAGAAACTATATTTCTGTTTTAATTTTTGACATTAAGTAATTAATCGACTTTTTTATAATTTTCAGTATGAACCTAATTGATGAAGTTTGTTTAAAAATTAAGTAAGTTCATAATGTAATTACGTTTTTAAATAATACTTAGTTGTTTATTAACACTTTAAAATAAAAGATGCATAATATTTTAATTTATTTTGCAGAGCCATAACACCGACAATAAAGAATGACACAACGACACCAGACAATAATGGTACAAAGTCAACACCGACACCAGAACCAAACAATAATGGTACAAAGTCAACAACGACACCAGAACAAAACAATGGTACAAAGTCAACAACGACACCAGAACAAAACAATAATGGTACAAAGTTAACACCGACACCAGAACAAAACAATAATGGTACAAAGTCAACAACGACACCAGAACAAAACAATAATGGTACAAAGTCAACACCGACACCCGAACAAAACAATGGTACAAAGTCAACAACGACACCAGAACTAAACAATAATGGTACAAAGTCAACAACGACACCAGAACAAAACAATAATGGTACAAAGTCAACAACGACACCAGAACAAAACAATAATGGTACAAAGTCAACAACGACACCAGAACAAAACAATAATGGTACAAAGTCAACACCGACACCAGAACAAAACAATAATGGAACAAAGTCAACAACGACACCAGAACAAAACAATAATGGTACAAAGTCAACAACGACACCAGAACAAAACAATAATGGTACAAAGTTAACACCGACACCAGAACAAAACAATAATGGTACAAAGTCAACACCGACACCAGAACAAAACAATAATGGCACAAAGTCAACACCGACACCAGAACAAAACAATAATGGAACAAAGTCAACAACGACACCAGAACAAAACAATAATGGTACAAAGTCAACAACGACACCAGAACAAAACAATAATGGTACAAAGTTAACACCGACACCAGAACAAAACAATAATGGTACAAAGTCAACAACGACACCAGAACAAAACAATAATGGTACAAAGTCAACACCGACACCAGAACAAAACAATAATGGTACAAAGTTAACACCGACACCAGAACAAAACAATAATGGTACAAAGTCAACACCGACACCAGAACAAAACAATAATGGTACAAAGTCAACAACGACACCAGAACAAAACAATAATGATACAAAGTCAACAAAAACATCGGCACATATTGTAGGGTAAGTTTTATAAAAGCATTACTAAAACTGTTGAAAGTTTTGTATTTTTTTTTAATTTACAATATTGTAGCAGACAGTACTGTTACTCTTTTGCCGGGTAACGCGCAGTGTGCGCGGAGCGTCAGTGTGGACGGGTTGTGTGTGTCTGTACGGCGGAACGCGCGCGAACATGGAAGAAAACACAACTACTGAAGAGGTTACAGTTGAATCATGGACCACGTAGTAACTATTTATTAATCTGTGCACCAACGTCGAGGTCTTCGGCGTCTTTTTATCACGTGATTGGTGACAATCAATGATGCACCAACAATCAATGTAGCCAGCTGGTCATCACAATCCATTCTCTTCGCGTGTTCTCGACGGTCTGAGCTATGTTCGCCGCGCGCATGCCGGGAACAGATGCGAGCACGTCATGCGCTGTTCGTGCGCGCCCTGCGTCCACACTTTTGAAATGCTTCTTTCATGTTACATTGCATGATACGTTTCGCAAATCTGTACGCGGCATTTTATATTGTAACTTTTGAAGCAAGGAAACTGAACTTTCTGGACTCTAATCCTTGACATAAACTATTTATAGACCACTATGTCAAAATTAAATTCATGGAAAATTTTATCACGTCACTATTATAAATAATATTGCTGTAGCTAATATTTCTCTTCCATTTACTTTCAGAAAACATGAAAACCCGAAAAAATATGACTTGAAAACGCTGCTGGCAATATTATTCTGTTCATTTGGTGCAGGGATTCTGGTTGCCATTGGAGGCAAGATGGCGTATGACCGCTACAAGAAACGATCTTACGGTATGATAAACCTACTATACTAGTACTATAATGGGTATTTAGGGTTCCGAATCAAAGTGGTACGAAACAAACCCATTTAGTTTCATCATGGCCGTCCATCCTTTGTCGGTTTACCATCCGAACGTAATAAAAGTAAAGTACAAAACTTTGCATAGATGTGTATATTTACCACTGAATGACTGACTGTAAATATACCAACGGGCAGCCTTCCTAGACACGTGATACTGCCTGCCCGGGTTGCGGAATAGTAGTTACCGTGTGACCCCGGAACATAAATGGCAACTGACGGAACATGAGTGAGTTTAGTCAGTAAAAGTTTGACACTTCCGCCCCGCCCAGGACGGGAGAAGTCATTTGATGATTTCTCACTCACCAAAAAAAAAAGTAATACTTGGTGAGTGTGTTCTTTGTGAAGAGAAGATATATCCACTAAGAAACGCAGCCCGACAGCCGGCTGCTATTGTATCTCGAATCACGTGCGTTCAAAGGTTTAAAGGGGTAAATCAGGGGAACATCATATTCATTATTTGACATCATCAAAGCTAGTGATTGAATAAAGATTTTAACAATCAATCAATGACGGGCCTCTTGATATAGCGGCTGGTCTAGAAGAGTCGGAAGTCGTGGACAAACTTTGTGTCATGAGTAAATTCTACAACTAGCTGAGTGTCCGCCGTGGTTTTTCCTACGGCTTTAGTTCCTGCTCCCTCATTGGTCGCATCGTACTAATATTATAAATGCGAAAGTAACTCTGTCTGTCTGTATGTCTGTCTCTTCTTCACGCCTAAAGCACTAAAAAGATTTGAATGAAATTTGGTACAGATATAGTCTGGGACCCAAGAAAGGACATAGGATAGTTTTCATTCCGGAAATCCCCCGGGAACGGGAACGGGAACAACTAAATTTCCTCAGTAAGTAGCCTATCCAACACAAAAAGATATTTTGACCAGGGACTAAACTAATGAACAAGCTTTACCTCTTTAGTTGTAAGGTTTAAGAACAGGCTCTGTGTAATTTGAAATCAGATGTCAATGTGTAAGTGTGCCCTAATTTTTTTAAATAAACGAATAATCTTTTGTTTTGTTTCAGTTATTCCACCAGAACAAGGCATGCCAATGTAAACATGTGTCTTATTGTATGTTTACAGTTTGTAATTTAATATAGTTTAATACATTTTTTCATACTACAATGTTATAATTATGGTCCGGAGTCCTGTTAGGTTAGTAATAATTTTAATTTGTAATTGTAAATTGTTGAAAGATATTTTTCTCGTTGTGATTATTCTTATAAAATTATAAAATATATGGATGGTATAAATACTAAAATAAAACATTTTAAAACGATGTGTTGACTTATTTTACTCCTTATGGTTTTTACCTTTACGTATATCCTAAATACGAGCATTTTCCGTCTCATTTTCATGGAGGACCATCTTCATCATCCATGTACCCCAAAAATAATGTTCTGAAAAAAATCTTCTCCAGTAATTTTAATTTAAAGTTAATATAAACAAATTATTTAACATCTCTGCACCAAACTCTGTTGATTTGGAGGGAATGCCTTCAGCATTAAGTTTGCCTATATGTGCATTTAACCCGTATTAAATAAATAATATACCTATAATATATTTAAAAAAGAAACGAAACATATTCATGAAATATATATAATAAGACTAATAGTATTGAAATTAAAAAGCCTTTGAAAATGTGGGGTTCTAAATAAGTTTCATAAATACTACACGTGGAAAATCGAAACACTTCCCCTCGCCATTTTCGATCCTGTTCAGAGGTTCCGTGATGCCCTCATCACGAGGGAGAGTGGGGATCTAAGAAATCGACTAAATTAGGCACTCAATTAACATGGTAGAAAAGAAAATAGAAGAAGAAAGGAGAGTTATAAAATTAAACACAAAAAAAGCAAGGTATTAACAGATTTTCGAGAAGGATCGATTGGTATCAAAAAAAGTATTTATGTAAAATGCCCATTTTCTTGCATCTTTACATTTTAATAAACTTGTGAATGAGAAGAGAAGAGAAACTTGAGATTATCCTTATTTTTAACCGACTTCAAAAAAACGTAGGTTCTCAGTTCGACCTGTATGTATGTTTGTCCGCGATTATCTCGCGTTTGGCTGAACCGATTTTGATGCGGTTTTCAGCAAAGTGATTGTCTCTGGGAAATCTGGGAAAGGTTTTAGTATATACAGTGTGTCCGGGCATGGACTAGCGATATTCTAAACACTTAAATATAAGCTATATTAAAGTACAATTACACTCTAAGCGAGGGTCCAAATCACTTCCCTGCTACGGGGTAGCCATTTTGTTTTAATTGTTGAACTATTCCATATGAAAATACAAATAAAATCATATCTCTCTAAGTTTTTGTGATACTGAGATAAAAATAGGCTTATTTGAAAGCCAACCATATTATCTACCGTTAACATTACAAAACAATGTGCTCCCAATTCCATAACTTTAAAAAAAAAATGTGAAAGTCGAAAAAATAAATAAAAAATTATGCAATTCAAACAATAATGGTTAATTACTACAAAAACACCCCCGACAACTTTTATTGTTTTTTTGCTAGATCGACAGAATATTGACGGTTAACCATTTTTATCACACTTAAAGATGAACTTTAACACAGCACGTAAACAGTACGGTAAGTGAAAGTAGCGATCACAACGCAGGGCGAGGGACAACTAACCCAACTAATAATTTGTCCCTAAAACTGTGATTTTGTTCCAGGTAGGTTTGTTGGATTGTAGATTTTCAAAGACGATTGTATGTTTAACCGCGATTATCTCGCGTTTGGCTATACCGATTTTGATGCGGTTTTCAGAAAGTCTATATTACATTCTGTGGAAGGTTTTAGTATCTAACACTAATAGATATCCCGTGACGTTGCGCGCATGGAGCCGTTTTCATTTTATAAGATTATAAGTAGTTTTTAACCGACTTCAAAAAAGGAGGAGGTTCTCAATTCGTCTGTAAGTTTTTTATTTTTAATTTTTTGTATGTTTGTTACGCGATATCTCCGTCAATTGTAAACGGATTTTGATGGTTCTTTTTTTGTTTGATAAGTCATGATTCAGGGGTGGTCCCATATAAATTTTGTGGCGATCGGTTCAGAGCTTCTTGAAAAATTCACCAAGAACAAAAAAAATTGACGAAATATTCATAGACTATGTGTGCTTTTTCTTCATATAATCATAATCATAATCATTTATTTGCTTAAAATGTGGTAGATAAATAGATGGTACATAACATAATAAACAGTCCAAATACACATTTCGCCAATTGGTATTGGCATGCAAATATTAGTATCTTTAAAGTAGGTAATTAAAATACGACTATGTTATTTATAAAACACACACACACACATAGGATAAAACTAAATATTACATAAAATAAAATCTGTTACAATGCATTTCTGAAGTGGTATGATTGACACGACTTCTTGTTGAAAAATTCACCGACTGAATAAAAACATTGAGATATCAACCATTTTTTCAGTACCGAACAGAATTTTTCATAAGGTAGCTCTGTAATACCATTAGGTTATGAGTTGTAAATAAGAGGTGCCATATAAACACAACTGCGCCTAAATAGTTCTACTCTGGGTACAGGTAAATTCAAAAGGAATTGAGTGGCTTTTCGTTTTTTTAAATAATTATTATTCGTTTCGAAGAGTGTGAGGTTCATTTTAACAAATTTTGCTATTTCATAAATATAAATGGATGGAACAGTAAGAAGATTTTGTGATTCATTTTCAAGTTTCTATTTTCGTTTTATAAGATTGTAAGTAGTTTAATTTTGAAAATAAATTACTTTGAAAGATACTATACACAGTCAAACATTGTGAGTCGACACTAAAAAGTAATAAATAAAAAACTTTTTTCAAAAAAATAATAACCACCTTCAAAAACAAAAAAACCCAAAAATTTCGGAAGTCGGTGGCAACACAAATTAAATGGCAGAAAGGAAGCCGCCGACTTCCGAAATTTTAGTTATTTTTGGGTTTTTAGTATTTGAAGGCGGTTATTATTTTTTTGAAAAAAGTTTTAGTAAATGTAAAGAAATCGTTAGGGCTTAAGTGAGGGCTGTTTGGAGAATGGTCAAGATTTTTTAGTTTTTCTGCTTCAAATACTTAATTGTTTTACTAGGGCTTTGTGAGCTTGAGTTGTGCTGGTGTGGGATGATGCATCTCTTTTGGAGAGATTTTCGAAGTTTAGCGATGACTCATGGAAAATAAACTGTGGTATACCGCTCTGCATTAACCGTCTTACGATCTTCAAGTATAATTGTCGCAACATGACCGGTTTTCTTACCAAACGTGGCGACCTTAGATTATATACATGTCTAGATGCCACATTGACCGCACTCTGATGGGACCCAAAAAAGGCTACTATATTTAGTAGACACGGTTCTCCCTTACGTCAGTGTCATTTTACACGTCAACGGATAAGGTGCTCACAATAAATATTTAATTATGCCGGTTTGTGCTGTCCGACTGTGTCGGAATTATGCAGGAAAACCCTATAATAATACCAAGATCAGTTTTCATCGGATAGTTCCACTATTATTTTAAGAAAACACGTTTTTTCTAATCGTGATTTTGAATGTCAGTTTGATTAGTCAGTGTTGTCACTTTATTACTAGGGAGATTCGGCGAAATTATGGGAGACAAAATACAAATATCATTACATCATAATTATTTCGATCAAGACAAGTTTGTTGAAGCTAATCATTGATAAATATTTGCAAATAAGATGCCACCATATTTGTAAATCTGACAACGTAGCCCAGGCAATAAAATCGAAGGAGATGGGTTTTGATAAATTACTTTATTAAATTTTTTTACTGGATTTTTTGTTTTTCTTTTTGGTGCAGCCGCGAGGCGCGAGCCATGAAGCAGTAATATGTATTCCTGAGTTATTCTTTAATCTTTAAACGTTTTATTTGGTTGTTTTATGATTATTACAAGTAACTGGAGTAATCTTTAAGTTGATGCTAAATAAATCTGTCATGTAATATCATAATTACTTATATCTTTACTTTTTTTTTCATCAATCTATAAAATCCTAAATATTTATAATTTTGTTGAACTGTCATTTTAATAAATAATTAACGGCATAAAGGAAAGTTCATATTATGAGCAGGCATCCCTAAACACGCACACATAGACAGTTTGTCGACAATAGGTACACGAGCAGTACTCACACATGTCAAGCATTTTGTGACGTTTCGAACGCATCGTTTGTTTGCAATTCTCCATCTAGACATGTATATCCCTTTATAAGGCATAACGTTCTAGCAACAAAACCATAAACCTGATAATTGCTTAGGTATATTAATGTAGGTAGAAAACCAATTCTTGAATATTTTTTTTTATTTTTTTATTTTTTATATGGTGGTAAATATATTCCCTTTGCCCGTGTACGAATATATGTTCGTACACGAATTAATTAGCTCAATGGCTTCACTGGTAAAAAACTTATCAAAAAATCGTATAGGTCTCGTTCTGGTATTGAAATTCTGTTTTGTGGTCAAAGGAACACTGTCAAATACTTCTGGTCTTGGCCTAGAAGACCACAAGGTTTTTTTCCAATCGACATCGTCATCGTCGGAGTTGTCAGTATCGCTAAAAGAAGTATGGACACTCTGTGAAGCAGCTGGTGGAGGTGAAACAGATGCTGAGGGAGATTCGATGGTAATGTACGTACCATCGAATCTCCCTCAGCATCTGTTTCGGCAGATGCAGGATCTCGGTCACAAGATGAAGCAGTTGGTGGAGGTAAAGCAGTTGGTGGAGGTGTGGCATTTTGAGTTGAGAGGAATTTGGCAGGTACATTGGGAGATGCTGGATCTTGGTCACATTCCACGTCAGCAGGTGAAACAACTTCAGTATCCATTGCGATTGACGATTGTGGGCTGGGTTGACTACGTAGAAGATGCGGAGACATAACCAGTTGGTCGAGATCCTCCAATATTTTCTGAAGCCTAGCTGTGCTGTATCCAGCTCCTTAATCGTCAGATTCCAGATCATCTTCAGAATTTTCTGGATCGTCTGGTAACCCAAAAAGATCCTCAAGCGCATGCTCTATGTCTAAATCATACTTTCTTAGCCTCTTTTCTCCCGCTCATCTGCAGAAGTAAAGCAAAAACTGAAACTACCCGCAGGCAGAGGGAATATTTTTCCCACCACAAAAAACCTCTGTTTAGTCAAACCAACGCACCCAAAACTAAAAATATGCATCCAGATAGTTAGTATTGACCCCAACCGATATATGTATAAAAAAAATTACCTTCAATGTCTTGAAATCTGGATGATAACCCCTGATAGAATTTTAGAAAGAAAAAACCGCCACTTTTCATAACTCAACCAACCACAGTGTGAAAATATTCTTTGACAGTTGACATTTATTTTTATGTCATAATAATGACAGTTAACAAGCAAAGGTGCCAAATGAAAAAAAATTAAAAAAAAAGTTCGAATTTGCCGAAATAATCAACAAAAATTATGGTGGTAAAAACTTTCCCTTTGCCTTAAAAAGGGATATAATCTAAGGTGGCGACTTTCTTCCTTGAAGTGCTTCTGGAGCGAACAACTTTAGTAGACTTAGGTTCGTTTTGAAAGACCCAGATTTTAGATTGCTTTTTAAAATCAGGACCCTAGGCATAGATTTAAGATTCATCACTGCTGATGATGTCGTAGACGAAAATTGACTCTCCTCGGTTGAACCTTTGAAGAGTTTTCTTACATCGTCTGACGTGGGGTGCCTTTTGATCGTCGGTAAGGAAATGCGACAACCCAACAAAAAAAAGCTTTCTCCCACCAAGTGTCTCATGCTAGATCTTTTGAATAGCTGTCCCTGAAATGTCCAGTAATGCCCCTATCTTTGTATATGCTACATTTTGAACTTTGAGATTTTTTTGTTTCTCAGCGAAGATGTTTTTATCAGTAAGGGCGTAATTTAGACATCTTTCATGAGATTTACCACTAAGGCTGGTATATCGACGCTAAAATTCTAAACTCTAGAATTCAACACTCCGCAATGATGGGTCTTTATCCAGGAATACAGATATTATCTCTCCGAATTACTAAAGTCGTGGTAGGCCTCTTCGAAAGTTATAGAAAATTGTAGCACCGACATTTTCCTTAGTGAGATTCATTTTTGTATGTGACTTGACAGATTCAAATCGACGTTGTGACTAAACAACAGCGTTAATCCTAATACTTTAAATTGACAATAGGTTCTGAAATAACGCAAATTCGAATACTGACCAACTCCAATTTCAAAATAGCCCGTAAATATATAAACGACAGAACTTATAAGGCATCCTTCGTATATACCCTATATCACTGCCACAATGACGAATTGAATGACCTCTTATGTCGAAATCCGTTAAACGGATTAGGCTGTAAAGCGTGCCATAGAATTGGACATACAACATACATCCGCTCAAAAAACATAACCCTGTGCCTGGTGTGATGGATAAAGAACCTACCAGCCAAATTTCAAGTTTGTAGGAGGTATAGTTTCTGAGATATCGTAATTAATCCGTCAGTGGTTTAAACCAATAAGTCCAAATAAGAAAAACTTTAATATTGATAAAGAGAATCTACAGATTTCGTGACAACATGTTTGTTCTGTAAGTACTTACAACTTCAAACTACAAAAATAGCCCCTAAAATTGATGAAATAAAGCCGCCAAAAAGAAACGCGCTTGTTCGTTATTAGTTGAGCTAGGAGTGCGTAAAGTTTCCTGTTTCAAATATTTCAAACATCATTTTAATTATGTTCTAAAAGTATTTTGTCAAATAATAATATATTATATTCTGTAGCAGGAAAAGTTTTAATTACATTGATCTGCAAAAATATAATATTGAGAAAAATATTGAGCCACTAAAAAAGACGTCTTAACTTCTACGTGCTAACGTCTCACTACAAGTTTTGAAATATGTATTTTCCTCCTATATTTAGCAAAACTGATTAGTATTGAATTTTGATTACCTATGTACTAACACACCACGGTTATTGGGAGAAATTAGGTCCTAATATTTTGTGGTCCATTACAGTCTTACAGTGTAGATAGACCTTCGACCTTTATTAAAAAGTAAATAATGTTAAATGGAAATGTTGAGAATAATAACAAATTAAGCAGTGTTTTGTTTGTAATGTACATGATGCACCTCTGTTGACACGTCGTTTTCTGGAAATAAAAAAATAAATATAGTGCACTTAATTTAGTTCCGACGACAATAAAGAGGTTGGTTGAATAAATGTTCCAATCTGAAAAACTAATCTAAACATACATTGTAAAGAGTGTTTGACCCGCCATACACGAGCAGTTACTTAGTGATCAACATACACGGACCGTTCTTGCAGTCAAGAGTCAACAGCTGGAGGCTGCCATTGATAACTGCTCGAGCACTTGGCAATTTAGGTTCTTTTTGCGGGAAGCATGCGCGACGTGGAATGAAGAGCGCGAGCTGAGACAACTCGAGCAGAGACAAATCGAGCAGAGACAAGTCGAGCAGTCAAGTGTATGCCTGGCGACTGCTTGACCGCGTGATGAAATTACACCGTGCTGCCAACCGCCCGAAGCAGTGGCAACTGCTTAAGTGGTTCGTGTATGTACGTAGGTAGACCTCTGTAGTTCCGTATGCAGTCGCAGTTTGAAGCAGTGGGTTTTCCCTGCTTCGAGCTGCCCGTGTATGTCCGGCCTTTGTGGAGAAGTTATTTGATATTAATATCAAGGGCTTATACAGAGCACAGTACAGTAGTAGTAGTAGTCACACTACAGCGGGGTCAAGTCTCCCCTTTTCTTTATAAGAAGATAGCGCACAGTGTTTGAATGTCAGATTTCGACTATCTGACAACCCTGGCTTAGGTTTTTGACCGCTCTTGATTTTACCAGCTTATTAAAATTTGTTCTATTCAGATTAAAGGCTGCTGCTGATAAAGTATGATGGCACTTTTGATTACTAGTCCAGATTTCGTCACGATGTTTTGCCGAATGCCGATGTCAATGATATCCAAAATTAAATATACTTACCATGTGTATTGAATATGTTTCTGTTGATCGATTTCTTCTTCACTATGACGACTGCCATCATAGTTAAAATGACTAAAATGAGAACAGATCCCATTGCGTAACACCAGCTGGAGTTGTACCTTTGGAGAAAATAAAATGTAGTAATAAAGAAACCTAGTTTATTAGAATACGTTATTACCTTTATGAGTTTTGTATTTATACATAGGAGTTCGTCTATATTTACAATTCGGCTGTACTCGTACGACATAGTTGATGGCACACATTTTTCTGTTTTGTCTACTCAATCAAGCCTGGAGTTATTATAAGATTGTTGTTATGTTACAGGAAAAATCATGTACAAGACAAGCAAGAATGTCTTACCAAGACGCCTTCTCAATTTTCAATTCTTCATTATCACTATAATTATTGTGATCAATTTCAACAGCATTAACGTCATCAAACATGACGTCAGTTGTGCTGATAATTGAAACAGTTGCATCTTCAGGGGTAACGTAAAAATCATCTTCAGTAACACTTGCTGTAGTAGTGGTCATCAAACATATAGCTTTTTCACATTTATTTGCGACATCAGAACAGTTGTGTACGCAGTCGCACGGCCTACCGTCCGCAGTAACAAGCTTCGCTTCTTGGTGCGGCTCACACATACAAACACCAGGAGCGACGCAGGTACCCTCGCAATTATCACAAATGGGAACGCAACTGCTTTCCTTTTCCTCAGGAAATGCACTGAGCTGGTAACCATGATAGCACTCGCAGATGTTAGGAGCAACACAAGTACCGTTACCGCATCTGTGGTCGCAGTGCGCCTGGCATGTACCACTTGCCTCCATTTTGTACCATCCCGGGTCGCAGACGCATGTATATGGGCTAATACAGCTCCCATGCTCACATCCATACGGACAGTAGGGTTCACAAATATTAGCATTTTCGTGGGATTGTTCATACCCATTCAAACACTCACAAGTATCTGGTGCTACACAATTTCCGTTGACGCAAGATTCTGAGCACACTGGCTCGCATGTTTCAACCGAACCTTTGATAACTTTTAGCCATCCGGGTTCACAAATAATGGAATATATGCAATCTCCACTGGCCGTGTAGCTGGAGCAATAGGGTTCGCAAATGTCGTTTTCGGATTTTCTGTAACCTGGTAGGCACTGGCATGTTTCTGGGGCGACACAAGTGCCGTTGAGGCAGGGCTCGGAGCATATCGGTTCGCAGACACCATTCACGTCGTCATATTCAGGGTCACACAGGCATGTGTTGGGAGCTGTGCACGTGCCGTGGTCGCACCCTCTAATGCAGAGTGGTGAGCAGAGGTGGCTCTCGAACAAGTCAGGAAAGTAGCCGGGGTTACAGGCACACACTCCTGGTGATTTGCAGTAGCCGTTCTCGCAGGCTGGTGAGCATTGCGGCTTGCAGTGAATGCTGAAATTGATTTAGTAACTAAAGCGAGTAAAGACATGAGGTATTATCACCGTAGCGATATCTTAAGAGCTTATTTTTGAATGGTTGTATTGAATGTTATGTAAAACAATTGCTATGGGAATAATCTTAAAAATAAAAGTCAGCGAAAATCATTAAAATCATGAAAAAAAATCGAGAAACGGAAAAAAAATCTATGATCATGCCACTTCCATTGGCGTATTTGTCAAAATATTTGCATGTTCAATGCAACACAATATGAACTTTATTATAATAACACTAGAGTAGAGTTTGTATCATCTAAGTAAGGCAAATATTTGTCAAATATACCCAATGAAGTTGCACCATGATCGGCAGGTATTTGTTCCGAGCCCGGTTGTTTGTATATATGAGTCTACTGGAAGAACTTCCTAGTCTATTTTCCTTCGTTGGGCACCGCCTTTTTTTAAACAATAACTCCAGGTACTGTAGATAGATTACAGAACATGTTAGTTAGCCGCCTTGTAAGAGGTTTTGGGTTCTAATCCGGGCACCTAACAATGCGCTTTTTTTAACCGACTTCTAAAAAAAGGAGGAGGTTCTCAATTCGAATGTTTGTATGTTTTTTTTTTTTTTTTTTATGTTTGTTCGCGCATATCTCCGTCGTTTGCCAACCGATTTGAACAATTCTTTTTTTGTTTGAAAGGGTAGACTTCCCAAATGGTCCCATTGTCATCGGGTCCAGGATCTGATGATGGTATCATGCTGAAATCGAGGGAACTCCTCAATTTTTATAGAAAAACGTACATTTTTTTTGAAAGTTACTCTAAAACGTAGTTGGGACTCTAACTAAAAAGTAAAAAATAAAAAGCTTTTTCCAAAAAAAAGATAACCGACTTCAAAAACTAAAAACTCAAAAATAACTTTTTCGGAAGTCGGTGGCAAAGCAACACAATTCGACCGGTAGAAGAGAAGCCACCGACTTCCGAAAAAGTTATTTTTGAGTTTTTAGTTTTTGAAGTCGGTTATCTTTTTTTTGGAAAAAGCTTTTTATCAATTTAAATGTATTTTCTAACGTTTATTACATCAGTGCATCCCGTGCCTCGGAAAACACGTAAAGCCGTTCGTCCCGGTTGTTGTTCTAAGTACAGAGTTTCGTGTTAAGTTTTGGAGGTCTGATAGGCAGTCGCTTCACGTAAAACGCTGGTATTCAGTGGAATCCGGTTAGAGTGAAGAGATGATGATTCTGATTGTAATGAGTTCAAGAAATCTGTTTTGTACCTGTTTCCGTTATTGTTTTCATCTTGAACATAGCCCTCGCAACAAACGTTAATCTGTTCTGGTACTAATTTCTGAAATCAATAAATGTTATGTATTCCAACGATGGTTGGAGTAATAAATTAAAGATAGGCATCATATGTTTTCTTTTCTGTAAAACGGCAAATCTCTTCATAGTTTTTTTTTTTATTTGAGAATGTGCATCAAAGTTTCCAAAAAAATAAACTCTAATGCCCTTACTAATAATCACTGTGTAAAGTTATGTCATAAATAAAGCCTGTGTTACCATACATTTTTTGACATATAAACCTGTCATAACTTTATGCAGCGATTATTAGTAATACGCTTAGAGAAGATTATTTTCGTGTAGCTGCAACGTCTAAGGCAGGCCTCACAGTCCCGCTGACAGATTCCACCCAGTTGCCAACTTTAGTAAAATCCATACTAATATTATAAATGGGAAAGTGTGTCTGTCTGTATGTCTGTATGTTTGTCTTTCTTTCACTGCAAAACGGAGCGACGAATTGACGTGTTTTTTAAGTGGAGATAGTTGAAGGGATGGAGAGTAACATAGGCTACTTTTTGTCTCTTTCTAACGCGAGCGAAGCCGCGGGCAAAAGCTAGTCTGTTATAAGGCCAAACAAACAGATAATTGAACGTTGTGGGTTCAATTCCCACCCTAACAAACTTTGTGTGATGAGCATGATTGTCGTGTCGGGGTGTTATTAGTCTATGTGTATGTATTTAAATATATATAATTATGTATATCGGTTGTCTGATTACCATAGTAAAAGCTCTGCTTAGTTAGGGATCAGATGGCCGTGTGTGAGTGTCCCAGGATATTTAAATATTTAAATTAATAGGTTGATTATCTCACCCGGACCGTCCTGGTTCCCATCGCTGTAGCCACCCTCGATGAAGTGCACCAGAACAAACAGTCTGGCTTTGTATATGCTTCCATGTATGTATACAGATAGGTTTCTGGTACATCGCGATATTCCCTATGGCGAAATAACAAAATATTATGATTTTTGGCAATGTGAATTATTGAATGAAAAATAACCTGAGGAAACAACTGATGTCAAAACTGTTAGCTCTAATAACACGCCTTTAAACAAGACTTTTCAAAAATACTTTTGTAGTGGATTATTGCTCTTCACATAAATATTAACAATTTACAAAAATTCCTTCCAAGTTTCATGTCCCTAGGACCAGCGGTTTGGGTTGATATAGCAAGTCAGTCAGCCTACCAATAGTCTTGGACATATGTTGCCATCGCAAAAACGAAGACAACTTGTCTATGTGTCCGTAAATACTTGGTGTATTTTTGGTCGTGCACAACCCGCCTTGTATTTTATTTTTAACCGACTTCAAAAAGGAGAAGGTTGTCAATTCGTCTGTATGAATGTGTTTTTTTTTGTATGTTTGTTACGCGATATCTCCGTCAATTGTGAACGGATTTTGATGGTTCTTTTTTTGGTTTGCTAAGTCATGATTCGGAGGTGGTCCCATATAAATAATTTGTGGCGATCGGTTTAGTGTTTCTCGAAAAAATCATTAAAAACAAAAAAAATCGACGAAATATACATTGATGATATTATTATGTGCGTAACTTCAATTTCTATTTTTCGAGATATGTGTGTATGACATCTTTCAAAATAAATTACTTTGAAAGATGTCATACACAGTCAGACATAGTTACGACTCGACACTAAAAAGTAAAAAATAAAAAACTTTTTTCAAAAAAATAATAACCGAGTTCAAAAACTAATACCCAAAAATAACTAAAATTTCGGAAGTCGGTGGCTTCTCTTCTGCCAGTCAATTTATCTGAATTTGTGACGCCACCGACTTCCGAAATTTTAGTTATTTTTGGGTTTTTAGTTTTTGAAGGCGGCTATTATTTTTTTTTTTTAAGTTTTTATTGTAAAATATTATGGAACCAACTCTGAAATCGCGAAAAAAATATTAGCTGTTTCTAACGAAAGTTCAATGCTCCGACCATAATGTATGAACCAGCTGATATTTTTTTCGAGATAACTGAGTTGGTTCTGTAATAAAAGTTGTTTGTAAAGTTGGTTCTGTAATAAAAGTTGTTTGAGTAGAATCATCTCTTAGCGGGTTGTGAAAGACCAAGAATACACCTAGTATACTGGCACTGGCGGCCGGTGGCGGTGTAATTACAGATAGACCATTCAAACAAGAACATGCACTGCTTTGCAGTAATCGGTATTATTTCTTCCCCCAATGAAGAACTTATTACTTTCTACCTTTTACTTAGCTCAATTCACGTTTCGCTGACAGCTTTTAGTTACACGTATACAGTTCGGCTTTTATTGTTCACGGTTCACCGTCGTAATAGAGAAAAGCTTTTTCCAAAAAAAAGATAACCGCCTTCAAAAACTATAAGCACAAAAATTCTATTCCGGAAGTCGGTGGCTTCTCTTCTGCCTGTCAAATTGTGTTGCCTTGCCACCGACTTCCGAAATAGTTATATTTGTGCTCTTAGTTTTTGAAGTCGGTTATCTTTTTTTTTGGAATAAGCTTTTTATTTTTTACTTTTTAGTTAGTGTCCCAACTACGTTTTAGAGTAATTTTCAACAAAAAGTACGTTTTTCTATACTTAAAAAAAATTGAGGAGTTCCCTCGATTTCGGCATGATACCATCATCAGATCCTGAACCTGATGACAATGGGACCATTTGGGAAGTCTACCCTTTCAAACAAAAAAAGAATTGATCAAATCGGTTGGTAAACGACGGAGATATGCGCGAATAACTATTAAAAAAAATATTTTTTTGTTTGTACGAATGAGAACCTCCTCCTTTTTTTAGACGTTGGTTAAAAAGTCGTCAAGCGAAAGTAGTCCCTTAACCTTTCAATGACCAAGCGACAGCCGGCTGTCGCGCTGCTATTGTCTTTCTATTGTGTCTCCAATCACGTGTTTTCAAAGGCTTAAGGGACTTCGTACATTTATTCAACTCTATGCAGAAAAAACTGAACGGACGCATACGTGTCTTTGAACAAAAGAGTTTTTTTTTTGGGGAGTGAAAAACCCACTCATGTTCCTTCGGTTGCCTTTTATGTTCCAGGGTCACGGTAACTATTATAAACATTCCGCAACCCCGGCAGGCGTTGGCCCTGTTGGGCCCCTTCTCACGCTGACTCTCCCTAGAGCTAAATAAATTGTCGCAGGCCCTAAATCTCAATCAATTTCCCTTCCGTCCCTGATACGTTCCTAGCACGACCACACTATGTGGGTAAGTGGCAAACTTATAAAAATAAAATTATAGGTTTACTTACATTTTTGTTTCCACACATACTTGGCCCAATGTTTTTGTTTGTACAATTATAATATACAGAAATAGATATTTAAGAATATTCGATTTCAAAAATATCATTTTCAATTATTAAAATCAATAACACATAAATCGTGGTAAGTATTATACCGAAGGAAAACTCGTCTAATCTGCTACTAGTGCATTGGCGGCAAGGGTGAAGAATTGTACCTAAAAAGTAATCCATACTAATATTATTAATGGGAAAGTGTGTCTGTCTGTCTGTCTGTTTGTCTTTCTTTCACGGCAAAACGGAGCGATGAATTGACGTGATTTTTTAAGTGGAGATAGTTGAAGGGATGTAGAGTAACATAGGCTACTTTTTGTCTCTTTCTAACGAGAGCGAAGCCGCGGGCAGAAGCTAGTACTTAATATTTACACAAAACAATACTTCTACCTACTTTAAAAAAGAAAACAATGTTTTACACAGATACAGTCAACAGCCAAATGAAATGTCACATTAAAATGTAGGATTTATTTTTGTTGGATC
Source organism: Athetis lepigone (assembly GCA_033675125.1). Classification (NCBI taxonomy): domain Eukaryota; kingdom Metazoa; phylum Arthropoda; class Insecta; order Lepidoptera; family Noctuidae; genus Athetis; species Athetis lepigone. Next base: position 1,043,641 of record CM066226.1, on the reverse strand, counting down.
CTACTTTTGAATCCCACTTTACATATTTTTGCGGTCGCATCCCACAAAATATTATTTTGCATTAGAATAATGTAACTTTTTTGTAGCTGAATCTTAAAAATATGATAAAATTGTACAGACTCTATCATTTTAGATGTATAGACATGCATGAGTTGTTCCAAAATATTTATTTATTTATCATTATTAATATTAAGACATGTAGAAAAGGAAATGTTGAGTAATTTTTTGCCGACTGTACTTGAAAAGATCACGTATTGTTTAAGGATTATTGTACGTGAGGATTACTTAAAGCAAATGTTTTGCGAATCATTGATAAAGCAATGTTATGTGTTGTTTTAAAATACATATCTAGAAGGTATTTGAGTTTCCCCAAAGGGAATACAGGATTAATTATTAAAACATTAAATATCAAATAGTTTTAATTCCTCAATTTCAGAATTCGCACCTGCCTCTGGTTTCTGAAATTGCGGAATTAAAACTAAATAATTATATAAGTATTATATTTGCATTTGATTGCCATGGATTTCCGCAAAGTAACGCCTGATTCTTACTTATAACTTAACTTATAACTTAACGTTAAATATTCTGGGCACGCCGTGATAGCGGCGGTAAGACCCCTCTTTGAGGAGTGGCTGGAGAGGCGTCATGGCACTCTCACGTTTCGCTTGACACAGGTCCTCACCGGACATGGTCAGTTCGGGAGGTTCCTGTGTCGGATTCGAGCGGAAGCGACGCCTGGGTGTCACCACTGCAGTAACGGTCGCCTGGAGGACACGGTTGAACACACAGTGGAGGTGTGCCGCGCATGGGCGGAGCGGAATTAACAAATGACTTCTCCAGCCCTGGATGGGGCGGGAGGATGTGTCAGACTTTTACTGACTAAAACCCACCCATGTATCTTCGGTTGCAAATTATGTTCCGGGGCCGCGGTAACTATTAGAACTATTCCGCAACCCTAGCAGGAACAGTATTATGTATAATGTTAGTACTTAATGTATTCCTGCGAGGTTATTTATCTTTTCCTAATAACCCTGTATACTAACCCTGTGTACTAGCTTTTGCCTGCGGCTTCGCTAGCGGTAAAAAGAGACAAAAAGCCTATGTTACTCTCCATCCCTTCAACTATCTCCACTTAAAAAATCACGTCAATTCGTCGCTCCGTTTTGCCGTGAAAGAAAGACAAACATACAGACAGACAGACACACTTTCCCATTTATAATATTAGTATGGATAGTTATCTTTTCAAAATAGGGTCAAAGTATATGAAACAGTTTTTGGCCACATTAATGTGGGTAAAATTAAATAAAAAAAATAAGCGTGTAAAAAATCTTTATTTAATTGATTGTATACTTATAGGTTGACAAAGAGAAAAACAATTGGGCCGATTACACACAAAATGGAAAAAAAGCATGAGTATCTTCTACAGAAATATCAAAGAAAATTAATCATAGGGCTTAGGGCCATATTATCTCATTAGGACGACAGCTATGCTACCAGGGATACCCTTCCCGTCTTAGACGACGTACGTATAGCAAAGGAACTGTTAACTTATTACGTCCATTTTGAAACTGGCAACCTTGGGTGCTCTTCCAAGCAGTATGTTTGCCGTACGGCGCACAAACAAAACGGTCGGTCGGTCGGTACCGCGAACGCGCGGCAAGAGCGCTGATGCCGCACCGCAAGTTTTGTATGAAAACAAACGAACGTATGTGCGCCGTACGGCAAACGTACCGCTGTGGCGCGGCAGCCGTACGACACAAAACGTCTAAATTGAAAGAGCCCTAAGTGTTTCTTTTGGTGTTTCTCACTTGGTAACTCTAGATACAACAGTGGTGCGACCAAGTTGCCTCATCCAAAAGGCCTCCCATGACATCTTAAAGCGAGAGTAGTTCCGCTGAGGGAAGGAGATGAAGCTAGATGACTTGTACAGCTCTGTCTCTTCCCTCATCGGAACTGGTGTCCTAATGAAAATATGGCTCGAAATAAAATCAAAGGAAAACTTTAAAGTACTGAATGGTCACAGACGTCGTATTCTTGTTTCGCGTTATTGAACACTTTGGATGTAAATTCTTGAGCTGGAATCGCCGCTGCACCGTCTGTAAGGATTTTAAATTTTAGTATTTAAGGATGGAGCTTAAAATTGCTAAACGTTGACGATCAAGGCATCACTACTGTAATATTATAAAGCTGAGAAGTTTGTTTGTCTGGTTGAACACGCCTAATTCTAGGAACCACTAGTTTGAATTGAAAGAATCAATTTGTGTTGAATTAACCTATTTATCAAGAAAAATATCATCACGCTGTGGTCCACCGGAGCACGAAACAGTAACCAAAAACGCGGGTGCAACTCAACTGGGGGTTAATAAAGAACATTATAATAAAACTGACATTATTATTATCAGTGTGAATTCCCCAAAAATGAATAATTTTATTCATTAATGATAAATAGTGAATCGTCAGTCGATTCTGCTAACCGGAAACCTCTGTCCTCTACGATTATTGTGAATAGCCATTCTCATCAGTGGAACTGATTGCCAAGTTTTTGGGCTTCCCCCGTAACTGACTTGACTCACCCCGAATACTCAGTCACTTAATATTAAGGTCTGATGCTGTCCTTGGTACTTTATAATAATAATAAATAATAATAATAAATTTCTTTATTGCCATAAAAACAGGTTACAGATAAGTGAGACCCTGGCTCAAGAGCTAGGTTAGAGAACCTGTGTTTCAGGAGCCAGTGACTTCTTCCATTTTAGTTACAATATGCAAGTTTTATGAAGCAAAAGGTGACCAAGTACTTATAATTAAGATTATTCTTGAATAATCATAAAACTTTATCCCTTTAGAGTGACAAAGACACCAACAGATTTGAGAGCTTCTTAAACTTTAGTGACGTTTGGGTACTCGGGCATTAATGTTCTAAGTCCTGGGGTAGAGGAACAGTTCGGTTGGGCCGAGATGAAGAAAATCGGCCTAACATGGCCTGAGGTGAACCGTGAAGCCGCGATGGTGCAGCACTGTGGACGCCCTCTGCCCCACAAGGGGGACTTAGGGCTTCCCCCGTAGGGACTACTAAAGATCCACCAATGACAGCTAAGACCAGCACCTCAATAGGTTTATAGAGGAGTCTCGAATGATCGGCTCTTACATCGCCAAGACTCTTAATCTAGTCTGGTAGAATTTAGTCATTTAAATCCCATCTTTTTGCCTTTTAAAATTACTGTTTCATTTATAGAACAATGAAAGCCTGCAGCTTCGGCTGTCCAAGTTACTTTCAAATTAATGTAATTAAAGTCTTTTACACACAAAAAGTAACAGACATCTTTTCGCATTAAAACTCAAAACGATTAAAATCTTTTTAATAAGTTAAAAAATTTCGTCCTAATATTTGATGAATGCAGACTGAGGTTGGTTTACGATTGTTCCTAATAGTTAGTAGCTACATCAAAGCGTACGAATTCGAGGTACTATCAACCGCCTCAGTAAAATAATGGTGCATCGTGGCTGTCCACTTTGATGGGCAGTCATCCTCACAAATAACACTATATTTGAAAGAAAATTCTCTAAAAACAAATACTTACCATAATCATGACACTTATTCCTTTTTGAGTGGTATATAAAAAAAAGTATTATTAACAGCGTCACTAAAACGCCGAGTCCAACTGCAAGCATATACACCCAGTTAGACTGCACCCTGAAAATGTAATTTTATTACTGTTCAATAAATAAAGAAACGAGAAACTAAATATAACATTATTTCGATTGTAAGTTTAAATAGAAGAATCACTACAATAAAAGTAGGATAAATGTGAAAAAATATTACCGGTCCTGATTATTTTGGCAAATAACCCAAAGGCGAATAACCCAAAAAGTTTGTCACAAATAATTTCTGAGAGAGTAATTTTATAAAATTAAAAAGAGATTACTTTAGTAGCTGAATCCGGTTAGGCTTGAAGACGACCCCAGATTTAGAAAAAGGCTAGAGGTATGACTATGATGATGGCTTAAGTATCACACAAACATATAGCTAAAACGACTTTTCAGATTGTCATTGAGGTAGTCTATTAGAAAATTCGTTAGTTTTCTTTAATTTTTTTTAAATATTTGCTTTGGTTATAACACAATTAAATAATATCTGCCCCATCAAAACTCAAAACAAAATTCATCTAACTAAGACAGTCAAGAGACGCTCTAATATTACTTTTATTTGGTTAAATTTTTGCATTCAAAGTTATAATTTTCTTAGCTTACTCACTACAGACTTAAACGAAAAACATTGAACATAATCTAAATCAAGTTTAGTCATTTTTATCTCTGCAAATAAGGCATCTCTTTTTCTGCAAGTTCTATAGATGACTTGACTTAAATTTTTACTTACCATTCTTTTACGCCAGTATTTTTACTGTATATGATTATATCAGCCACACAAGAACCATTAAAACTGCTTCTGTACCATCCTCGATTACAAACACAGGTCTCGGGACTCTCACAAGTGCCATGTACACATCCACTGGAGCAATGCGGCTCACAAATGTTCTTCTTTATTTTTGTAAACCCAGCAAGACATTCGCAAGTCTCTGGCGCGATGCACGTGCCGTTCACACAGGGTTGGCTACATATCGGTTGACACGTCCAGTTTCTTGTGCGGTTTTCAGGCATTTTCCATCCAGAGTCACAGAGACAGGTTTCAGGACTCACACAGACTCCATTGAGGCACCCATTAGAACAATGTGGCCGGCAAACATATTTTTCTGATTTCACATAACCAGAGAGACATTCGCAAGTGTCAGGGGCTACACAGGTGCCATTGATGCAGGGTCTGCTGCATACTGGTTCACAAGTTTTGTTATTAGTGCTGTTGGTCTGCACCATTTTCCATCCTGAGTTACACACACAAGTGTCAGGCCCCACACATGTTCCATGGGGACACCCGCTTGAACAGAAGGGACTACACGTGTTATTTTTTGATTTTTTGAACCCTGGCAAGCATTCACAGATCTCTGGGCTAATGCAAATGCCATTTACACAAGATTTTGTGCAAATCGGTTGACAAGTTCTATTCATGGTCCCATTACTTTGTACCTTTTCCCATCCTGGATTACAAATGCACGTTTTCGGACTCACACAAACGCCATGAGGACATCCATCTGGACAGTGAGGCTGGCAAACATTTTTATCAGACTTTACATAACCAGCAAGACATTCGCAAGTGTCGGGAGCTATGCATGTGCCATTTACACAGGGTTTTGTACAAATTGGTTGACAAGACTTAATTTTTGTACTATCTGATTGAATCAATTGCCATCCCGAATTACATATGCACATTTCCGGGCCGACACAAGTACCTTGCAGACATCCATTAGAACAGTGGGGCTTGCATGCAAACTTACCAGATATTCTATAACCAGGCAGGCATTCACAGACATTTGGTGCGACACATTTGCCATTCACGCACGGTTTGGAACAATAGGGTTGGCAAGTTTTGTTGTCATTTCCCACTTGATACCCTGAACTGCACCCACATGCCTCAGGCCCAACACAGCTTCCATGAAGACATCCATTGGAGCAGAAAGGCTTGCAGCTGTATTTATCTATACGAACATATCCCTTTGTACATTGACAGGTCTCTGGTGCCTCACATGTACTGTTAATACACGGTTTTGAACAAATGGGTTGGCATGTTTTGTTAACAGCGCCTCGTGGTTGTGCCATTTGCCATCCTGAATCACACACACATGTCTCAGGTCCAACACAGCGTCCATGAGGACATCCACTCGAGCAGTGAGGAATACAATTGTACTTATCTGACTGAACATACCCTTTTGTACACTGGCAAGTTTCTGGGTCCACGCACATGCCATTAATACAAGGTTTTGAACAAATGGGTTGACATGTTTGATTTGCAGTGCCTGGTAATTGCACTAGTCGCCATCCTGAATCACAGACACATGTCTCAGGTCCGACACAGCGTCCATGAATGCACCCTTTGGAGCAGAAAGGCTTGCAATTGTATTTATCTGATTGAACATAGCCCTTTGTACACTGGCAGGTTTCTGGAGCCACACAAGTACTGTTATTACACGGTTTTGAACATATGGGTTCACAAATTTTATTCGCTGTGCCCCGTGGTTGTACGATTCGCCATCCTGCAGCGCAGACACACGTCTCTGGTCTGACACAGCTCCCATGGAGGCAACCACCTGAGCAATAAGGCTTGCAATTGTATTTATCTGACTTGATATACCCTTTTGTACACTGGCAAATTTCAGGAGCCGTGCACGTGCCGTTAGTACAAGGTCTCGAACAAACAGGTTGACAAGTCTGTTTCATAGTGCCGGGTGTTTGTACCATTCGCCATCCTGGATCACACACACACGTCTCAGGTTTCATACAACGTCCATGAGGACAGCCACTGGTGCACACGGGCTTGCAGCTGTACTTGTCCGACTTGACGTATCCTTTTGTACACGTGCAGGTTTCTGGGGCGGTACACGTGCCGTTGATGCACGGCTTGCTGCAAACTGGTTGGCAAGTTCCGCTGGCAAATATGTATCCCGCGTTACACTGACATTTCTCCGGCGAGATACACTTGCCTTGTCCACACGATTTCGTGCACTTTGGCAGGCAGTTGTATTTGTTATTGACGTCCAATATGTAACCTCTGTTACATGCACATTCATTTGGTTTAAAACAGAAGCCATTTATACATGTCTTTAAGCATTTTGGTTTGCAGGTGAGCCTGAAATAAATATTTAAATGTGGTTAATTTATAGAGTGAATTCAATCATAACGCGTACAACTTTGGTGAACAAGATTAAATTGCTGAGCAATTCTTGTTACAGGGTTTTGATTTTAACTTTAGCATATAAAAAAGTTTGGGGTCATTGAGAGTAATATTTTTTTTTGTTAACAATGGCAATAACTTACGGTTTATCCTTTATTTTCACGTAATCAGCGCAGCAGATTGGTACTTTGTTGACCACAAATTTCTGAAATAATTTACGACAACATATTTCAGTACATTTGTATAGTTAGTGATTTTTGTATTAAGATATTCATTAGGCGCTACAATATTTTATTTTATTTTAAACGTTTTACAAAAATAAAATACAGAACTATAAATCTATATATATAAAACAAAGTCGGGTTTGTATCAACACTTATAACTCGAGATCGGCTAGACCAATTTTCATGGTTTTTGGTTCGTTGGATTTGTCCCCGCCACGGATAGCAGAATACATCTTAAAAATAATGAAAAATCGACGAGAACATAATTATAAAAGATGAATAATTTTTAAAAAAAACGGGTATTAATGAATGAAAACTTAAGATAACAAAAGTACTAGGCGCGCAGTAATGTGAAGTAGTCATGTACGAAAATATAAAATTCACTGTATTCTTAATTTTCTCACAAGATCACCTTAATCAATCCAAAGTACTAGGCGCGCAGTAACGTGAAGTAGTCATGTACGAAAATTTAAAATTCACTGTATTCTTAATTTTCTCACAAGATCACCTTAATCAATCCAAAGTACTAGGCGCGCAGTAACGTGAAGTAGTCATGTACGAAAATTTAAAATTCACTGTATCCTTAAAAGATCACCTTAATCAATCCAAAGTACTAGGCGCGCAGTAACGTGAAGTAGTCATGTACGAAAATTTAAAATTCACTGTATTCTTAATTTTCTCACAAGATCACCTTAATCAATCCAAAGTACTAGGCGCGCAGTAACGTGAAGTGGTAAATAGAAAACGATCGATCGACGAATCGATTAATTATTTTGAAGACTGACTTAATGCCTAGAGCCTAGAGGCATTTTATTAAACTTAATCTTATTTGAAACTAGCACAAATCCAAGATAAAGATAAAGTAAAGTAATAGTAGGCAGTAGGTAGGCAGTAGGTAGGCAGTAGGTAGGCAGTAGGTAGGCAGTAGGTAGGCAGTAGGTAGGCAGTAGGTAGGCAGTAGGTAGGCAGTAGGTAGGCAGTAGGTAGGCAGTAGGTAGGCAGTAGGTAGGCAGTAGGTAGGCAGTAGGTAGGCAGTAGGTAGGCAGTAGGTAGGCAGTAGGTAGGCAGTAGGTAGGCAGTAGGTAGGCAGTAGGTAGGCAGTAGGTAGGCAGTAGGTAGGCAGTAGGTAGGCAGTAGGTAGGCAGTAGGTAGGCAGTAGGTAGGCAGTAGGTAGGCAGTAGGTAGGCAGTAGGTAGGCAGTAGGTAGGCAGTAGGTAGGCAGTAGGTAGGCAGTAGGTAGGCAGTAGGTAGGCAGTAGGTAGGCAGTAGGTAGGCAGTAGGTAGGCAGTAGGTAGGCAGTAGGTAGGCAGTAGGTAGGCAGTAGGTAGGCAGTAGGTAGGCAGTAGGTAGGCAGTAGGTAGGCAGTAGGTAGGCAGTAGGTAGGCAGTAGGTAGGCAGTAGGTAGGCAGTAGGTAGGCAGTAGGTAGGCAGTAGGTAGGCAGTAGGTAGGCAGTAGGTAGGCAGTAGGTAGGCAGTAGGTAGGCAGTAGGTAGGCAGTAGGTAGGCAGTAGGTAGGCAGTAGGTAGGCAGTAGGTAGGCAGTAGGTAGGCAGTAGGTAGGCAGTAGGTAGGCAGTAGGTAGGCAGTAGGTAGGCAGTAGGTAGGCAGTAGGTAGGCAGTAGGTAGGCAGTAGGTAGGCAGTAGGTAGGCAGTAGGTAGGCAGTAGGTAGGCAGTAGGTAGGCAGTAGGTAGGCAGTAGGTAGGCAGTAGGTAGGCAGTAGGTAGGCAGTAGGTAGGCAGTAGGTAGGCAGTAGGTAGGCAGTAGGTAGGCAGTAGGTAGGCAGTAGGTAGGCAGTAGGTAGGCAGTAGGTAGGCAGTAGGTAGGCAGTAGGTAGGCAGTAGGTAGGCAGTAGGTAGGCAGTAGGTAGGCAGTAGGTAGGTAGTAGGTAGGCAGTAGGTATATAGGTAGTAGGTAGGTAGTAGGTAGGTAGTAGGTAGGTAGGTAGTAGGTAGGTAGGTAGTAGGTAGGTAGTAGGTAGGTAGTAGGTAGGTAGTAGGTAGGTAGTAGGTAGGTAGTAGGTAGTAGGTAGGTAGGTAGTAGGTAGGTAGTAGGTAGGTAGTAGGTAGGTAGTAGGTAGGTAGGTAGTAGGTAGGTAGTAGGTAGGTAGTAGGTAGGTAGTATGTCAATTCGAATTCAATATTCATAGTTGACAGGACAACGTCTGTCGGGTCAGCTAGTCTAATATAATATCAAGTTGTTCAGCCGTATTATCAGTATCTCCATGCACAAGTCAACAGCGGGGGCGGATTACCGCTATGGGTCGATGTTTTTTTTTTTAATGGATGGGAAATCATCAATTGATTTCTTCCGTCCTATGCAGGGCGGGAGAGAGTGTCAGACTTTTCTGACCCACCCTTGATCCTTCGGTTGCCCTTTATGTTCCTTGGCCGGCCGCAGTAACGTGCTGACTGCTAGCGCCAAATGGCGTCTCTCCAGTCACTCCTCAAAGACTCTTTGAGGAGTGACTGGAGAGACCGAGAGGGTCAGAAAAGTCTGACACTCTCTCCCGCCCTGCATAGGACGGAAGAAATCAATTCGAGGGGTGAAAGGCTATTTGGTTTAAGCGACATTTTTGCAACTTTACAGGGGAGCCATTTAAAGTTTGAAATTTTGGAAAAAAAATCATAACAAAAAAACTACTTAAGCTATTTAAACGAGGTAAACTTGATTGAAATTCAATTAAAAACATCGAGTTGTTGATGCTAATGCGAAATAAAAGGGACTTTTAATTACAAAGATAAATGTCGCTTAATACAAATTGCCTTAAGCCCTTATTTTTTAGAGCACGGAAAAAAGATTTAACTTATTCCATAACTACAATTGGCTACGGTAAAAAAAAATTAAGCGACGACGCAGTACATTTTCAGAGTAAGCCAAAAAGTATGAAGTGACATAGCCCAAAATTAATAGTAGCAAGCTATTTATCTCAACTACCAATTTAGACTAAAATGACTGGCAGGCTAATTTACTTATGTGACATATAATTTTGAAATTGTTACGTATGATGTTACATTTTTTTTACATCTAATACTATCAATGGCTGTTAAAACAACCTCGATATATCGCAATCACCGAAAATCTCAGGTGCTTATATTGAATAAATAAGTACAACATCAGTTAAAGTATTTATTTAGAATAATAATTATATAGAACAGTCTCAATAGGAACATCAATTATATAATTACACACATCAACATGGTCCAGGGATATTTCAATTAACCCTAAATAACTAAAATTCTATTAACTTTTTGTTAAGTCACCTACACATTAAAATAAACCTTGTTATAGGCTATTAGGTTTGTGATAGGTTATTAGCCTATCTAATCTGATATTAAACTTTTAGATAAAGTTATATTAAAAAAAAAACTTAAAAGAAGAGGATAATATCAGACAAAATTTCAATCTTAACTTTATTTTTGAAACATCAAAACTTAAACAAAACCACAATTTTTTTTTTTATAAAAACTTGAAAACTAAAAATTAATCATCTGTGGATCTGCCTTAAATTCTTCTCCTGACACATCTGCAGCGATTCTGCATACTCAAAACAAGGGTGTCAATATCCTGTTGTAGAATACTGAACCAAGTCCTGCTAAGATGCAAGAAAAGCTGGTTTACGTTTTTTTTTAGTATTTGGAAATTCGTAAGAGCTCTTCTCTGAAGCAAATCCCAGGCATGCTCAATGGGATTTAAGTTATGGGATTGTGCAGGCCAGTCTAAAGATTCGATATTATGCTGCTGTAACCAAGTTTGTAAAATTTGTCCCATTTGCTGTTTGTGGGGCAAGATTACAGGCTCTAGCACCTCGTCTCGGTATTTTAGAACAGTCATTATTGCCTTGTATCCAAACGGGGTCCGTTCTACCGCCGAGACGAATTCCTGCCCAACCCATAATCGTGTCACCTTGATATGCATGAACTTGTTGTGGGTGCTGCAGTCAATTCCAACGTCCAGGTTCTCTCCAAACGCGTACTTTTCGCGAATCAGGATGAAAACCAAACCTGGATTTATCAGTGAAAAGCACAAGTGACCATTGAGAATGGTTCCAGTTTTAGTGTGCAATAGCCCATTGTAATCTTCTTCCTCAATTGCCTCTCCTTAGCGCTGGTACCGAAAGTGGTCCACGAGCACGTAGGTTGACTTCATGCAGTCGTTATCTTTAATTTGGACTGCTTACCAACAAACCATGACTCTCTCTGTAGCCTTTGAACCAATTGCATCGCCGTTACATTTGGTTGACTTCGTGCAGCATTTACTATGAATCAGTCCTGTACATGTGTTGTAATGCGTTGAGGTCCTCGGTGCCGTTCCACCACTTCCCCCGTGACACGATAACGTGACCAAAGCCTGGATATAACGCTCTGACTGGTCCTTATGGCTTCAGAAACCGCAATTTGGGTAGCGCCAGCTTGAATCATGCCCACTGCTCTTAACATTTCGTTCCTGGTCAAGTGTCTACGTGGTATGATTAAAACCGAGTTTTAATAAAGTTAGAAGTTCGTAAAGATTTACTTCTTGGAAGAAATTCAATGAATGCGAATTTCATCTTAAAACAAAACGTTTTATATACAATTTTGAATTTAAAAAAAGGAAGTTAATAATGTTTTTATAATCTGTCATCATTAGTTTTTTTGTAAGGCCAGTAATTTTTAAGTTATTTAAAAAAGTTATATATCCCTAGACCATGTTGTTGTGTGTACGTGAACTCTGGTGGTGACTGCGCGTCACGTCATGCACTCTAGAGTTCGACTGAAGCGCCGGCGCGCGGCAGTCCAGTTGAATGATCACGATTTTCACCACCCGGGAAATGAAATAAATATGGTATGATATGACATAATTGAAATGTATCATATCAAAATTTTATGACTGAAAGACCGACTCGTATTTTTATTAATACTGGAAAAATGATTTAATATTCATCATTTCATTTTATCGTCTGTATTAAACGACATGCATTTTAAACAAAATATCTGAAACAAAACGACTACTTGGTTTAAGTATCACCCTGTGTGGAAAATAGATGCCGCCAAAAGAGCTTAAGCGCCACTCGGTGTCGTATTTGGGTGACGGACAAATGGTTTAAGTGGCATTACACCGAGTAATTGGTGGAAGTCAAAATGATTTAAATTACGTCTTAACAAAAAATTTAAACAGGAAAAACGCTTTAACTCTTAATGGGTTATTTATCTAGGAAAGGGTAACTGGTTTATGTCTCGGTTTTTAATATGAATGTATGGTTCATGTACATAATTTAAAAAAAAATGCAAAATTCACGTCGGTTAATACAATGCCACTTTGGAAACAGCCCAAAAATAGTATTGTTTTAAACGCCAAAAAAGTGCTTCGATTTTAATGAATCCGGCATCATTCGACGGAGAAAAATTCGCTGATTCCGAATATATATATAACTCAATATCGCCCCAGATGTCGCTTAAACCAAATAGCCTTTCACCCCTCGAATTGATGATTTCCCTTACCTGGGCCTTACCGCCGCTATACGGCATGCCCAATGGGTTGACGTTCGATTTAATAAATCCAAGCGGACTTTTTCTCAAGCAACGTAATGATATGAGATCAACGTAACCATGTTGAAAAACTTCGTTAGAAATATGACTGTAATAATATAAACTTCGTAAGAAAAAATATTATTTATAATAAGTATTATTGTTAACTATATCATGGAGTGAATGAAAGCGGGTCTGGGGAGTCCCGCTTCTATCATAAGCAGATGAAAATTCAATGGAACTGTCATGATTTTGCTTACCTAAACTTACTTTAAACTTTCAGCCGACAGCCGGCTGTCGGGCTGCTATTGTCTTTCTATTGTGTCTCGAATCACGTGTGTTCGAAGGTTTAAAGGAACGTCATTGTTGTGAAACAGGTTTACAAAAGTTAAAAGGGTGTGTACGGTGTATCAGAAAAATTAACGATTTTTTCTGTATTTTTTTTCATGTTTTGGTCTACACGTCGCTTCATATACCAACTCTCATGATAACAATTTTTGGAAAACGGGCTGTGCTTTTTCGCTTAACTTACAAAGAGGAACAATTTTAGACATTCTATAATATAAATAATCTGATGACATGAATATCGTCTTTATGGGCACGCCGTGATAGCGGCGGTAAGACCCCTCTTTGAAGAGTGGCTGGAGAAGCGCCACGGCGCTCTCACGTTTCGCTTGACACAGGTCCTCACCGAAGATGGTCAGTTCGGAAGGTTCCTGTGTCGGATTCGGGCGGAAGCGACGCCTGGATTTCACCACTGCAGTAACGGTCGCCTAGAGGACACGGTCACAGTTTTACGATCCATACAGTTGTAAAACGAAGTACTTGCATAGAGCAACGGCGGGGATCTCGAGGGGAAGTGGGCGGCGCGGATCGCTGCCCGCGAGAGCGCGTAGTTGGCGGGCCAAACTCTGTGGGGCTAACGCATCCGTGTAAATCGCGAGCGAGTTTTCAAGAATCATTGAATAAACTAATTATAATGGTGCACACTTATTGTTCTGTGTACGGATGAGTACCTCGACAACGAGACACAATAAGGATTTAAGATTTCATAGGTTTCCCCGTGATGCGAGGCAAGTTATTCTTATAAATTCGTATTAAACAGGTGGGTACCTACTAAGTATAAACTAATAATACCCGTCGTGTTTATAGTTACCTATATAATTATAGTAGGTACGAGTAAAGTTAAGTTATACACGTATTCGTATACGTTATATTATTACAATCGGAAAAACATTTCAATCGGCATCATTTATATTTCGTATTGTAGGTACATACGCTTTGCGAACGGGCTATCTCAGGCACTTGGACACTGTTCACGCAATGTTAGGTTATTTATTTATACAAAAGTTAAAAAAACTAAAACCTGACTACGAAAAAATCCGGATAAAACAATAAGCAAAAGGTACCTAACAGTCTGTTTCCAGGTTATGACCGTAGTCGCATGCCGCTGTGACCTGTCTTTTTAGGGTTCCGTAGTCAACTAGGAACCCTTATAGTTTCGCCATGTCTGTCTGTCTGTCCGTCCGTCCTCGCTTAATCTCTGTGACCGTTAGCACTAGAAAGCTAAAATTTGGTACCAATATGTATATCAATCACGCCGACAAAGTGGTAAAATAAAAATTGGAAAAAAATGTTTTATTAGGTACTACCCCCTATATGTAAAGAGGGAAGTAATTTTTTTTTTAACTTCAACCCTTACGTGTGATATATTGTTAGATAGGTATTTAAAAATGAATAGGGGTTTACTAAAATCATTTTTTGATAATGTCAATAATTTCGGAAATAACGCTCCAAAAGGAAAAATCAAAGCGTCCCCCCCCCTCTAACTTTTGATCCGTATGAAAAAAATCTGAAAAGTAGAACTTTATAAGGACTTTCTAGGAAAATTATTTTGAACTTGATAGAAAGAACAGTTTTTGTACAAAAAAGACAAAAAGGTTGTACAAAATAATTTCTGCGTACTTAGTATGTCAACGTAACAAAAGCCTTTTTTTAAACTTATAAGTGGGAACACTTATTGTGACGGACGGGAAACTACGGAACCCTACATTGAGCGTGGCCCGACACGCTCTTGGCCGGTTTTTTTTTCTTTTAAAGCTTGTATCTCGAAAACGGTGTGTCCTATCGCAAAATTAATGAAAAATTTTCCCCCCTTTTTAAAACCGCCAGCCGCGTAATTCTCACATGTAGGTAATATTCAATTAAGAAAAAAATTAAGTTTGTCTTTTTTGACAACCCTTGCACATTTGCACGCGGTAGCGTAAATACCTACACGGGCGGCGGCAGCCGGCGGTGTCGTCCGACATCAAAGGCGTTTGCCAACTGTATGGATCGTAAAACTGTGACACGGTCGAGCACACAGTGGAGGTGTGCCGCGCATGGGCGTAGCATCGACGTGTCCTCGTAGAGGCGATCGGCGACGGTGACCTCTCGCGCCTGACGCTGGTTCAGGCCATGCTTCGGGGCGAGACGGAATGGGATGCCGTCGCCTCCTTCTGCGAAGCAGTTATGCTAGTGAAGGAAGCGGCGGCGCGCGAGAGGCAACGACGAGCCTCTCGCCCCGGACTAAGACCCAGGCGAAGACGTCGAGAGTCGCAAGACGACTACCGGCCAGCGTAGGCGCGGTTCTGCGGAAGGCGAGCGATGGGTAGCTCGCCGCCCGGCTAGGACCAGGACCGCGTCGACGGCGCGTTAGTGTTCCAAGCGCGCTTCAAAGATAAGAAGTCAGCACTGGAAAGGGCCCAACAGGGCCACGCCTGCCGGGGTTGCGGAATGTTTATAATAGTTACCGTGACCCTGGAACATAAAGGGCAATCGAAGGAACATGAGTGGGTTTTAGTCAGTAAAAGTCTGACATGCCCTCCCGCCGCACCCAGGACGGGAGCAGTCATTTAATGATTTCCCACTCACCAAAAAAAAAAATCATCTTTATTTTCGTTTCAAAGTGCCTTTTTTTGGTCTAATGAAAATAAATGATTTGACTATTTCGTAAAAGTAATTGGGACAATTTTTGTCAACACGCATGAATCAACCTTTCAAATATTTTTATAAACTAGCATCCCGGTGGTTTCCCATGCTTAGTTAGGTTATGCACAAAAAGTATATTTATCTCATTTAGCGCAACTCTAAAGCTTTTTTTTTAATTTTTGTAATCTTGAGCCTGTATTAATAGACGTTACTCAAATACGATCTCAAGTACGATATCATTTGATACCAGATTATTGCGATGACAGGAGCTCAAGATCGTCGCTAATTAATAAAAGCATCTCAGTTACCAAGATCAGCTATACTTCATGTGAACGAATACATCACATGAATACTTCAGTGTCGAGGTTCGTTTATTAATCAGTCCACACTTAGCTGATGACGTACACTTAATCCGGAACTTGAGCTCATAATCATATTAATCAGTCCACACTCAGCTGATAACGTACACTTAATCCGGAACTTGAGCTCATAATCAATCTCGTTTATTAATACGAACAAGATCTTAAGCTGGGCATCAAGTACGAGTTTTGATCTGAGTAACGTTTATTAATACAGGCCTTAAACCTTTCGACGACCTAGCGACAGCCGACTGTCGGGCTGCTATTGCCTTTCTATTGTGTCTCGAATCACGTGTGTACTTTAATTAAAGTCTACTTATGTCTATAAATATTATTTAAATAATAATTTTAAATGAAATTATATAATCTTTATATATATAATTCTGCTGTGCGTGTGTATGTCATTGAACTCCTCCTAAACGCCTTGACCGATTTAAATGAATTTTTCTGTATGCGTTTGAGTGGCGCCCTGGATGGTTTAGATTCACAAATCTGCCCGGCAGATGGCGCTAATTGCTTGAAAAAGCATGTGATCTCTGAAACGACCCTAACGATTTCGCAGAAAGATATGTGGGGGTTTTTTTCGAGAAATCGATCTAGCTCAGTCTTATGTCTGGGGAAGCGCATGTTTTCGAGTTTTAAGTTAAAATGTTTGGCGCCCAACGAAGTGGGCACGGGCCAGCTAGTATAATAATAGAAAATTAGATTGAACTCACCAAGGTTTTAGCTGTGGTAACAGTGGTATAATATTGTCGGCGACCTTTTACGAAGCGTGAAACCCTGGCTGTTCTGGGAACGAGCTGGGTCTCTCTGTAGAAAAAATAAGATAAGTTCAGCTAGCAGATCAATCGTAAATACCTCAATCTGTCATAATACCTACAAGGTATTTTTGTTTAATTTTCTTGTCGTGAAAATAAATTGACGTACGACAGTTTTATATAAAGACGCCGTTATTTTGTAAATAATTTAAACATAAATCGTTTACTAGGTACATTAAAAGGGATTAGTGAATTTTTTTTTTATTATTATGGGCTTGCTCTTGGTCCCAGACTAGCCCGAGGGCATAGATGGGGCCTAGCGAGCTTACCCAATAGATGCCAATGCACTCGTTTTTTAAATATTTATATATCAAACCACTTACAACAATCATCACAGGATAACTCACACACGGCCATGTCATCTTAAGGTAATCAGATAACTGATATACATACGTATGTAATTAATAAATACATACATATTAATCATAAATTGCATCATTGTTTGGTTCTGCACAAACACGTGCAGAACCAAACAACCGTAATTAAGGACATTTTGGAAAAAATACGAGAAATGTATAGAATAATGGTGATCGGCAATTCTTGTATGGCATACTTCTTTAGTGCTTGTAATAAATAATTTGTACAACTTATTAAAACAGACTTTGATTTAGAGTCATAATTTAATCCGTACTAATCCATACTAATATTATAAATGGGAAAGTGTGTCTGTCTGTCTGTCTGTCTGTCTGTCTGTCTGTCTGTTTGTCTTTCTTTCACGGCAAAACGGAGCGACGGATTGACGTGATTTTTTAAATGGAGATAGTTGAAGGGATGGAGAGTAACATAGGCTACTTTTTGTCTCTAAAATTGCGAGAAAGATAGAGTAAAACAACAATTCCGTTTTCCCATATAAAAGTTGTCCATGTTCTGTTGGATGTCGTTGTCATAGTAACCGGCAAATCAAGTGTCAAAACAGTTACAACCATAGAGGTTACAACCCGTCAAACCTGACACAAATAAGTAATGTTAATTGTTTTCAAAATACGAATGGAATCATTTTCATAAATCCAAATCATGCAAATAAAAGCCATTTAATATGGTTTGAAATAACAAAAAGGCGTGTAATATGCTGTAAAAAATAATACTGTAACAGCTTTTCTTATTTCCAACGTACAAAAATAATATTAAGATAAAAAAAAAAAACTAGATTTAGCCTTCGCCCGCGGCTTCGCCCGCGTGGATGTCGAACTTCTACCTACTATTTTAACCCTTTAGGGCTATTTTTTATATTCTTCACAAAGAATAAACCCTCCAAGTTTAATGTATTTAGTTAGTTATTGTTATATATTAACAATATATATAAATATATTAACAAATACGTTGATATCAGGCAGTGAGTTTACTATTATATACATACTAATGACCCGGTGAACTTCGTATCACTTACCTATTAATGTTGTGGGGTACCTCCCACGACTTATTTTTGGAGTTTTGGGTAAACACAAACGACCGATGGAGATTCAATATGGAACTGTTTTATTGTCAAAATCTTAGCTATTATATTTACAAAATGGGTTGTCGGAGAAGTGGTGGTTGTGGATCAAACACAAAATTGACCAGCCAATCAGGTATGAGGTTCCTGGTCTTCTGGAGTTTAGAGTGCGCCGACTATAAATACGGTCAGCGCCCCCGTGCGGTCCGCAGTCTCCGATGAGCATCGATGCGAACGAGTCGTGTGGCGCGCGCGCCGGTGGTCCGGCCGCATTCCATTGCTTGAGGTACCGCAGTACCTTACTCAGTGTGGGCCGCGCGCTCGGCGCGCGCGGTCGTATGAAGCTTGCTGGGTGGCGGTATTTTCACAGGTCCCACATCACTCCCCCCTAAGCGAAGCGAACAACGGGCCTTGTAGTTCTTCCAGACCTTGTGATGTAAGGTTGGCTTGCTCGATCAGGGGTGCGATGATCCACTTCTTCAGACTCGTTAAATATGTAGGCTGGCTTGAGCCTATCCATTGACACTACCGACGTGCGTAGCGGCAATTTAATTTTGTAACACTTCTCGTAGCGCTTGATTACTTCATAGGGACCTTCGTACGGCGGTGTTAACGGGGAACGAACAGTGTCGTTGCGCACGAAAACATGTGTGCAGTTGGCGAGGTCGTGATGTATGAATGGCTCTGTTCGACTGTTGTTTGATCGAGGCGCGCTTTTTAACGATGCCATGGTTTCTGTAAGGCGGCGTATGTAGTCGTTTTCCTCAATGTTTGACTTTATTGGCACGATGAAATCCGACGGTAAGCGAAGCGTAGTGCCATACGTCATCATTGCTGGGCTTAAACCGTTGTTGGTTCGCAACGCCGTGCGCAATCCTAGCAGTACAGTAGGAAGCTCTTCTGTCCATTGTGTAGTGCCTCGCGCCATAAGTGCTGCCTTCAGCGTTCTGTGCCACCGCTCGATCATACCATTCGATTGGGGATGATACGCGGTGGTCCGTATTCGTGATATCCCAAACTTTTTCATTAGTGACCGGAACAATGATGATTCAAATTGCCGTCCTTGATCGGTTGATATTCTTAGTGGGCAACCAAATCTAGCAATCCAGTTTTCGTAGAGGGCCTTTGCGACTTCTTCAGCGGTGATATCTGATACCGGAACAGCTTCTGGCCAACGTGTGCAGCGGTCGATCATAGTCACGCAGTATCGTCGGTCATTAGATAATCGCAGTGGTCCCACTATGTCCACGTGAATGTGTTCAAAACGCGCTGAAGGTGGGAACTCACTCAGTGGGGTTACGATATGACGGTGAATCTTCGCTCGCTGACAGCTGATACATGCTCTGGCCCAGGTGCTGATTTCTTTATTCATGCTGGGCCAGAAAAACTTTGAGCACATCTGTTTCCTGGTGGATTTCACGCCGGGATGACACAAATCGTGTTGAGCTTTGAATGCTTCAAAACGATAAGCAGTCGGTAAGTACGGTCTGGGCGTGCCGGTAGATGTCTCGCACGTGATTGGCTGGTTCATCCCAGGCATTGTGATGTCGGTGAACTTTAGATTTGGTTGATTTTTGAGCTGTTTCAATACAGGATCTTTATCTTGTTCGCTGGCTAAAGTTGCGTAGTCGATTATAGAAGGACATTGTATGTCCTCTATGCGTGATAATGCGTCTGCCACTGAGTTGTCTTCGCCTTGCACGTACTTGATGCTGGTACAAAATTGGCTGATAAAGTGTAATTGACGTTCTCGACGCGGAGTGTCGCTGCTACTCGGTGGACGTGTCAGTGCATTCACTAGTGGTTTATGGTCTGTATACACTGTGACATCACCTCCTTCTATAAGATTCCTGAAGTGCTTGACAGCCGTATAGATTGCTAACAACTCGCGGTCGTAAACGCTGTAGCGTTGCTGAGTCATACTCATCGATTTTGAGTAATAAGCGAGAGGTTTCCATTCGTTTTTTATTCTCTGCTGTAAAACAGCGCCAACGCTGTAATCTGAAGCGTCTGTCATCAAGGCAAGGGGGCTTCCTGGTAATGGGTGGATCAGCTGTGTGGCTTTCAAAATGCTTTGGCGGCACTTTTCAAAAGCCAACTCTGCCTGAGGTGTCCACTCGATTGGCGTTTTATCGTTCCGTTTCTGATTGTGTAGATATTTATTTAGCTCGTTCTGTTGTTCGGCTTGACGGGGTAGACAGCTACGATAAAAATTTATCATGCCCAAAAAACGTCGTAGTTTAGCTATTGTCTTGGGTTTGGGATAACTTGATATAGCTTTTGTTCTCTCATCAGTGGGCCTGATCCCGTTCTCTGATACTTCATAGCCGAGGAAGTCAATCTTGTCCTTGCCGAATTCACACTTTTCAATCTTTAACATTACGCCGTACTTCTTTAGGCGTTCTAGTACTTGCTGTAGGAGTTGTCTGTGGCTATCTTCGTTGTTTGAATATAGCAGTATGTCGTCGACGTAACAGAAGCAGCCGTCTATGCCACGCAGTACTTCATGCATGAATCTCTGAAACGTCTGGCTAGCGTTGCGCAAGCCGAACGTCATGCAATTGAATTCGAATAGCCCAAATGGTGTGATAATTGCCGTTTTCTGGGCGTCTTCCTCTGCAATTGGGATCCAGTAATAGGCCATTTTGAGGTCAAGCTTCGAGAATATCTTCTTATTGTGCAATTGGTACGTGAAGTCTTGTATTCGTGGTATAGGATAGCGATCTGGCCGTGTAGCTGAATTTAATCGTCGGTAGTCACCGCATACCCTTAGGCCTCCATCCTTCTTCTTGACGACATGCAGCGGGCTTGCCCACGGGCTTTTAGACGGTTTGCAAATTCCCATTTCTATCATTCGGTCAAATTCCTCTTTGGCTGCCTTATACTTGTCCGGAGGCAGCGGGCGGGAGCGAGCGTAGAGTGGGGGGCCAGTGGTTTCAATGTGGTGGACGACGTCATGTTTCGGTGGCTGTTTTAATGACATTGGGCGTAGCACATCTGTGTATTGCTTCAATATATCGTAATATAGTTGATTGTTGCTAATGATGTGAACTGATTCCGTGTTTGTAGAAACTTCTAATGTGTCGATAGATAGTTCGGTTACTTTGTCAACTAACTTTTTCTTGTCCAGGTCCACCAGCAGCTTGAAATGACGAAGAAAATCTGCTCCCAGTATCGAAGTTTTTACGTCTGCCACGATGAATGGCCACACAAATTCTCTTCGTAAACCAAGGTTTAGCGTTATAGTTTTCTGTCCGTAAGTTTTGATTAGCGTGTTGTTTGCTGCATATAAAGTGTAGGCGCTTGTAGTTTTTTTATTCTTGTTAGTGGCGGCCAAAACTGAGATGTCTGCGCCTGTGTCCACGAGGAAACGTTCGTGAGTGTTGCGATCGTGTACACAAAGGCGATTACTGGTGAGCGGGACACCGACGTCCGCCACGGTCGGTGTCGTCTTTAGTTTTCCGCTGGCTTCTTCCTTCTGCAGCATGGTGATTCACAGCGTTTTGCTTTATCTCCAAAGCGGTAGTGGTACCGACATTCCCAATTAGCATCTCCTGGTTTCGGTGCCGATCCACGTTGCGTTGAATGCGATCGTGAACGGGAATGTGAACGAGGATTGAATGTGTGACGACGGTACCTGCCGGGTGGCTGTCCTCGCCGTAGCTCAGCGATCTCCAGCGTAAGCTTCTCAACCTGTTTTGCCAGCGTTTCTAACTGTGTCATTGGTACCGTAGACGATGAAGATGATGCTGGTGCCGTGACTGCTGCGATGCTGGGAACTTCTGTGTACTCCACCATCTTGTCCGCCATTGCAGCCAATGTATCCAACGATGACTCCTTGTTTACGGATAGGACGACTCGGATTTGTGCGGGTAGGTGGTTTAACCATTCTATTTTTAAACCTTCTTCGGTAATCATACCGCTTGCCAGTTCTCGCATTTTCCTTAATAGATGGGAAGGCTTCTGGTCTCCTAGCTCTAAGCCGCTGATGAGTTTTTGAAAATTCTTGACGTCCGATTTGTCGTAGGCTTCGAGCAGGCGCTGTTTAACTTTTTCATATTTCCCCGTCGCAGGCGGATTATACAAAATGTCGGTGAGGTGTTGCAAGTCGGCTGTTTGCAGCTGTTGTAGCAGGTACCGGAACTTTTGGTCATCCGAGGTCTTTAAAGGATCAATCACGGCTTCGAATTGGATGAACCAAGCACGCGGTATCTCTCTCCAAAAGGGTAACAGTCTTGACTGCACGGATACTGCATGCACGTCGTAAGTCGACTCGGCCTGGATCTTCCCTTGTTGCTCCTCCGACATTGTCACTTGCACGGTCAACTTCTTTAATACTCGGGGTCACCAATTGTGGGGTACCTCCCACGACTTATTTTTGGAGTTTTGGGTAAACACAAACGACCGATGGAGATTCAATATGGAACTGTTTTATTGTCAAAATCTTAGCTATTATATTTACAAAATGGGTTGTCGGAGAAGTGGTGGTTGTGGATCAAACACAAAATTGACCAGCCAATCAGGTATGAGGTTCCTGGTCTTCTGGAGTTTAGAGTGCGCCGACTATAAATACGGTCAGCGCCCCCGTGCGGTCCGCAGTCTCCGATGAGCATCGATGCGAACGAGTCGTGTGGCGCGCGCGCCGGTGGTCCGGCCGCATTCCATTGCTTGAGGTACCGCAGTACCTTACTCAGTGTGGGCCGCGCGCTCGGCGCGCGCGGTCGTATGAAGCTTGCTGGGTGGCGGTATTTTCACAGGTCCCACAATGTAAACAAAATTTATTTAAACCATATCACCTTTATTCATAAAAGATTTTTATCGATTCCCCCCCCCCCCCCCACATTATCACAATCTAGATTCACGTGTATATGAGTGGCCTAATAGTTGTTTAGTAATCTGGCAATACTGTCATTGTCGCTGACACCTAACTTTTGAAGAAAAGATCGTTGAAAGGAAATGTTATAAAATGGGCTTTTAGTTTTAAAAAAAAGTCCAGGATGGCCATACAAAAACAAAAAAAATATTAAAAGCACCATTATTTAATCAATACATCAATACATATAATAAAATCATTATATAATAAAATCAATCCATACTAATATTATAAATGGGAAAGTGTGTCTGTCTGTCTGTCTGTCTGTCTGTATGTTTGTCTTTCTTTCACGGCAAAACGGAGCGACGAAATGACGTGATTTTTTAAGTGGAGATAGTTGAAGGGATGGAGAGTAACATAGGCTACTTTTTGTCTCTTTCTAACGCGAGCGAAGCCGCGGGCAAAAGCTAGTTTATTATAAATGCGACAGTAACTCTGTCTGTCTGTCTGTCTTTCTGCCTGTCTGTCTGTCTGTCTGTCTGTCTCTTCTTCACGCCTAAACCACTGAACCGATTTAAATGAAATTTGGTACAGATATAGTATGGAACCCGAGAAAGAACATAGGATAGTTTTCATCCCGAAAACCCCCCGGGAACGGGAACTATTATCCACGCGGACGAAGTCACGGGCAAAAGCTAGTAATAAATAAATCCTTTGCTCACACCATAACTTGATGAAAGGATGCATACTTCACCGATGCTATTTAACTTTTCATTAAATGGTTTCTAATAGTTAGCAAAAGCTTCTTGAGGAATGAAAACATCTGAAAATCGTGCGGAACTGAAATCATTTTGTATGGGTTATTGTACATTCGTCATAAAGTAAATTCGTCACATTTTTTAAACTCCATACATTCAAAGTTTATTCGTCACATGCATAAAAAATATGTGTAAATTCGTCACAGTACCTATTTTTGCAAAAAGTACAGTTAGAAAACAAAGTTAGAGAGAGAGAGAGATCAAATTAAAATTGAAATTTAACAGAAGCCGTGGCGATGATGGGATAACAACTGAAGCCCTGAAAATAGGAGAGCCGGTTCTTTTACCATATATCACAAACTTCTTTAACAGCATATTAAAAACGGAAAATCTTCCACAGTCATTTTGCCATTCGTTAATAATACTGCTACACAAAAAGGGTGACAAAACAGACATTAATAATTACCGCCCGATCAGTCTAATTTATCACTTATACAAAACTTTTATCAAAGTCATCACAACAGTCAGTCACAACAGGGCCATCTTTTCCAATTAATAAAGGAGTCAAACAAGGAGACCCGCTGTCTCCAAAATTATTCACGGCTGTTCTAGAGGAAGTTTTCAGAAAGTTGGCAGCAGGCTGGCCTGAGAGAGGCATCGTGGTTGGCGATAAGAGATGATCAAATCTCCGATTCGCTGACGATATTGTCCTATTCGCGGCTTCAGCATCCGAGTTGACGCAGATGCTCAACGATCTGAGCACAGCAAGCCTAGAGGTCGGACTTCGGATGAATATGTCAAAGACCAAGTTGATGACGAATAGCACACATGTGAGAATCGCAGTTGAAGGAGAAGAACTAGAATACGTCGATGAGTATCTTTACCTTGGCCAAATAGTCTCTTTCCAGGCGAGACAAAACAAAGAAGTAGCAAGATGCACCGAAAACGCCTGGAAGAGCTATTGGGCCATGAAAGACCTCATGAAAGGCAATCTTCCTCTGTCCCTTAAAAGAAGACTCATCGACGTGTGCATTCTCCCCATCCTCACGTATGGTTCTCTGACATGGTCTTTGACATGTCAGCAGAGGTCCACACTCGCAGTATGCCAGAGAACAATGGAACGTAGTATTCTGGGTATCAAGCTGGTAGACCGGGTTAGGAATACTACTATCCGTTTCATCACAAAAATCGCTGATGTCACTCGGAAAGCTGCCACACTGAAATGGAACTGGGCAGGACACATCTGCCGCATGTCAGACGAGCGATGGGCTAAACTCACGACTCAATGGGCGCCTTTACAAGGGAAGCGACATCGCGGTAGGCCGAGGCGGAGATGGCGGGACGAACTAGACTCTTTCGATAAAGACTGGCCCCAAATAGCTTTATGCAGAGAGAGGTGGAAAGAGAGTAGGGAGGCCTTTGCCCTGCAGTGGGAAAGTTTAGGCTTATAATGTAAAAAATGTTTAATTATCCTGCTGACTGTACGGAAATAAACAATATGGCGGATTTTCTTTCATAAAAATAGACCTGTGGCGAGTTTACACATACTTATTTTCGTGACGAATTAACTTTGTGACGAATATACAATAACCCTTTTGTATAAATCTTGGGAAATTAGTTTTTGCATTTAGTTGGTACTAGTAAGATACCTTTTTTTAGAGAGTATGATTGAGTTTTTCTATTGGGACAATCCCACCACGCTATTCTCAACCACTGCAACTCCTGAAAGCCAGAATCAACAGTGGAGTCCGCCAGAAAAGCGCCGCGCAATGAAGCTCGGATCTCTTGGATCCCGCAACGAAATTAATCAGAAAAGAACAGCAGAGGAGTAAGAAAAAATATATTTTCCACTAGTAGTATAGTATGATTGGGTTACCGGTTTTTTTTTCTAAACAATTTATAACACAAATGAATAAAACTACAACTAAATGTAACTATGTAAAAGTAATTGACAACAGTAACCAGTACAATAATGATTTTTAACAAGCGTTCACTCTTTGGATACTACTACACTTAACGGACAAAATAAAATCTACACACCTTTTAGTTCTTAAATACTGCTTGGATACTCTAGATTTTTTATCTTAAAGTATCATTTAATTATTTTAAAGACTTATTTTCATCTAAATATTTCAAATAAAATTTGATTTCATTTAACGTAACACTTTTGCTTTATTTAATTTTTATCCATATTTTTTTCGGAAGTAAATAATATCAACAGTAAACTTACTTTTGCACTCTGTGACAGATGCCTGATTCCGCGTGACTTACATCAAATAATGTAATTAAAACAATTAAAACCAAGACCAGTGGAGTCTCCATTCTCGCGAACACCCAGCGATACTGATGGCGCTTCGAGTTGTTTTAGGATTTCATTATCAACTCAAATTATCATCGACGATGATTAATCCTTGTTCCTTTTAATAATGACTTTTGAAACAGGATGAGTATGTTATTGGAATAATCCGCAATCACTGACGTACCGGAAAACACGAGCCAAGCTCTGATAAAACGCAAAAAAAATACTTTAAAAAGTTGGTCGGTGCTCCATCGTTGGCTTAAAATAATAAAAACAATAATGACGTGTAAAAGTGTTATATTTAACCTATTTACAAAATAAATAACATTTTGTCATACGAAGTCGTCGATTAAAGTGAAGTCTATATTTCCTTGAGGTCGTGAAAAATATTGAAAAAGATTCAGTGGCCAGTCTTCAAGCGTAACAATCTGACAAAATTACCAACACATTTATAACATTTTTAAGGATTCTGTGAATGAGGTTATGTTTACTGATATAGAGTAATCAGTAATCAACCCAGTTACAAATTGAATGATAAGCTTCAAAGTTATGACTCGAGCAGGAATGGCCCGCGTCGTATTTCCTATTTAGGTACTGGGAGTGGGAGTGGGGGCCTGTACCCTAATCTTATTTTATGGGGGAATAATAAAACAAATAACTGTGTTATATTTATATTTGATTGAAAAATTAGATTAAAACTTTATTATTAAACTTATATTTTAAATTCATTATAAAATACAGTAACGCACAATTCAGAAGGTTTTAAGTTCACGTTCTAATTGTAGAAATATGGTGTATACAAGGTGAAAAGTTTAAAGTACTGTGAGAAAACTAAATCGTTAAGCTTATTTTACGCAAAGGAAACATTCCTTTATTTTTCAAATATTACAATATTACATTTGCTTATTATGCACGGCTATTTCTTTTTTTTTTATTACTAGTTGTACCTTGCGGTTTCACGCGCTTCCTAATCCTATTTTACTATTTTTTGTTTAATAATAATTTTTATTTCCAACTTTTTTATCATCATTTCTAGCTTTTTCAAAAGTCAAAAACGTTTATTTCTATTAGACCATGGAGGCACTTTGCAACTTCAATTACATAAAAAAAATGTTGATTCTAGTCGCCCATTCCAAAAGGTAGTTTTATATGGAGTAGAATGCAAGAAACTTCATACGTACTTTTTCAAGAAATATGTGTGTTACAATTATTTAATACTAGCTTTTGCCCGCGGCTTCGCCCGCGTGGATGTCGAACTTATATCCACTATTTTAACCCTTTTTTTTGGAAGTGAGAAATCATCAACGACTTCTCCCGTCCAGGACGGGGCAGGAGGGCGTGTCAGACTTTTACTGACTAAAACCCACCCTTCGATTGCCCTTTATGTTCCGGGGTCACGGTAACTATTATAAATATTTCGCAACACTATTTTAACCCTGTAGGGGTTTGTTGATAAAAAAACCTTAGTGGCTTATGCTTACTCTTCACATAGAATAACTCCTCCAAGTTTCATGTCTCTAAAATCTCTATTGCTAAATATCAACAAAGCGTTGGTATCAGTCTGTGAGTATACTATTATATGTACATCAAACGACTTTTCCCACCCTGGGCGGGGCGGAAGGGAGTGTCAGACTGATGGCCCTTTATGTTCCGGGGCAGCGGTAACTATTAGAATTAATCCGCAACCAATGCACATGAACCTAGTGCGAGCTACGCATCGCTCGCCGTCCGCAGTCCCGCGCCTACGGTGGCCGGTAGTCGTCTTGCGACTCTTTACGCCTGGGTTACTGTCCGAGGCGTGAGGCGTGACGGTGTAACACGTGCGCCGCGGCCTCCTCCTCCAGCATGACTGCTTGGCAGAAAAAGACGACAGCTTCCCATTCAGTCACCCCCGCCGATATCCTCTGCAAGAACACGGCGGTGGCCCACCCGATTGGGGCATACCACCACCGTATGCTCCACCGTGTCGTCTAGGCAACCCTTGCTGCAGTGGTGACACCCGGCGTCGCTTCCGCCCAAATCCGACACAGGAACCTTCCGAAATGTCCGGTCTGGTAAGAATCTGTTTTCGGTGATATGTAAGAGCGCTGTGGCGCCTCGCCAGCCACTCCTCAAAGAGACGTGCCCACCACTGGATTGCGACAGTCGCAGTCTCCATTCCGCCATAAGATCCCGCCGGAGTTGAGGTGCATCGCGCTGCAATTAACCGCGGCAGCGCAGTTATTTTTGGTTACTGATCGGCCCCCGTGGCTCATGGTGCAATGTTATGTAGCACAATATTATGTGTTATTTTGATATATAAGCTACGAATATCTTGCAAAGCCACCGGCCAGCCTTGCTACTTACTGCTCGTATGTATCATCATTATATTGCTACGGAGTCATTTTCAAACTCTGTGATAATTCTAATTATATTTATTGTAATTAAATTAAGTAAACGGCAATTTTGTACAAAATGTAAAACTTGTATTGCATAACGTATTTATATGGTTTTACTATATTCATGAAAATCCCCTGACAAATCATGCATTATTTTAAGACTAATTTCATTGCCATAAAAATGGTTATAGTGAGTGAATTATTGATATTAGACATATGCTTTCGCGGAATTTTTCTTAGAACGTTTTAAGAAACAATTCTTTAGTACACAATTTTTGCGTAACTTCAACCATTTTGTCACACTTTTAATTACTGCTCGGCTCATATGTGTCTAAGTGATATGTTGTATAGCCTATAACCTGATTATAATCGTACCAAGTTTAATTAAAATTCCTTCAGTAGTTTTTCACACCCATGCGTGCACATACAGACAGACAGAGAGGCAAAAAATTTACTGATTGCATTTTTGGCATCAGTATATTCGATCACCAATCATCCTTCAATATTAATTTTAGAACTGTAGAATTGACCTGTCTACAGTTTGTGGGCACTTATAGGCTGAGGATGTCGTTATAGAGGCAACAGATAAGTATCCGACTATCCTGGTGCATGATATCTGGTGACAGAACACAAAAATCCTCTCTGCTCACTTGCTTGAATGGCGGAACCAACATACAAAGTTTTAAGTGAATCCATAAAGAAATAAAAAAAACAAATTACCCCCTTTTTCTCCCCCATGGGGGGATTTCCAAAAATCTTCTCTCAGTGCTCAGTTACATCACTGATGGAACCTAGATACAAAGTTTTAAGTGAATCCATATTAAATATACTTTATTGCACATAACTGTTTAACAGAGAACTTAACTGTAATTTGTTTACAAAGGTGGACTTATCTCTAGAAGAGATCTCTTCCAGTCAACCTAGGGCATTGCGATAGACTGTACTTGAAACGGGCCAACATAGTGCAAGAGAGTGTTTAAATAATAACAACGACTAAAAATATATATTTATGAATGCAAATACATAAATTATTAAATACTGAAAACATAAACTAATAAACTAAAATATAAAATAAATACATAAATATAATATATACCTAACCTATACCATAAAGAAATAAAAACATTCAATTTACCAGCCTTTTCTCCCCCATGGGGGGAAATCCCAAAAATCCTCTCTCAATGCTCAGATGCATCACTGGTGTAACCTAGATACAAAGTTTTAAGTGAATCCATAAAGAAATAAAAAAAATCAATTTAACCCCTTTTCTCCCCGATATTGCTGTCCCGCATGACGAGAACCTCGTGAAAGCTGAAAAAGATAAGCAATCAAAGTATCTTGACTTGGCTCGCGAGGTTGTCGACATGTGGGATGTGAATTCAGCAGTCATTGTGCCGATAGTCGTGACGGCTAATGGCGTAATAGCGAAGAGCCTCGACCAACATCTGAGGAGGCTCTCGCTAGGCAGTTGGATCAAGGGCCTGATACAGAAGGCGGTACTCCTGGACACGGCGCGTATTGTCCGGAGGTTCCTCTCTCTGGAGCCCTGACCATCGGTAGCTTGGACCCTGTTCCCGATGCCGGTGGGCTACTATTTTTTATATTTTTAAATGTTTATATTTTATATTAATATTTAAAAATGTAATTTATATGTGTTATACTTTAATAAATGGAATAATATATATAAATCTGGTGTCACAATGTTTGTCCTCAATGGACTCCTAAACCACTTAACCGAATATAATAAAATTCGCACACCATGTGCAGTTCGATCCAACTTGAGAGATAGGATAATTTAAATCTCAAATTATAGTCGCAATTTTAATTTATTGCTTATTATTTGTCTGTTATTATTTGACAGTCACAATTCATTTATTAGTAGTTGTTGATTTTGGAATGTTTTACATTGGATCCGACAGACGGCGCTTCCATCGCAGTGTCAAAATTAAAAAATAATAATCACTTACAGATGTCATAAACATAGACAATGATATTATAAAGGTTCTATAAGAAAATGCGTAGCAATACTTCTTAACATGTCGGCGCTACCATCGCAGTGTCAAATTTTAATTAATATTCGGATTTAAATTTTAGTCTGTCCAGACAGTTAGCGCTGAGATCAAATTAAAAAAAAGTTTTATTATCATTGTGTTATCTATTATTTTGTTATTGTTGTGTTTTTATTGTGTAATCTTATATCTACCCGTGCGAAGCTGGGACGGGCCGCTAGTTATAATTATAAATCACACTTTTATAAAGTAACATAAACTATTTATTAAAACAACTTATACGCATGTAGTTTTATCCAACAGTGAATGGCTGGACCTAGTTGTAGCCGGCATGATAAAGGCTAGACCTAGTTTTACCCGAAAACAATCGGCTCGTACTAGGTTTAACCAAGAGTAAGTGGCTACACCTAGTTCTAACCGGCTAAAACTAGGTGTAGCCGCACTTCGGGTATTAGCCGTAACATTATATCTATATGTTACGGCTAATTCCCGATAAAACTAGGTCTATCCGATATCATTCCGGCTAGGACTAGGTCCAGACAATCCCTGTTGGATAAAACTAGATGCAAACAAGTTGAAACAAGTAACGTTTCTTTTTATTGGATGTTTTTTTAATATTTAAAAAAGCTCTGCCGATAGCATGCCAGCTACAACTATGTACAGCCAATCCCTGTTAGATAAAACTAAGACACGCGCTGCTGCTGCAGACGCTGTGAGTCACACTCGCTAGTAGACCTGCAGTAGATCAGTAGCACCTGGCGCTCACAACCTGCAGAGGCGCGTGCCTCGCTATGCCCTCCACCCCGCGCCGCTGCTGCAGATGCTGTGAGTCATGAGTGTGACGCGGGGCGGAAAGCTT
Source organism: Athetis lepigone (assembly GCA_033675125.1). Classification (NCBI taxonomy): domain Eukaryota; kingdom Metazoa; phylum Arthropoda; class Insecta; order Lepidoptera; family Noctuidae; genus Athetis; species Athetis lepigone. The sequence goes on along the minus strand of CM066226.1, from coordinate 1,012,434 downwards.
GGCGGGACGAGGAGTTCCACCCTTATTTCGAGAGATGTTTCTGACGACGCTCTTTTTAACGCAAATTTTGTTAACCGACTTCAAAAACGGAGGAGGTTCTCAATTCGTCTGTATGTTTTTTTTTTGTATGTTTGTTACGCGATATCTCCGTCAATTTTAAACGGATTTTGATGGTTCTTTTTTTGTTTGATAAGTCATGATTCAGGGGTGGTCTCATATAGATTTTGTGGCGATCGGTCCAGTGTTTCTCGAAAAATTCACCAAGGACAAAAAAAATTGACGAAATATTCATAGACGATGTGTGCTTTTTCTTCAAGTTTCTATTTTCGTTTTATAAACTATAATTTGTACTAGTCGACACTAAAAAGTAAGAAATAAAAACTTTTTTCAAAAAAATAATAAGGTGTTGCCACCGACATCCGAAATTTTAGTTATTTTTGGGTTTTTAGTTTTTGAAGGGGGTTCATATTTTTTTGAAAGAAGGTTTTTTCCTATAGTAATGAAAGTTATTCATTCTGAACGTACAAATTTAATTAAAATAACTTTATCTTGTACGGTCAAAACGAAAAAGCTTTTCGTACTGCCCGTAAAAAATCAGTTTAAAAAATGTATCGTCTGCAACACCCCTCAAATATTAACAATAATTAAATTCCTGTCCGAAAAACCTACTAAGCCTTGCTAATTATAACTTACTAGCTTCTGCCCGCGACTTTGTCCGCGTAGATTTTTCCTGAATTTTCTTTGCTATAAACCTCACGGAGCCCGAGACCTTTACAACGAATGCAAAACCGTGGAAATCGGTTCGTGCGTTCTGGAGTTATAGCGTCAAGAAGGAAAACCCGGCTTATTTTTATATAGTAAATTTTAATGCCTATGATAAAGTCCAAGTCTTCTCAGAGACTTTTACTGAGTAGAACTCACCCTTATTCCTTCGTTTGCCCTTTATGTTCCGAGGCCGCGGTAACTATAAGAACTATTCCGCAACCCCGGCAGGGGCAAGTACCCTTGAGTGAGTCGAAATATACTTTTCACGACATAGCCCACCGTTTTATTATCGAAAACTCAAGGGGCCGCATACCAGAGTATATGGTTTTTAAATCGATACTTCCACGCGTTCTCGAGATAAAGGATCTTGACAGACAGACTGACAGACGGATAACAAAGTGATCCTACATGGGTTCTGTTTTTCAGTTTAGAGATACAGAACCCCAAAAACGACGGGCTTCTTAAATGGGTTATGGGACATCCCGCCCACGAAAGAACTCGCCCCCGGGCGAGATGTCCACTTTTTTAAATGTGCATGGGTATATTTGCCAGAAAAATAATGTATTGTTTAAATATGGTCATTTGACTTTATGGTTTGCAGATTGATCTGATATTTAGTAAAAAATTTGACGGTTTAGGCAAAATATCTCTTTACTTTTTAATAGGAGACATCCCAGTATTATTTATTTTACCATGCACATTTTAAAAAGTGGACATCTCGCCCGGGGGCGAGTTCTTTCGTAGGCGGGATGTCCCATAACCCTCTTAAATAAGTGGTTTATTTGTTTTATGGCTGGGTGTAATTTATCAATGACTTGCTGTTGCCCTCGGTTTCACCCCCGTTGCGATAGTTTATGGTTAGTGCTTTGCTTAGTAGTTCTAGATTATATATTACAAACAAATAGATTATCATAAGATATTGTGATCTTGCATTGCTGGTACTGTTAACAATTTAAAAATTGCAGCAATTAAATTGTTAGATAAATGAGATCTGAATTCTACATTCCTGATACTTGAGGCTGAGCGCTATCCCTAGTTAAATTCCCAGATTTTCCTGGGAATTTTTTTTTCAATTCCCAGATTTTCCTGGGAATTTAACCGTGTTTTGAGAGATAGGATAGGTGTTGCGATAGAGCAAAATTAAATTTCAAATTAAAGCTTTCAGTATAGTAGTGTTCTGGGATAAACACTCTTACACCAAAACTAATAAAATGAAATTTGGAACAGAGATAGACCAGCCTGTGAAAGGACATAGGATATTTTTTATCCCAAAAATCACACAGGAACGAAAACTACGCGGATAAAATCGCGAGGAACAGCTATAGTTTTATATAATTAAATATAGATAGTAGCCGATTTTCAGACCTACTGAATATGCATATAAAATTTGGTAAAAATCGGTAAAGCCGTTTCAGGTAACTAACATTGTGACACGAGAATTTTATAGGTATACTAGCTGCCTCCCGCGGTTTCACCCGCGTCAAAAATGTTAAGAGTGAACAACCCTTATCACTTAGGAGTATGAAAAATAGATAGTAGTCGATTCTCAGACCTACTGAATATGCTTATGAAATTTGGTAAAAATCGGTAAAGCCGTTTCGGAGGAGGGTAACCCACATTGTGACACGAGAATTTTATATATAAGATAAAATAAGATTTCAAATAAAATAATATCATTTCACCTCTTTTTTTTACTTTATCTCTATTTATTTTTCTATATTTTTTCGGAAGTAAATAATATCAACAGTAAACTTACTTTGTTCGCGAACGCCCAGCGATACTGATGGCGCTTCGAGTTATTTTAGGATTTCATTATCAACTCAAATTATAATCGTCGATGATTAATTAAATTAAATTAGTAACAATAAATTGAAGCATATTATACACCGTGTCAGGTAAAACAGAGATATATTTCATTATTGGATTCTCATTCAAAATACACACATCAAAAGTGTCTAGGGATATTTTAATTAAACCTAAATAACTAAAATTCTATTAACTTTTTGTTAAGACACCTACACTTTAAAATAAACCTTGTTTAATTGCCTATCTAATCTGATAATAAACTTTTAGATAAAGTTAAATTAAAAAAAAAACTTAGAAGAAGAGGAAAAACTCAACAAAATTTCAATTTAACTTTATTTTTGAAATTTCAAAACCTAAACAAAAAAACAATTTTTTTTTTTTATAAAAATTGTTGAAAACTTAAAATTAATAATTCGTGGATCCACCTAAGACTCTCCTGACACATCTGGAGCGGTTCTGCATACTCAAAACAAGGGTGTCAATATCCTGTTGTGGAGTACTGTCCCAAATCCTGCTAAGATGCAAGAAAAGCTGGTTTTGATGCACAATATCAACAGGGAAATTCCTACGAGCTCTTCTCTGAAGCATATTCCAGGCATGCTCAATAGGATTTAAGTCAGGGGATTGTGCAGGCCGGTCTAAAGCTTGGATAACATGCTGTTGTAACCAACTTGTAACGATACGCGCCGTATGTGGACGGGCATTGTCGTGCGTTAGCTGGAAATTTTGTCCCATTTGCTGTTTGTGGGGCAAGATTACAGGCTCTAGCACCTCATCTCGGTATTTTCGAGCAGTCATATTGCCTTGTATCCAAACGAGGTCCGTTCTACCGCCGAGACGAATTCCTGCCCAAACCATAATCGTGCCACCTTAATATGCATGAACTTGTTGTGGGTGCTGCAGTCGATTCCAACGTCCAGGTTTTCTCCAAACGCGTACTCTTCACGAATCAGGATGAAATCCAAACCTAGATTCATCAGTGAAAAGCACAAGTGACCATTGAGAATGGTTCCAGTTTTCGTGTGCAATAGCCCATTGTAATCTTCTTCCTCGATTACCTCTCCTTAGTGCTGATACCCAAAATGGCCTACGAGCACGTAGATTGACTTCATGCAGTCGCCTTCTCAAAGTTTGACCGCTTACCAGCAAACCATACTCTTTCTGTAGCCTTTGAACCAATTGCATCGCCGCTGCATTTAGTTGACTTCGTGCAGCATTTACTATGAATCGGTCCTGTACATGTGTTGTAATGCGTTGAGGTCCTCGGTGCCGTTCCACCACTTCCTCCGTGACACGATAACATGACCAAAGCCTGGATATAACGCTCTGACTGGTCTTCATGGCTTCAGAAACGGCAATTATGGGACAGTATTCCACAACAGGATGATGACACCCTTGTTTTGAGTATGCAGAACCGCTGCAGATGTGTCAGGAGAGTCTTAGGTGGATCAACGGAATATTAATTTTAAGTTTTCAAGAACTTTTATAAAAAAAATTGTTGTTTTGTTTAAGTTTTGATGTTTCAAAAATAAAGTTAAGATTGAAATTTTGTTTGATTTTTTCCTCTTCTTCTAAGTTTTTTTTTAAATTTAACTTTATCTAAAAGTTTATTATCAGATTAAATAGTCTATTAAACAAGGTTTATTTTAATGTGTACATGTTTTAACTAAAAGTTAATAGAATTTTAGTAATTTAGGTTTAATTGAAATATCCCTAGACACTTTTGATGTGTGTACCTATGAAATTGTCGTTCTGCAGTACTGGCCATTTCAAATCAAAGTAATTTTTGTTTAACTAAGAATTAATTTCAAGTTAATTTTGTTTTAAAAACATGGAATTGTTTTTCCAAAAGTAGTCATTTTTTCATTAATTGGTGTTTACATTTTCATCGCATCTCAATTTGTTTTTCATCATCATGTATATGTTAAAAATTCGAGTAATTATGGAATATGAGTACCGTCGTGGCAACAATGCGGCACAAGCGACACGCAACATCAACGACGTTTACGGAGCTAACACTACAAACCAACGCACCACCTGTTTGCTCGCTTCCGCTTTGGCAATTTCGATCTGAAGAATAAAGGTCATAGCTCATATCCACTTAGGTTCGCCGAGGTTTGCGAACGCGCCTGCTCCGCAAACCAAACATAATGGATACGTCGTGATCGCGGAGCGCGACTGGAGCACGATCGGAGCACGGCGAAGCGCTCGGGAAGTGGTTTTTTGCGCGATCTCAAAGGGGTGCTATATGTTGCAGCCTAAGTGTGTACACTGTACTCTGTACACGTTCACGTTCGCGGAGCACACAGTGTTCGCAAACCACGGCGTACCTAAGTGTATACCCGGCTTTACAGCCACCCGGCAGCCACTCCGCACCGACTCGCCTTATAACCAAGGCGATCCGGTGACGCTACGGAGTTGATATAGTGAGCGCATGCCCATACAAATCCATATAAAGAATACTAGCCGCAGGAGGCAAGTCGATGCGGAGTGGCTGCCGGGTGGCTGTAATGAGCTATGACCTTGAACCTCGCGGTCGTCCGAAGACTTTGGTCGACAATGACGAATTAAAGGCGATTGTGGAAGCTAATGATACACAATCTACGGCTGAATTTACAGCAGCTTTCGACGCTAGCAGCAAAGACAATAGCAGCGTGACTGTCACTTGGTTGACGAAAGGTTAAGATAAACTTAAATATATGAAATGAAATGAACTTGTTTATTTTGCAAGTAGGATACTACATCACTTTTACATGTCATTTTTTTTAAACTTCGGAGTCGGCATTTCCTCCATATATACTTGCGGATTGAAAACCACAATAGTACTTTGCCTGACCTTGACCCTAAATCATTAGGCATAGGAGGCGGGGTTCTAAACTATAACCTAACAGAACAGACAATGTGAAGAAAAAACATATTTACTTCATAAACTGTATATTGTGGTTAGAAATACATGTTTGGTGGAAGAAGATTATTGAATAGTAACTTATATAAAATTATTAACATTTATTTATATTCTAAATGTGTATCTTACGTACAAATGCTCTCAAGTTTATCAGCACAACATTGGGTTGAGCATTTACCTGATACAGAACATTGAGCATTTGCTGTTTCATTAAAACTTGATTAAAGGAACCAACGAGAGATTGTGTGTAACAGGTTAACGAGCATTCGCACGAATGTTCTATTGAATGTAGGTATTTGATAACTGAGCATTTGTCCGCAATGTAACTGGTACGATTGTTAGGGTGAGTATAGACTACAACATTTACTTGTAACAGAACAACGAGCCGCTCTATGATAAAATTTATGTTCTAGCTAGTGTATCATCCTTACGAACTACTTTGACGAGCCTGTTGGTCTAGTGTTCAGTGACCCTGACTGCTAAGCCGGAGGTCGTGGGTTCGATTCCCACCCAGGACAAACTTTGTGTGTTGAGCATTATTGTTTGTCCTGTGTCTGGGTGTTATTTATCTATAATATGTATGCATTTAAAAATTATATAAGTATGTAAATCAGTTGTCTGATTACCATAACACAAGCTCTGCTTAGCTTGGGATCAGATGGCCGTGTGTAAGATGTCCCAGGATATTTATTATTTATTATTATTATTCCATTTATTTATTTTTTAACATATTAATTACATTTTTAAATATTAATATAAAAAAGAAAAATAACATTTAAAAATATAAAAAATAGTATCCCACCGGCATCGGGAACAGGATCCAAGCTACCGGTGGTCAGGGCTCCAGAGAGAGGAACCTCCGGACAATACGCGCCGTGTCCAGGAGTACCGCTTTCTGCACCAGACCCTTGACCCAGCTGCCTAGCGAGAGCCTCCTTAGATGTTGGTCGAGGCTCTTCGCTATTATGCCATTGGCCGTCACGACTATCGGCACAATGACTGCTGAATCCACTTCCCACATGTCGACAATCTCGCGAGCCAAGACGAGATATTTGGTCTGTTTATCTTTCTCAGCTTTCACGAGGTTCTCGTCATGCGGGACAGCAATATCAACAATCACTGCACGACGCTCTAATCGATCTATCACCACTATGTCAGGCTTGTTAGCAACAACAGTCCTGTCAGTAATGATAGATCGATCCCAGTACATTGTGACATGGTCATTCTCAAGAACTGGGTCGGGCACATACCTATAGTACGGTACTTCTGCTTCCACAAGATTGTATTTCAGAGCAAGTTGCTGATGAATAATCCTGGCTACAAGGTTGTGTCTGTGCAAATAGTCTCCGTTAGCCAGACTAGAACACCCAGAAATAATGTGTCGGATTGATTCCCCGGGACGGTGGCATGCCCGACATATGTCAACCGTGCCGTCCTTTACAATGTATTTCCGGTAGTTGTTCGTCATCATAACTTCGTCCATTATCGCACAGACAACACCTTCGGTTTCCCCAAAGAGGTCACCGAAACGCAGCCAGGATACGGACGCCAGGAAATCTACATCTGGTCCATGTAGGACTCGATAAAAGCGTCCGTGGAGCTCCTTGCTCTGCCATACCATCCTGCGATCATCAGTATCCATTACTATAGGTTTGCGCCAGTTCTCGTTCGCTAAGGAGAGCGGGGTGAGGCCCTTGTCTACCGAAACTACATCTCGATGCATCCCCACGTCGGCATTCAGGAAATACTCTCTGAGACTGCATATCTCACGATTGTGCATGGTCTTGGCATTGAGAAAGCCTCGACCACCACACTTCCGCGGGATATACAGTCTCATTACCGACGATCGTGGGTGATGCATGCGATTTGCAGTCAGCAGACTACGGATCCTTCTATCCAGGGCGTCCAGTTCAGTCTGAGTCCATTTGAGTACGCCGAAAGAGTACATCAACACCGGCATGACCCAACCGTTGAAGGCGCGCACCTTGTTCCCGCCTGATAAAAGACTATTTAAAACTTTATTCAGGCGGCCAAAGAAGCGCTGCCTCAACGCTTGTTTCATGTCGGCGATATTGATGCCTAACGCTTCCGACATACCCAAATATTTGTAGGTTTCGGTTGAAGAGAGGGACCTAAGGTGTATGGAATCCGAAAGTTGGGTCCCCCCGGATTCCACAATCTCCCCTCGCTTTACATGCATGACTGCACATTTGTCCACACCAAATTCCATCCTGATGGCACTACTGAAAGTTTCTGTTACCTTCAGTAGCTTAATCAGTTGCAATTCAGTGGGGGCAAAGAGTTTCAGATCATCCATGTACAGGAGATGAGATATAACCTGACCGCCTCTGCGCAACCGATAGCCTAGTCCTGAACCCTCCAACAATGTGCTGAGAGGATTCAGGGCCAAACAGAACCACAATGGACTCAGACTATCGCCCTGAAATATGCCTCGCTCAATCCTTATTGGTTCGTTGTTCTCTCGGATGTGCCGACACCCTGGATAGTGAAGGACCGTACTCCACTGCCCCATACATGACATCAAGAAGGTGCGCAGAGTTGCATCTACTTTATACAATTCCAGCACCCTCATGAGCCATGTATGTGGCACCGAGTCATAGGCCTTCTTGTAATCTATCCAGCATGTCGACAAATTCTTCCGAGAACGGCGAACCTGCTGATTAATGGCCATGTCAATGAGGAGCAGCTCCTTAGTACCACGGGACCCATTTCTACATCCATTCTGAGAAGCGGACATTATAGAATTATTATTAATATGACTATTAATTTTAGCTCTCAGAATGGATGTAAGAATCTTATAGACCGTGGGTAAACAAGTAATTGGTCTATAATTTTTGGGTTCCGTAGTACTACCTGATTTGTGGAGCAAGTGGGTAATTCCAGTAGTTAGGAATTGGGGTAGCGACCCAGACTCTAAGGCTGACTGGAACTGGGACGCCAGGCGAACGTGCGATCCTTGTAACCATTTAACCCAGAAATTGTGCAGTCCGTCCGGCCCTGGGGATTTCCAATTGGGTAACGGACGGACTGCACAAGCTATATCTTGGGGGCTAATGTTTATAGCCCCCATTTCTGGTATTTGATCACACTTTCGCTCAACCTCCCGAATCCAGTCGCCCTCAGTGTGACTGACAGGCACCGACCAGATGCTGCGCCAGAATGAACTCATGGCATCATCATCCGGAAGGCGCGTGTCAACCACACCTTGGTCCGGTCGTTCCCAAGCCCTATATACCCACCTCTCATCACTCCGGAATGTGCGATTCTGAGTATATCGCTCCACTCTTCGCTTGTACCATGGCTTGCCCATGCACTGATCTTCTGCTTCAGGAAGTCGATACGCTCTGTGATGCGAGGCATATAATCTTGGGAACTAATGTTAGTCCCCACAAACGCCCGCCTCACAAAGCGCATCACTCTAGGACGTGTATTGCCCTCCCTGAAGCAGATTAATTTGCCGATGAGTGCTCTAGCCTCACCAATACGACGCTCAATTCTGAACTGCCACGCTGGTATAGCTGGTTTAGGTCGTGTGACTCCGTCACTGTTTGGAAATTTGACGTGAGCCACACGACACGCTGCTACAGCTGCGCAGTACAAAATTGAGTGGGTATCAGTGAGGTCCTCGCTGCTGTCAAAATAGTTCGACAGCAGCGAATCCAGAGCACACACCAGCGCCCTATTTTTCTTGTGCATGGGCAAACGAGGTAGTCGTGGTCTCATCTCAGGCGGCGTAGAGCGATATTCCCGAAACGCACACTCCAAAGCACTCCTCAAATTATCATTGCACTGGGTACTCACGGATATAGTCTCACCATCATCCATCTCATCAATGCAGGGCGGTCGCGGCAAGCCACTAGGTGAATTTTGCGGCTGCACAGCGACCGCACCCACTGGCGAGGCGGGCGGGGCAAGACTAATCCGTGACTCTAGGCGTAGTCGATCAAGCACGGTGTCATCCAACATATGATTACGCTGGATGACACGTACCTGATCCGACAGTCGCTGGGCTGAAACATTGACAGCTGGTTCAAGCACCTGGAACAGAGAGAGCATCCGACCACGGTACGCAGTCATGTTACTTCCCCCCTCTGTAGCCCCAAAGTAGGCGCGCATAACATTTTCGTTAATGGAATGTGTCCATCTCATGCGCGCACTTCCACCGGGAGCGGGGACCCTGTCAGAGGCCGGTGGGCCTCGGAGTCCCAAGCATTCCGGCGGCCGGCGACCTCCCCGCCGGCGCACAGGTGGTGGCGACGTCGGCGGAGAGAAGTACTCGTCGCTCGAGCTCGACGCAACTGCCACGGCCGGTGTCACAGCGCTCACGGTGGGGCTGGATTCCGGCGGCGGCGAGGCGGAGCTGGGCGACGAGCCCGGTGGTGTTGGGCGTGCTTTTCTTATCGCTGATCTTGTTATCATCGTATTTTTTTGCGTTTCATTGTGTTATTTAATGTGACAATCGTTTTTTATGGTGACATATGTCACCACCGAATTTTTCATAGTTACGTAAAATCATTGTTAGAATTTCTCTCACTGAGGTTTATTATAATTATTAATTTATTATCCGATTCTTAATCCGATTATTTTGTTGTAAATAATATGTGGGTATGGTACTAATATGATTTTTATATATTTATTATAAACACAACACAAAAATTTGACGATTAAATTATTATTTATTATTAACTAAACGTCAAGCACGCTCGCCTCGCCTCTTTGTTACAAACCAACGAGCATATTGGTGTAACATTTCGTCGAGCGTATTGGTGTAACATTTCGCGGTTGCAAGAATGAACGCAATGTAGGTAAAACGAAATGTTGGTAAATTCACACTCGCGCTGTGAGCATTTACGCGTAACATAACGCCGAGCATTTGCAGAAACGTTACATTACATGGAAATGCTTTGGAAAGTGAGCTTTTGCCTGTATTGTACCATTCATAAGAACGTTACATTACACAAAAATGCTTTAGAAAATGTTGTAGTCTATACCTACTCTAATTGTTGGCAAGATACTTTATTTTAAGAAAAGAAAAGACAAATCAAACTGGAAAATGTTAAAGTTCTGAATGTGTTCTGACATTATAATCGTGTTTCCCCTTGTTGAAAATTTTTGGAGCAATTTCTTGGGTTGGAACAACAACAGCACCGTCTGTAAGAGAAAAGTATAAAGAAGAATTTAACTGTGATTTCGTCAGGATGAGATTCAGTCTGTTTTAGTGGATATTAGCCACTTGCGTGTGCGCGAATACAAGCCTACTCCCGCTTTGCACACTCGATTTTACACAGTGTATGACGCCCAAGGTTCATAACGTAAAAATTCAACCGTAATTCATATATTATAAAAAAATCAGATTTATGAACCCTTTCTGGAGTTCCAAATAGAGACCCTTAATCGCACGTCACCAGGCTGTATCACTTGAACAGTGACAAAGACAGTAGTGTTATTGTAATTTTTCACAGATGACGGGTTTTTGTTACCGCTATAACAACAAATACTAAAAGCAGTCAAAAATGAATATTTTAGTAAGGCTTCCACACAACAAACGTGATGTTTTTGCAGGTTTTCGCCGGGAGCTAAACATAAACTATGGTGCGCAAGTTCAAATCGCACTTGGCCCCTTTTTCTTCTTTGTATTAAACTTCAATCTTACAATACTCCGTGTGCGTATAATGTTTAAAAAGGGATACAAATTTAATGTAAAAATATGATAATTACTTACCGTCGTCAACAGTCGTACATCTCTTGGAACGTTTAATCAAAATGAATATAACTATGCCCAACACTATCAAAACGCTGATTGCGGCTAAAATATACATCCAATCAGACTGCCACCTGGAAAAACAAATAAAACCATACATTTTTACCACTGCAACTGATACAGAGGAAAACAAAATAAAAAGTTGTTGCAACAGTTGATAGTTGAGAGCTCAGATTAGAAAACAGCAGTGCGATTCCGTAAGAACTCGCGTGCGAATACGATTTCGATCTCATTTCCTAACTCATCTGAAGTGAAAATTATTTGGTATTCAATGTCAAATTAGACAACTTTTCACTAAAAATAGTTCTTCTACGTTCTCATTGAGTGGCGCTAGCGTAGTATTCATTGGGTTACAGAATACCTAATACAGTTTTCACCGCGGAATCAGAAGTGAGCACTGAAGTGAGATCTTACAGAATAGCACAGCTGAAGGCAGATAGACCGCACGGGACATCACCGTGCGGCAAGTTTTTAGACATGTGAGCGTGACAGCACTGTAAGAACACGTTGTCTCTGTGTGCGTTTCGGTTGCCAGGATAAAGAAAAAATACCCATAATATTTTGTTATTATTTGTTCTATTTCAATAAAAACCAATTTAACGTAAATGTACTTTGTTGTGTTTGTAATTGTCAGGTTAACGTTTGTATGAAAAAATAGTTTGCATTTAAAAAAAACGGGATATTTATTAAATTAATGTAAGTAATTCAAAAATTAAAATATATGGCGGATGTTGACGATAACCTAACGAGCCTTTCCAAATTACATATTTGAAACGCATAGGTATAACTACATATTTTTAGTTTACAGATTCCAAATTCTAACTGTCTTTGATCATATAAATGTTTTTTAGATTATTAGGTTACACTTACAGGACAGATGAACTTGTATTGCAGTAATAATAAGACAGAAGGCAAACAAATCATAGAACGCTTACATACCCAACAATAAAATAAACAAAATACCTATTACATACCCACATTCTTATTTTATAAGTTACCATTTTTTATTTTATTGATGTAACACGAAACTAATCTCATTCAATGTAAATAATCTAGCTTTGTTGTAGTTAGTACAGTACATTTCAGAATTAGTCTAATTAGCGTATGTCGGTGAATATCGCAGGCATCCCGTTAAATCGATTAATCGTCTGGCTATAAATCAATCTTTGAGAAGATCAGATCGATAATCCTGTATCCAATACAACTTAAGGGTAAATATTTCAAAATAAACTAGCAACACCCGCAGATTTTGTTGAGGTTTTGTGTTCCAAGATTTCACTAACAATAATCACGTAAAATAATACGCAAAAAGGTAAAAAAAAAAACAATATTTACCTACGAAAAGATACTCTATCTTCTTTCTTTTGTTTTTTGGAACAACTTTTACAATGTTTAAAAATACAGGAAGGCATTATGATCAAAAATAAAAATATTCTCTGAGACATACTAACGTAACGATGCATGCGACGCTTCGTGCCGTACTGACTTGACTTTGTATTCGCTTTTGATTTTGTATTTGCTTTGTTGGCCTCACTCACGGTGTTCCACGCGGACTATCTGCCTTCTGTTTTCTAATCTAAGGTTGAGAGGCACATTGTAAATCCAATGTCATAAACAAAGATTTATAACTTTTACAAATCTAAACTCTTAATAAAAATATTAGGGAGCAAATTAATCACGCACTGAATGCTATTTACAGATTTCTTTCTCCTATATTATTTATTTTCAATTATTATGCACAAAATAAATAAGCGGTAGGTCTCCTAGGGCGGGTAAAAAATATATATTGTATAATAATAATGGTAAAGATAATTCCTTGCTATTATTATTTTTCAATTCAAACACGCGAGGAGAACACCTGCTGCGTGCGGACGATTAAGGGTCTGTTCAGACAGACCGGCTCGCAAAGGAGAGCAGATTTTTATCACGTTGAAAACAGAGATTTTAATATTTGAAGTAAGGTTCAATTTTGCATGTGCACTGCTTTTGACATTAAAAATGCCTGCGTGCTCTTTCTCGCTCGCGCAACCGAGCGAAAACGTGGACTGTGTGGAATAATGGTACTGCCTTTGTAGTGTATACACCCGGCTCCGAGCGCACCCGACCGGCTCCGAGCGCATCCGACCGGCTGTAAGCGCATCCGACCGGTTCCGAGCGCATCCGCTTTCAGCCAGTCTATGTGAAATAGTAGGCGGCTCCGCTCCGACCAACTCCAAGCGTATACGATCCGGTCTGTGTGAAAAGAAAAATGCGCGCCGATGCTCTCCGAGCCGGTCTGTGTGAACGGACCCTAACGTAGCAAACGGAAACGGGTAAGAAAAAGGGAATAATTTGGAGCTATTTAGATGAGTATAACTTAATATTATGACTATAAAATGTTACTCACCATCCTTCCACGCCAGTATTTTTGCTGTGTTCGGTTATATCAGCCACACATGTGTTGTTAGGACTATTTTTGTACCATCCTGGATCACAAACACAGGTCTCGGGACTCTCACAAGTGCCATGTACACATCCACTGGAGCAATGCGGCTCACAAATGTTCTTCTTTATTTTTGTAAACCCAGCAAGACATTCGCAAGTCTCTGGCGCGATGCACGTGCCGTTCACACAGGGTTGGGTACATATCGGTTGACACGACCAGTTTCTTGTGCGGTTTCCAGGCATTTTCCATCCAGAGTCACAGAGACAGGTTTCAGGACTCACACAAACTCCATTGAGGCACCCATTAGAACAATGTGGCCGGCAAACATATTTTTCTGATTTCACATAACCAGAGAGACATTCGCAAGTGTCAGGGGCTACACAGGTGCCATTGATGCAGGGTCTGCTGCATACTGGTTCACAAGTTTTGTTTATAGTGATGTTGGTCTGAACCATTTTCCATCCTGAGTTACACGCACAAGTGTCCGGCCCCACACATGTTCCATGGGGACACCCGCTTGAACAGAAGGGACTACACGTGTTATTTTTTGATTTTTTGAACCCTGGCAAGCATTCACAGACCTCTGGGCTAATGCAAATGCCATTCACACAAGATTTTGTGCAAATCGGTTGACAAGTTCTATTCATGGTCCCATTACTTTGTACCTTTTCCCATCCTGGATTACAAGTGCACGTTTTCGGACTCACACAAACGCCATGAGGACATCCATCTGGACAGTGAGGCTGACAAACATTTTTATCAGACTTTACATAACCAGCAAGACATTCGCAAGTGTCGGGAGCTATGCATGTGCCATTTACACAGGGTTTTGTACAAATTGGTTGACAAGACTTTATTTTTGTACTATTTGATTGAAACAATTGCCATCCCGAATTACATATGCACTTTTCCGGGCCGACACAAGTACCTTGCAGACATCCATTAGAACAGTGGGGCTTGCATGCAAACTTACCAGATATTCTATAACCAGGCAGGCATTCACAGACATTTGGTGCGACACATTTGCCATTTACGCAAGGTTTGGAACAATAAGGTTGACAAGTTTTGTTGTCATTTCCCACTTGATACCCTGAATTACACACACATGTCTCAGGCCCAACACAGCTTCCATGTAGACACCCATTGGAGCAGAAAGGCTTGCAGCTGTATTTATCTATACGAACATATCCCTTTGTACACTGGCAGGTGTCTGGTGCCTCACATGTACTGTTAATACACGGTTTTGAACAAATCGGCTTACATGTTCTATTGACAGTGCTAAGTAGTTGCACCATTTGCCATCCTGAATCACATTCACATTTCTCAGGTTCAATACAGCGTCCATGAGGACATCCACCTGAACAGTAAGGTTTGCAATTGTACTTATCTGATTGAACATGGCCCTTTTTACACTGGCAGGTTTCTGGAGCCACGCACATACCATTACTACAAGATTTGGAACAAATCGGTTGGCATGTTTTATTAGCAGTGCCAGGTGTTTGCACCAATCGCCATCCTGAATCACACACACATGTCTCAGGTCCAACACAGCTTCCATGAGGACATCCACTTGAGCAGAAGGGCTTGCAGCTGTACTTATCTGACTGAACATACCCTTTTAAACACTGACAAGTTTCTGGAGCCACGCAGGTCCCATTAATACAAGGCTTTGAACAAATCGGCTGACATGTTTTATTATCATCAGCGCCACGTGGTTGCACCATTTGCCATCCTGAATCACACACACATATCTCAGGTGCTGCACAGCGTCCATGAGGACATCCACTTGAGCAGAAAGGCTTGCAGCTGAACTTATCTGACTGAACATATCCCTTTATACAATGACATGTCTCTGGGGTCACGCACATCCCATTTATACAAGGTTTCGAACAAATTGGTTGACATGTTTTATTTGCAGTGCCAGGTGTTTGCACCAGTCGCCATCCTGAATCACAGACACATGTCTCAGGTGCAACACAACTTCCGTGTTGACATCCACCTGAACAGTAAGGTTTGCAATTGTACTTATCTGACTGAACATACCCTTTTGTACACTGGCAGGTTTCTGGAGCCACGCAAACAGCATTAATACAAGATTTTGAACAAATGGGTTGACAGGTTTTATTCACAGTGGTATGTAGTTGCACCATTCGCCATCCTGAATCACACACACATGTCTCAGGTCCAACACAGCTTCCATGAGGACATCCACTTGAGCAGAAGGGCTTGCAGCTGTACTTATCTGACTGAACATACCCTTTTAAACACTGACAAGTTTCTGGAGCCACGCAGGTCCCATTAATACAAGGCTTTGAACAAATCGGCTGACATGTTTTATTATCAGCAGCGCCACGTGGTTGCACCATTTGCCATCCTGAATCACACACACATATCTCAGGTGCTGCACAGCGTCCATGAGGACATCCACTGGAGCAGAAAGGCTTGCAGCTAAATTTGTCGGACTGAACAAATCCTTTTGTACATTGGCAAGTCTCTGGGGCTACGCACGTACTGTTAATACAAGGTTTCGAACAAATCGGTGTACATGTTTTATTTGCAGTGCCTGGTGGTTGTACCAGTCGCCATCCTGAATCACATTGACATGTCTCAGGTGCTACACAGCGTCCATGAGGACATCCATTTGAACAATAGGGTTGGCAAATATATTTGTCTGATTTTCGGTATCCTGGCAAACATTGGCATGTCTCTGGGGCGGTACATGTGCCATGAGTGCAAGGTTTACTACAAACTGGTTGGCAAGTTGAGTTTGCAAATATGTATCCCGCGTTACACTGACAATTCTCCGGCGAAATACATTTGCCTTGTCCACAAGGCTTTGAGCATATTGGATTGCAGGTGAGTCTGAAAAAAAGTTTATTACATAAGGACGCTTAATTTAATTTAATCGAAATCTATGCATTGAGTACATGATCACAGATACTTCTGTCGTCATTCTTACGGGAATGGAAGAGCTGGCTTGAAAGTCAAGTGTCATCAAGGGTCAAGTGGCATCAGATTCTTAAAATAATTATTGGTAAAAACTATGACGTTAAATATAGAAATGGCAAGTATAAAGAAAGTGCTGATACGGCAGCACAAGGTAGTGTTGCATAGAAATAATATCATTTACTTACGTGTAATAAGAGTCATCTTGTTTATAACCATCACAGCAACCGCTTTTTTGTGAGCTTACTAGTCTCTGAAAAACATATAAATAAATAAAATTATAATAAAGAAAAACAGAATTTTAGAAGTAGAAAGTGGAATAAGACAGCCAGACGAATATCCATTGTGGCGAGTTTACACATACTTATTTTCGTGACGAATTAACTTTGTGACGAATATACAATAACCCCTTGTTTTTGTAGATGACAATATAAAAGCTGAAAGATCCCACAACACACGTGATGGGGCCTTGGAGTATTTTTTTATTTTATGTTTTCAGAGACAAAGGCGGACTTAGGTATTCTCTATCAGCCAAAACCCCATCAAAAATAATAATTAATTTTCATAGCTTACGGGATCGGGGCCACGGTCCCGACTCTCGACACAGCCAATTCAGAACGGTGCATATAAAACGTGGCATATGCATCATTAATAAAAACTAATTTTTATTTCAGAAGTCTTCAAAACAAATTCCCACTCACATAATTTCCATCAGTGGAAAACTCTTTTATACTAATATTATAAAGCTAGCCTTTGTCTCATACTTCTGGTTTGGTTAGTAAAAAGATTTGTGTGCTGAAAATAAAACACATTTCCGCGATTAGTGTATTATAATTATGTACAACGATTATAAACATGTTTCCTCTTGATATCAAATAAAATCCGCGATTTCCGCCTTAATATTTATTAGGTAAAACGTGCCATCAGTGTGTATTTTACATATCTAAGTATTAGCTGCATAAAAATTCATTTACCATACAAAAGCTACATTTACCCTGAGTAAGATAGGCTATTAAACATTACCCTATGAGCGATAAGATTAATGAAAAATGTGGCAAGAACAGGAAATAAAATTGAATTTTGAGAGCGTCTGTGCGTGCGCTGCGAAAACAGTTAAAGTCACATAGAAATTATATATAACTACTCAGATATGTATATCTCTTTAACGAACTTTTAAAAGTAGACATACGAGTAAGTCTAATTTTAAAAGTTGGCTCAATATACAGGGCCAACCATTTAATTATTTAAAAAACTATGAATGCAATTTAAATTGTTTTTAAAATTCAAATAATGTCTTCTTTCAGTAAAACTTTCTATCTACAAGATTTAAGGTACTTTCCCTCCATGTGGCATAGCCGTGGGACGCCCTGTATATTACGTTTATTGGTTTTGAGGCAACAAAATTTGTTCCAAAGTAATATGCATTATTTCCTATGGTGTTTTATAAACATGGCATCGTCAATAAATATTTTAGAAGATCTAACCACATATTACACTACAAAAATGACTCCACAGCTAAATAGTTATTGTACGAGTAGTAACTAGGATTCGCGGGAGCGAATAATAATACAGGGTTACAGGGAAAGTACGCTAAGCAACTTACAGAAACATGATGGCCGTCATATGCGCTGGCTTGTACAGTTATTTTTGTACACCAAAACCAACAGTCGGGGTTCTTTTTCTTTGTTACCCAGTACGTTCTCCAGTAAGTTTCATAAACTTGTCTCCAATTCCTGTAAAACAAATAAATAAACAATAAGTACTAGTACTTGACTGACGTTACGATTAGTTAGGTCGAGATGAGTCAAAATGGCACATGCCACTGCAATCTGTCTTACAAACTGCAGTGCAAGATATTACATTTTATTTTTTGTTCCGGGGTGGAGTTGGGCGTACAGAACAGACTGATTAAAAACCACCCCCTCTCACCAACACCGAAACTCGCGGGAACATGCGTAACTTCTACAATCCGCAGCAGGTGTAGTAGCTGGAAGTAAGACCTAACATAAAAACTTGTTTTTCCAAAATAATTATAACCCCCTTCAATTACTAAAAACACAAAAAAAAAACACAAAAAATTCAAAGTCGGTGGCTTCTCTTCTGCATGACCGTCGTGGTGGCCCAGTGGATAAGGCACCCCGTGCCTCGTAAAGCCGTTGATCCCAGTTGTCATTAATAGAACTTTGGCAGTCGTTCCAGATAGTCAGAAACCCGAAAGTCTGACCAGTCTAACGAAGGGGTATCGTATCGCCCAGTTACTGGGTTGTGAAGATCTGATAGGTAGTCGCTTCACGTAAAACACTGGTATCCAGCTGAATCCGGTTAGGCTGTTAGCCGATCCCAACATTGTTGGGAAAAAAGGCCAGGGAGATGATGCTGACTTCTCGATTGTCGGTCAATTTGTAGCCACCGACTTCGGAAATTATTGTTATTTTTGTGTTTTAAGTTTTTGAAGGCAGTTATTATTTTTCTGGTGAAAAGCTTTTTATTTTTTTACTATTTGTGTATTACAGTAACTTTCAAAATAATTTATTTTCAAAAGACAACTACTTAGGTACTATCTTATAAATGGAAAAAAATATTCTTAGAAATTCAAAATCCTCAATACGTGTAACTTGAAAAAACACACATTTCGTCAATGTATATGATTTTTTTTTGTTTTTGTTGAATTTTTCAAGAACTGATCACCTTAAAATTTATATAGTGGAGCAACTCTAGAGTTGCCCCAATATATAAAGGACATTGCTATGCGTCCATACATTGTTTGCCTAAGAACCGACAGGGATGTGTTTTTTCATTTTTGGTTCTAAATAATATATTAATAATATATTATTAATATATTATTATAAATATTGAGTTTTGTTTAATTTCGGTATACATACTTATTTTAATACTTGGCTGCATGAGCTACGATACCTTAGTCTACTACTAACTTCAAATTAAACCAAAATATCTGACACCGGAGATTAAAACGAAATTGAGTTACTTTTTATAATGTTTCTGAAATTAGCACCTGTCCATTATATTGTAATAGTCGTAAAGTACTTTATAAAAAAAAATAGGAATTACTGTAAAGGTTTCATGCCAGATTATTCGTAGGCTATTTTGAGCAATCTTCTTTAATTGTAATGGCAGAGACGAGTTTTTCAGCTTTATAAACTCAGATTAACTCCAAGTAACCGTAGGATTCAAAACTCAGCACATCTAGGACATTCAAACCAAGCATACGACTATGGCAACTTTGATGGCAACATAATGTTTTTCGCAGATTTAAATAACAGATTAACCTGCATTTCTGAAGGTACGTGGGGCATATAAGCTTTTAATATCTGACTCGCTCGCATATGACATGTCTTTATAACTTTTTTTTTTTACTTGTTTAAAGATCCCGACGGCATAGATCATAAAGCTTTATTTTTTATTCCACTTACCATTCTACTCTTGTGCAAATTTGACTTTCCACACTATTAACATTACACAAATGTAATAAACCAATGATCATTATTGAGATAGGTCCCACTCTCGCGCACATTTTGCGATGTGTGTTCTTTACGAGATTTCAGTTTGAATTAATTATCACAGTTTAGTTATCATCATCCTGTGAGCTACATGCTAATGTTTAGGGTTTCCTAGTTAAATTAAAAAAAAGGGGGTTCCGTACCTATAGAACGAGAAACGGAATTGTGTAAAACTAAAATTGCGCTGTCTGTCTCGGTTTAGTTTGGGATCAGATAACCGTTTGCGAGTTGTCAAAGGATGTTCATTTATTTATATCAGGTAGGTACATATAATATAATTATGTAAGTATATTACTATACGGCTGATATGAAGAATTTCTGAAGTTAGGGTCGGTAGACTTAGGCCCGTATTAATAGACGTTACTCAATTCTGAGACGCTCTTAAGTTTATTGCTGTCCTTATTTTTTCCCTTTAGAATGACAAGGACAGCAAGAGACTTGAGAGCGTTTCGGAGTTGAGTGACGTCTATTTATACGGGCCTTAGAGCCCGTGTAGACTCAGAAGCTTGGCTCATTGACATGATATTTAGATCTTTTTCACAGAGCAAACCTTATGTCGTCGTCTTGGCAACATTTTACATGAAATGTTTTTGATGGGATTTTACTTAAAGGAAACATTCCTTTATATTTTTCGGGAATCAAACCGGCTAAAATCCGATAAAACCACATCCTGTACTTTTATGACAATAATTCATAAGTACCAAATCATAAATAGAAAAACTATAAATCTGAAGAATAGTATTTCAATTAAACAAAAATTATCGGCTGTCTCTTGATTTCAAAAGTTAAAATTTCTCGATTTTCCTCTAAATAGCTGATTTTTTTTCGCGATTTCAGAGTTGGTTCCATAATAAAAGTTGTTTGTTTTCATGGGTAGAATCATCTCCTAGCGGGTTGAGCAATACCAAAAATAGTATCTATGGACCCACACTAGCCTCTTCCTCTTTTAGGGCTAATGTGTAATTAAACCTTTGAACACACGTGATTCGAGACACAATAGAAATACCATAGCAGCCCGACAGCCGGCTGTCGCTTGGTCGTTGAAAGGTGTTTCGGTTTCGGCCGAAACTGGGACCAAGACCGATGGTTCGTTTTCGGTTTCGGCTGAAAATCTTGTTTCGATCGGACACTAGTACTATCGACAAAATTGAATCATGACCCATTTTGACGACAAATCGTTTGAAGCTGTCAAAACAATAAGGCTAGACGTGTGACATTTTTGATACATGTTTACGCGATTATCGACCTAATTGTATTTAAATGTCTGTAGGAAAATAAGCTTATGGTGGGTCATGATTCCATTTTGTCGATTGTACGTAGTCTGTAATACTTTATAAGTCTGTATACATACAAAGTTGCATACCTACTTACCTACGACTAATATCCGGCGATACTGTAATATCCTTTATGTCAACTAAGTACCTACTAGTGCTTTTTAGTACTATGTTGTACTGAAAATGTTTTACTACTTATAATACGTATATCATTATATTGTTCCATACTTGTGCCAAATCCAATGAAGAATATTTATTTTTTACAAGAGTTAAATATTTTCATTGTATTTTACAAGACAATCTGTTGCGGAAATACAATACACACAGCATCCAAAAACTATTATTGTTATAATAATATGTATTTATAAATATTTTATGACAAACTAACAGTCCCCCGCAGTTTCACTCGTGTTATTCAGATTTTTGTATGTATGTTCGTTATTCTTGTGTTTATTTAAGCTTTATTGTGTAAAGTTTCAACTAAACGTATTTGCTTGAAAAAGTAACAAACATCCTCACAAACTTTAAAAATATTAAATATTTTATAAAATTGTAGGATAAATCAAATAGGTTTTACTAATTTAATTAAACTCACGAAAGAGTTTTCTCATCTTCAAAGTAACGTTCAAAACTGGCCGTCCCATCCAAAAAACAGATGACGGTCATTATAGATTGAAAAACCTAAAATAAAAAATAAACACAAATGGCGCATCTAATTTTTTTGACGAGAGAAGGCCAGCAAGCAACCCTTATTCAATTATTAAAATTCAAAAAGATCCAAGCAGGTTTTATTAAAAATTGTAATACAATAGTTTTAAACTGAACAACTAAATGTCATTCTTTCTCGTTCACCAACTTTTCTTTATTATAAGGTATTTTTTTTAATCTGATTTTTTATTTTATTTCTTCGTCCTAAAAATAAGAAAGACAACAAGAAAGAATCATCCAATTTGGTGCAGTAGTTCGGATGTTATGCGCGTATTACATAAATACCATGTCAGTGATTTATTAGCTTATCTTAATATTTTGTGAAATAATTTAAAAACGATTCATTAATTTAAGTGCTTATTCATAACAAACCAACAAACCAATCCTTCCTCTTTACAATATTAGCAGATTTAAGCTCTCTTTCATTACGTTACGCGCTCTTCGGTACGGGCTACAAGCTACAACAACCCTTCCTCAGGTTTTATATTGTTAGTAAATTATGGAACTTAAGTACAGCTATGCCATAAACGTTTGTTGTTAAAACATCTTATCAGTATTTGACGGAAGTATAGTATCTAATTGAGTACCTCTTTGTCTTTGTCTGTATCCGTTTGTTTTGCATGTTTTACGCTAAAGCTATCGGGAATGTCCTGTCCATAAACATTATAAAGTGTTGCTATACTTTCCACTTTTGTTAGAGCTTCGTGGGCGTGGGCATGTTATTATTGCCAAGTGCAGTGCTCGTTTTGCTCCATAAAAGTATGCTTCTTACTTTAATTTTGCAACGAGCAACAAGGTCAAGTGCATTTTGTTTATCTGATACTGTATCTGTAAAGAACATTTTTGTCTGTCTGACTGACCAATAATTCGAAACTAAGGTGTAAAAAATGTTTTAATATGGTGTGACATTTAACTTGAATAAGTGTTTTCAAATAGGATATAAAGTTTTAATCATATTAATTCTTAAGTAAAAAAAAAACTCAAAAATAACAAAAATTTTGGAAGTCCGTGGCAACACAAATTAATTTAAAAAAAATGGATTTATTTCACTAACATATTTGCGTAAAACATTTCACAATAGGAGATCCCCATTTAAGCAAGGAATTGCTTGTAATAGGGGACTCCGCTTTTCCAACATTATTGGCTATCAGTAAGCACATGAAAATAAAAACTAAGTAATTAACAGAAAAATAAAAAAGTAATTGGCAGAACAGAAGCCACCGACTTCCAAAATTTTTGTTATTTTTGAGTTTTTTTACTTATGTTTTGTGTTTTTAGTTTTTGAAGGCAGTTTTTATTTTGTTCAGTCCAGACCCAATGTCTGACTGTGTACTACAGTATCTTTCAAAGTAATATAAAACGAAAATAGAAACTTGAAGTAACACACATAAATCATCAATGTATACTTATTTCGTCGATTTTTTTGATCTTGATGAAATTTTCGAGAAGCACTGAACCGATCGCCATAAAATGTAACATATATGGGACCACCTCTGAATCATGACTTATCAAACAAAAAAAGAATCATCAAAATCGGTTCATAAACGACGAAGTTATCTGCGAACTAACATGAAAAAGCATAATATATACGGTCGAAATAAAAAACCTTATTTTTTTTTAAGTCGGTTAAAAATCCAATTGATGATGACGAACAAAAATTTGATAACTTCAGTTCAAAATAAAACCCGGCTGGTCAGATATCTATGTTTGTTTCACTATTAAAACAATGTTCACAAACTTTTTGTTAAAAGTGTAGTACCTATGCTTTATAAATAATGTAATCAACATCTGTACAACATTATTCTGGTCACACTGTCTTAAAAGTGTCATTATTGTTTGTGCTATCGCTGTCAATGTCATTCAATATCTGTCATCTGTCAGTCAATAAATAAATACAATTTGTATAATAGTAATAATACATAAGCTTCGTTTGTTTATAAAATATGAAAAACAGTGTAGTAGAATGAGATAAATAAAAGTGAGAAACTTGCTCTAAGATCGACATAATACACCATTCATGTACTCTATTTATTTCCGGCGACGAAGGGAAAGCAATGGAAAGAAAATGTTTTTATCAACACTCCACATTTAGTTTTAAGTTTCACTAATACTTGTGAGGCAAAAGTATTCTAATTCCTCGTCATGGAGGAGTTTATCGACATGATTCGACAACTGCCTTGTTTATGGGACACCGGGTGTCGGGAGTACAGAGACATGAGAAAGAAAGACGCGGCTTGGAAACGAATTGTTGCTGAAATAAAATGCAAAGATATACCTGATAGTAAGTGTTTAATAAGTAATTTGCTTCAGAAAACTAGTCTTTAGGCATAAAATTAATTTTGTGAACTTCCAAAAGACTACTGACAGAAGTGGACAAGATCTCAGCTGGAAACTTTATTAATGCACCTGCCTTATTATTTGTGCAGTAACCTGGGTTAACTGGTAGAAACTATTTAAGGCATTCAGGCAGTTTGTGCTTGAAGTTTAAATAAATAAATAAACAGCATCCCCCATTATTACTTTGATCCAGGGATTGATGTAGGCTTAGATATACACACAGATGTCTCATGTATTTAATGTGTTGAAAACATTGTTTATGTTAATTCCCTCTAATTCCAATAAAAAAGTTGCTGCTACTAAATACTTCCCATATTTATAGACATTTGTATAATTTCCAGTTAAAACTGCCAAAGCTGAGTGGAAGAAACTGCGGGACAGTCACAGAGACTCCTTAAAAAGGGCAAGAGCTGTAACCAACGGACAAGACATGGTCATCAATAATAAATGGAAGTATGCTGAGATAATGGAATTCCTACTCCCATTCATGAAAACTCGGAAAAGAAGACGAAGTCTAACAACATCGAGCGATGACAACAAAGAATCTTCACCGTCACCTTCCGACTCCTTTCTTGAAGTTCAACCATCTACGTCAAATACACTTAATTTCACAACGGAATCTCACACGAGCAAAGTGGACACATCCCTGCAAAGTGAACATGTGTTTAGAAAAAGAAAAATTGATAATGAAATCGGTGAAATAATGATTGATATGGATGATAGAAATAATTGTAGTTACGGGGAGCGTAACAAGCATCCATTAGATTCTTTCTTTGAGAGTATGTGTGAGACCACAAAACAGTTTCCCACGTGGCTACAGTACACGGTGAAAAGAAAAATATTTAATGTCATATCTGAGGCTGAGGATACATTTGAATCTTACAAATCTAGAGAATCAATTTTTTGATAATCTTCATGTTAATTGCCAATTATGATTAATTATTTACACTCCTTTTTAGAAAATAATGTTATTTTTGTTTTAGTATCCATTATTTATAAGAATAATATAAACCTGAAGAGATTTTTTGTTTGTTTACCACACTAATCTCTGTAACTACTACTACTCTGTGTTATATTTATTAGTATGTGAGATGTGGCTCAATTTGTATGAGAGAAAAATATTTGTAGAGACACAGTGGGTTGTTAAAGACTAATAAAAACAGTATATTAAAGGCAAAAAGAATCCTCTACATCCTACAGGAGTAACCGAAGGCATAATGAAGGTAAAACTGTGGAGCTCAGCTAGCCTATATTATTTAAAAACCAAAAGAAGTACAGCAATATATATTAATACTAGATGCCTCCCGCGGTTTTACCCGCGTTAAAATTGTTAATGTCACCTAAGGGTATGAAAAATAGTTAGTAGCCGATTCTCAGACCTACTGAATATGCATATAAAATTTGGTAAAAATCGGTAAAGCCGTCTCGAAAGAGTGACACGAGAAATCTTTATATATATAATTCTGCTGTGCGTGTGTATGTCATTGAACTCCTAAACGGCTTGACCGATTTGAATGAATTTTTCTGTATGCGTTTGAGTGGCGCCCTGGATGGTTTAGATTCACAAATCAGCCCGGCAGATGGCGCTAATTGCTTGAAAAAGCAAGTGATCTCGGAAACGACCCTAACGATTTCGCTGAAATTTGATATGTGGGGGTTTTCGGGGACGAGAAATCGATCTAGCTCAGTCTTATGTCTGGGAAAGCGCATGTTTTCGAGTTTTAAGTTAAAATGTTTGGCGCCCAACGAAGTGGGCACGGGCCAGCTAGTTTATATATAAGATAATATTTTTTAAATATATTACAGGGTGGACAAAATTCAATAGGCCCTGAAGGAAAACTATTGGAAATCGTAAAGGTGCGTCTATGCTCGGCGAACCGAGCACGAGCGGAGCCGTTGTCGGCTTCGTCGTTCGCGGCGCAAGTGTGGACGTACAACGAACCTACAACGATGACTGTCCTCAAGCGCGAAGCAAATCCTTTTTAACCGACTTCAAAAAAGGAGGAGGTTCTCAATTCGTCTGTATGTTCTTTTTTTTTTTTTTTTTTATTTGTATGTTTGTTACGCGATATCTCCGTCAATTGTAAACGGATTTTGATGGTTCTTTTTTTGTTTGATAGGTCATGATTCAGGAGTGGTCCCATATAAATTTTGTGGCGATCGGTTCAGTGCTTCTCGAAAAATTCACCAAGAACCAAAAAACTTGAGATACGCACACATCGTCTATGTATATTACACAGACGAAGTGTGCGTTTCTTCAAGTTTCTATTTTCGTTTTATACTGTTATACACAGTCAGACATTGAGAGTCGACACTAAAAAGTAAAAAATAAAAAACTTTTTCCAAAAAAAAAGAACCGCCTTCAAAACTAAAAACCCAAAAATAACTAAAATTTCGGAAGTTGGTGGCAACACAAATTAACTGTTAGAAAAGAAGCCACCGACTTCCGAAATTTTAGTTATTTTTGGGTTTTTAGTTTTGAAGGCGGTTCTTTTTTTTTGGAAAAAGTTTTTTTGTGCTCGTCAAAATACCGTCATCAAGCGGAACGCAGCTGAGTACAAACGAAATTCTCGCAGCGCGATCGCTCGAGGCTTGTAAGTCGGTCCACACTAGACGAATTGTGTTCGGCTCGTGCTCCGCTCGTGCTCTGTTCGCCTAGCATAAACGCACCTTTAAGATAGATTCTAGATTATTTTACTTAAAGGAAACATTCATTTGTTTTTAAAACTAGCGACCCGCCCCAGCCTCGAGCGGGTGTTACAAGTCTTTGAAAATCCAGGCTTTTACCCGGTGTGGACAATCCGGCTTAGTATTTGTAGTCCCTCAAAGTTAATGAATACCTATCAAAAGGCAACAAAATGGTTGACTGATGCCCATCACAACACTGTTTATGGCGTTATCAATTATCACATCCGACTAATAATAGTAATTATACTTAAATGTGAAGGTTTGTGAGTATGGATGTGTAGATACTTGTCACTTTTTCACGCAAATCCGGGAACGGGTTTTTTTGAAACTTAGTAATACAGGTTATCAGAATAACAGATAGGGTCCATAGCATCACGCTGTGGCCCACGGGAACGGCGCAGAAACCATAGACCTATCGCGGGTGAAACCGCGGGGACCAGCTAGTATGTAAATAATGCGAACTGTAGTTGTAGCGGATGTGTGATTTGTCACCAGTAGGCATATGCTTCATTGTGCTTCGTGTTTCGCAACTACTGTGACCAGGTCTTCGGGCTAATCAGGCCTTATTTATTGTGAACTCTGTGCATTCTGAAATTTCTTTAATCTTGCGACCGCGTCGCGCGCCAAGTCGTGATGGCCTGGGGGTTAAAGCGCCCGCCTCTCATACGGTTGTGGGTTCCAATCCGGGCAAGTTCAAATGTGACATTTTCTTTCTGAAATGTATCTTGGACATCTAAGACATCGATTAGGAAAACATCGTGAGGAAACCTGGACTTGTAGTTAATATGAGTAATCGCCAATCCGCCTTTAGCAAGCGTGGCGATCAATGCTTGTGCTCTTCTCTGTATGAGAAGAGGCGTTTGCCCTGCAGTGGCAGAACAGGTAGTAGGCTGGTATTGGTATTATTATTTAACAGCCACGTCAAAATAGCAAAATCGTGCCCTCAGCGCAATTTTTTTTAAAAATGTATAAGGATCGGATCGTGACCGAAGTCTGATCAGTCTAACTAATGGATATCGTGTCTCCCAGTGTGAAGTGTGGGTTGTGAAGGTCTGATAGGCAGTCGTTTCACGTAAAACATTGGTTTTCAACTGAATATGGTTGGGCTGGAAGCCGACCTCAATGGAGTTAGGAAAAGGCTGGGGCGATAAGGAATTATTTCTAAAAGATATAGAACCCGACAAAACTTTTTTAGGGTCACGCTTGAAAATTTAATGTCTGCTTATCTACTGTTGTCGATAAATCATTTAAATGTAACTTAGAATAAATATTGTAAGTAAATTTTTTATACAAATGAAAAGCACGAATTCCTGATATTTTCAATGAAGTGGTCATCCTATTTTTACATCCTACATAAGTTCATAATAATACATTAAGTATATCAAGACCGTTCATAATAATACATTATTGTGAGTTATAAATAATTTATAGTTCAGTGACTAACTACTTACTTTTAATTAAACGTTGATATAATTACAAAATGACAAAAAAATCTATCGTGTTTTGTTTTTGTGTTTTTGTTTACATTTTAAATGAAGTAAATGCAGAAGTTTGTGACCGTACCGAATTGTAAGTATTTTCATTTCAATTCACTATTTTACACGACTGCTCCTAAAATAGAGTACCTTGTTTGCTTTACCAAGCTTTATGCTACATACATGTACATTATACATGATATGTACTTAAGTACCTACGTTACCCTTTTCAGGATAACGAGGTTGGTGGAAGTAACGTCTAGGATTACCTACAGGGTGACCTACAATGGCCAATGTTACTATGGCTGTATCAAAACTCGATGGGAATCTTCAGTGAGACGCACGTATGTGCCGGTAAGTAATAAGTACCTAGTTATGTAGAAAAGGAATACGCACATTTAGTCAGCTCCATTCGCGGTTTTGCTAAACGATTTTGGTAACATTTGTACAGTTCGGCTTCTATCAGCCGCGTCCACCTTATGACCCTCAAAATTATCCATTTTGTATAAAGACACGAAGCTATGCGTTTGCGAATAACGCAGTATTATAATGCTCCCTGATTCTGAACTGGTGGCTGAACTTTACACGGTGGAGGAATGATCCGCTTGGGCGGAACACCGCCCGCCGCGGTGTCCTCTCGCGCCCGGTGCTGGATCAGGCCATGCTCCGGGGCGAGAGAGAATAGGGAGCCGTCGCCTTCTTTTGCGAAGCAGTCATGTTAGAGAGAGGACGGCGGAATGCGTGAGGCGGCGACAAGCATCACGCCTCGGTAGACCCAGGCGTCGAGAGTCGCAAGCCGACCTCCGGCCACTGTAGGCGCGTGTCTGCGGACGGCGAGCGAAGGGTAGCTCGCTGCTCGACCAGGACTAGGCCCGGGTCGACGGCGCGTCTTGCTCCACGTTCCCCTCAAAGAGCTGTCAGCACTTGAAGGGGCCCTCTAGGGCCAATGTCTGCTGGATTTGCGGAATTGTTCGATAGTTACCGTGACCCCGGAACATAAAGGGCAACTGAAGGAGCATGGGTGGGTTTTAGTCAGTTAGAGTCTGACACTCCCTCCCGCCCCGCCCAGGATGGGAGAAGTCATTTGATGATTTCCCATTCACAAAAAAAGTATTATAATGCTGACATCACTTCATCATCATTGAACTCAAAAATTCTTGATTTTATTTTTCATAAATAGTTTGTGCTTAATTCTTTGATATTTCAGAAAACAGAGTTTAAGACTGTCAAGTACTGCTGCAGCGGCTACATCAGGACCGATGACTCATCCAGCGATAGGTACACCTGCTTTATTTTTTCCATTAAGTATCTATTATTTTTTTATCTTCTTGGATAGTGTCCAACTATCTAGGTAACTATCTAGTGGTCGCTAGCTACTATACTGGGTATTCTATTACTCATACTCACTTGAGTGGCTGGTTTAATGCTCAAATTTCAAAACACAAATTACTGGGATTTAAACAAACCAAGCTGTGAAGATATTTTTGAATAGGTATATATGCCCTTAGTAACGACTTGCAACAATAGCATATTTAATTATACGTCTATCCTCAACTTTCAGTGACATTGTTTGCGAGCCAATATGCATGCCAACATGTAAGAATGGTCGCTGTAAAGCTCCAGGGGAGTGTGCGTGTGACACTGGGTACATTCCAGACCCTACGGACACTCACAACTGTCTACCATTGTGCGAGAAGGGCTGTGACCACGGCGTATGCGTAGCACCAGACACATGTCGATGTAATTTTGGATACAATTCTGTAAATAGCAGCTGCCAGCCAGTGTGTACCGACCCATGCCACAACGGCACCTGCACAGCCCCGGAGACATGTGAATGTCACTTAGGCTACAGAAAATCTGAGAAAAATGTTTGCGAACCGTATTGCTCTCATGGTTGCGGCAATGGGTTTTGCGCTGCACCTGAAAATTGCAGCTGCAATCCCGGATGGCGTCTAAATAAGGGTAAACATGAATTGGATAGTCTTTGTGAGCCATTTTGTTCAAAGCCGTGTAGTAACGCAGTTTGTGTGGCCCCTGAGACTTGCGAGTGTGTTGGACCTCTTTACAAAAAATCAGAGAACGGTATCTGTGAGCCAGTGTGCAGTCCTGCGTGTGGCAATGGAACTTGTATACAGCCAAATACCTGCAGCTGCTTTCCTGAATACCATGTTAAGTCGAACAGGTCTGATATCAATGAAACAGTGTGTTTACCAACATGCGTCGATTGCGGTGATGAATATTGTATAGCTCCTAACAAATGTAAACTACACGAAGCTGGCTCACCCGCCCCACAGGCAGAAGTAACACGATCCACGGATTACGGCGTATTTGATGATGAATATTCTGTATACGAAGATTATGAAGATGAAATATTTGATAAGACTAAGCCTATATTCATAAAACCGACGATCGAAAATGTCACGAATTCCAGTTCTACAGAAAAGATTACTGACTCTGATGAAAACACACTTTCTTATGAAACAACGAGATCAACGAAATATCCTATAAATATAAGTACGAAGTCTAATTATATTACTACTAATGATACTACTGCATCAGCAAGTACTTCGTGGTAAGTAAACTCGTTCAATCACAGGCAATAGTTTAGACGCGGGTAAATCCAGGTATAATGTTGTATTTGTCGGCTCAACTAACAAATACTCCCACTTGTGCATTCTAAATTGTTAATTATGAGCCAGCCATGACTGTTTTCCTCTCAACCGAAACCAGCATTTTATCCGATGTTGGAGATATCTTTCAAAGGGTATGAACGAATAACACTTATGGTGCAGTCAGGGCAGTTGGGTAAGCATCGTTACGTGATTGGTGCCTGGAAACGGGCATATTCATCGACGCAAACCTAAGAAACCGGCGTGAAACGTTGCGACGTTAAAACTTTCTTATCGATCTGTAAAAAGCTAAAATATAAAGAAAATTGTGAAAGTGAAGTAATGTCTTTTCTTAGAAGCTATAAATTATGATCATAATGTCTGTGACATACGGACAGAAGTACAGCGAAGTCTAGTCTAAAAATAAGGCTCCGTGGGCAATCTTCTTCTAGAATGCACCCTAAAAAGACAACTATTACATTTACTTAGCAATATGTTGGCCATTTCATAATAGAACTATAAGTTTTTCTGCAGCCTCTGTCCTTTTAACGAGTAGGTATTGTAATTCCAGGTTACAACAACATTGGGTATCTATATTCATCCCATTATTGCTAATAGTAACGGCAGCCATTATAATGATACTCGTGTGGCGTTGGGCACCTATTATCGTCTTCTTCAAAGGAAGAAGTTATGTGGTGGAAGGTACGGTTCTATAATCTCATCTCACTTTAAATTAACACATTTGGTCTTGTCCTCTTGGAGTTCTTGCGATGGTCAAGTAAAGGATTTGATGATTTTGCGCAAATTTTGTTTCACAAAATCATAAATAATGATCTGACTTTTAAATAGATTTTAATTTCAGACTCTTCTTATAAGTCTTTAAAAGAGATAAAAAAATAATATAATAAAACTTACTAAACCTTTTGAATATTATGTATTAAACTAAACTAGTGTAACATTATACTTACTATTTTCGTAATATTAAATTTTGGTGTTAAATTCCAACATTTCTTTACTTATTTTTCACATGGAATATTTAATTCCTCTTCGGTTCTTTGAACAAATAAGTATAGATACTTTAAACTCTATAAAATCACTATTTTTAACTACACTATAATTTATTCAGATTTATTATTATTATACAGTTATCATTATTATTTCTAGGTGAACCCACGCATAACAACGGGCCGCGGCCATTCGAGGAAATACAGATTTCAGCGATTAACGAAAAAGATAAAGCTGTAAAAAATAATGATGCTTAAAAGTTAAAACATATTATTGCTGTTTAGTTTAACTCTGAGAAATTTTGAATAATTTAGGAAAATCTATGAAACTTTATGAAAAACTAAGAAACGGTGAAAGTTTTTATTTAGCGCGGGGTAGGAGTGTATAATTATGTAATTGCTCAGTTTGATTTTATATTTTTAATTGCTAATAGGGATGTTGACTACATCAAAAGAATGACATTCTGTTTAGTCCGTCTGTTAGACAGTCCAAAAATACTGGACACATATTTTTTGCTTGATCAAATTAATAACAAAATACAAAGATCAAGAGCATCAAAGTTCCGGAGAGGGGGCTAGTGACGTCACTTCTGAGTAAAAATTATACAAAGGCGTGACGTTTCACGAAACTTCAACGCACTGTATTGTCGTCATTTTCTGTTTACGAGAAAAAAGAAAAAATACGTGTCTCTAATTTTTTGATTATCTAACTGACGGACTAATTACTTTTTTTTCGTCATCTCGCCTATTATTACTTAGAGTTTAGTGTTGTTTTGTATTATTTAAAAGTTTAGGTTCGCCTATGTTTTTTTCAGTTTATTTGGTGATTGGTTGTAAACCACTATTGTATTGGGGTTTATCCTAATGTAGTATAAAAACAATTCTTAAATGTTCTTACCTTTTTTTTTGTAATCTGTGAACTGTTGAAATATAGTACGATTAAATAATTTTGATTGTAATACAACATCAATTTTTACTTTTAGTTCTAAGTCAAACGTTTGTGGATGAATAGATACCTATATAGATGGATGTATATTTGGTTACGCAATATCACTAACGGTAAATCGGAATTAGCTTTAGTTTGGCACATGATTTTTAAGGTTATCACAGGTTAAACCACAGATTAATAAATAGTTACTACGTAACAGATACTTCACTCCAATACAAAAACCAAAATACCTACGCTATAATAGCCTACAAAATCATAATAATAATACCAGTTGTTTGCAGCAAGGAGAAATGTACCATAAGTACGCACCAAGAGAGTTGAGATTCTTTTGCCCGCCGCGCGACTAACGTGTGTTCGTGTCGTCCAGCAAATCTGCTAGGGTTATACGTATGATGACAATGGTAATAAAACGAATGTTTTAGAAAAACAATTATTATTTTATTTGTTGATCAAATATTTTTTAGTTTGATAAATTGACTGATGCATATTTTTCGTTCCTTGAATTCCCGACTAATACATTTTAGTGTCGAAAATATCCAAAACCGCGTGAATAATTTTAATAAATAATCAAAAGGGAAACAAGAGAATTGGGAAACAGGGGAATCGCACAATAATCACGTAATAATTACGTGGTTTCGGCATTTTGATAGTCAGCGCTGTACCCGTGACGCGCGAGCACTCAGGCGGGCGCGCGACAGCCCGGTGTTCGTTGTATCGTCGACGATACGCGAAGCGGTAGGCATAAAACGCGTGGCCTTGA
This sequence comes from Athetis lepigone, assembly GCA_033675125.1. Classification (NCBI taxonomy): domain Eukaryota; kingdom Metazoa; phylum Arthropoda; class Insecta; order Lepidoptera; family Noctuidae; genus Athetis; species Athetis lepigone. The sequence goes on along the minus strand of CM066226.1, from coordinate 978,483 downwards.
GCGAGTGACGGACGCCTGGTTAAACTCCTTATAAGCGAGTAAGCAAATATTCCCGCGCAAACTTCACGTGACAATGCGAACAAGCGCGGGAGAAATCATTGTTTGTTAAAGTTGTTTACTCTATGCTGCGTTCTAATTAAGTATAGATTGGAATTAAGCAGAGTTATTTATGTAAGTACTTGTCAACAATATTACATTAGATAATTATATAATAACCTCATAAATAGACAAATAATACAAGGATAATTGACATACAATTCATTGTATTGTTTGTCGGTAAAAAATAAATTATTACAAATAAAACAAAGATATTCATTTAAGTAATAAATTTCGGGATTACTTTAAATTAATTCCAAAACTTAAGGCGTTATCCTTTATTTTTTATTTTATTATTTAGTTTGGCTGTATAAAACTAGTGTCAGTACATAATAAATTAATAACCTAAATCCGAACGCTAGTAATAAATCATTGTTGGTTAAAGTTTCAGTGCTGCGTAACAAATTCCTTTTGGTTACTGTGGTTTACTCCGTACAAGATAGGATTACTAATAATACCGTTTTATCTCTCTGTGTAGACAAGTACGCTTCATGCGAATGCCGCAAGCAATGGTTCTAAATGAACGCTTTCATTCCATTAGTAATGATGACCTCAGCAGTCAGCCTTCTTTGTTTTGCTTCAGTATTACGGCGCGCGCGACGGAGGACGTACCTCAAAATGAATCATTACGTCTAGTAACACAACGTTTGTTAAAGTTCTATCCTCGTGTGTAAAAATAACAATACGTAAGTCAGCTTATTAAAAGCTTTACAGGACTCATTTCTCAAATAAAAACCAATACTTCAAATAAGTAAACATAATGCTGGCAACAACGTTTTATTGTCTTCTGTGGTGAGACTAATACAATTTACATTGTAGTTACACGAAAAAAAAATTGGTTAATCGGAGTACACTTAAATACACGATTGGAGAACAAGAAAACCTCCGGAGTACGATGGTCATAACTGATCAGAATCCAGTTGCATTAATTGGAAACCAAATAGATGAATTTAGGACACCAGAGGAAATTACAGAAGAATTGGAACCAATAAAGGAAATGTCTAACGAAAACAAAGATTCGGTTGGCGAAAAATCTTTGTGCGCGTGCATCGGACATTGTCTCTATTGCTGTGACTGTTCTCTTATTTGTCATGCTTTTTTAGGTTGTATGACTTTATGTATAGTTAATGCTCTTTTATGCAAATAAACATGCAAATAAACATGCTGATTGACTGGCAGGAAGGATGATAAAGTATTTTCGCATTAACACTTTCCTGTTTTTTTCTCGCCTTCTTCTTGAAAATGAACTTTTTGAAAGCGCGGGAGAAATCATTGTTGGTACCTACTTAAAAGTTGTTTACTCTATGCTGCGTTATAAATAAGTATAGATTGGAATTATGTAGAGTTATTCATGTACTTGTCAACAATATTACATTAGATAAAGAAATAATAACCCCAAAATTAGACAAATAAAACAAGGATAATTGACATACAATTCATAGTATTGTTTGTCGGTAAAAAATAAATAATTACAACTAAAACAAAGATTTTCATTTTGGTAATAAATCTCGGGATTGCTTTAAATTAATTCCAAAACTTAAGGCGTTATCCTTTATATTATTATTATTTTTTATTTTATTATTTACTTTGGCTGTATAAAACTAGTGTCAGTACATAATAAATTAATAACTAAATCCGAACGCTAGTAATAAATCACTGTTGGTTAAAGTTTCAGTGCTGCGTAACAAATTCCTTTTGGTTACTGTGGTTTACTCCGTACAAGATAGGATTACTATCAACTTTGATACGGTCAAATACCGTTTTATCTCTCTGTGTAGACAAGTACGCTTCATGCGAACGATAATGATAAATCTCAACAGTTCAAATACTCTACTTCATACATTTTCGCAGACGATTTAAAACTAGCACGCATAATTTCTGATGAATCTGACATTGGGTTGCGGAATGTTATGGGGTTGCGGAATGTTATGTTTATAACAGCTACCGTGACCCTGGAACATAAAGGGCGATCGAAGGAACATGAGTGGGTTTTAGTCAGTAAGAGTCTGACACGCCCTCCCGCCGCACCCAGGACGGGAGCAGTCATTGGATGATTTCCCACTCAGCAAAAAAAAAAAAAATGAATCTGACATTTCTCTACTACAGTCAGATATAGACAGCTTAAATCAATGGTGTATTGATAACAAAATGTATATAAACTGTTCTAAGTGCTACCATATTTTTACCAGAAAGCGCAACAAAATTCAATCCTCTTACAACATTCAAGATAATACACTGACTGAAGTTACAGTAATCAGAGATTTGGGAATTCACATGGACAGCAAAATTAATTTTATAGAACATATAGACAAGTTAGTGAACTCCGCATACCGTGCACTTGGTTTTGTATTGTGAACATCAAAAGAGTTTAAAAAGACATCTACCATCTTACTGCTATATAATAGCTACGTGCGCAGCCAATTAGAATACTGTAGTTCAGTTTGGAGCCCTTCGTACCAAGTTCACATCACTCGAATCGAAAGAGTTCAAAAAAGACTTGTTCGCCATTTAGCTTTTCGATCTAAACTGCGAAGTTCTAGGTCATATAATGACAGGCTTAAACATTTTAAACTTACAGATCTGAAATCTAGACGAATGATCCTTGACCTGACATTTCTTTATAAATTACTCAATAATACGATAGACTGCCCGGATCTTCTTGGTAAAGTTTCCATAAATGTCCCTTCTAGAATCCCACGTTATCCGCGTCCTTTATTCAAACCTCCACAATGTCGAACAAATTTGGGTAAGCATGCACCACTTGCCAGGATGATTGAAGAGTATAATGCCGTGACTAGTTCTTCGCCAGACATAGATATCCTTTTTAATACATTAGGAAAATACAAAGCCCTAATACACGCACATCTCGCTGTTACATAGGTGTTGAAGTAACTTAACGTAACTTAACTTTCTGTAATATATATTTTTTTATTTTTATTTTCTTGTTTACGTATTTTTTGTCCCGTGTATTATTAATTTATACCATTTTATAGTTTGAATGTTCGGTTGTATGTTAAAATTTTTATGTTTATATTTAATTGTATATTCTCGTTGTGTCATTTTGCACAAAAACTTCTAAAAGGTAACAAGTAACATGATATGGCATTTTAGATTTTAATGAAAAAAGTGTGATATAGAATGTACTTTCAAAATTGGTAACCCTTTTCAGACCGCGACCGTAATATTTAGTTTGATTTTAATTTCTTCTGTTTTAATGATAATTTAACTTTAATTTTAATAATTACTAGATGACCCGGTGAACTTCGTATCACTTACATATTAATGTAAACAAAATTTATTTAAACCATATCACCTTTATTCATAAAGGATTTGTATCGATTTCCCCACATTATCACAATCTAGATTCACGTGTGTAGGAGTGGCCTAATAGTTGTTTAGTAATCTGGCAATACTGTTATTGTCGCTATCCCCTAACTTTTGAAGAAAAGATAGTTGAAAGGATATGTTATGAAATGGGCTTTTAGTTTAAAAAAAAGTCCAGGATGGCCATACAACAACAAAAAAAGTATATTAAAAACACCATTATTTAATCAATACATCTATACTAATATTATAAAGAGGTAAAATTTGTAAGTTTGTAAATTTGTATGTAGGGGGTAATCTCTGGAACTACAGGTCCCATTTAAAAAATTATTTCAGTGTTAGATAGCCCATTTATCGAGAAATGCTATAGGCTATATACCATCACGCGACGACCCACGGGAGCGGAGCAGTAACGAAAAATGCGGGTGAAACCGCAGGGGACAGCTAGTCATTATATATAATAAAATCAAATAATCAATATATAATAAAATTGTAAAAGGTCGGTGTCTGTACATGGAAGATAAATAAGAAAAACTTAATTAGGGGATTTTTATATTCGCAATAGAACCCAAAACAATGATTTTTAGAATTTTTGTCTGTTTGTCTGAACGTTTGTTCGGGCTAATCTCAAAAACGGCTTAACCTAATTGAATGTGGTTTCACTAATGCGTTGCGATTTGCTGGGGTCTTTGTTTTGTTTCAAAGTGAAAATAATGATCATCCCAGGTAGCTTTCCTTCGTGCAGGTTCTATCCCTGTTGTAAAATGTGTTTGGTTGTCGATGCGTTCGTGATAAATATTGGGTCGTTTGGTCAAAAACAAAAAGTAATCAATTAATTCAGTAATAATTGTTTGGTTCTATCCCTGATTCGATTTGTATGTGGGGTGTCGTTTCGTATGCTTATGAGAGTGCGTCGTGAAGCAAAATTAAACACCCGGTCTCAGTCTTCTATTGTATGTGGGTGGAGTCATTGGAGAGATACATTCATCATTGTTTGAGGAGTGGCTGGAGAGGCGCCACGGCGCTCTCACGTATCGCCGGACACAGCCTAGGTCCTCACCGGACATGGAGATTTCAGGAGGTTCCTGTGTCAGATTTCGGGCGGAAGCGCTGCCTAGGTGTCACCACTGCGACAACGGTCGCCTGGAGGACTCGGTGGAGCATACGGTGAAGGTATGTTGTGCTTGGGCGGGCTACCGCCGTGTCCTTGCGGACGGCGAGCGATAGGTAGCTCACCGGCGGATAAGGAGCAGGCCCGTGTTGTCGGCGCGTTTGTTCCACTCTTACCTCACAGAGCAGTCAGCACGTGACGGAGCCCTCTAGGGCCAATGCCTGCCTGAGTTTCGGATCATAAAAGTCAGTAAAAGTCTGACACTGAGGCTGAGAGAAGTCATTTGATATATGTATATTATAGTTAAGATTATAGTAAACTCACTGACTGATATCAACGTTTCTGTTATTTCAAACCGTATTAAATGGCTTTAAAATAAAACTAACTAATTATTTGCATGATTTGTATTTATGAAAATGATTCCATTCGTATTTTGAAAACAATTAAACATTACTTGTGTCAGGTTGACGGGTTGTAACCTGGTATACCGCCGTTTACCCGAATTTTATTTGCGCTAATTTCATTTGCCATAATAGTCAACAGCCATAATATCATACGACATAATACTCATTTGCCCTACTGTCATTTGCCATATTAGTCACGTGCCAGAATCATTGTTTCCCATAAAGTCACTTACCATAACATCATTTGCCATAATCATTGTAAGCCATAATTATCACATGTCCTAATTATCACATGCCATAATTATGATATGCCATAACATAATTTGCCATCGACATCGGGTGTATAACGGTTGTTTATATCAAGAGAAATTGGATGCAATTGGGACTTTAGGGCACCCCGACTCGGACAGGTTAGGTTAGAAGGGGATGGCGGGGTCGTGTGAGCGAGCGAAGCGAGCGAATAGACCCCGCCATTCCCTTCGTGGTTGTTTTTTTATAAACCACACAGAAGTAGGAGCCCCGCGAAGCCTAGCCCACCATCAACCATGCACAGAAAAAAAAAACCATTACGGGGCTTAAATATTTGTCTAATACTTGTTATGCCATTTAAATATTATGCCATTTAAATATTATGTCTAATAATTATTATGGCACATAAAAATATGGGAAACAATACTTATGGCATTCGTATCTTATGGTATCTAAAATTCGGGCAATTAAAAGTATGTCATATGTCTTTTAGGGCAAATGAAACATTCGGGCAAATGAAATTCGGGAAAATGATGATTATGGCATATAATCTTCGGGCAAACAATAGACAACCTTGTAACCTCTATGGTTGTAACTGTAACACTTGAATTTGACACTTGATTTGCCGGTTACTATGACAACGACATCCAACAGAACATGGACAACTTTTATATGGGAAAATGGAATTGTTGTTTTACTCTATCCTTAGACTCTATCTTTCTCGCAATTTTTTCTTATTTGCTCACCGTTTAGACCTACCCTGGACTACGACAAACATTTTAAACCCAAAATCAGCTCAATTGGCCCAGCCGTTCTCGAGTTTTAATCAGACTAACGAACATCAATTCATTTTTATTTATATAGATTAATATTACAATGTTATTATTTTTTGCATGATGTGGTCTTCTTTAATTGGAGGAGCACACGACTTTTACAATTGTATTTTTGTTTTAAATATTGTGCATGTAATGTGTATTCTCTGTTGGAGACCCTAATAAAATAAATAAATAAAATGCGAATGCCACAATCAATGGTTCTAAATGAACGCTTTCATTCCATTAGTAATGATGACCTCAGCAGTCAGCCTTCTTTGTTTTGCTTCAGTATTACGGCGCGTGCGACGCAGGACGTACCTCAAAACGAATCATTACGTCTAGTAACACAACGTTTGTTAAAGTTCTATCCTCGTGTGTAAAAATAACAATACGTGAGTCAGTTTACTAAAAGCTTTACAGGACTTTTTCAAATAAATACAAATATAAATAAATGAATATAATGCTGGCAACAACGCTTCACTGTCTTCTGTGGTGAGAGGAGACTAATACAATTTAGGGTCCGTTCCAAAAAGGGTAAAAATTACACGGAGTAGTGCGAAAGTTACTCTAGAGCGTTCCGAAATGAGCCGAGTGAAACCGAGGGTAACCGAACCATTACTCGACAGCTACCCGAGCAGTATTTTGGAACGCTTTCGGTAGAGTAATTTTCGCACTGACAAGTGCGATTTCTCACCCTAGGCTGAGCGTCGTTAAAAATTACCTGACATAATATGTCAAAATCATATATGCGCCAATGTTGAAGTTTGATGTTGAAGAATGGATTTATTAAAGTAGAAACGAACAGGTAGTACTTATTTATTTGCAAAATATGCTTAAAAAACTCGATTTTCCTTCTTTGCAATAGAGAGAAAAGGTTATGTTGACAGTGTCATCATACGACCCTAACCATCATGACCCTAACCCGTTCTTCCAAAACAGTAAATCGCTCTGTAGCGTTCAAAAACAGTATAGCCGTTCTCTTTCTTTCGTTGATTCTATCTCTTTTTAATTTCCGAGTGAATTATTCGCACGTTTTGGAACGCAGCCTTACTTTGTAGTTACACGCAAAAAAAATTGGTTCATCGGAGTATTCGGAGTTCACGGAGAGTGACACAATTGGTTCATCGGAGTACACTCGAATACAAGATTTGAGAAAAAAACTCCTAAGTACGATGGTCAGTACTAATCAGAATCCACTTGGATTAACTGGAAACCGAAAAGATGAATCTAGAAAACCAGAGGAAATTACAGAAGAATTGGAACCAATAATATAAATGTCTAACGAAGAAACAGATTCAGATGGCGTAAATTGTTTGTGCGCGTGCATCGGACATTGTCTCTATTGCTGTCACTGCATGATCTCTTATTTGTCATGCTTTTTTTGGTGGTATGACTTATATTATAATTAATGCTCTTTTATGCAAATAAATTAACATGCTGATTGACTGGCAGGAAGGATAAATACCCATGAATGATAATAAAGTATTTTCGCATAAACATTTTCCTGTTTTTTTCTCGCCTTTTTATTGAATACTAGCTTCTGCCCGCGGCTTCGCTCGCGTTAGAAAGGGACAAAAAGTAGCCTATGTTACTCCCCATCCCTTCAACTATCTCCACTTAAAAAATCACGTTAAGCCGTCGCTCCGTTTTGCCGTGAAAGAAAGACAAACAGACAGACAGACAGACAGACAGACACACTTTCCCATTTATAATATTAGTATGGATGAACTTTTTGAAATTATTATTCTTGTTTAGGCCAATTTATGTTTTATTTAAAAACTTATTGATTTCGCCCGAGGCTAAGCCCGCGTAATTGTCATCTCAATTTAGGTTTAGAATTCCAAAAATCCTTTAGTGCTGCAAGATTCGTCTCTAGGACCAGAGGTTTGGGCTCTGTTCAATAAAAATTTTGTTGACTTCTTCATAATAAAGTTTTATTGGTAGGCTATCTATTTATAAAAAGTTTCTTAGATATTTGCTTCTTTTCATGAGTCAATTGCGTATTTCGTATTCGTTACATTTCAGTCACCCGTTACATTTTTAGCAAAAAATAAAATCTATACTTACTAATCCATACTAATATTATAAATGGGAAAGTGTGTCTTCCTGTCTGTCTGTCTGTCTGTATGTTTGTCTTTCTTTCACGACAAAACGGAGCGACGAATTGACGTGATTTTTTAAGTGGAGATAGTTGAAGGGATGAAGAGTAACATAGGCTACTTTTTGTCTCTTTCTAACGCGAGCGAAGCCGCGGGCAGAAGCTAGTATAGAATACAATAAAGTTATACTATGTTTACTCTACACATCAGTACCTACTTTGTACCTTAAAAAAGTAGGATAATTTAATAATCAAATAATGTTTTATGCAAGTCAGACTGGTAAAATACGATTATTTAGGAAAGTGCATACATAAATATTTGTTGTCGGGTTTGGGAAAGACGGCTGTGTGTAAGTTGTCCCAATATATTTATAAATTTTTAGTTTAATTATTACTTCAATAAACTTTATTTTCCGTCTGCGGTGTCAAAGAGTCACGACCAATTTATTTGAAAATAATATTTTAATCTGATATATTTTTCCTTCATGTTCATTATATTCTATTGATAAAATAATAAATAATACCAGCCTTTAACTGTCCCACTGCAGGGCAAAGGCCTCTTCTCATACAGAGAAGGCACAAGCATTGATCACCACGCTTGCTCAAGACGGGTTGGCGATTTCAGACTTATATTCGCTACAAGTCCAGGTTTCCTCACGATGTTTTCCTTCACCCATGTCTGCGATGTCTAAGATAATCTTTGGAAAGTACATACCTATCAATTGAAAAAGTCACATTGGTACGTGCCCGGATTCGAACCCACAACCACTTGCATGAGAGGCGGGCGCCTTAACCACTAGGCCATCACGACATTTTCTATTGATATTCCTGCCCAAATATTTTACAGGAAACGTAATGGATAACTATTACCTACTTATTTGTTACTAGCTAACACATGTTGCCCTGTAAGTAGGTACTATTATAATATAACTAGCTTTTGCCCGCGGCTTTGCTCGCGTTAGAAAGAGACAAAAAGTAGCCTATGTTACTCTCCATCCCTTCAACTATCTCCACTTAAAAAATCACGTCAATTCGTCGCTCCGTTTTGCCGTGAAAGAAAGGCAAACAGATAGACAGACACACTTTCCCATTTATAATATTAGTATCTATGGATAATTACAATATAACGCCATGTTAGTTTAAAAGATAAATACATACTACTTATCACATTCTAAACATTTCATAAACAAGATCAAAATAATTACACCTAGAAGGTTTTACCGATTTTTTAAACAAAGAGCTTTATCTGACTCCAAAATATTATTTGCATCGACATGATAGCCTTATTGAAACTGACTACGTGTGTATGTTGTACATGGCTTAATTTGGCGGTTTATTAAATAATTTCTGAATTTCTTGACTTACAAATTGTATCAAAGCTATGATGGCTAAAGCTACAAGTAAGATAATATAACGCATACGCCGCAAACACCACAACTGTTTAGAAACAATGTGTAAACAAGATTCTTCTTCTAGCGCAGCAGGATCTTCTCGTGGAAACATTCTCGTTTCTCGTACAACTCCTTGTTCGTCCACTACGAATATATTTTGTGGAGTAATATCCATTTTTAATTCAATAGTTTGCTACGACTGATGAATCTGTAACAAGAAAATTATAAGCAATACAGTGTGATTACCAGAGCGTTCGAACCTTACAACAACCAAGCGATAGCCGGCTGTCGCGTTGCTATTGTCTTTCTATTGTGTCTCGATTCACTTTTGTTCGAAGATTCATCTAAAGTCACCGTTGCTCGCGGCATCAACACGCCGAAGTGGAAATGTGCCGGTCATGTCTGAAGATGGATAGAAGTCTGAAGGTCAGTAGATCATGTTTCAGAGTGTCACCACGTTAAGATACCGTAGGACTCCCTGCCGCACGATGGACAAGCAATTTAAAGAAGGTGCTAGACAGAGGTGGGATGCCTCATGGGAGGTGCTTTTAAAAAAATGATAAAATGTTATTTATTTTGGTCAGGCCGGTGTCTCCCAGCTGACTACTCTGAGAATAAACATCCGAAACCATCCATCCAACCACTGCTCCCGTCCTGGGTGCGGCGGAAGGGCGTGTCAGACTTTTACTGACTAAAACCCACTCATGTTCCTTCGATTGCCCTTTATGTTCCAGGGTCACGGTAACTATTATAAACATTCCGCAACCCCGGCAGGCTGTAACACTAACGCGCCGTCGACGCGGTCCTAGCCGGGCGGCGAGCTACCCATCGCTCGCCATCCACAGAACCGAGCCTACGGTGGCCGGTAGTCGTCTTGCGACTAAGCTCTCTTGATTAGAAATAAAAGCACTCATATTATGGGCCAAGATTGGCATGGCTGGTGCTTTTTAGGAAGGTCAGCAGTGGGTATGTCCTCGTTCTAACTGGCCTTGCGGACTGTGCTTCATTTCTATCATGGGCTGGTCATCTAGCCAATGTAAGTGTAAGAATGTGTGTCAATGTAATGTAAGTCATGCATCTTAGTGTAATGTCTAAGACCAAGAAGAAAAACTGCTTTGTCAAAAATGTTCTTCGACGGCAATCGGTTGTCAACATCTCACCGGTTTAGACAAAATACCTAATTGTTTAGGTTTCTGACTATCCGTGTCACGGCTGTCAATGATCTACGAATGACTAGGGACATAGGCTGCATGTACTCTTTGAAGCGCGGGATGTTAGTGATGTCCTAGATAAACCTAAGAGTACGTATGGAGTTTCTTGCCCATTCTTCTATATACAAAACAATCTTCTGGAATGGGCGACTAGAATCAACTATTTTTAAATGTAGTGGATGTTCCAAAATGCCTCAATGCTATGCTCTAATGGAAATAAACAATTTTACTTTGACTTTAAAACTTACCTTTACTTTAAATGTCGTTAAATACCAGTTCCAAGACGAGCTGCGACAAGTGCTATGGTAACGTACTGGGGCTGCTATAGTTTAAGTATTACACAATGTTTGACACGCAGTAAATATTTTGTTATATTTTTTTTATTAATAGAATATTCAATTTAGCTTTAACAACTGCCACACCACAACATCACAGGAAACTATATGAATAAATTACAATAAAATCTGATTGCTACAATGTTGCTATTATATGTAGTTTCCTATTAGTTATAGTATGAACAGTCAGCAAAGTAGATAACTATACAGGGCCGTCACATACAGTTTAAGTTTTCTCAAAAACCCATAAATATTTTTACATAAAAATTTAAACTATAGTAGAAAATAACTAGTTCTTCAATTAGGTTAAATTTTATTTGGTTTTCAAGAAAACCTCAATTGTAGATGATGGCCCTGTATACTTATATACTTTATGCATGTATTTAGTGTTTATTACGTCTTGTTTAAGAGATATATTAATTAATTAACCTGTCTGTTATGTATCGACCCGGTATCAGGACTGAAAAACCTTTTTTTTGTGGATGGCATATTATGATATCATCACATGACTTATCCCCATAACAATTTTACTTTGACTTTAAAACTTACCTTTACTTTAAATGTCGTTAAATACCAGTTCCAAGACGAGCTGCGACAAGTGCTATGGTAACGTACTGGGGCTGCTATAGTTTAAGTATTACACAATGTTTGACACGCAGTAAATATTTTGTTATATTTTTTTTATTAATAGAATATTCAATTTAGCTTTAACAACTGCCACACCACAACATCACAGGAAACTATATGAATAAATTACAATAAAATCTGATTGCTACAATGTTGCTATTATATGTAGTTTCCTATTAGTTATAGTATGAACAGTCAGCAAAGTAGATAACTATACAGGGCCGTCACATACAGTTTAAGTTTTCTCAAAAACCCATAAATATTTTTACATAAAAATTTAAACTATAGTAGAAAATAACTAGTTCTTCAATTAGGTTAAATTTTATTTGGTTTTCAAGAAAACCTCAATTGTAGATGATGGCCCTGTATACTTATATACTTTATGCATGTATTTAGTGTTTATTACGTCTTGTTTAAGAGATATATTAATTAATTAACCTGTCTGTTATGTATCGACCCGGTATCAGGACTGAAAAACCTTTTTTTTGTGGATGGCATATTATGATATCATCACATGACTTATCCCGCCCTGGGCGGGGCGGTCTCTCCCGCCGCTTAGACTTTTACTGACTAAAACCCAAGCAATGCGCCTTTAGTTGCCCTTATGTTTCGGGGCCACCCACGGTAGCTCTTTCGTACAATCCTGCAACCACGGCGGCAGAGTATGGTTTGTAGAATATGGTTTGTATTACCCAAGTAACGCAAATATTTTGCTAATACGTAAAAGTGAATTCGCGTTATAGCTTCCTATTAGTTTAAGAGCTTATGTAGGAACTTTTTTTTTTTTTGGTGAGTGGGAAATCATCCAATGACTGCTCCCGTCCTGGGTGCGACGGGAGGGCGTGTCAGACTCTTACTGACTAAAACCCACTCATGTTCCTTCGATTGCCCTTTATGTTCCAGGGTCACGGTGACTACCTATACACATTCCGCAACCCTTATGTAGGAACATAAATAAAATAAAGTGCACATGTTTCTATCACGACTTGTTTGGTACTTAGTTGGTGGTGGTTGAATAATCTAATGGAAAGATATGTTCATTATATGCAAATTTCCTGATTGTAAAATAATCATTGATCGGAATTTTGGGTGCTATTTATTTGGGTTTGTTCCCGTTGTCCCCGTATGCCATATCCCCGTCACGAGGACAGCGGGACGTGATTAAATTTATTTCCCGTTGTCCCCATAACGTACATTTGGCTATCGTATAAACTAAACTAAACTTAAAATTCACAGTTTTTTTTAATTTACTCCGGACTCTAACGTATGTAGGGACTACAAAAGAAAACTGTTCAATTCTTAATTTCTTTTATCAGGAATAAAATAAATAAATAAATAAATATCCGGGGACAACTCACACACGGTCATCTGATCCCAAACTAAGCAGAGCTTGTACTATGGGAACCAGATAACTGATATACATACTTATATAATTTATAAATACATACATATTATAGATAAATTACACCCAGACACAGAACAAACAATCATGCTCATCACACAAAGTTTGTCCTGGGTGGGAATCGAACCCACGACCTCTGGCTTAGCAGTCAGGGTCACTAACCACTACACCAACAGGCCCGTCAGGACAGGAATGTCGATGAAACATAAAGAAATTACTCTGGTATATATTTTATAAGTTAAATAATTTATTTTCGATGTCGATGTATCCCACTTTATGATGATCCTCCGCCCGAATACTGAAACGCTACTCAAATATTTAAGAGCTGCTTAAACGATTGAGCAGCTCTTAAACTTTGATTTCATATTATAAAAACTTACTTTTGAGTATCTGTTAAAATTAAGAGCTTCTTAAATTAAGTGGTGTAAAAACGCCACTCAGTACGAAATTCGTATCAGAAACGCTACTCAACGTTATCTAGCCGTCAAATCAACTGTCAATCTTATATGAGCAGCCCCTAAAGAGAGTGGTCCCGAGGACTCTTAAATGTAGCGAAATCAATTGAAACTACATAAAAAGTGCTGAAAATATTACCATATACCTTATTTACAATCGCCCTTGTATTTTCTTTCGAACCACGAAAGATCACATATCAGGCGCAGAAAAGAAAGTTGACGCCGATAAATAAGTTTAAAGTACAGTGTTTCATGGTTTATGTAGGTACTCAGTACTTTTTTCTTTATCCCAAGTCTGTGAACGATAGAAAAACACAACATATTCACAAACGATTTATTTTCGCAGAGCGCGGATTGTAGTACATTTCTGTTGTTCACAGATTGATAAATTTTCTTTTACAATAAAATATATTATTGTTGCGAAAAGATATCGTAAGTCTGTGAACTGTAGAAATACACTATATACCTACTTAATCGTAAACGATTTATTTTCGCAGTTTGCGGATTGTAGTACATTTTCGTTGATGAATTATCTTCACAACGATTCATTTTCGTAGTGTGCGCATACCCTAAATATTCGTACGTAAGAGGTCAATCAGGCAAGTGTAACGTTCCAATCTACGATATTTCTATCTTTCGAAAAAATATTTTCAAATGACGATTTTTTTATTTTCTTTTGGAATTAATGTAATTTTTATGTAAATAAATACATAATTTCAATCTCAATTCGACTGCCGCAACGAACAGTATCGAATCTGCAAAATCTTAAAAAAAATGTTTTACTACCAATTGCTACAGTAAATAGGATACTTTTAAGTACTTTTTTTTTTTCGAAAAACGTACAATTTGACTTATTTTTGAATTGAACAATATCGATACTTCAGCTATTGAGCAAAGAACAGAATCGTACGTGGTAGTTACGATACTGTTCCACGCAGCGACAAGCGCGCGCTGTGCGAAACTGCCAGAATCGTCAGTGTTCTCCGCGATTTAAGGAAAAGAGGACGCGTGGTTAACTAGTAAAACTATCGAAACTGGTATATTCGATAGTATTATAGGTTTATGTGTTTTCGACAAATATTGTAAGTGGCTGTTTCGATAGTATTCATGTACAAATTTTGTTTAATAACTATCGAAAGTGGTTAATTCAATAGTATTCTAGGTATATGTGTTTCCTACAAATATTGTAAGTAACTGTTTCGATAGTATTTGTGTTCATTATCTGTCAGCCATAGATCGAGAATAGCTCTTTTGGTAGTTTAGTTCCAAAATAATTATGTAATGGATACTACCGTTACAAGTTTAACACAGTATACTTGTTCAATTGGCAGATTCGATAATAGACAGGTGTAAAACTATAACACCATTACTAAGACTTTGCTGTAGATCTGTCGGTTTGTTTGTCTGTGTGACTGGCCGTTTGTCAACAGACTGTATTTCATGAACCGTGATAGTTAGACAATTGACATGTTCACAGATGATGTATTTAGAAAGTAATGAGTACTTATTTAAGGGCCCCCCATACAACCGACGTGTTTTTCTTTGCTATTGAATTTTGTACATGTCTGGTTTTTTATTTACTCAATTATTTTGATTTCATTTTTAAAGTTGCAAAATATAATTATGTTTTCTTTTGTTATAGTATCCCTTGTACACTACCATTACTATACCCAAGAGGAATAAAGAATTTTAAATAAACGGTTTTTCGGTGACAGTCTGGCAGATGACTCCAATAATGTGATACTTGGCAGTGTTGAAGTCACACCAATGCCATCACCCTTCTCAGGACAAGAATTCGCCTTCACATCTTCACTAACTATAGACTCTGGGGGCCTACCACAAGCCCTTATAGCCGTATTACTTTGATATTACTTTCAGTGGGAAAGAGACGGCGCTAGACAACGTGTCTAACGCTGTCACTTGCACAACAGGAATAAAACAATCTTACTTTACTTAAGGTCATGGTAAGGGGGCTGAACACACCACATAACATTAAGTGGGATCCCTTCTTTTCGCATAATGTTCTTTGTCCTAATATACTTCGGCATAACGATTTTGGCACAATTTGTTTTGGCATAATAATAATTCGGCATAATTTTTTTAGGCATACATTTAATGTTGGCATAATCATGTTAAAGACTAATTTGTTTTGGCATAAATTTGATTCGCATAACGTTAGTAGGCCTAATGACTATTAGCATAACGTTAGTAGGCCTAAAGACTATTAGCATAATAATATTTAGGCATAAAATGAACATAAATAACAAAAACAATTTTCATGCAAATGATTTATTATAAATGTACTTGACATTATGTAAAGCAAACCAATTTGCTAAAGTTTCTGTAACAATCAAATAATATTGTTGGTTAAAAAATTAATATGCTGTGCTACAAAAGTTAGTGACAGAACCAAATTGCTGCAAAACCGACTCCACGTAGTCTTGTTTGTCCTACCCCTAGAGTGTTATTTAAAATCGCGTAGGCGCGTAGGGACAAGGCGGCCCGCGGGCTAAGGAGCAGGCGGCTGCAAGCGAGCCGCGGTGGTGAGCGAAAGCCGTCTGCGACGATTAGAACGCGTGGGGCCGCCGGAGTCCCGCAGCGCCGGAGCCGTCACAGACACCCTGTTGCATGTTGCATGCTTGCTTGAATACTGCATGCTTGCTTGCATGCTGCATGCTTGCTTGCATGCTGCATGCTTGCTTGCATGCTGTATGCTTGCTTGCATGCTAAATGCTTGCTTGCATGCTGCATGCCTGCTTGCATGCTAAATGCTTGCTTGCATGCTGCATGCCTGCTTGCATGCTTGCTTGCATGCGTGTATAGTGTCTAATATTCCAGGTGTATATATTTTTTTCATTGTTATACCTATAAAAATATGTTTTAATATTTTTATGCGTAATTTATGCTTAAAATTTATGCTTTAGGATATTATGCTTAAAAAAGTTATGCTTTAGAACTTTATGCTTAATAAGTTTATGCTTTAGAATATTATGCCTAATCATTATTATGGTTAGAGACATTATGCCTAAAAAAATTATGCATGAGCTGTTATGCGTAATTATATTATGCGAAAATATAATTATGCCAAACAACATTATGCTAAGTTATATTAGGTCTTAAAATTTTATGCAAATGGATAGGGAACCAACATTAAGTAAGTCAATACCATCGCTTTCCAAAGGACACTTCCTTTTGATTAACGTGTTGCCACCTGTTATTGAAGACTTTACTAACAATTACTGTAACTTAAGAACAATAAATGCCGTCACTACCCTTGGGACAAGACCGTCCGATTGAAATATTTCCATTGATTACAGGGTCTTGAACCCTGTCGAGACTATTTGTGAAAAAAGTACTACAATTTCGCCTTCGAACAGAGAATATTGTGTCAATGAAACACGGATCTTTGTAACTGAAGACACTGAAAACATCCCAACTCTAAGTTCATTAATTTCGATATTTGACACTGAGAATCCTCATACCCCTTATTCATCCACTACACGTAAACGTAAAGTTACATAAAAAAACCGATCCTGGTCGTAATCGAAAACGTCACATTAATAAATGGACTGATGTTCGTAGGAAATTGTAAACAAATTCTGGCATGCAATATATTTCTAAAAAAGGGAAGACCATACCAGCTAAAACCATAAACCACCATGCCCTCAGACCTGTAAACTGAAATGCACCAACTATTTCACGAAAGACATTTGAATAACTATTTTTGAACAATTTTAAAAATTATCGAATCACACTATACAATGAGAGTATATAAATAAGTTTACTAAACAAATTGAAAAAAAAAAAGAGATTGAAGGTCTATCTAGGCAAAAATTTATTACAAAATATTACTTACCTACAATTTTTTTTAATAAGACTAAAAATTAATTAAACATTGCCATGTTGCTCTAATTACTGGTATCATCTATACTAATTATATATAATAATATATAATAATATATAATTATATAATAATATTATAAAGCGGATGAGTTTGTTTGTTTAAATGCGCTAAAATTAAGGAACCACTGGTCCGATTTGACAAAAAAAATTTCTTGGATAGTCTATTTATAGAAGAAGGTTTTAGGCTATTTAACATCACGGTACGACCTACGGGAGTGACAGCTAGTTTGAAATAAAATTAGTAAGAGCAAGCCTCATCTGATCTTATAGCAAATAAGTAAATAAATTGATTTGTTTTAGTTTCTTTTATCTGAACTTAGTTTTAAAACGAATAAAATTTTATATTGATTACAAAAGTGTTGTTTGGTTTTAATACATATTATTTATTTTCCAAAACACAACTATTCAATCTATCGAACTATTTAAAAACAGTATCGAATCTGTTTTGTATTCTATTTTTAAATAAATTTATCAAATAATAGTATCGAAATTGGTAGATTCGATATTGAGTAAAATTTTATCAACCTTGAACACTATCGAATCTACCACTTTCGATAAAATTCTAGCTTATTTTTACGGGGTAAACAATTGAAACTGAAATATCTATAAAAATAAGTAAAATAATTATTATTGTGCTTATATTAAATAGAAGCACATAAAATTACCTATAATATTAGGTTATAACTTTTACTCTATCATTAAAAAATATTATTCTAAGTCCAAATATAACTTTAAACCTCTCTACTGTAAAGTACGTGTTTTGCAGTTTCGATACTGTACGTTGCGGCAGTCGAATTCCAAGCAGACTTACGTAATGCCAATACATTTCAAATAATTAATATTTCTAGAAAATATTTGTACAAAGAAGTCCGCGTGAAACGAATACGAGGCGTAAACTAAATAGATTTGTAACTGAGAACGTGCTGGTAAAAAGTTGAGGACTGCTTGGCTAATCATGGTTCCGAATTACTTGAATGGTCTTTCTGTATACTATTTTTTGAGGGATGCTTATATTTAATGAGATTTGAGTGACGTTTCAGTATTTCGGCAACTTTAGATCACAGGTTTGAAAATAAATACTGAAATAAGTAGAAGTCGTCAGTGTAAAAATTCGCCGTACAAGAAAGTATACAACAACGCGCGTAACGCGCAAGTAACGCGCGTTGAAAGTTTACTATCAAGTCTCATGAAAAAGAATCTGCAAAAGTCTATTCCGCATGTTTCGTATATTTTGGAAGTAGATACTAAACACATGAAGATAACTTTTTAATTCCACAACCGTTTGTGTATCATGTTATATAGGTACCTACCCTCCTTTCGTGGTTGAACGAAAATAAAACATCTAGGTACAATGTGTGGCTCGAACCTGGTAATCATTTAATTCAGTACAATGATATTTTAAGTAAAAAAGGTGTAGATAGGTTACCCAAACGAAATTCTATCTTCAAAAACGGCACACTAACGCACACATACATTACACTTCAGGATGACATAATTGAAGTAGTGCGAGTGATAAAGAGATAAACGTCAAATGTTAACGCGATACTCAGTATCATGTTTGCCAATTGGCAAACTTTTAATGTGCCACTTTTTGACTACATATAACCTATCTACACTTTTTTACTTAAAATATCATTGGTTCAGTATTATTACTTTTGCCTAATTCATGTTCGAGAACTTACAAAGAAAATTAAACATAGGTAACCGTAACCTACTTATATCCAAAAGTCTTTGTATTCTGTGAATCGCCTCAGATAAACGTCAATCAATGCTCAATCATACAATAGTAGGATAGTAATAAACTGTTATACTTATTATGGTTACAATTAACAGTTATTTTCACGTCATAAACAAGTACTTAGTATCGAGTTAATCTTATCTATTCTGTTGTAAATTCGTACAGATTAACATTGTAATTTTTCCAATGAGCGGTGACAATCTGTTTTGTTTGAAGTGACGCGACGCTATGATATACCTACGTTAGCAAATTATAAACAACGTACTTAGTTAATTAAGTACTAAGTTGCCAACAAAGTTATTAACAAACAGAATAAAAGTATTAAACCTTCGAACACACGTGATTCGAGACACAATACAGCACGACAGCCGGCTGCCGCTTGGTCGTCGAAACCAAAAATTTAATTAGTCCTTATATTATTTTTTTAAGAATTTATTAAACTTTCAAATAATACAGAGGTAGATAAATAATATATTATATTATTAATAGCGATAAATTAATATATTTGATTTAATATATTTGATTTTATTGAATATATTTGAGATTGGCGGCTATGGCAGATGCAACAGTATTCATGGTTTAAAAAAGTATCCTTCCCTCCATGGTCCCTTTACGAGCCAAATCAGCATCATAGGTAATCGGTTCCTAGTAGATTAGTCATCTCAGACCGAATGAATGAATGTTTCTCAGACTGAATGAATGAATGAATGAAGGAATGTCAATACTGCCATCCCCAATTTAACCCCAGTAGTGGTTATCTATTCATTACACCCTGCAAGTTTCATGTCTCTATGACCACCGATTTGGGCTGTGCGTTGATATATTAACTGTCTGTTTACCACTGTTTACCATTTTCCATCATCTCCCTAGCCTTTTCCCAATTATGTTGGGGTTGGCTTCCAGACTAACCGGATTCAGCTGGCTCAGCTGGCTGGTATCCGGTTAGCCTGGACTGTTTTATGTGGAGCGATTGCCTATCAGACCTCCACAACCCAGTAACTGGGCGACACGATACCTCTTGGTTAGACTGGTCAGAGTTTCTGATAACCAGTAACGACTGTCAAAGTTCTACGAATGACAAGCAGGACTAACGGCTTTACGTGCTTTCCGAGGCACGGGATGTCTGTGATGTCCAAAATAAACTTTAGAAAGTACATAATTATAATAGGTATTCGTATGCTTAACGATGTTGACAATAAAATACAATCAAACTTATACTCACGTATTTATTCAAAGATGGCAGGATGTACGAACAAAATTATGGCAAGGAATGTTTGCAGGTCTAGCCTGCTAACCCACACGTTATAAGACGTAAAATACATCTAGCACAGAAAAAGGGTGTACAGCAGGTAGAAGACGAATCATTATAAGACGAAAAGTCTCTATCTTGTGGACCAACGTAATATTCCGGAGCTTCCTCTTGAAAACCCACTGTTGTGTTTCCCGCTTCATCCACAATGTACACCTTATTAGGAATATCCGAATTCATCTCTATGGTCCCGCTGTCTATGCCGCGAAAAACTTGTGAAACGTCAAACGACTGGTTAAAAACTACGCAATAATTAAAAACACTGCTAAACGTCTGCAACTGCAACGGTTTAAAGATAAATGACAATAAAACCCCCCTTTTCAAATTTAATCTTATCTAATTATATTAATCAATAGGTTAGTGAACTTGAACTGATAATGATGTTAACGGAATTTCACATGCAAGGTCGCCATGATACCTTTTCCAACAAGACTTAATACTTAAGTTTATTGGGCTTGAAGGACATGTTTGTGTATAAAACTAAATAAAACTGGCCTAGTGCCCAATTCCGAAGGCTCCCCACTAACTGAAAAAAAGAAATCATCTTGTTATTGTTGAGATCACAGTTGAGATCAAAAGACAAAAGAGTATTCGGATATTTTTTTTTTGACAGGTCTACTAGCCAGGCTAACAGCCTGGCTAGTAGTTAGTGACCCTGCCTGCTAAGCCGTAGGTCGTGAATTCGATTCCCACCCAGGATAAGCATGATAGTTTGTTCTGTGTCTGGGTGTACTTAATTTATCTATAATATGTATCTATTTACCAATTATATAAGTACTAGCTTTTGCCCGCAACTTCATCCGCGTGGATTAATAGTTCCCGTTCCCGGAGGTTTTCTGGAATGAAAACTATCATAAGGCTTTTCTCGGGTCCTAGACTACATCTATACCAAATTTCATTCAAATTGGTTTAGTGGTTTAGGCGTGAAGAAGAGTCAAACTGACAGAGTTACTTTCGCATTTATAATATTAGTACGGAGTAAATTTAAATTTTGATGTTAGGTTAAGGTTCACAAACATTAACATTTCGTCGACCAAGCCACAGTTGTGGTTTTTCCATTGTGTCTCAAATCACATGCGTTTGAAGTTTTAAAACACTTTTGACACACTTAAACTCTTAAACTCTTCGTAGTCAAAGTCAAAACCTGTTGACTTGAGAGCTTCCTTCTTCTAGTTTTGTCTGACCCCTCAACTGTCGTTATGAACACCAGTGTGCTCGTAAGGAAAACTTCAAAAAAAGACTACAACTGTTGCGCGAACACACGGGTGCTCGTAACAGATCGCTCATCATCACCAAATCTTAAAAAATGACGACAGTTAGGGGATTTATTGAAGAATGTTCCGACTGGCGTAGGGAATTTTTTAAAGAATGTTCCGACTGGCGAGAGGTTAAACTAAGGAACTATGCAGATGCACACATATTTAGTTCTATTCAGATTATAATTAGACACCAGTAAAACCACTTTAACAGTGATTTATTGTTTTGTGGCTGTAACACAAGAATTAATGGTTTACACTTACTTCGCTAAAAGATCCGGCACACCATCCACAGGATACTTTTTGTGATTTACTTGGTGGACAGTCAGCTAGTCCCAAATTTTATTTTGATCTTTATCAGCTAGTCCCAAATTTTATTTTGATCTTTATCAGCTAGTCCCAAATTTTAATTTGATGTTTATTAGCTAGTCCCAAATTTTATTTAGACCTTTATCAGCTAATCATTGCGAAAGTAAAGCCTGTTCCCTCGACGTAGGTGACGTAGGTGGTAGAAAGAGCGAGGTTTTTAATCCCCATGACCTTCTCTTTCATATCTTGTACAGCCAAATCAGCATCCAAATTGTTTCCATGGGGTCTTGAAAGCGTAACAGACATGCTTTCAACGGTGTCAGTTCTATGAACAGAATTGATAGGGTGGGAGACCTTAAATGTCAGTTAAACCACACGTTATAATCCGCACTAAACATCCCATGCACCACCAGCAGCAACATATAGCACAACAAGAACAATGCGTTGTTTCTTCTTTTTCTTGTGATCCAACGTAATAGTTTGTATCCTCTTTAGAAACATTTCTTACGGCTCCAGTTTCTTCAACGTTCGATCTATCCTCCATTTTCTTGATCCTGTTGTCTACGGTAAAATAGGTATTCTGTGTCTTTGACTACAAATGAGTGTATTTTAACGAAAGGAATTCATAATGATCGGACTAGATATGCGTCTGCAACAACGATTTGATTTCAAATGGCATAACGCTATCTAATTTAATCTTATCTAATTACACTGATAACAATGTTAATGGCATTTCAAATGCAAAAGATTGCCAAGATATCTTTACTAGTACGTCATGATAGGTTAATGAGACTGGAAGAACAGTAATGTATAAAACATAATGCTCATCACTAAAAGATTTGTCACAGGTGGAAATAAAAACCACGACCTCCTCGGGCTTAGGAGTCAGTGTCACTAACCACTAATAGGCCAGTCAAAAAAATATCACACATATAATAATGCACTTCTACAAGGGTTGTGGTCAAACTAAAGGTCGTGCGGGGGACTGTAATCATGCGCCAAAAATGCATAGTTAGCCATAGCTACGAGAGAGGAACTGAAATATGCGAAATTTCTAGGTATTATATTATCTCGTGTAACCTTTTTGTTACATTTATTCCAAACTGCGATTTACCGCTCCGCGCCGCTCGATGTTAAAGGCTTAAAATCTACTAAAGAAAAGACACGGGATCGTAATTTAACAATAATGAGAAGTTAGAGAGACTGTGTCGATCCACATCGAGTGACAATGCTGCCTGGTTTAGGAGTAATGGTTGTAAGGACAAGTAATCAGCACAAGCATAGATGTCAGAAACGGTATTTAATAACATGAATTATTCAATATAATCTTCAGGTATTTCAAAGACAAGTAGCTCAGCGATGTTGACGGGGGCTGAGGTGTCGGCTGACCGTCTGACGCGGTGCACACAGGCTGTCCTACCCTTGACGCTAAAGTCCTTGTAGTAGCCAGGGTTGCACTGGCACACGTAGGGCGACACGCAGACGCCGTTGGAACAGCCTGAGCAGTTCGGTTCACACCTGGAAACAACAGAAATTAAAATTGAGCAGTTCTAGTAATCCGAGAATTTGTGGGTCTTTCACTGTTTTAGAATACTGCGTAGTGAATTGAATGCTACATCTTTGACCAGAGCTGTGAACAGAGTGGAAAAAATCAATAATCTCTGGTGAATATTGCTTATAATCAAGTATAGGCAAAGAAAAAAGAATTCTAGGTAAAGCCATTAGAGGAAATACGGAAAAACGTCCGGTAAATTTTATAATGGTGTCGTATTATTTATTTTTGCATTTGCGCACCAAATATACGACTTGTTTTCATCATCACAGCTGAACTTAGTTTTAAGGAAGCAACAAGTGACACTATTAAACACAGTACGGTCTAGACTTTCTTATTCTAAATATTGTACAGACGTATAAAATAACAACCCTATTTTATATAATAAATGCAGTACAAAAACGCTGAATACTATACCTAGATGTGTCTCCACCAATAGGCAAATATCCCGTATTACAGGCACACGTGTCTCTGGCAACACAAGTTCCGTTGACGCAGGGTTTTGAGCATAGCATCTCTACGTCAGAGTGTTGGCTCGGGTAAACGTAGTGCCCCGACCCTGGACTCTGCGAGGGATACTGAGGCTGGTTTGGCTGATTCTGCTGGTTATATGGATAATTCTGCTGACCAGGATTATATTGACTACTAGGGTAAAGCGGTTCCGCGTTATTCGGCCGGTTGTATGGTTGGTAACCAGAGTTGGAACTCGGATGCTGGTCAGGATAATACTGACTGCCAGGGTAATATTGGCTATTGGGATAGTATGCTCCACCGTTTGGTATCGTCTGATTTGAGTGAGAGCTGCCAGGAATGGGGCGCTGGTCAGGACCAAGATGCTGACTGTCAGGCGTCAGAGACGGGTACAGGTTTGAAGGGACATTGTAATAGATAGGTTGCTGATTTCCTGGGTTATACGGGTTATTATCATATGGTGGTCTCACACTGGTGTCTGAAGGACGTGGATGACTCGAGTTATATTGGTTGCCTGGGTAGTTAGGTTGCTGTGTTCCAGGTCGGTTGTATTGTGGATTGCCTGTGTTGTTGGTCGGTTGATAACCCGGGTACTGGTTTTGACTGCCAGGATTACTGGGATAAGGATAACCAGGATATTGGTACTGGGGACTTCCGGGGTAGTTTGACTGTGAACCGCCAGGGTAATAAGATGGTGGGTTGCCAGGGTGATTAGATGGTTGGTTGCCAGGGTGACTAGATGGCTGGTTGCTAGGGTAGTTAGGATACTGGGGCTGCTGGCCATAGGGCTGGTTGTTGTAGTTAGGACGTTGTCCATAGGGAGACTGAGTCGTAGTGGGGGAAAGGGGAAGGTTGGGGGCGTTGGCTGGAATGCACGAGCCTTCGGGAGTAGACCTGAATCCAGGCTTGCATTCACATGTGTTTGGAGCTGTGCAGTTGCCTGAAAAAAGAAAAGTGATCGTACACAATGTAGTTAGTGAATAACTTTAAATTAGATGGTTATTGGTGCCGATTCTCTTGTGCACAAACTATCGTAAATTTAAGTTAAATGCATCTTTCTCTTTCCGTTTAATTAAGAAAAGGACAGAAGATAAAATATTAGTTAAGTCCTGTCAAATTTAGACACTCCATAGATAATTTAGAAGCAATTTAAAAACATGGCGTCTAAATATACGCCAATGGCGCTGTCTAATTTGACAGGATTAAACTAAAATGTATCTTCTGTCCTTTTCTTTAAGAAATGGAAAGAGAAAGATGCACTTAACTTAAATTTACGATAGTTTGTGCACAAGAGAATCGGCACCAATGAGTTTGTTCGAAGAAACTGCTTATGTTAGATTACATTATTAACCGTACAATTAAGTGATTGACTCACAGATTGACTCCTACGCTGTGTGTCATGGTCTGGAACACACAAGTATTTTGAACACAAGAAGTCACAAATATTTTGACTAGCCTCTAATTATAATTTACGCCTGGTCCAGTTGTCTATTATTTGAGTATATACGCCACATAATTATTATAGAAGGATTGTGTACAGGACTTACTAACTCCTACTACTTGGATACTGCTAAGAAATTAATCAGTAAACTACAGTTGTTACAGACAATTACATACAATCAGTCTAAATTGTATCAATTGCCTTCGATAAGTTCATAGTTTCATAAGGTAGACAATAGCATTTCAAGCCTTTAACGCCATCTATCTGCTCTATCAGAAACAATCGACATTACCTACGGTTACATAGATGTCACTACATTATTCTTTAATATCGTGTACACGAGATATAGTCTACTATGTAATAATTTCGAAACAAAACTACTCATTCTATATTTTTTTACAGGAAAAACTAATCAAATACCAATAGACCATTCCAACACAGCTCAGCAGAGAATCGCTCAACCACTGTATCAACAGGGCAACGCATTTAGTTCAGAAACCCGATTTGTTAATTAAACAAATAAACTATTGAGTTTACAAATGACGTCACAGCATCGTCATACAAGATCTGTCTATAATAGGGACGTGTACGGACTTATAATAATGTAATGTCACAGAATTCTCATTGTGGCTTGCGCGCACATACAACAAAAGAGCGTCCATCCATTCATTGTGTGCTACGTTTCATAAATCTGCACACGCCCTAAAAAACCGTGTTTGACAGTTTTTAAATCGCACATGTAAATCGTAGTACAAAACTATCCTCACCTCTTCCCGGCCCACCGCACTGTTCCCGACAATACGGAACACAGAATCTGCCCTCATAATCCAGTCTATACCCATCCTTACAAATACACTCTCCTCCAGCACACTGCCCATTCTGGCATCCAATCGGGCAAGTTGCCACGCAGATGCCAGCCAAGTTTTTGACGTGGTCAGGGTAGCAAGTGCACGTGTCAGGTGCGCTGCAGAGGCCGTTGATGCACTCGTGGGTACATACGGGGTCGCAGAGTCGGTAGTTGTGGATGTTTCTTGTGTAGCCACTGCAACAACTTCTGATGCGGCTGAGGTCGGGACGGGACTGGAAATTGAATGTAGTTGAGATGTAATATTGATTATTGGCACTGTTGGGAAAGAAAACAGACGTGTGTTTAGTTTTGTCTTTTGGAAACTTAATTTTTGTTTAAGAGAAACTGTAATCGCTAAATGACTTGTAGAAGCTACATAACCTTGCAAGTTATATCATAAATAAGATCAACGCATATAATTTCGGGATTACTTTGTACCTTATAGAAATGGATTCCTTAATTTTGTCGGCAGAAACTAGTATAAAATTCAAGTGATGTAATTAAATAATCCAGTATTCAAATATTTCATTGCTCTCAGATCGTGGAGAAAAAGGAAGAAGAATAAATTGTGCTAGTTGTAATTTATTTATAGGTTTAATACTCACTCCATTGCCAGCTGGGACATGAGCAGGATCCCTGACAAGACTGGCTGTTCTGTAATAAATAAAAATATTATACAATTAATAAAAAATATACAACGTCTATATCAATTAAATAATTATCATATCTGTGATATTCATACAACTCCATAGCTTTTTTTATGCAATTAAGATTGGCAAAAACAGTAACTGTTTAACCTTCGAATACACTCGATTCGAGACACAGAAGACAATAGCAGCCCGACAGCCGGCTGTCACTTGGTCGTCAAAAGGTTAAATACATTTTTTAATGAAATCCAACTAAAGAATTTTACCATAATTATTAAGCATAATTATATATTTTAATATTTTTTCTAAAAGGTTACGTAGTCTTGATCCGATTACAAATATCTTAATACTGAAATGAGATATATTTCATGGCACACCTGACTTCCAGGCGAATAAAATGACAGACAGCAGCTACCCTTTAGATAAAACATGTTGACAATAAGATGGTACTCACGGAACTTCTATGTAGCACACTCCTTTCTCGTAGTTGACAGATTCAGTTAGATTGGTCCTCCCTCCGTATCCTCCATACCCGTGGTACTGACTGCTACTGTTGCTGTAATAACTGCTGTGAACATGAAAAAAGGGAGTATAAAAATAATGCTCTGAAATAAAGGTGTGATCAATTCCCTCGTAAAAATGTCCTATGACACAAGAGCACTGTATCGAGTTATATCTTTGGGCATGTTAAAAAACTCGGCTAACTTATATCATAATACAAATCGTACTATAAGTCGACAAGAACCCGAAACAGTGAGATTTTAGGGAGTGATTTTGAAAATCATTAGTTTTTTGTGGTCCATACCATAATAAACTAGGTCCTCACAACGTCAAAATATCGGCCCAAAGTTTTATATTGATGACATCATGGTGATTTTAACAATGATCTAAGAGGCTGCGAGAGATCACTACTTAGAATTAATTTGCAAGAGCTTGCGTCATTTGGGGAAGTG
Organism: Athetis lepigone; assembly: GCA_033675125.1. NCBI lineage: Eukaryota > Metazoa > Arthropoda > Insecta > Lepidoptera > Noctuidae > Athetis > Athetis lepigone. Next base: position 950,539 of record CM066226.1, on the reverse strand, counting down.
TCCAGTGTTATTCACCTACTTACATGTTAAAGTAGACTGGCTATGCTTAAGTAGTACCTACATATTCACCTTGACCTTGACCTCGACCTAATGGGCGAAGACGGAAAAGATGAAAAAATACGGAGACCTTAAGTTTAAAACACAATATATTTAACGGACTACGTATAACATAACATTCAAGGGCGAATCCAGTCCCCAATCAACCCTAAGGGGAGTTTTTTAGGGTAGATTTTGGGAATAAGCCACATAACTAACTAGGCTAAGCCTCTAAATTAAGGGAGGTCACTTTGAAAGTTCAGTCAAATTCAGATGAAAAATCAATTGTAGACCTAGACCAGTTTATAAATACACAAACTTACAAAGGATTGTACTAGGTGGGAACTGGGAACAGAATCTTAGTACCTAATCCTTAATCACTCGAGTTTTTTTTATTGAAAATTAAAAGTCAGTCACATTGGTACTTGCCGGATTTGAACCCACAACATATTGTATGAGAGGCCTAAAAATAGGTGCTCAAACGGGGATACTCGAAAACCTCGACTATTCAGAAAATTCGTCCATATCTTAAAAACTTACTTGACTAGATTCTCTCCGCCATGGTATTGGTGACTTTGACCACTGTAACCACCCTTGACTCCTCCCGTCTTCGTGTACTGAGGGGTTGCGTGTGCGCATAGCACCGCTAGCGCTAGGACTAACAGACGCATTTTGATCTGGAAAATTTAAGTTTATAGTGTGAAAATATTATCAAGCTGAGAAGTGTCCAGTTGGGGATAGGTTTGTATTGTACTTGTATTTTGAGGGGCAATACAGGTATCTGTAGAAGGGTTACGATGTTATGATATATTGTCGAAAATGTATTTCGTATACTCACACGGGGTTGAGTACAATCAATGATATATACAAAAAATATAACTAACACACTGTTTCAAAATCATTATTATTAACAATGCATCTATCTATATCTATTTACTAATCTATAGCTATATACTTGCTTATATTATAAATAAGCATGTAACTATGTCTGTCTGTTTGTAACCTTTTCACGCCTAACCTACCGATATACTAGTTACTAGATACTCTTTTTGGTCATTTTTCTAAATCCATGGCGATTGCGCGAACAAATGCTGGCACGTCATATTTCGAACATCGATGGAGAAGTAAGTATTCTAATATTTTTTTAATTACTTAAAGAACAAATTATTTTTAACTTCAATTAAATTTTATCATCATCAACCAAAAGATGTCCACGGCTGAACAAAGGCCTCCCCAAAGATTTCGTCGGTCCATTTAGCGGGAAGTCCGCCCACGCTGTGTTTTCCGGTACTATCGGCATTTATATTAAACTGGAAATCATTGGTTTTTGAGCAGATTTTAATTATATGTGACGGCCCTATGCATGCTTATCTTGTAAGTCTATATAGGGTGACTGGTAATTAGTGTACGATACTTAAACACGTGATTATGTTCATGATAACCAACAACTTACACTAACAAACCTGAATTCGCGAGAATAAAATCAGCTGTTCAGTACATTTATGTTTGCCTAATATTTTTAGCTGATATTTTTTGGTAGTTTCGGCTTTGCTCCTATAATTAAAATTTTTGTTCATTCAATTTCAATCACGTGTTAATGGGTCGTACACAATTTACATGTCACCCTATATAGACTGACAAAAAATATATTCAAAAGTTAAGTTAGGCCCTAGAATCGTAAATTCATGTAACTGTTCACTGTAACCGTAAGAGAATCAAAAACTTATGACCATCACTCACACATATTTTATATCATCGTTTTTTAGGGTTCCGTACCTCAAAAGGTAAAAACGGAACCCTTATAGGATCACTTTGTTGTCCGTCTGTCCGTCCGTCCGTCTGTCAAGACCCTTTTTTTCAGAAACGCGTCGAGATATCAAGCTGAAATTAATATCACATACTCAGGTCTGCTATCACTCAAAGCCGTGAAAAAATCAAGTTTCTAATTCAACGCAAAAAAAAGATACGGCGGTTTATATTGCATATTTAGAAATTTGCAAGAAAATCTAAACCTATAGGGTACTTCCCATTGACCTAGAATCATGAAATTTGGCAAGAAGCAAGGTCATGTAGCACAAGTAAAGGGAAAACTCCGAAAACCGTAAATTTGTAGTTTGTTCACATCAGGCGTCCGTCTGTTCGTCCGTCTGTCAAGAACGTTTTTCTCAGGAATGCGTCAAGAAATCAAGCTGAAATTAATATCACATACTCAAGTCTGCTACTTCTAAAAGCAATGAAAAAATCAAGTTTCTAAATCAACGCAATAAAAAGATACAGCGGTTTATATTGCATATTTTGACATTTTCAAGGGAATCAAAACTCAAAACCTATAAGGTATTTCTAATTGACATAGAATCATGAAATTTGGCAAGAAGCAAGATCATGTAGCACAAATATAGGGAAAACTCCGAAAACCGTAAATTTGTAGTTTGTTTACATCAGGCGTCCGTCTGTTCGTCCGTCTGTCAAGAACGTTTTTCTTAGGAATGCGTCAAGATATCAAGCTGAAATTAATCTCACATACTCAGGTCTGCTATCTCTTAAAGCAGTGAAAAACTCAAGTTTCTAAATCAACGCAATAAAAAGATACGGTGGTTTATGTTGCATATTTAGACATTTCCAGGGGAACCAATACTCAAAACCTACAGGGTACTTCCCATTAATCATGAAATTTGGCAAGAAGCAAGGTCATGTAGCACAAGTATAGGGAAAACTCCGAAAACCGTAAATTTGTAGTTTGTTCACATCAGGCGTCCGTCTGTTCGTCCGTCTGTCAAGAACGTTTTTCTCAGGAACGCATCGACATATCAAGCTGAAATTAATATCACATGTTCAAGTCTGCTATTTCTTAAAGCAGTGAAAAACTCAAGTTTCTAAATCAACGCAATAAAAAGATAGGGTGGTTTATATTGCATTTAGATATTTCCGAGAGATTCAAAACCTATAGGGTACTTTCCATTAACGGAACCCTCGTTGCGCGAGTCCAACTCGCACTTGACCGGTTTTTATTAGTAAATAAGTTTTTTGTCGCAGTCCTAAAATACATAATATATTGGCTAGATTTTCCAAATAATTTTTGACATTGGCAAAATAGACGACTAAAGTAACACCTTACACCAAGCGACTGCCGGCTGTCGCGCAGCTATTGTCTTTCTATTGTGTATCGAATCACGTGGTTCGAAGTTTTAAACAGTAAACACATACAAATCGTAAACTGAAGTCACAAGTCGAATGCAAATGTCACATTATCTCTATGTCCAATACAAAACAGATGAGTATATGTATAAAATAAGTATGATATAAGTAACATAATATAATAAGTATAAACTTGACTTACCAACGTATCTTACTTGTTTATCCTACTACTCTTCATGGCACACTGCCGCTAAAATTAGCACACAGTGCTGCGCTAGGGTAGGCGTGAGTGATTTTGGAGCTGAGGGTTCCGTACTTGAAAATTTATTGGTTGACAAGTCATTTAGTGGAATAGGATGTGTGATTTTTTGGTAACAGTAAACCATCCGGTTACATCCAGTGTTGTTTATTATACGGACACTGTGGAAACTAGAACCAATTTCCGTACGATCAAGAGCTTTTGCCATACATACTATTGGAATCAATCGTAACAGCTCACATTTTAGGACCCATTAATTTTAACAGATTCTATTCCGTGGTGTTAGCCTATTAGGCATCTGAGCTCCCAGTTGGAATTGCCCCTTTGTGCCTATCGGCCTATTTCTGTTCTGTCTCCTGCTTGTTTTGGACAAAAGTGGAAAACATAATTATTTTTCTTACTTCTCGGCTCCAAGACAGTTGAATCGTCTCTCCGGGGCTCGTCGAGCTTCATTGCTTGGCGCTTTTCTGGCGGACTCCACTGTTGATTCTGGCTTTCAGGAGTTGCAATGGTTGAGACTAGTGTACTGTGTAATGGGATTGTCCCAAAGAAAAAAAAATAACAGTAAGTAAATCAGTTGATGTTGAGTTGTGTTATTGTGTAGTATTGTTGGCGAGCCGTAACTTCGATTCAAGCACCCCATGCTTGAATCGAAGTCCCGACTCCCCAATGGAACAAATATTTATAACATAGTTTTATTTTACCAAGATTTTTTTAAATAACTGCTGTACCTATGTATGTTAGGCTATGGGCCTATGCAGCCTGAAATCTAGGTTATTCGTTCAGCCTAAATAACTAAACACATTGAATATTTCACCACTGATCCCCAATTCGGTAGATATCATCATTTGTCGGAAACGATGAGATAATGCACGTTTTGCAATATTTCGATGAATGCAAAACAAAATAATAATGTAACCAAGCAAATGTCATCATATTATGTTCGTAGAATTTGACCGATCTGCGAACAAACTGCCTTACATAGGCTATGAGGAAAACTATGATATTTCTTGAATCTTTTTTTTATATAATTTGTCTGACAATAATATTAGTTTGATTTTTTGCAGGTTCAGTTCTGAGTAATGGTATAATGAGCTTCCATTGAAGTATTCGGCTTGTTAAGTGGGCAGCTCTGACTACTTTAGTCCACCATACTCTAAGGCTGCGTTTATGTTGTAATATAAACTATTTGCTATGTATTGACCTTCTTTAAAATAAACAAAGTGAAAACACAAATATTTTTATTAATTTTATTACTCTGCCCTACCACGAGTTACTCGCAAGTTAAAATCAGAAGTTAAAATCAGTTTTCCTCAAAAGTAATTACTTATACATACTAGTATAAATGTTTTAAATAAGGAGTTAACCTGCCAAACTTTTTTTACTTACAAAAATGGCTGAACTTCAATAATGAACTCTACCTACCGAATTTGCCTGAAGTATCCTTTTCTTTTTTCTTGCCGCGTCCCTTTACTCAGGGTCTCCTTTCCTAAGCACAGAACAGACAAAACATCCTAATCTGTTCTTAACCATGAGACGCTACTTACTCCGCTGGTAAGCATCGTTAGTAGATTCCTAACTCCTTCATGTTCTTTCAGACATTTGTCATCTGAGGCCTACCCTCTCTTGTTTGTTTGAATAGCCGTGGAAAGACACTTATCTACTACGTAGTCATCGGGTTGCCTAAGGCCTAAATATATTTAGATTTCCTTTTCTTGTTCAAATATAAATATGCCTTTAACACGTAGTAACTATTTAGTAATCTGTCCTTAAACTTGATCGTTTGGTATGCAAAATGCAGTGCATAGCATATTGTTAGTAGTTCGTATTGTTATGCTAATTTAAAACGTATTTGTTTACTAACTTTAAATGATGTTTATACGTATCTATTATTATAAGCTTGACTATTTTGTTAATAGATTGGGAGTCCCGGATAGTAAACGGACAAAGACAAGTCTTGTGATCGCTAGCGTAAACCACTGTGTGAGGTTCGATTCCCAGGCAAGGTTTTCTAGGTAAGGCAAAGTGATTTTGGAATTTTCCATTTGGAAATCCTCTGCAACCTAGAGTTGGAAAATGGTAGTGCAAGACCCCCATGCCATGGAAGTGCCATGCTAAGGGCTCAGAAATAGTACGAGCCCAACCGTTTTTTATTAAACCAACTACCAAATTAAATCGAAATATTCATTCTAGAATATTTCATTTATTTTTATTTCAATCCAACCACATGTTGACAATGTTGACATGTCTTAATCAACATGACATAAATATTCTACATATTTATAGTACAATCGACAAAATGGAATCATAACCCACCATAAGCTTATTGTCCTACAGACATTCAAATACAATTAGGTCGACAATCGCGTAAACATGTATTAAAAATTTCACATGTCTAGTCTTATTGCTTTGACAGCTTCAAGCGATTTGTCGTCGAAATGGGTCATGATTCAATTTTGACGATAGTACATAACACCGGACAAGGCTTTCAGTCTCGTTCTTGATCGAGATCTCGGGTCCCTCTTATTGTTTTAATTGAGATCCTTTAATGACTAACTAGCAACTCGTAGCTACTCACTTAGGTTATCAATATTATCCGCAGTACGGCTTTCGTCCGCTTCATTTACAATAGGTATCCAAAATTACTGCACGATGATGGTGATGTTATGAAGCGTATGCGTTACTTAATATGAGGTTTTTTTTAAGGTTTATTACTTTATTTATTAGTTTCTTCTTAAGATGATCAATGAATAACTTATCTTATAGGTATGTTGATGTTTGTGGTTTTAGTTCCATCCACGGCATTTTTACGTCTACATTGAGTTTTCACGTCCGTTGTATGCAATAGCTAAGATGAATTTAAAAAATGCACTGTAAAATAAAATATGTAACAACAGAACTCGTCCAATAGCTTGTTTATTAGTAACATGTGAATGTCGTGGACAATTTGACCTAGTTGTACTTATAAAGATAGATGTAAGTAGGTAATCAGTAACTAGTACAAATTAATAATATTTGCGAAATCCGTACAAACACAAAACATGGGATGTCGTTTGATAACAGTAATACCCACGCACTCTGACCCTGATAAGCTTTATCTCTTTATTTAACGGATTCCATGAAACAGCTAGGTACTGTCTCGTTACTGTTGTCTGGTTTAACAACATCAATTTCTATGTAAATAGGTTCTTTTCCCCTTAAAACTATTTACTATGAAAATTAGAAAAATCAAAACAAAATTATTAATTTTAACTTTATTTAATTAATATTCCTAATACATTCATTAATAGATAAAAAATAATAATTCAATTCACACAAAATTCTTTGGTATTTTCAACACAAACATTCATGCAACGCCATCTATTACAACAATTAAGAACTACTGGCGAATCTAACGCTTTTGACCCAAACATCGCGGTCATAATTCAGTTATCGCTTCCCCATTCAAGTTCATGATTTCAATAGCATGTTCCGAAGGTGGCCGCCAGCAGGGAATTTCAGCGTAAAGTGGTTCTGATGTAGTATTGTCAATCACATCTAGTTTAGCTTCACACTTCAACGCTTCTATTGTGGACTCGGTTACGCTAGCTCGAAGTTGACGTAGTTCACTGCAGTCGCTCATAGATGGCGCTAGCGACGAACGAGTTTGTATTGTTGCGAAATCGTTGCTCCTTCTTGGTAAATGATCATAATGACATTCTAGGATACCTGAAAAATCAAAAAGATAATTTAAATGAATCAAGCAATTTTTTCGCACTATTCACGTGTATATTTTGGCATTTACCTCTGAAATTTTCCAGCATAATAGGGGAAATAGTTTGTACCACAACAGGTCTCATAAATTGTTTCAAATTACGATCCAAGGTTGATATTGGCTGATAGTGACACTTTTCCGAAGTCGGTGGATCTAGAAAAATAATACACAAAATGTCAATACAAGTAATAAAACCAAAAATACTATGTGGCCCATGAGGGGATCGAACCCGCGACCTTCGCGTTATTAGCACGACGCTCTAACCAACTGAGCTAATGGGCCGCCGACAATGTGGCTGAAATCACGGTCCATATACCCTTTTCAAGACACATAATTTTAATAAAATTATGTCCTCTAACTTTACACGATCACACATGCTTAAAACAGTCAGTGAGAAATCATAAATCAATTAGGTACCACATAGATTGATTAATGTAAATCCCCTGTCGCATTAACCCACTTTATACTAGCGTCCTTTTAAAAGGACAGCACATAAACAAAAATATTGTGATTAATGCGAGTAAAATAAACAAACTTTGGTAGTGATATCTGAAAGGTGCATTGTTTAGCAGTATAATACATGCAACAACAGTGAACTTACTTATTATTACTAATAAGTTTTAATACGTTTATTTTTCTAAAATTTTATCACGAGCGTAATGAGGGTAGTTTTTTTATTATTATTACAATTATATATTTTTTGCCGATGAATTATCAAACATTAATATCTCTATTTTGTAAATTGAAGGAAATATAAATTCCAAGTATTGATTTTAATTACTTAACGAGCGAATTTATTTGGTGTCCTTTATAAAGCCCAATAGTAATATCTACTACTACTCTCTATACGCGAATGTTTTTTTTTATTAGGAAAGTTTTTGGAAAATAATGGAAAAATATTTTTTATACAATTATTGAAGAGTTGGAATATGATGAAGAAGCTCCTAATCCTGGGAGCATTACAATTTTCCTACCTGAAAGTTGTAATGCTGACTTCATCTATGGAGATTATTGAGATGAAAATCAGGCTTAGATCCAAAATTTACATGGTACCCAACTAAACTATTTTCAGCTCAATGTTATTATCTGCATTTGTCAGACGATAGAGCTAGTGAATTTGAAATAAGCCTAGCCGAAGTTCCTAAAAAAACAAATTAGCAGCTCCAGCCGAACGAATTACACAACTTAACAAAAGGTGCATACAAGTTGACAAGAAATTATAGGGAGATAGATATACAATGAAAATATAGGGATTGAGGGAACAGCAGATAAATATACCTATTGGTTTAGGTACATGACACGTCCATATGGGGTTAAAATGGTATAGCATAAAGATCTATCACTCACTAGATAAGGCAACATAACAACAACCCAATGCCACAAAATCTGGCAACTTTACTTCACAGCAGAGATTCAGATTGTTTGCAATTTCTAAGAACTGTTGCAATTTCTCTTCTTGACATCTACTGCAGATTATAAATCAGAAAATAAGATGGCATTGGACAAGACACGCATCTTATAAAATATCGAGAAAATTTGACATAAAAATGCAAAATTTTCGTGAAAAATATGTAAATTTAAATACCTCCAAAGGAATGTTTTGTAATTTATCATACAACATACCTCTTTTTTTAATAATATTTTTATTTCTTAAATTGATTTTGCGATTATGTTCATGTGTAAAAGTATTAAATATTCGATTTGAAGTTCTCTTTAAACCACATGAACAAGTAGTGTTTATTACTACTGTCCTTTTAAAAGGACACCATTTTCCTGGTTTTCCAATATGTTGTGATTTTTTTTTTGTATTTTTCCTAATCATCTGATCATGTAAGGATACAAATATGTGAATTTCATTGCTATTTGACAAAAAATGTGTATTCAGTAATAAGTGGGTTAAAGATTATAATTTTGATTGCACTTTGGAATGGGTCGCTAATCTTATGTATAAAATTAATTTAAAAAGTAATTACTTAATTATCATTTGCTCATTTTAATTCGGAATTTATTGGATTTTGCACTTTTTATACCTGGCAATCCTCCCGCTTCGCACGGGTCTTACAAATATATTATTAGACATCCGTACTCCGTACTAATCTATCTATATAAATAAAAATGAATTGATGTTCGTTAGTCTGATTAAAACTCGAGAACGGCTGGGCCGATTGAGCTTATTTTGGGTTTAAAATGTTTGTCGTAGTCCAGGGTAGGTCTAAACGGTGAGAAAATATGGAAAAATTGCGAGAAAGATAGATTAAAACAACAATTTCATTTTTCAATATAAAAGTTTAAAAGTACCCGCAAATCAAGTGTCAAATTCAAGTGTGACAATTACAACCATAGAGGTTACAACCCGTCAACCTGACACAAGTAATGTTTAATTGTTTTCAAAAGAAGCAAAGGAATCATTTTCATAAAATTAAATCCAAATCATACAGATAATTATAGATGTACCAGTAACTCATGACAAAAAAAAAGTAAAACAAATATATTGATTTTTATATGGTATTGTTATCATGTCATCTGTCAAGTGACATTACGTTTGTTTGTTTACATATTCTGTTATTTTCAAGAATTTTTTGAAAAAAAAAATCCTCTTTCTAATATTAGTATTGCTATAAACATTTTAATCCTTTTCCCCAGTGTTGCTGTCATCATATTTTATTTACCATTTTTGTCATCAGTACACCTATTATAGTTGGTTTTAGGGGTAAAAAAATATCTAGATTTAAAATATTTATTTATTAAATAATGGTGCTTTTAATATTTTTTATTTTGTTTCTATATGGCCATCCTGGACAATTTTCCCTACCAGAAAAACCGCACATGATAGTTGTTCAAAAACAAAATTATTATAAGCCCATTCCATAACATGTCCTTTCAACAATCTTTTCGTCAAAAGTTAAGGGACAATGACAATGACAGTATTGCCAGATTACTAAACAACTATTAGGCCGCCCCTAAACACGTCAATCCAGATTGTGATAATGTGGCGAATTCGATACAAATCTTTTATGAAAAAAGGTGATATAGTTTAAATAAAGTTTACATTGATAGGTAAGTGATACGAAGTTCACCGGGTCATCTAGTATTATTATAAATGCGAAAGTAACTCTGTCTGTCTGTTACTCTTTCACGCCAAAACCACTGAACCGTATATAGTCTGGGACCCGGGAAAGGACATAGGATAGTTTTCATTCCGGAAATCACGCGGACGAAGTCGCGGGCAAAAGCTAGTAATATTATAAATTTCCTTTTTAAATAACTCTCTATCTCCCTAATTTTTTAAAAAAGCTGCATTCATATCCGTTGCGTAGTGATAGACGGTCAGTGGAAAGCGACTTTCTTTTATATTATAAATAATAAATAAATATACTGGGACAACTCACACACGGTCATCTGATCCCAAGTTAAGCTCTGCTTAGAGCTTGTGTTATGGTAACCAGACAAATGATACTTATATAATTTATAAATACATGCATATTATAGATAAATTACACCCAGACACAGAACAAACAATCATGCTCGTCACACAAAGTTTGTTCTGGGTGGGAACCGAACCCACGACCATTGGCTTAGCGTGTGGGCTTAGCAGTCAGGGCCACTTACCACTACACCAACAGGCCCGTCATTATGTACTTAGTGATTTATTTTGATGTTCATTTTACTAGATCAATAATCAGAGAGTAATTTCTAAGTCAGCATTTTCTAGGCCTCCCGCGACGACTTTGGCCTAGTTTTGATGTCAGCAATTTACATTTCCGAACAAAGAAATCAGAACTGTCCATGTAACTATCTACGAGCAAGTCATTATAACGACCAGTCTCTCTTTTTGCCTATTAGCTCTTTAGTACATATTGTTATTAAAACTTAAGGGAATTAAATTCTCAATTTAAAACTTACCGGGCAACGGTGTATGAAAAATACTCCTAACATACGGCGGCGGCACATCGTTGTTATCAATCATCACTTGCATCCTTATATCATTGATCTTCCTCACGTCCTCATACCTCGGCTTCTTGCACCTCTCAATCATCACAATCACCACTGCGACGGTGATTACTGCCATCATCACTCCTCCGGCGATACTAATCACCGATATCAAATCTACTGATGACCGTTCAGTTCCTTTCTCCCCCATAACGGCAGTTATATGTTCGGGCTCTGTCAAAATATGAAATTCTTCATCATCCGTCGGTCCATCTGTTGTTACTTTATCAAAACTTTTAGTAAAGTTAGCCTCTTTTTCAACTACCGTTGGTGGGTTAGTTGGTTTAATATGTTGTTTTGTTACAGGTGCAACGTAGACTTTTTTAGGAGTTGCGTATTTTATCAAGTGTTTTGTGGTTTGCCTCGATGGAGACTGAGTCGCACTTGAAGTTATAAAAGGTCTAGCAGTAGAAGTCGAAAATAAATGATTCTGTTTCAGTGTAGTTCCTGTTGCATTGGAAGAAGTAGTTGTTATGGAAGTAGAAACATTCTTGTTAATATCAGTCGACATGCTGTTAGTTCTATTACTACGAGGCATAGTCTTAGTAACTTCCAAAGGCTTTGTTACTAGAGTAGTCACTATAGTTGAAGAAGTTGTTGGTTTTGGAGTTACAGAGGTGCTCGGTACAAGAGTTTTATTTATAAAGTACGATGTAGCCAATAACTCTTTCCTTGATAATGGACTTAATTTTACAGGCAGTGTTGTAGCTTCAGTCAGCATTGGCTTTGTGAATTCATTTTCTGATTTGTTGTATGACTGAGCAGTTGAACTATTCTTTGTTGATATAAATGAAGAAGTTAAAGCAATTTTTTTGAATGTGGAATAAGACACAGATGTGGGTATTATAGACACAATTATCGTCTTTGGTGTTGTAATAACAGGTGTCAGTTCTCTATTATCTTTGTTATTAGCACTTCTGTACCTTGGAAATTCATGAGTGGTTTTAATCTTTGTTTCTACTATAGGAGATTCACCTTTTTGCGCCGGCCTTATCCATATTTCCTTTGGTTTAAATTTGACTGTAGTTGGAAATGTTCTTATTGTAGTTTCCTTTTTTGCAGTCTCTGCTTTTAGTGGTATTTCCACAGATATTGTTGAATGTACAGTAGTAGGTAAATCAGTCGCAGTCACTGTTAGCACTTCAGTAGTAGGTTTCTGCTGGACATTGCCAGTAAAAATAGTTTTTATAACTGTAACAGGTTCAGTCATGGTTTCCATAGCTTCAGTTTTATTACTAATTTGCTCAATGTTGATCTTTTGTGTAACTGTTTTAGTAGTAGGTCTGGCGGCTTTTGAAGTACTCGTAGTTACAAAAGTCGTATTATCATACATTGTAACAATTTTAGGTACATTAGCATAAGTGATAATAGGTGTCATATCTTTAGGTTTTTCTTGAATAGTAGTAGTAAGGTTTGAAGTAGTACTTGGCATTGTAGTCGTAGTCAATATGCTTTTAGTTGGTAAAATAGTAATAGCTACCGTTGATATTTTACTCGTAGGAGCTACTGTAGTAGCAGTAGCTACTGTTGTTGTAGGAGCTATTGTAGTTGTTGAAGCTACTGTAGTTTTAGGAGTAGTGACAGCAGTAGTAGAAGTTGTAACGACTATGCTAGGAGTTGTAGTTGAAGGTCTAGGCGTAGTTGCCGTAGTGCTAGGGATCGCTACTGTAGTACTAGGAGTTGATGTTGCAGTACTGGAAGTTACTTTAGGTGCATCAAGAACTGTATTTTTAGTAGTCAGTGCTGTTAGTAGTTCTTCTAACGACGTTGTTGTTGTCGCTGTGGGCATGCTCGCATCGCAACTGTGAAACAAAATTGGAAATACGTTAAAGGTGTATTCAATTGGTAAACTCAATAAGTATGTGTAAATACGTGGGACACTCAGAAAGTTTTGAGAAACTAAAAAACTATCTTCTATAGATAAAAATATTTTTGCTGAATCTTTTCAAAGAACTCTTCAGTAGCCTCTATACAAAGTTTCATGCGTCCAAACCAATTTTTATCACATTTTTTCCAGTCCGACGCAGACACCTCTTTCACGGCCTTCTCGAAGGCGGCTCGCGCGTTTTCCAGCGATGAAAACTGTATCCCTTTCAAAAGATTTTTTATTTTAGGGAATAATAAGAAGTCACACGGTGTCAGATCAGGATTGTATGGAGGGTGCTCGAAGGCTCCAACCTCTGTGGTGTCCAAGAAGTCCCTCGTTTTGAGCGCTGGGTGCGCGGGCGTGTTTTCATGGTGAAACAGAATCCCGCGGAGCCCGGTGTTCGGTCGCTTGGTGCTCATTGCAGATAAAACTTCTGGCAAGCATTTTGTGGTATACCATTCGTCTTTGATGCTGCTTTGGTCTTGTAATGAAATCGCATTCGGATACCCCGTGAAAGTGAAGAAACTAGCGATCAAAAGTTTGCCTGTGCTTCTCGATCGCTTCACTTTTCCTAGGCGTTGGTTCGTTTTGAAACAGCCTAACTGTCGACTGACACTTTTTTTCTGGATCGTATTGATAAATCCAGGATTTGTCATCTGTCACAATGTCGTAAACGCGCCAAGACGAACCTGCTTCAAATTTTTTAATCATATCACGGCACCAGTCTGCTCTGGACTGCATCTGAGCTTTGGTGAAGTTTTGCGGCACCCAGTGGCACACTACTTCCTCATCGGAAGATGCTCGTGTAGAATCTGGTAAAAGCTTCCCGATCTAATCTGCAGGGTCTGCTGAATCTCTTAGTATGCAATTCGCTTGTTTTCTTGAATATTTTTTTTTAATGCCAGCACACTTTCTTCCGTGACTGCCGTGTTAGGACGACCACTCCTTTGTTTATCTCTCAAAGTAAAGCGACCGCACTTAAACTCGCTGTTTTTGTGGTAGACGGTAGCTTTTAAAAGTCTTCCACCCATAAAAGCAATTTGAAGTCCATCAAATGACTCATCAGATTTTAAGCCACATTTAAAGTTGTAGAAAATCATCGCACGAAAATGTTCGCAGTGCAGATCCTTTTTTAGAAGAGACACGTTAATTTAATTTGGCTCTCAAAAAATGTGGAGGAAAATTCGAAATTCGAACAATGGTATTTTTACTTTTAAATAACCAAATTATTCAAAATAATTACAAATGGCCAGTGTCTTATACATAAAAACGTTTTTTCTCAAAACTTTCTGAGTGACCTGGTATATACAGTAAGAGCTCTGGTAGAGGTTTTTTTTATTAATTTCCCTAAGTTATCATCTTAAACAATCAATACGGGTAGCCAGAATCCAGAAAGTCCGACAATCAGACCAATTAAGTTGTCCTGCAGTGAGGGGTATCGTGTGGGTTAGACTGGATATAATTAGTTAAAGCCTAAGGAAGAGACAGATGAAGACCTCTTCCTAGTAGAGACAAACCCCTGGATCAGTACTAACAGGACAAATCAGAACCTCTGAATCAGTATTAAACAGAAACTATAGCTTAAACCATGGCTAGTCAGTCATCATCATCATCAGCCGATAGAAGTCCACTGCTGGACAAAGGCCTCCCCCAAAGATTTCCACATGCATCGGTTCTGCGCCACCCGCATCTAACGGGACCCGGAGATCTTGATGAGATCATCGGTCCATCTTGTGGGAGGCTTGCCCACGCTGCGTTTACCGGTACGCAGCCGCCACTCAAGAACCTTTACGCCCCAACTGCCATCAGTTCTACGAGCTTTGGTTAGTCAGTACTAAACAGAAACTATGGCTTAAAACAAGGCTAGTAAATCTAGACAGAACAGAGTGGCCACCCACCTCTCACCTTGCCATCCGTCCAAGCACTCGCACTCGCCTGTCACGGGAGAACAGAACCCTTTCTTACAACGCTTGCATTCGTTGATGCAGTTCGGACCCCATTTGTTGTCGGGGCAATCTGGAATATTGGAAGCAGGTTTTTTATTAAAGAAAGTATGTGAAATTTAAATGGATTTTTTTGAACGTGGATTGTGAAAATAATTGTTGCTGCAAAATCTTTCAATGATATAAATTATACCAGGGATCGGCACCAGCTTCGCACCGGGTGCAACAAACACATCTTTGAAACAATAGTGTAACAATTATTTACTTAACTATAATTTGCATGATTGTATTGTTTTTATATAAACCATCCTCTTTGATCACTCTATCTATTAGTGAAAACCGCATTAAAAGATCTATAATAAGCGTACATACAGGCAAGAAACTTTATTTTATGCTGTGTATGATTATAAATAAACTAGCTTCTGCTCGCGGCTTCGCTCGCGTTAGAAAGAGACAAAAAGTAGCCTATGTTACTCTCCATCCCTTCAACTATCTCCACTTAAAAAATCACGTCAATCCGTCGCTCGGTTTTGCGGTGAAAGAAAGACAAACAGACAGACAGACAGACAGATAGACACACTTTCCCATTTATAATATTAGTATGGATATATGGCTTCTTTATTGTCACTATCACGTCTACCATCTTCAACGTTACCTTCTGAACATCCCGGTCCCGTCTTACCCAATGGACAGATAGGGACGCAGGAAACGTCCCTCATTTTGTACCCTGGGCAGCATACAGCTACCTCCGCCGTTCTTTCTTCTGTCTGAAATATTAACATCATATCATATAATATTTAGTATAATATCAGTTGAGCCTTCGTATAGTCGATATGGTATCTAAAATGCTTTCTTACTTAATATTTTTAAACGTTTTTGTAAAAAAATGATATAAGCTGTAACTGAGATGAGTTAGAATAAAGTTTTAAACTATTTGAGTTACGTGATTTAGCTTTCAGATTTACATCTAAATAATAAATTATTAAGGATTTGACTGACTAATAAATAAGAGACATGATATCTGCTTTAACCAAATCGCATATTAAGTATGGTAGCCGATTAATATTACAATGAAACATTGATGATGTGACTTCGTATTAAAATCCCAATATTAACGTTTAAGTTGCGAAATGTTTATAATAGTTACCGTGACCCTGGAACATAAAGGGCAATCGAAGGAACATGAGTGGGTTTTAGTCAGTAAGAGTCTGAAACGCCCTCCCGTCGCACCCAGGACGGGAGCAGTCATTGGATGATTTCCCACTCACCAAAAAAAAAAATATTAACGTTTAAAACCAAAACGAATAAAAACTATATTAATTTCAATCACTATAGGTTGGTTTCACAGTTTCATTCAATGTCCAAGTAATATAAACAAAACATGAACTTGAAGCATTTTTAAGAAAGGCAACTCATTTAAATAAACCATAACATGATCCACGACGTTTAAAATGATTGAAGGTAAAGTTAGACGCACAAGTAACTAACAGATAAATTAATCTTGAGACAGATCGCAGAGAGACCGTTACTCAAGCTGAACTGATTAATCTGATTTATTACGATGTTGAATGTCCTGTGTGTGTCAATTAGTGCTTTATTTTGATCGAGTTTATTTAAACTTCTACAACCGTTAATAGGGCTCATGTCGTATAATGGATGGAATTGAGAAATTTGAGCGAATTCGACAAAACTTTAAAGAGATTGGAACGATTTTGCTGAATTATTTACGATTAAATGTCCTTATAGCTTTGAAATTTCGTTTACACTTTCGTCACCGTTCACCTTTCCATCCCTTATTAGGTCTTAGTTGCTGATATCGTTGTTGCTTATCAGTTGCATGACGAAAATGTGGTCTTTAATGTCTTGTCGGAAATAGTGAGATATTCTATTAGATCTGTCTGAAGATACAGAGTGCAGTGTGTGATGTTATTACGAATGCAATGATATTATTAAGGCTAATAGGGACAGGCACTTCACAATCGATCTAGTTTTTCTCAAGGATAGTCCTAGGTAAGTAAAAACTTGTTGACATCTAAACTGTATATTTTCCTCATTAAGTAATGGAAATATTTAAATTTAATTGAGTTATCTGCTATGGTATTTTGTACCTCTCAACCTTGTTTCCCGTTAACTTCATATACCATGATTTTTAATTATTGTTCTAGATTTCAAAGAGTAATAAAATAATATTAACTGAAATTTCGGCTTGCATTCTGTTTGTTCATTTACGTTGTAACAGTTTTTTTTTACTTTTTATGCAATTTTTTACTGAGAACTTTATCCTAAATGTCACAAACACTTTTCTGAAATACAAACATACATATAGGTCAAACAAAGATAACACGCAGTAGGCTTGCAAGGCCACTAGGGGCTCACATCTGCTATTACAATAATGATTCAATGATCGTTTTTTTTTTTTACGCTTAACGTCAAACTTTTGACACATTTCCCATACAAAAACTGTCAAAGCTGTCAAATATCCAGTCGATTACTAAGCATTGAGACACGTTTGCTTGAGCCCAAGGACTGTTGAACCCAGACGAATAGGTTCGTGGTCGCGGAATGTTTATAATAGTTACCGTGACCCTGGAACATAAAAGGCAATCGAAGGAACATAAGTGGGTTTTAGTCAGTAAGAGTCTGACACGCCCTCCCGCCGCACCCAGGACGGGAGCAGTCATTGGATGATTTCCCACTCACCAAAAAATAAAAAAAAGAAGAGGTTCGTAATGACTAGTCATAGACTAGTGATTGCAAAAGGAAGTAGATTTGAGGTTTTTTTTTGGTGAGTGGGAAATCATCAAATGACTTCTCCCGTCCTTCGTGTCAGACTTATACTGACAAAAAACCCACTCATGTTCCTTCGGTTGCCCTTTATGTTCCGGGGTCACGGTAACTACTACAACTATTCTGTAACCAGTAGATTTGAAGTTTAGGACTTACAGCTGTCCTTTCCCCGGACCTATCAAACTGTTCCACCAGATGAAGAATGATGGTAGAATTCAGTACAAACCTCAAGCCTGGTTAAGTCCCTCATCTCAGTGTTCCACTTGGAGCACCTCGGTGGCATGGAGAAGCACCACTCGTAGGTCCTCACAGACATGGGCGCCCGGTACTTTACCCTCTTCGTTATGTTGTATCTGGGGATGAAGAGGAAATAAATGCATTAGTACTACGATTAAAATTAACCCATGTATACCCATATTTATTTATTTTTTTCCGAATTTTGTAATTTTTTATATATTAGGCTTAAATATAAATAAAAACATAATGTAACATTACATTTGCGAAAAAAACAAAACGAAATGTGTTTTTTTGTTGTGGGTCACTAACGAATCGTCTCAGTTGTGGGAGTGACATAGGGTAATAAAGAATAATGGGAAAGTTTGGATGTTGAAAAAGAAAAAAACCACGACCTACCGAAGTTACAGTTGGAATTTTTGATTATTTCATTTGATTTTTATATCATAGTAACAATCCTATTCATTCGTTTAGCTGGATCACACTATCTTTCCTACCTAAGGTGCTGCGCAAACGTAGACACTTTTGTTCCTGGTGTCGGACACAACACTTTTTGATCGTCATTAGTATGGTGTTAAGTGGTTTACATTTGTTGTGTCCAGTTGCTTCCACTTAACACCATACTGGTTACGATCAAAAAGTGTTCGATGTCCGACACAAGACACAAAAGTGTCTACGTTGGCGCAGCGCCTAAGTATCTACATAATATAAAGTATCTAGTTTCACCGTAAACTCCGCAGGTATCTAGTGAAGAGTCGTTAAGTAGAGCTACTTAAGCATGAGCGCCGCATCCTGGGCTATTAGCCAACTTAGCTGAAGGGATACTTCGTGTCGAGGCGCGAACTATTACGTGCTAAATAGCTCGTAAAAATCTTTACGTGCTGGTGCTATGAATATTATAAGGCTGTTTGTTTGTATGTTTGAACTCACAAGACACTCTTTTTAAATTGGTTGTCATAAATATAATAGAATAAATCAATCAGTTTAATTTCAAAGTTTGTGATCCAAGATTTATTTTTCTTATTTTTTCTCCTTGTATAATTTTCTAGAAGTTTTTATGCACTCTTTTTACGAACTTCCTAGAAACAAATTAAAATATGTCCTTGTTGGAACACGAAAATTAGACTATCCATACTTTACTAATATTATAAATGGGAAAGTGTGTCTGTCTGTCTGTCTGTCTGTATGTTTGTCTTTCTTTCACGGCAAAACGGAGCGACGAATTGACGTGATTTTTTAAGTGAAGATAGTTGAAGGGATGGAGAATAACTTATGCTACTTTTTGTCTCTTTCTAACGCGAGCGAAGCCGCAGGCAAAAGCTAGTTCTTCATATGTATAATCTTAAGCAATCACACACTGAAATAAATATTCCAATCTAGAAGAAAACCTGGTAATGAATATATGTCCGAAATTACCAATACGCCTTGAGCAAGCGCGGCGATCAATGCTCGTACCTTCTCTGTATGAGAAGAGGCCTTTGCCTTGCTGTGGGTCCATGATAAGCTGGTATTATCATTATTATTTTAGAAGAAAAGGTTTCAAAGATTTGCTTTAAAACAAAAATAAAATAAGCAACTCTTCAGCTTTATTAAATACGTAATAGATTTAGGACAGCTAGCACCATATGGGTACCGCTTAGCCGGAAGCATTCTGTGCGAGAATTTGCACTGCATTTTAACATAACACCCTCCGAACTTCCCAGTAACCGTATCTACGTAGAAAGTGATAATTAATTAAAGTAACGCCCCTACGGAATAGGGTTCTCGAAACTAGGGTGTACTTTACCCAATTACACTTGAGTAGAGTTTAGACTGTGGGCAATTTTTATAAAAAATATTTAATAGCAAACAATGTTAAAGTGGTAGGAGCAATATTATATTTTTTTTAATATGAGAAATAGTAAATTTATATTTTTATCTATTGCTAATACACATTTCAGTTGATCATTTTCAATTTGTAAAAATACTTTTAGTAAAAAAAACTGTACTTACACTGTTTTCGCCATTACATATCTATTAACCATTCGACATTGACATTGTGAACGTTCGAATATTCTAATGTTCGACTTTAAGTAGCCGATCAAAATAATCTTCGATTATTTGAATCTGTACTGACTAAATCTGGCTGTAGACCCCTACGATTTTTGTGTTTTGCCATGTTATGTAAAAGCTTTTTTGATATATATAATTTATTAATCTTCTCCCGCAAAGAAATTCTTTAGAATAACCAGATTGAGACCCTATTCAGTGGAAACAAATAAATGTTAAAAACAAACATACATACATAGACTGATAAACACATTACCCTCCTTTGCGTAGCGCAGTCGGGTAAAAAGATATTCAATGTAGGCTCAACTTTAGGACTACAAATTAACAGCACTATTCATAAGTACATACTCGAGACAAAGAGAATATTCAAATGCTTTATCGCAATAAGAGCTATTTTCTGCCACCCCTAACATAATAACAATAATGTTTAATATTTTGCTACTGCTGCATTTCTTCGTTTACGAGGAGTGAATGTAGAATGATGGAATGTAGTATTAGATAAATCTGGTTAATTGGGGCCTAAGGAGCCAGTATCTACAGGACCCGAGGCTTAAACTGGAGTGAAAGGATCAATTTTGTTTAGATTTTGTAACACGACTATCTCAAAGTTTATTGCAACTGTTTCATACTAAGTATATCTATATATAAATAGGTAAATGGACTAACTAAATGACTGACTGTTGATATATCAACGCACAGCCCAAACCGCTGGTCCTAGAGACACGAAGCTTGGAAGATTTGTATTATGTAAAGACTGGGTGACCTCTAAGAAAGGATTTTTCAAAACCGATAGATGTAAAATAGGGGCTGGAAGTATCAATATTCAAGCAGGAGAAGCCGCAAGTGAAAGCAAGTTATCTGTATAAAATAGTAAACTGACTGACTGGGTGATATACCAACGCACAGTCCAATCCGATACCGATTCAATTTGTAGGAGTAAAATAGTAGCTGGAAGTAAGACGCCGCTGACGAAAACTAGTAAAGAGATAAATCATAATCGGAACGAAGGCTCGGGAGATGATGATAAAAGTTGGTTTGTAAGAATTATTTTAAAATTACCCATAATTATATAAAAGAACATTATATTTGGGTGCCACACACAACCTGTTTTATATAATACTACATGCACTATACTGATTTTCTGATCTAATACTAGATTTTATCAAAACACAACATAAAAAAAGTCTTTATATTAGATATTATTTATTTATATTATTTATTATATTATATTATTTATTCAGTGTACAGATTTATACAGATTACAAATTCGACTATACTTTATTTTGTATTTAAATAACAATTTCAGATATTTACATATTTAAATTCTTACAATAATATAAAATTATCAAAGCTATTACTAATTATCAGTCTAAGAGAGACTGATAATTCTAAAATCTGCTTTGATATAAATATTACACACTAGTTGTATTGATTGCTTATTCCGTTATGTTTCTTTAACTCCTTCGAACACACGTGATTTAAGACACAATAGGATGACAATAGCAGCCCGACAGGCGGCTGTCGGTTGGTCGTTGGATGGTTAAAATCAATATTGAATTCAAAATACATTTATATGAGAGAGGCCATTTATATGATGTCTGCTTTCATTATACCTAAAAAGCGTTCTTTTCCAAACAAAATAGGGTTTTTATTTCAATAAAACTTCTCTAATAAAAACAACCAAAGAGTAAGTTAATGAGTTTTCAAACCAAATATAATAAAATATAAATAAGGTCGCATTATTCTAAAACAGAAGTTACTAGCTGATTTGTTTGAAAAACTCTGATTAGAGGCCATTTAATTGTAAGAAAAAAAAATAAAAAAAAGAAATCCCTAATGGCATCCTACCATTATTTTGACAACAAATGGCCAGTAGAGATGTAGGTTTATAGTAAAAAACCGGCCAAGAGCGTGTCGGGCCACGCTCAATGTAGGGTTCCGTAGTTTCCCGTCCGTCACAATAAGTGTACCTACTTATAAGTCAAAAAAAAAGCTATTTGTTACGTTGACATACTAAGTACGCAAAAAATATTTTGTATAACCTTTTTGTCTTTTTTGTACAAAAACTGTTCTTTCTATCAAGTTCAAAATAATTTTCCTAGAAAGTCCTTATAAAGTTCAACTTTCCAGATTTTTTTCATATTTTTTAAACCTACGGGTCACAAGTTAGAGGGGGGGGGACGCTTTGATTTTTCCTTTTGGAGCGATTATTTCCGAAATTATTGACATTATCAAAAAATGATTTTAGTAAACCCCTATTCATTTTGAAATACCTATCCAACAATATATCACACGTCAGGGTTGTACTTAAAAAAAAAACCACTTCCCTATTTACATATAGGGGGGCTACCCTAATAAAACGTTTTTTTCCAATTTTTTTTTTCGCACTTTGTCGGCGTGATTGATATACATATTGGTACCAAATTTCAGCTTTCTAGTGCTAACGGTTACAGAGATTAAGCGAGGACGGACGGACAGACATGGCGAAACTATAAGGGTTCCTAGTTGACTACGGAACCCTAAAAAGAGGTACCATAGTAAAAAGTTTGCAACACATTAAACTAAAAGTAATTGTACACAATAAACTAAAGCACACGTGATTCGTAACAGATTAGTATAAGCCATAGATAATACATAATACTTCTGCTTAGTGCTTCTGCTTAGTTTCGGATCAGATGGCCGTGTGTGAATTGTCCCAGGATATTTATTTATTTATTTATTATGTCACACCATATGTAGGTTGTCACATCTAAATGGCGCCTAATCTCATTCCATCCCACTCTTATCAATTATTGATTCCTATTTATTTTTATTCAAGGATTATGTTAACAGAATATTTTTACTATTCCCAGTGTTAGAGTGGGCGTCCTATTTTCAATATTTGTTTTATCTACATAACATTAAAAGGAAAACGGGGCTTGTACTTTCTTAGAATAATATTGTTCTGTTCGGTTTCCTTTTTCTTTTTGGATAATTGGATACCGATGTTACGAATAACAGAGCCATAATTATTACTTTGTTTACATGTTACGACTGTACTATAGTAAATGTCATGTAGAATATGATAGAGTTGGGCTGAAATACAAAGAAAATAGGGGTTAGAAAGGTCTTCTTCTTACCCCTATTTTCTTTGTATTTTTGGGGATGGGTAATTAAATCGTCAAATGACTTCTCAGTCGGTCGGGAGTGTCATTCTTTTCAGACCAAATCCCAACCTCGTTCCTTCAGTGGCCCTCTATGTTCCGGGGCCGCGGTAACTAGAACTATTCCGCAACCCCGGCAGGCATTGGCCCTAGAGCGTCCCGTCACGTGCTGACTGCTCTATCTTTTTAACCCCCGCAAAAAGAAGGGCGTTGTATATTTGACTAATGTGTGTGTGTGTGTGTGTGTTAAAGTTATCTAGTGATAGTTTTTACTTTTAGACATAATTATTTCGATTTGGTTTTTTTTAAACGGATTTAATAACTTTGGGGGCGGAGGTTATTTAAATCTCTATTTACACTTGTTTATTGTATCGTTATATGCAATGCAGGTAGACTGACACAAGTATCAATATGAAAATTTAGATAGAAAAGTTTATGTAAAAAAACCTCTTACTTCTGTTTCACCATGCAGACGTTTTCTCCGTTGAGAGCCGCAGCCTCCATCACGATGACCACAGCACACACTATCACGGCACACCATGCTTTAGTCTTTATAGTCCTTATCACTCTGTCAATAAACACCATTTTAGCACTATCGCCGATCCATAGTCCTAGTGCCGCTGATTCATTTTACAAAGGTTATCTGTTGGCGAAAAGAATTTTTTTATTAAAAAAAAAATTTAGGTTTGTAAACAAAGACAAACAAAATGGTTAACTAGGGGTCATTCACGGTTTTTGGTTACAGCTCCGCTCCCGTTAGTCGCACCGATGTAATATGGGCTAAGCTACTCAAAAATATTTTATCAATTCGGTTCAATAGTTCCTGAGATTAGTGCGTTCAACCAAACAAACTCTTCAAAGTGAAAGTCGAAGTGAAACCTTATTTCTAATAGACCATTTTCGACGACCAAGCGACAGCCGGCTGTCGTGCTGATATTATCTTTCTACTGCATCTCGAATCACGTGTGTTCGTTTATTTAAAAAGGCACTTTAGAACGTCATCAGCAAAACAAAGAAAAATGAATTTAGTTCTACAGCAAACGTGCAAAGTATAAGATTTAGTATAGGAACCACCAAATAAACGTTTTGAAGACATGTGGAGGACGACACTGAACTACTTTAGCATAATTAATTACAGTTTTAGTCGAAGTTCAGGAATGTTAATCTATCCTCCTGTGTCATTGTCTCTAAACAAACTTTATATCTCGTCACTAATATATATTATGTGAGCGTAATTTGTGATCACGATATATGTAAATGAAGCAATGAGGTCTGATAGGCAGTCCCTCCACGTAAAACACTGGTATCCAGTTGAATCTGGTTAGGCTGGAAGCCGACCCTAACTTAGTTGGGAAGAGGCTAGGGAGATGATGATGATAATGATGATACAAATAAAGCAATGAAGGGGAGCGCTTGTAATTGAAAACAGAATAACATGACTATCTACGAATCAGTGTTGATAAATTACAAATCTACCGCAGAAAACTACATATCAATCGGTCAAGTCGTTCTGGTGATAAATAATCATTCATTTGGTCTGGTGTACGCACACACAACTTTTCACCTCAAATGCCTACACCTCCGTTCCGTCGTGGATAAAAATGTATATAAACGAAATAAAAGACGATCGCACGACTATACCGATTGTAGTTTGTCTCCATTCAACCCCTAATAACAATGACGAAAACCTTCAATATAGACCTTCTCCCCTCAATAGTAAAAAAGAAATTCCTCTCCATTTGAACATCCTAACTTTCTATTAGCCGGACAATAATTTGTCTAACGCGTGACAGTATGGCCGGGTCAACTAACCGTCGAGGGGAGGACAGCTGAATTAATTGTAGCAATAACTGTGTGATACTAACGTTTCGTAATACGGGACGTTGATCGTTGTGTCGCCATAATAAGTTACATAATCGCCCACATGAGAGCTATCAGCGAAACACTGAAGAAAAGTGGTGATTAAGAAAACACACACAGACATCCCAAATGATTGCCATTTTTTTTGGCAGCTTAGTAACCTTAAATTCGATAACACAAAGTTTCTTCCAACACTTTCATCCTAACCTCTTACTAAACCGTACTAATATTATAAATACGAAAGTAACTCTGTCTGTCTGTATGTCTGTCTGTCTTTTCTTCACGCCTAAACCACTGAACCGATGTGAATAAATTTTTGTATAGATATAGTCTGGGACCCCAGAGACGACATAGGATAGTTTTCATCCCGGAAATCCCCCGGGAACCCCGGGTAGTGTTTGACAAAATAAATTTCCTTTCACTCTCTTCATCATAACAGCCTATTGTCGTCCATTCCTGAACGTAAAACTCCCCCAAAGGATTTGCCACATCAGCATCCTGCGACTATGCACACTTGCCACAATTTCTTCAAATCCTCGAGTCGGTTCGTTCAGCAGATCTTCACACTTTTTCCCGAACGTGATTGCCACAAACAACTAACCCGAGTCTGCTCCTCTAACCTTCTGTCTACCTCCAGGTCAGTACCGGTTCTGAGCAATATCAGTAACTACTTACTGACTATAGCACTAGGCACTAGGTAATATTATATTATACTCCATTAGAGTACCTTAAACAATTTACTATTGTATTATAGTATCAAGAGGGGAAAATGACTGAACGAGATTCCTTTCAGCTATTGTATGTTACAGACAAGATAGTTATCAAAGAAATTCAATGACTCTTTTTAAATAATGATCGCTATGGATAGAGAATCCATAATTGATTGATCTCTTCGTGAAAGGAACTTTGCATTTGCAATGTTATTCTTTTCTTGATTTTACATGCGGTTTGGTTCAATTAAATACATGAATTAAATTATAATTCGTTTAGTGAATTAGCATTAAAAGCACAAAATACAGACATACTGACGCTTTATTTTCATATTTATATTTTCAGTTAGAATTTTTGTAGCCTTATAATTAATATGCAGACAAAATGGAAAAAAATACTTTTAGAATTCACAGTCCGTTGTTGGTATAGATAGTGGATCAGTCGTGATAAATATAAATCTTTCCCGCTTTAATCAAATATCTTATTTTCTTACAAATCAATTAGAATTTTATATTGAAACAGTGTGAAAAGAGGTCAATGTAAGGCTTTTTAAGAAAAGCTAACAGGGAGGTGTAACTACAGACAAAAATAGTTTCTATTACAAAACAGCCAAAAGTCATAGTTCAATGCCCACGTAAACACATTCATTCATGAAAGAAATCTCAGTACTATTGGACAAAGTGCAGCATCCATCGCTGTTTGAGTAAGCCTCAAAATGTTATAAAACAGATATTTGCCACTATTGTACGATAAACAGTTCATGTGTGTCAATATTTTGGCATAACCGTTACAAAATTAGCTAATTCTATTTTCAAATAGTAGGAGTATTGAACTTGAAATACTTTCATCTCACACGACTACACAAATTGATTGCACATGTGCGTATGTATCGTTCATTCACACATTGCTTTATTATCTGTGGATGACGTCACAATTTTTGATCATTTTTCTTTTTTTTTGGGTGCATGGGATACCAATGTAACGTTGATGCCAGTTTTAATAGAGAGTTAGTAGTTTTAATAGAGAGTTTATTCAAATATGTAGTTCAATTGTTTCTTCGTTTGTTTTATTTAAAAACAAAATTAGCATAGTCATCATCATCAGTCAAATCATCATCTCCCTAGCTTTTCCCAACTTTGTTGGAGTCGACTTGCAGCCTAACCCGATTTAGCTGGATACCTGTGTTTTACGTCAAGCGATTACCTATCAGACCTCCACAACCGATCGAACCGACACGATATTTTTTACCGACTTCACAAAAAGGAGGAGGTACTATGTTCGGCTGTTTGTATGTTTTTTTTTGTATGTTTGTTCATCGATTACTCCGTCAATTGTCAACGGATTTTGATGGTTCTTTTTTTGTTTGATAAGTCATGATTCAGGGGTGGTCCCATATAAATTTTGTGGCGATCGGTTCAGTGCTTCTCGAAAAATTTACCAAGAACAAAAAAAAATTGACGAAATTTTCATAGACAATGTGTGCTTTGTCTTCAAGTTTCTATTTTCGTTTTATAAGATTGTTAGTAGTTTTATTTTGAAAATAAATTACTTTGAAAGATACTATACACAGTCAAACATTGGGAGTCGACACTAAAAAGTAATAAATAAAAAACTTTTTTCAAAAAAAAATAACCGCCTTCAAAAACTAAAAACCCAATAATAACTAAAATTTCGGAAGTCGGTGGTTTCTCTTCTGCCATTCAATTTGTGTTGCCACCGACTTCCGAAATTTTAGTTATTATTGGGTTTTTAGTTTTTGAAGGCGGTTTTTTTTTTTTTGAAAAAAGTTTTTGGCTAGACTGGTCAGACTTTCTGGCGTTTCGCTACCTGTAACGACTGTCGATGTTCCACGTATGACAACCGGGACCAACGACTTCACGTGCTTTCCGAAGCACGGGATATCAGTCCAAGATAAACTTTAGAAAGTTCATATGAATTGAAAATAGTAAAATTGTTTGATTATAGTCATCTTCAATTCTTGTTGTTTAGACGAACAGAACTTTTCATCATACTTTAAATTTTTCATCATTTCTCACGCACCCACTCCATTCTCAAGTCTCTCTCCTACTCATCACTGTTCTCCTACACAAGATTAGTGTGTGTGTACACACTCGGCGGTCGTTTCGCTTGCGTGCACGCATTGGGCAGGATGCGCCGATTGGCGCGTCACAACTGCTTTATCAATAGTGCCGTCGACCTCTTTCTGAATTGTGAATGAAAGCCAGCTACTCGACTTAACTTGATTTGTTAAATTGATAGAACGTGTCGAGTGGTATTGTAAGATCTTGTTGGATGCTGTGTGGTGAAAAGTTTCTGCTTTCTTACTTGGAATTTTTGAATCTTTGTGGTATCCTTGATGCTTTTGATCGTTACCATGAGTCTGGAGGGTCTTAAAATTGTATGTGGTAGTAAATGAAAATTGTAATTAAAACTTGGTAGCAGTATTCCATGTGTGTTTAAAGCTCTGAATTTCCTTAAGGTTTTCGCCTTGACTTTCGTCAATGCGCAAAAAGATGATTGCTCATTTATATCAGATTTAAATGGTGTTTTGAAATATGAAAAGACAACATTTTCTATATTCCTAGTAGGTATGTGTGAATGAATACGTTTCCAACGGGATTAACTGGGAGTGAAGGGGTACCCATTTATTTTTACAAGCACTGCGTTTGACTACCGGATGAAGATTGTTTGGACCGAGGGGTCCATCAAATAGTTACTGTAAGTGTTCGCTGACAAAATATTATAGATATTTATTGTTAGCATCTGATTGATTGAACATAAAATTTTATGTATTTGTCGCTATGGCCAGTGACCTTCGACAATACGTGATTCGAGACACAATAGAAAGACAATAGTAGCGCGACAGCCGGCTGTCCTAGAAAGATTAAAGTCATACATGACTCGACATTACATTTAGACTTAAATGAGGATAATAACTATGATTATACGACTCGACAATCGACATACAATAACCTTTTAATGTAGACTATAGCGCTTTGCCTCTCTAGATAAACACTGCCAAAACAGCAATAACACTAGTTCAACTATCAGCGAACATGACACACAGCTAGTTGACTAGCTTACAAGTCAACATGCCAGCGAATGGCGAGTAAATTAGCCCAGCTTTCTATTTTTCAACCAGCATTTTTACAATTGTCTACTCAAAAGCAGATAGTATAAAGCTCAATGATATGGAGCGAGTTTGCAAGCTGCTCGCCAACTTGGTAGCTTGTAGCTTGTAAACTAGCCCTGTGTCATGGAGGCTTAGCAAGAGGTTGAGCTAAGCGATATTTCGATCAGTTTTGCACGACTATCAAACCACAATGGCAAAAGAGAGACGAAGAATAAATAGCTAAGCCCACGCTACAAGCTAAGTGTAGATAAACAATATACGGTTGCTAGCAGACAAGAATATTTTGTCCCACTCCCCCAGATCCTCAAATCCATCACTACTTAATTTTTATCATTTCTAGACAGATGTGCAACGAAATCATTAGTTAATAGTGTACATAGTATCGTATCGTAGAGGATGTGGACTATTTAGATAGGTGCACAAGTTGCGCAGTTGTATGTGGTAGCATATTTTGTTCGACATGTATTGTTCTGAATGTCTACTGTGTTTGGTTTCCGCCAGAAATGACATAATGCTTTAGTGGTCGAAGGGATGATTGGAACACAGGATGTACTCCAGTCTTTTAGTGCTCAATATACTACTATTATGCTAAAGTTTTCGAAGATAGACGATTGGTTTGATGGTTACTTAGTTAATTAAATATAGTTAAATTGAACAGTTTTAAGTTTAAAACACAGTTTAGCTATTAATCTAGAACAACACAGTATAGTCTATTGTGACCTAATAATAATTCAACTTTGAATTAAGTTTTATTTGATTTCCGTTGAAACTTTTAAGTGGCTTTCTCATGACTAAAAGCTTTCCTTTCTGCAAGATTTAATGACATGGTTAATTATATTCAAAGCTGAATTCTGCTTACCCCTTTTAAGTACTCCCCGGAAGAATTAAGCTTCGTTAACAAGGTTACGTCGCGTGTTAATGCATCGACTACCCTCATTATAGGCTCTTCAATAAAATTTAATTGATTACGTTAGGTAAGTTCGCTTATGGATCCGTCCGGGGCGAAGGCCAGTCCGAGGGACGGTGCACCCCGGGAGGTGTGCAACGACTCGCCACGGTACGTTGTGCCTGTGGGGTCTCGTTGCACACTTTCGAATATTCTGTCGCGGAGGACTCCACCACCTGTCCCTCTGAGTAGCAGAGGGCAGTGTGCGTTGGAGTCGGGGAACGGGCTCTGCGTGCACTCACCCTGCCGCAGAGCAGGCAGCTGGGGGTCGTCACCCCTAGCTGCCCCCGTTGATCTCGTAGCCCCGAAGACTGTTACGGTCATGTCTCTGACTGTCGACGGGGGTCGAGGGCCTTGGCTTAACCGCCCGGGCCGCGAGGAAGACAACCTCTATAAAAAATTACCTCTAATACCAAGTTCTGGTGCGTGGCGAAGGTACGAATGGCTGAGGAGTAGTGTCGTCTATTTGTGGACGGCGCATCAGTCTCTAGCGCACCCCCAGCCAGGGAACCGGTGGACTCTCTGGTTGGGTTATAAATGTACACTTGCCCAGGTACAGGGGGTTATCCTGGGTGTACTTCCTAAATCCCCCATACTCGTGGGATCAACTATGGCATCTTCTACAACTAAATTTTTTAAAGAGAGGAAGGGAGTACCGCGGTCGGAGACCGACGCGGCGATTGGCTTGAGCTCGAGAAGCTCAAGCTCGGAGGGATCGAGCTCTTGTAGCTCGATCCGTGGAAAGAGGAACCGCAGCCGGAAGCGGACGATGACGGAGGGCGCCTCGTCGTCCTCCGACAGCGAAGTAACGGCACCGGCCCCCAAAATCCCCACCAGCAGGCGGGGTGCGGGCCGCGTTGGAGGAGGGGGGCGCAAGCTCCCTGCGCAGGAGGCAGCTCGGCGAGCCGAAAGGCTCGCCGCAGAGGGGCGTCACCCCGGAGCGGCCTCCGCGCAGGCTCACGGCGCATCCACCACCGCGGGGAGCTCCAAATTGGAGCTGGCGGAGGTAATCCGATCGGCGTTGGTGTCTGTGGCCCTTAAAAAAAAGAAGGGCTCTAAGGACAGGGCCATCGCCGATGCCACTGCCTCGTTATTGGCAGCGGTGGAGAAGGCCAGCGGGACGGGGCCTCCGTCTCCTACGGCGGAAACGGAGATGGCCGCTATGCGCGCAGACGTTGAGTCCTTAAAAAAGGAAAACGAGAAGCTGCGCGCAGATCTGGCCAAGCTCCGGGGGGATGCGCCCCGAGGGGAGGAGCCAACGGAGCGGGACTCCGCGCTCCAGGCACTTGTGCAGGGGATGGCGGACCTCCAGCGCCGATTTTCGGTGCTGGAAGGAAGGGCCCTCCGGCCCCCGCTCGCGGCCGATCGAGCGGTCCCGGCGGCGTCGACGGCACGGCCAGCGGCATCTTTTGCCGCTGTGGCCGCGACTCCTGCGGCGAGCACGTCAAGGCGTGCCACCGCGCCGGAGCAGACAAAAGGCAAGGCCGCATCGCCCAGTAAGGGCAAGGCGGCGAAGGCCAAAGCGGTGGGGGCACCCGCAGCGAGTGCAGCTGCACAGCGTGCCCCACCGCCGCCCCCTCCCCCGTCGGCTGCTGCACCTCCAGCCGACGCCGGCCGCTGGCAAGTGGCCGGGGAACGAAAGAAGGCGGCCAAGGCGGCCAGGGCCACAAGGAAGCGGCAGCGGCAAAGGGACCGCCGTAAGGCTAACAGCCTTGCGGCCAGGCTCCGCGCCCCTAAGTCTGCGGCGGTGGTTATCACCCTGCAGCCGGACGCGGAGAAAAAGGGGGTAACGTACGGGGCAGTACTGGCCAAGGCGAAGGCGGCGGTCAACTTGGCCGACATCGGAGTGACGGAGGGCCTGCGGCTGCGGGTCACGGCTACCGGAGCCCGTATGTTGGAAGTCCCCGGGGCTTCCAGCGGCCCCGTCGCCGATGCTCTGGCTGAGAAGCTGCGGGCGTCGCTCCTAGCCGAGGAGGTACGGGTGTCCAGGCCTAGCATGCGCATTGACATGCGCGTCACAGGCCTGGATGACTCCGCCACGGGGAGGAGTTGGTGGCCGCCGTCGCCAAAGCGGGGGGCTGTCCCGCTGGCGACGTGCGCGTAGGCACCATCCGCCCTGACCGCTCCGGGACTGGAGCGGTCACCGTGAGCTGCCCCGTTCCGGCGGCCAAAGCAATTGCGGGGGAGGGCCGCAGTAGGTTACTGGTGGGAGGCTGGGCATCGGCGCAGGTGAAGCTACTGGAGCCCAGGCCTCTGAGGTGTTACAGATGCCAAGTCGGACACCATGTCGGTGTCCGCTGCACCTCGGAGGTGGACCGCAGCGCCGATTGCTTCCGCTGCGGTCAGCCCGGTCACAAGGCCGGCTCGTGTATCGCCGCGCCGCACTGTTCTATATGTGCGGCGGCTGGCAAGCCGGCCGATCACCGGGCGGGGGGCAAGGCTTGCGCCCCACCCGCCAGGACCAGGGGCAAGGGCAGGAAGCCCTCTGCCGCCGCTCCCGCTGCTGCCCCCGCTGCTGCTGCCGCTCCCACGGCCGCCGCTGCTCCCGCCGTCCACGCCGCTGCCGCGTCTGTCGCCGCAGCCGCGACTACTGAGGCCGCAATGGAGTGCCAGTAATGGCCCCATTGCGCCTCTTACAGGCGAATATCAACCACTGCGTCGCCGCTCAGGATCTGTTGCTCCAGAGCATGGCGCAGTGGTCGATCAATATCGCCGTGGTCTCCGAGCCGTACTTTGTCCCGCCCAGGGATTCTTGGGTGGAGGACCTGAACGGCTCGGTGACCATCATCTCGTCGGCCGCCGCCGGTACCCCGACCCTCGAGGGCGTCAAGAGGGCACAGGGGTGCGTTGCGGCACGGTTCGGGGAGATCGCCGTTGTAGGCGTCTATCTCTCCCCGAGCCGATCCCTCGTCGAACTCCACAACTCCCTTATGGAGCTGAGCGTCGTCGTCGCCGGGTTCCGAACCCTCCCCGTGCTCGTTCTCGGGGACTTCAATGCCAAGAACTTGGCTTGGGGCTCCCGATACACTGATGCACGGGGCAGAATGGTGGAAAACTGGGCCCTAGAGGCGGGCCTAGTTGTGCTGAACCAGGGTTCCGTCCCCACGTGTGTGCGGATGCGGGGTGAGTCGGTGGTGGACATCTCGTTCGCCAGCCCCGCTCTGTCACTGCGTGTCGTTGACTGGCGCGTAATGGAGGAGGTGGAGACGTTCTCCGACCACCGGTACATCCGGTTTGACGTCTCCGCCCAGACCTCCGCTGCGCCGGTCCGACGGACCCCAAGCGGTCCGCGTTGGGCGCTGAAGCAGCTGGACCGGGAGCTTCTCCTGGAAGCCTCGATAGTGCAGGCCTGGGTGTCATCACCGGACAGGCCTGCCGACATCAATGCCGAGGCTGGGTGGTTCCAGGAGGCCATGTCCGAGATCTGTGACATGGCAATGCCCCGGGTTCAGCCTGGAAGGGGTCAGCGCCAGGTGTACTGGTGGTCGCCGCAAATCGCGTCCCTACGCGAGGCGTGCGTGGCTGCGCGACACCCGTACACCAGACACCGCAGGCTCCGTATCCGCCCTGTGGATGCGGATGCCATTGAGGCGGAGCTGTACGAGGGGTACAGAGCGGCGAAGGAAGCCCTCCGACTGGAGATCATGCGGGCCAAAGCTTCGGCCCGCCAAGAGACGCTGGGGACTCTGGACAGAGATCCGTGGGGGCGCCCCTACTTGGCGGTGCGGGGCAAGCTCCGTACCGCGGGCCCCCCGCTGACGCAGAGTCTCCGGCCCCAGGTCGTAGAGGGCGTTGTGAGCGCTCTGTTCCCTTCGCGGGGGGAGTTTTCTCCCCCGCTCATGGCTTCGCCACCGGCGGTGTCCGATGCGGACCGCGACGGCGACGACGACGACGTTCCAGAGGTGACCGAGGTAGAACTGGGAGTGGCGGTGCTAAGGCTCAGGGCCAAGAACACCGCCCCAGGACCCGACGGCCTACCAGGGAAGGCCTGGGTCCTGGCCTTAGGGGCTCTTGGGCCTCGACTAAGGGGGCTCTTTAGCGCATGCTTGGAGGAGGGCCAGTTCCCACTTCGTTGGAAGACCGGGAAGCTGGTCCTCATACCGAAGCCGGGGCGTCCTGCGGACTCTCCGTCCGCGTACCGGCCCATCGTTCTGCTCGACGAGGCGGCAAAGCTCTTGGAGAGAGTGATTGCGAGCCGCCTCGTCGAGCGGCTGATGCGGGTGGGGCCGGATCTGGCGGACGGCCAGTTTGGCTTCCGCAGGGGACGCTCCACGGTGGACGCCATCATGCGCGTACGGGCCCTCACGACAGGGGATGCGGTGGCACAGGGCAGGGTCGTCTTGGCGGTGTCTCTCGACATCGCCAACGCCTTCAATACCCTGCCTTGGGGGTGCATAGGGGCGGCACTCCGGTATCACCGGATGCCTGCCTACCTCTGTCGTGTGGTCGAGGCCTATCTGACGGACAGGGCCGTCATCTACCCCGGTCACGAGGGAGTGTGGAGTCGACGGGGGATGTCGTGCGGTGTTCCACAGGGATCGGTCTTGGGACCGCTCCTGTGGGACATCGGGTACGACTGGGTGCTGCGCGCCGACCTTCCCGATGGTGTCAGCGTAGTGTGCTACGCTGACGACACGCTAGTCCTAGCGCAGGGAGGGTCGTTCCAGGCGGCGGCCGACTTAATGTCGAGAGGTGTTGCGACAGTCGTGGAGAGGATCCGGCAACTGGGACTTCAGGTGGCCCTGCACAAGTCCGAGGCCATGTGTTTTCATGGCCCTCGGCATCGGCCACCTCCGGGGTCTCAGATAACGGTGGGAGGGGTTCACATCGGTGTCGAGTCGACGATAAAGTACCTGGGACTTGTCCTCGACAACCGATGGAACTTCACGGAGCACTTCCGACGTTTGGGCCCCAAACTGGCGAAGGCCGGAGCTGCCCTCAAGCGGCTCCTGCCTAATCTTGGTGGCCCAAACGCCTCCTGCCGGAGGCTCTACACGGGGATCGTGCGGTCCATGGCCCTCTACGGGGCTCCGGTGTGGGCGCCCAATCTAGCCGCGGCTCCGGCCCGACTTTTGAGGGCGTCCCAGAGGGTCATGGCCATTCGCATGGTGCGGGGATACCGCACGGTCTCCTGTGAGGCGGCATGCCTCCTTGCCGGCGTCCCGCCGTGGGATCTGGAGGCAACAGTCCTTGCACACACGTACGAGTGGCGCGTGGAAGTGCAACGCCGGGGTGAAGTCCCGATGCCGCGGGTTATCGCGGCACGGCTCACGGAGCTCCGGCGAGATCTCATGGCGGAATGGAGACAACGACTGTCGCAACCTAGTGCTGGGCACGCCGTTATAGCGGCGGTAAGACCCCTCTTTGAGGAGTGGCTGGAGAGGCGTCATGGCACTCTCACGTTTCGCTTGACACAGGTCCTCACCGGACATGGTCAGTTCGGGAGGTTCCTGTGTCGGATTCGGGCGGAAGCGACGCCTGGGTGTCACCACTGCAGCAACGGTCGCCTGGAGGACACGGTCGAGCACACGGTGGAGGTGTGCCGCGCATGGGCGGAGCATCGACGTGTCCTCGTAGAGGCGATCGGCGGCGGTGACCTCTCGCGCCCGGCGCTGGTTCAGGCCATGCTTCGGGGCGAGACGGAATGGGATGCCGTCGCCTCCTTCTGCGAAGCAGTTATGCTAGTGAAGGAGGCGGCGGCGCGCGAGAGGCAACGACGAGCCTCTCGCCCCGGACTAAGACCCAGGCGAAGACGTCGAGAGTCGCAAGACGACTACCGGCCACCGTAGGCGCGGTTCTGCGGATGGCGAGCTATGGGTAGCTCGCCGCCCGGCTAGGACCAGGACCGCGTAGACGGCGCGTTTTTTTCCACGCGCGCCTCAAAGAGAAGGAGTCAGCACAGGAAGGGGCCCAACAGGGCCAACGCCTGCCGGGGTTGCGGAATGTTTATAATAGTTACCGTGACCTCGGAACATAAAGGGCAATCGAAGGAACATGAGTGGGTTTTAGTCAGTAAGAGTCTGACACGCCCTCCCGTCGCACCCAGGACGGGAGCAGTCATTGGATGATTTCCCACTCACCAAAAAAAAAAAAAAAAAAATGTAATTATAGGGGTGAATATTACCGTGCATGATTTTGATGCTGGTATTTCATGTTCTAAAGTTAAAGCAACTTAGGAAAAAGCTAAAAACGTCACTGACAATACAATGATAAAGATGCAAAGTCGAAAGATTGTTCTGTCGAAGATAATCCGTAATAACTGGTTGATAAAACTTTCCACTGTTATCTCAAACGGTTCAAAAACTTCGCTTCGGTATTGGCAAAGATAATGCGAGTTGTTATTACTTTAGATTAGGATAATAAGCCGGAGATGGGAACCGGAAAATTGTGGTTTTCTGTTTTGTTAAGAAAGTGCTTTAAATTAATTTGCATTTTTTATGGGACAGCATAATCTAAGGAGAAAACGTCTGCGTTCTAAATATTAAAATTTTGAATACAATTTAAATACACAAAGCAGATGCTATTTGGGTCAGCAGCGCACTGAACCGAAGATTAATTGGCTTAATGGCTATAGCATACACTTGTCCACTTGTGCGGGTATAAAAATTATCGTCGTAAGTTCATAACCATTTGAGTGTTTATGAACGGAGAAGAATTTGAATTTCTTTGTCTTTTTTATCTGTATTGTCAAGAGTTGCATAGATTAGAAGTGACCGAGACCATGCCTAAGTTGTCGTTATGATTGTTTCCACAGAGTGAAAGAATATTACAAGTCAGCAAGATGTTTAAAAAATTAAAAAATGTGCAAAAATAGTTCACATCATTCATTAAATTTTTTTAAATACGGAACCATAAAAACAGTTTTTAATAGAATTCCAATTAGTAATTTTGTATGGTTACTCACAGAAAACAGCCAAAAACCATATGAAACTAACACACACAAGTTCACAAAATGTACCAGGCGAGCAGAGAACCAACGGAGCGCCTCGCACATGTGACGCGCGATACAGTTAGGACACGACTGGGATACGGTGCAGATGGGACTTGTTTAGATAAAAATATCGATAAGTAAGGGTTGTTTACTCCAAACGGGATTTTACACCAATTTTAGAGCATTTTGGGCAATTTTACGGTTTGTTTGTTTTGGATTTGAATATTGGTAAGGGTTGTCTATAAATATCTTCGGACTTGACGTTTTCTGGAGCTTAATTAATTTTTGGACGTTTAATTTTGAATGGAACTCTTATTTTATTTTTAATTTCGTTGGGACTCTTTTGTATTTGAGATTGTGCTTTCTAGATTGTGATTTGTTCTTTAAATTAAGCGGAAAGCACTTAATATTAAGCTATGTAAAATTTTTGTTATTGTAGTTTATGTAAAAGTACATTTCAGCTGAGTTTTGTAGAAAAGGCTTTATCAGTTCGTGATCTACTTATCTATGATCCAACGATCTATCGCTATGGAAACTGAATACATGTATGTATGTGGCTAATGTTAAAATATGAGCGATGATCACTCTACCTTTCGACGACCGCGACAGCCGACTGTCGCGCTGCTATTGTCTTTGTATTGCGTCTCGAATCACGTGTGTTCGAAGGTTTAATTAATGCTATAATGGTAAAATAAATCCTCTACGAGTGCATTATTTATCGGTCAATAATAATATCGCAATCTATCGTAATCTTATCGCGTCTAGATTCCTTCTATTTGCGAATATTACAGCAGTGTGAAGTTTCACAGTCGTCCTAATACATAATTTACTAAAACAGATCGCGATAACACATACGATCTTACTGCCCGATGAAAACGTACCTGTGTGGTAGATGCCTAATTTTTTATCATCTTTGGTATCACTAACACAATCACTAACATAAAAGTACACTACTGTCAAATGCTACAATATTATACCTAGTTTTAATAATTTTCATAATTCTTTTTCTTTGTTGGATTATTTTGTGTTCTATCGATACTATGCTTCTATTTAATTGAATTTGCTATAAAATGCTTGGTTTAAAATCCCTATCACCTACCATTACATAACCCAATACGAGCAAAATCCTCGTAACTGAAGATTAAATTGAACCCATTTCACTTTGACTTGGAAAAATAAGATCGGCGTCTTATTGGCGGGCTGGATAAGGGAGCCAGTTGTTTACGAAAACTACAGATATTGCTCTCGCGAGATTGAATCCAGTCAAGTTTCTATTAGGGGAACATAAATGGGAAGTGAAATGAAGTTGTAAGTCGGTAAAAAGGTTACCATTTAAATTAGATGCACGCCGAGGTAATTTAAATGAATAAGGATTGATTGGTCCTAGTCAGTCAGACAAAAAATTATCTGAAATGAGTGAGGTATACAATAAACAGCTTGTTAAAAAATTCAACAATGTAAGTCGATTTGGAATGTAGGTAAATGTTTCACAAACTATATTGTATTACAGTAATTATCAAGTATGAAAAAAATTAATGCACTATTCAAAAGTTGTAACAAGATTGAAAATTATACTGCAAAATTCAATTGTCTCTTTTATCGCCCAGGCAGCATATTTAACAACAAAAATGTACCAGGCTCTCACGAAACAAAAGAGACCGCGCTGTACGCGGTTTTGAAGTCGGCGTCTCAGTGGCGGCGTTGGCGGCGTCATTCGCCCCTATCTTCTAGTGTTGGTACGCTGTAATTTTATCAGGAGACTGTTCCTTAAGGGGTGCGATGGATATTGTAAGAAATTCAGGACAATTCCTGCTTTTGGCGAGCTTTTAAAATTTGTTGTAGGTTTCAGAGATTTTACTATTTGATTTAAAAGAAATTTATTATTGTGAATTCAACTTCATCAAACATAACATAGAGCATAGTAAAAAAAAATATGAAGTTACTGTCAGTAAATTATTTAGGCTCTACGAATCACAGAATCAGAGACAGTAGTAGTGGGAACAATGTTAGGTATAGTTCATAGGAGTTCATACAATAAAACAAAACAACTACAAAAACTTCATGCGGCGCCACAAGTCACTATTACCAGGCTAGCAACACACGTAGGAGATGTTAGTAGTCGAAAGTTACGTCACAAGAGTACAATATCGAAACAATTTCTGAAGTACCAGGAGAGCAAGAAACGTAGCGGTTCTATTGTAATGTCGCGCCGCAGAGGAGGATGCATGGCGCGCTCGGCTCAGTGGCTAATGGAATCAGCAGGGGACTTGTAGATAGGGTGCACTGTTTACTTTGAATGCCTTTGTGGAACTTTGTTATTGATAATAATTTCATTTTAATGGAGTTTTGGCCCGCTCTGTAACTTTTGTTATTTCTTAAAATTGGATCGAATTACCGCGGTAATGTAATTTACTTCTCCAAAAATGAAAATAATATTTTCATTGTGTTTTCTGTCGAGAAACAAGTTAAGTAACAGGGTGGTTATTTAATTAGTAGCATTGGTATATTCTATTATATTACTGTCATTAGTAAACGCCAATTTTTTGTCGACGGCTTAAAAGTGGTCCTTTCCTTACAGTAATAAAACCCACTCTGCTTTTGCTCATTAGAAAAGATGCAGTTCAAATTGACAACCATAAGGTTTAAATCCGTACTAATATTATAAATGCGAAAGTAACTCTGTCTGTCTGTCTTTTCTTCACGCCTGAGCCTGAACCACTAAACCGATTTAAATTTTTGGTACAGATATAGTCTGGGATCCGAAAAAGAACATAGGACAGTTTTCATCCCGGTAATCCCTCGGGAACTATTATTCCACGCGGACGAAATCGTGGGCAAAAGCTAGTCTGTTAATAAACGAATTTACTCCATTATACAGTTTCAAATTAAAATGATTTCCAGACGATTCACAAGTATAAATTCTAGCAACATGTGGAAACTGGATTACCAAAAATTGATCAATACTAATAGGACCATAAGTACCAGGGTATTAGGTATGGTAAGAGTCAAACGTAGTCGGCGAACTCGGCTATCGTATGTTGACGTGTCTTGCTTGTTGCAACTGCAGACGTTATAAAAAAAATCAACAAACAATCTTTTTAGTAATCAGAAATAATAAGTTATCCATGTGTTAGTAAGTGTATAAATAAGTAAGCAATATAAAACCAATAAAACTTAAGTTTTCAAGCCGGCCCCGGCATCCACAGATAACATAGAAAAAACCACTGATCAAGAATTTTCTTCAGAATGTATTGAATTAAAATTCAATCGGAGGTACTAGGCGACAAGAAATTCGGAGAGCTTTGTCTAATTCACTTTTACAGAAATGGCGGTTGGGCTCACTTATGTGTTACAATTTAAAACACACAAGTGTTGAAAACCAACTTCCATTAATTGCCTAGTACTGAAAAATACTTACTTAAAATTTCGGACGTGTCTAGGTTCAATACGTTATGTTACACCTACAACAATCCGTTATTTGACACCATCATCAATTGACGTACTTTTTATGAGCTGTCAAAACGCAATTCTCCAATAGACTTTGTATGCCAATACCAGCTTGTGACGTCACAAGCTAGCAACCCTATTGACTAACTATTTAATGATTTAAAGCAATTAAAAATCCAATTTTACAGTAAATCAAAAACAAATCCGATGCTTAGGACTAATAAAAAGATAGGTTTTATAAAAAATATGTCTTAGATTTATCGGTTAATAGTGTCAAATACCGTATTGACGTACTTTTTATGAGTTGTCAAAACGAGATTCTTCTATAGATTTTAAATGGCAAGTCTCCTTATGACG
Source organism: Athetis lepigone (assembly GCA_033675125.1). Taxonomy (NCBI): domain Eukaryota; kingdom Metazoa; phylum Arthropoda; class Insecta; order Lepidoptera; family Noctuidae; genus Athetis; species Athetis lepigone. Next base: position 909,957 of record CM066226.1, on the reverse strand, counting down.
TCACTAAGTAAACAACTTAATTGCCAAATTAGGCAATTAAGTTGTAATTAAATAATTATTTAGCGATAACAAAGCATCTCAAAATGAACGAGATTTTATAGAAATTAGGTCTTACGTTTATTAGTTAGTGATGTGAAAACCCCAATTCCCAAATACTTCTTCTTTTTAATTAAACTTAAATCAAAATTTGACTTATGTTGTTTTGTGGACAATGTGTCAGGTTACATGTTTTGATGTTTGTTGGTTTAGTTTAAGGATTTTGATTGTTCGCTCTAATATTAAACTCTTTTTGTCCCTAATAAATAAAACAAAAAAATACAATAGTTTTAACTATCTTCTGTTATTTTTATATTAGAAATGATTCTTCGTTTCAAATATCACTCATATAGTAAGAATAACTTTCAACCCATCCATTAATTGGAAAAGTTATCATCAGCGTTTAGCAGTTTACTGTTTAGTTTACTGTTATACATGGACCTCTCAATAGTCAAATCATTTATTTCATTAGACCAAAAAAGGCACTTTGAAACGTCATAATTATAACAAAAGTAAATCTCCAATCAGATATTCATTTCTGTTTTTATTGACTATTATCAGCCACTACCAGCCATCATGCGAAGATCATCACTCTACCAAGTCTGAGAACATCTCGATTCATACCTTTGACATAAACACCATCATCTAGGGAGATGAGCTTTTTCCCAACTATGTTGGGGTCAGTTTCCAGTCTTACCAGATTCAGCTGGATGTCAGTGTTTTAAGTAAAGCGGCTGTCTATACTCAACAGCTCAGTTACTGGGAGATACCCATTGGTTGGGTACGTATCAAAATCCCGAAAGTTCATAATACCTATGATTGAAATACCGACGTCCAAAACACCGAAATTCAAAATACCGAAAGTTTTAAATGCCGATAGTCGTTATATCGAAACACAAAATACCGATGTTCAAATGCCCGAAAGGACGAAATCCCGAATGGACGAAATACCGATGGATGAAATCTCAAATTCTGTCCCAATCAAATAATATTGTTAGTTAAAAAATTAAGTAATGTGCTGTGCAACAAAAGTTAGTGACAGAACCGAATTGCTGCAAAACCGACTCCACGTAGTCTTGTTTGTCCTACCCCTAGAGTGTTATTTAAAATCGTGCAGGCGCGTAGGGGTGAGGCGGCCCGCGGGCTGAGGAGCAGGGCCGAAGCTGCGGTGGTGAGCGAAAGCCGTCTGCGACGATTAGCACGCGTGGGGCCGCCGGAGGCCCGCAGTGCCGGAGCCGTCCCAGAAACCCTGCCTGCATGTTGCATGCTTGCTTGAATGAGAGACCGACAGATAATATCATCTTATTTATTCTCGTGTCACAATGTTAGTTACCTTACTCCTCCCAAACGGCTGTACCGATTTTTACCAAATTTTGTATGCATATTCAGTAGGTCGGCTACTATGTATTTTTTTTTTCACAAATTCAATTTCGGGATTTGAAACTTTCGGGCAAATGAACTTTCGGGATTTAAAACTTTCGACCAAACAACCATTCGGCGTTTTAATTATCGGGATTTCGTCCATCGGTATTTTAAAATTCGGTCTTTTAAAATTCGGGATTTTGATACGTACCCCATTGGTTAGACTGGTCAGACTTTTCGGCTTCTGACTACTCGTAACGACTGTCAAATTTCTACGAATAACAACCGGGACCAACGGCTTAACGTGACTTTTCTACACAGTGACGCTACATACTGTTTTTAGTTTTAAGGTTTATAGTATATAAGTTTTTTATTTGTAGCTCACTATGCACAAACAAATTGTTTTTCTTTCTTTCTTTCTTTCCTAGGAAAGGGGTATCAATGATGTCCAAGATAAATTTTAGAAAGTAGTATATGAATTGAAAAAGTCACATTACTACTGCTCAGCCTCGAACCCACAATCACTAACATGAGAGGTGGGCGCCTTATCCACTGAGCAATCTCGACACACCTTTGATAATATAATTAATGAAAGTTGCGATGAGACACGTTATTAACCTTTCAACGACCATTGACAGCCGGCTGTCGCGCTGCCTTGTATTTGTGTCTCGAATCATATGTGTTCGATTTAAAAGAAACTCACAAGCAAAATAATACTGCTTCAATTAAAATTCCGGTTTATTTTGGCAAGTTTCAGTATTTGTGAGGCGGCGGAGTTCAGTTAAAAACACGCGTAATTCATGTAAACAAATAAAAGTGAAGTTCAAAGGGATTTCAAAGAAAATGCTTCACTTTGCTTCGTGTTCTGTCGAAGCCCTGCTGGTGCTGGTTATCAGGTTTCTGTTGTTTCTTACTCTTCAATATTAACCAGAATTTAAATAGACCTTGAAATAGAGAAAAAAATATCTGGTGAGATTGACGATTAACTTATTATATTTTCGAGCTTTTAAATGTAATTTTATGGTAAAAGTAGATGATGATTTAATATGAGTACTAATTAACCTTTAATGTTCATCGTAGACTTAATTATAAGTCTTAGATTTTAGCCAACATAATTATGCATAAATTATTATAAATTCACGAAATCCAGAATCTTTTTTCGTACATTAGAAACATTATTTAAGTTAAGCTAAAATTAATAATTATTCTTTAATTACGAGAATAGACCCGTAAATCAGGAAAACTAATAATAATTTTCGCAAATAAAATTATACTTTCGTCTTATTGTCATTGTCAGAAATTCTCCAAAAGTATAGATATAATAAATAAGGCAATTTAGAGTAAAACAGATTGACAGAGATTAACATCTAAAAGTTACGAGAATGGTCCCTTGGTAACAATCTATGACCTTATCTATGGGTCGATCTCAATTGTAACCCATAAAATAAGTCATTAAATCACGGGGTCAGACAAATTTGTGGGTCCTTGGGTCCCTATAATGATGTCGGTTCAATTAATCACTATTTATGATATAATCTTTTGTGGAGAGCCCGTATGTGTCTTTGTGATTGGTATCTTTATTAAAATCCTCAAAGTGTTCGCCTTTAGTGCTGCGGGTTGCTCGAAAGAGGTACCGCAGCCCGGACACAAAGGGATCATCCTTCATCTGGCGATTGGTATAGTTTGTCGACCAGTCCAGTTGAGTGAACCTCAACCATACCACAGATAAAACAACAAAATGACAGTGATCATAGTGGGAAATTCGCGTGGCAGTAATATGACACCGACAATAATGACAGCTGTCAGATTGACATTTCGCCAGACCACAGGCTAAGAAGGAACATGGGTGGGTTTTAGTAACTATTTAATAATCTGTGGTTTTAGTCAGTAGACGTCTGACACTCCCTTTCGCTCCGCCCAGAGCAAATCATCAATTGATCACCCATCAATTGATAATTTAATCCCAAAAAAGGGTCTCAGGCCCGTATTAATAGACGTCACTCAATTCTGAGACGCTCTCAAGTTTATTGCTGTCCTTATTTTTTCCCTTTAGAATGACAAGGACAGCAAGAGACTTGAGAGCGTCTCGGAGTTGAGTGACGTCTATTAATACGGGCCTAAGTGTTGTTACCCCAGTCTGGAAGTTGGTGTGATAACTGCAAAATTATAGCTACTTATGGCTATTTCCTTTGCTTTAGCAAATATCGTATTTAAAAGAAACAAGTTAATTTATATTTTTGTATAATTTTATATCACAATAACACACTAAAATCTCAAGTTAGTAATTATGCTATTTACAAAAATATATAAATTCCTTACAATCTAACTTTCTTAAATTAACAAAGTTTATTTTTATTTACGACCCTGAGAGAAACAGATTTAATTAACTAAAATAATTAACGTTAATTCAAATTATTAGACGACAACACGTATAAAATACTTTTATTGATAATAACACTCATTTTTTGCTTTTAGAGAGACAAAAAAAAACATATAATTACAAAACATATTTTTGCTTTGAAAAATTCATTGACAGACATTGATTTATATCGAGTAATTTGGAAACACCATTTTGATTGAGAGTAACAAATAAAAATCTTAATTACAAAATTATACTCTCAATACATAAATATAACATGACATGAAGTACCAGGCTACCATAAGTTTACCGCCAACGCATGGTAAAAACAGTGGTCAGTACAGATGCTATAAGGATGGTGACAAAACTTGTGACGTCATAATGTCTGTGAGCTGCGTTGTAGAAACCGCCGTACACTTGGAGACCTGCCGTCTCGATACTGAAAAATAGTAGATTTTGTTATAGTTGGAAATATGAAGAGAAGTTTCTTGATGGATAAGTCCTATGAATAACACCAATAACATTAGAGACGTAAAATGATCATGATGTTTAAAAATGTTTTCATTTTAATTTAAGTCTCTTCTCAGTCAAACTGCATCAGTCTATAGTTAATGTCTTGAAAATTTTGGCAATAGTTTTCGAATATCTACAATTACGGGAATTGGCATTTTGGTGAACAGTGCCATTGAATGGTATTAATTTAGGTCGTAAAACGATTAAGATAAGTTGGTGTATTCCCGTTCGTCCAACTGACTTCGTCCCGTGTATTCCCGTTCGTACTATCAACAAAATTAGTGGAACGATCGGGAAAAAAATAACGGATTCACATTCATCCCACGAGGGGGATGAAATCGATAGGACGAACGGGAATACGGGTATATTCCCCTTTAAATTCATATTTCTCTTTGTAAAACAAAATAACGACCAAGATACAATAAAACATATTACTTAAAAATGTAAACCAGTTCCAAACTGAATAAAGAGGGGTTGCAGTAAAAACTTTATTTTGTTCCCTGTGAAACCACACAACTTTTTGTAACGTATATTGTTTTCATTCATTCATTTCATTATACCTAATTCTAAAGGGCCCTAAGGTACTAAGCACACATAAGACCAGTCTCACCTGAACTTGCAGTAGTCTCCATCATAACTCCAGCCCAGATATTCTCCAGTCCTCAAGTTCTCGCTGCGCAGCCAGTCCTCCAAGGGCCTGAAGTAGTCGCGCAGAGCTTCTCCGTTCAGTCTGCCTTCACCGATCGTCTCCTGCAGGATCTGAGTCCAGGGCGCGGAGGAGCCTCGCTCCATGATGCGTCTGTAATCAAATGGGTAAAAATTTAGTGTTATGCAGTTTAAGGGATGAGTTATTTCGTATTAAAGACACATGGAGCGAGCCGCATATAGTTTCTGTACCGTGTAATAGAGAAAAGTTCATCGAAAATTCATTCCAAAGGAGCAGGAAAAGATTTCTGAACAGCAGTAAAAAACAAAACAGGGTAATTATAGGAAATTTACAGAGCCCATTACTCTTTCAAAATAACATGCGGAGTTCATCAACGTTCACCAAATGTATCTTCAAAACTATAGGTGTACCAGTAACTCATGACAAAAAAAAAGTAAAACAAATAATGATTTTTATATGGTATACTTGTCATGTCATCTGTCAAGTGACATTACGTTTGTTTGTTTACATTTGTTATTTTCAAGAAATCTTTAGTAAAAAGTGAAAGAATGACTAAGAAACCACCGCAGTCACAATCTAAAAGCTCTGTTTATAACGTGTACCGATAAATCTATGAAGAAGAAGGTGTAGATTACACGCAATTTTCGATTTTATACCGCGTGCTTGCGATGACTGGTTAGTATGACTCGCCAAAGTTGATACTTTGTTTCAAATCCATTTGTATGAGTTTAACATATGTATATATATTACGTAACATATAATTTTGGCTTATTACAGGGGCGTGTACTAGTACTATGTGACGAATTATTGCAAAAGGCAGATGAAGAACGCAGAAGCCTTGGTGTCAGATTCACATGAGCCGCCTAAAGGCGTTTGACTTGCCTTGAATGCAATGAATGACTACCATAGTCAGTAACCTTGACAAAGAACAGAATCATTTTTTCTTAACGGGCAATCAGCTCGAATTAAACTTGTAATGCCCCAACCAAGTTGGGACACCAATCACAAAGCGAAAAACCATTTCTTTCATCTTTGTTGTGTAAATAAAGTATATTATAGTGACTGGGTTTATCATAAGTTATTTTATACTAGCTTTTGCCGCGCCGCGACTTCATTCCCGTTCCCGGTAGATTTCCGGGATGAAAACTAACCTAAATTCTTTCTCGGGTCCCGGACTATATCTGTACCAAATTTTATTCAAATCGGTTCAGTGGCTAGGCGTGAAGAAGAGACAGACAGACAGAGTTATTTTCGCATTTATAATATTAGGATGGATTAACCAGATATACATCTCGCTAAAAAGTAAATGACTCCCTCTTTTTAAAAAAATATCTTTATTTTGGTCACTCATGGTTAGGGGCTAAAATTTGTACGTAAAGCCTTTGTAGCTTTACCCAGAGTGGGCCTCAAGCATGTAGGTCGCAATCGTCTCAACAGCTCATACAAAAATACAACTAATCAAACACCACTGTTGAATAAACTGCAAAAATTATCGCCATACTTTTGTTAAATTTCATCAAAATGCGTTCAGTAGTTTTTGCGTGAAAGAGTAACAAACAAAAATACATAAAAAATCCTCTTTATAATGTTACATAGTATTACATTAAGTGTAATAAATTTTGTGGGAAAATACAAGTATCAAAACCTTTTAATCCATTTTCCCCAGTGTTGCTGTCATCATATTTTATTTACCATTTTTGTCATCAGTTCCTGGTACACCTATAGTAAAAAGATACAGATCTCCATTTTGAGGATTACCGATTGTAACATAATAAATGCGTCACACAAAACCAGAACCAATAGTCTCCGTAACCTACAATATCGGTTTACTTAAGTCCATTCCACTCGCATAACTACCTTTTAAGGAATCTTACCAGACAGCGCACTCCATACAAAAGGAATCGAGACCGGAGTTCGGTAAACAAGTACTATAATTTTGTATATCTCTACAATATTTTTATGGCTAAATCAATGACCAGATTTTGATGGCTCTGTGGTAAAGGAAGAACACAGACTACTTTTTATTTGTTTTTATTTCTTATGCAACTACGATAACCGATATTTACGTGGTCAAAGTCGCGAGCAAAAGCTAGTATATCTCTGTCTGTCAGGGCTAAACCACTGAACTGATTGTAATTATATTCGGTACAAAATGTATTGGACTTTACAGTACTGTTTAATTTAAATAAGTATGTTTTATATCCGCATCAGATAAAGTTACACACATAAGCTTGTAGTACATAATTTTTTAAAATCAATAATTATTTAAAATCATTCCATTCTAACCACAAGCATACCATATTACAAACTATTCATTCGGTTTAGGAACTTACGCTCGGTACACACGACAACGATTTATCACTAAGATTTGACTGCACAGTTCGTTAGTGCAGTTTTATCGAAGGTGTACACAAATATTGATAATCTCAGATATTGTGGAAGTGTGCATTCTATGGGCATTCGATAATCTGCGCAAAACAACTGCGCTGTCAGATATTAACGATAAATCGTTCTCGTCTGTGTCGAGCACTACTGACCAACATACAGCTATACAACTTTTGTATGAAACACGCCATCAGTACCACCAATACAGTCGAGTTAACTCAGGTAGGGTGTCAATTGTCGGTAACACGAGACCAGGAACACAGTTATATAACATCACGACAAGACAATATGGTTCTAGGGTACTAGGGCTACCAAATTGTGTAATCGAGAAGGCTTCCTACATTCTGATTATGTAGGTATGCGTCGATTGGACCCTTCCTGGCATCGAGTGGGTTAAGCTAATTGAGATTTTCCTTGTAAATTGGATAGCTTTAGGGATATTTTAGTTTGGATTGAAAGTATGTTGGAATAGGTTAATCCATGTTAAATAATAGACCTGGAACGGCTTGTTTTTTCGTTTATCTCGTGCCGTACCGAATGGGGCGATTTTTTTACATCAATGCGTCATTCATCACAGTGACTGAATGGTGATGATGCGGCATTAGTATTATTAATTCGGGTAAAATAAAAATTTAATTTTAGAATACAAATCCAAACGAATAATAAAAATGTTTATTTTCTTCCGGAATAAACACTTGGCTGGTTGGAATTAACTAAGGCAGCAAGTTTTGTTAGTAAAATTAATAAAGAATATTAGCAACGCGCCTCATTTTCATCTTCCCAACCTATTCCAAACTTTATTGGGGTTAGCCTCCAGCCTAACCGGTTTCAGCTGGATACTAGTGTTTTTCGTGAAGCGGCTGCCTATTGGACCTCCACAACCAGTTACATGACACCCCATGGTTAGACTGTAGAGAAAATACAGAGATTCGCACACTCCTACAATTACTACTATTTTTTATGTTCCTTTGCTGAAAAGCTTATATTATAATCTTATGATTTCAAGGTGGAAATTTCAGCTTGTTCACTCCACTGCTACAGGCTAGAATAACAATTTGCTAATAGGATTTCTGTCTCCAAAACTAATGCTCATTTCAAAATTTAACACTTCTTACAAAAGCTCAGTTTTTGCACCGTGCACTAAATGTTTTGGTTTAGAAACCTACATTAACCGTTTAGTAGCAGTAATTACTTTTCTGTGCAATTAGGCCACGTCCGCGCAGCCAGGCGGCTTGCTTAGCGCCTAGTGTCTAGCGAGTCATCTAGCTAGTAGCTTAGTAAAACAAACGTTCTAAAATGAACGCGACCGGCTGCACTGTGCGCTTAGCGCCTAGCTAGTCGCTTGGCGTGCATCCATGTAAACAAACGTGTTGGTTTTTTGTTGCGAGACGCCAGGTTGAAAAGTAGCCACTGGGTGAAACTCGGATTTTTGTAATAGTATAGGAGGTTAGAAGAAAACAATGGATGAAATATTGATTGTTTTAGTTTTCAAAAGAAAACCTTTGTGGAACCTTTTTCTAAGATGAGTATCCAAATGAGTTAGTTTTCCTTTAACTTTACTGAGAAGTAGATCAAATGATTCCCTGGTCATACGCAAATATTCATAAAATTTATCGTCAAAATTACGCAATTGTTTATATAGAACATTAAACTTGACCGTGATTTATTTATATCATGAACCCAACATGACGGTTAAGGCCGTGAACTAATATATTTTAAAGATGAATTTTCTGTGAGTACCTAGTAGTTTTAGAGCTATTTTTGAAAGCGACATCTCGTCAACGTGGCGACAAGCAAATGCCCAAGGCACCTAGCCACCTACCACGCAAACCACCTCATGTGCGGCCACCGTGTATCCAAGCAAATAGCCAGGATGCAAGCCGCTAGGCTCTAGGCGCTAAGCAAGCCACGTTGACGAGATGTCGCTTTCAAAAATAGCTCTAAAACTACTACTCACAGATAATTCATCTTTAAAATATATTAGTTCACGGCCTTATCCGTCATGTTGGGTTCATGATATAAATAAATCACGGTCAAGTTATGGGGAGTTTAATGTTCTATATAAACAATTGCGTAATTTTGACGATAAATTTTATTAATATTTGCGTATGACCAGGGAAACATTTGATCTACTTCTCAGTAAAGTTAAAGGAAAACTAACTCATTTGGATATTCATCTTAGAAAAAGGTTCCACAAAGGTTTTCTTTTGAAAACTGAAACAATCAATATTTCATACATGGTTTTCTTCTAACTTCCTATAGTATTACAAAAATCCGAGTTAAGTTTTCACCCAGTGGCTACTTTTCAACCTGGCACCTCGCAACAAAAAACCAACACGTTTGTTTACATGGATGCACGCCAAGCGACTAGCTAGGCGCTAAGCGCGCAGTGCAGCCGGTCGCGTTCATTTTAGAACGTTTGTTTTACTAAGCTACTAGCTAGGTGACGCGCTAGACACTAGGCGCTAAGCAAGCCGCCTGCCTGTGCGGACATGGCCTTAAGGTTTTTCTCATCGAAGTTAGGCCACGTCCGCACAGACAGGCGGCTTGCTTAGCGCCTAGTGTCTAGCGAGTCATCTAGCTAGTAGCTTAGTAAAACAAACGTTCTAAAATGAACGCGACCGGCTGCACTGCGCGCTTAGCGCCTAGCTAGTCGCTTGGCGTGCATCCATGTAAGGCCATGTCCGGACAGGCAGGCGGCTTGCTTAGCGCCTAGTATCTAGCGCGTCACCTAGCTAGTAGCTTAGTAAAACAAACGTTCTAAAATGAACGCGACCGGCTGCACTGCGCGCTTAGCGCCTAGCTAGTCGCTTGGCGTGCATCCATGTAAACAAACGTGTTGGTTTTTTGTTGCGAGGCGCTAGGTTGAAAAGTAGCCACTGGGTGAAAACTTAACTCGGATTTTTGTAATACTATATGAGGTTAGAAGAAAACCATGGATGAAATATTGATTGCTTCAGTTTTCAAAAGAGAACCTTTGTGGAACCTTTTTCTAAGATGAGTATCCAAATGAGTTAGTTTTCCTTTAACTTTACTGAGAAGTAGATCAAATGTTTCCCTGGTCATACGCAATATAAACAAATAGTATTACAAAAATCCGAGTTAAGTTTTCACCCAGTGGCTACTTTTCAACCTAGCGCCTCGCAACAAAAAATCCAACACGTTTGTTTACATGGATGCACGCCAAGCGACTAGCTAGGCGCTAAGCGCGCAGTGCAGCCGGTCGCGTTCATTTTAGAACGTTTGTTTTACTAAGCTACTAGCTAGGTGACGCGCTAGACACTAGGCGGTAAGCAAGCCGCCTGCCTGTGCGGACGTGGCCTTAGTGTCGGGTTCCAGACTTAAACTGTATAGCTGAACATCAGTAATTTTTGTATACACTTGACTAGATGGTTACTTATCAGATCTCCACCATTTAGTACCTAACTCTGCGACACATTATCCCCGTGGTTACACTGATATCAGACTTTCTGGCTACTCGTAACGATTATCTAAGATTTTCAAATGACAACCAGGACCAACGACTTTACGTGCTTTCCACAGAGGATCTCACACAATGAAATCCCATGGCGAAAAAAATAGGCGCTACTAAGCACCGACTTTGGCTTAGCTCTATACCTGTCACGGCTGTCACTGTTATACAACTGCCAAACGTCAAGTGCACGAGAGAGACGGAACGCAGCTAAGCTAAAGTACGTGCTTAGTAACGACTATTTACCTCGCCACCACACTTTGGTTTTTTTTTATAACTTATTGGCTTGCTCTTGGTCCCAGACTAGTCCGAGGGCATAGACGGGGCCTACGATGGAGCGAGCTTACCCAAAAGATGCCTATGCACTCTTCTCTTGAATACATCCATTTCTTACTAAGAAATTTCTGAAAAGACTAACCAACCAGTTAAATGTTTTTTCGTTATTTAATAATACTTGCGTTGGATTCTGTCTTACAAAACTGTCTCTTCTAAAAGGTTAAAGAATCTGTTCCAAGTTGTCGGCCGCTATTTTCGAACCATATTAAGCTAAGACCAGTCTAAAAACGAGATTTGAAGACAGCAAGACTATCATATTACTAATCTTTTTATGTCACTTTTATTGCATTAAATCTCCAAACAAAGTTGTTTATATCATAATAATTGCATACATTCTGATTACAGAAGTATGTTGTTATGAGTGAGATGTATGCTTTGTACACGTGTTTGTACAGAAATTGCTGTAAAAATCAGCGCGGACCCTTAGCTGGTCAAAAGGGAGTTGGGGTTGGAGGAAACTCCCTTTTTGACGTAGTATAGTGCCCTATGCCACATCACAATAACAACAAGCGAGCAAAAACACCGCGAAATGTTTCTTATTTGGTAAAATATAAGATTAAGTTAATAAATTAAATACAAATAACTTAAAATAATATTGTCTTACAGCAGGCCAACAAATAATTTGCAAGCATTTATAACTCAAGGCTTGAATGCTAATTGGCTATTTCGGACTTATATAAATTTTAAGGTCTCTTTTCCAACACCATGGGGTGGTCCTTCCGGTGAAGGATTTCAATGATATCAGTAAAATCCTAATAAACTTATAATGGGTTTTATGAATTTACAAACAATAAAACACTTAGAACCGGCAACATCGTCTATGAAATATATTACACAATATGTAATGTATTTGTTTATTTATTAATGCTACAATAATAACAAATCACTCAGAACAAAATAATTCATTAGTATTTTCGCGAGGTCATCGATCTATCTCTGCTAATTGTTTAGCGAAGCAATTTATCATAGCGCAAATAATAAACAGAATCTTATTCTCTGTTTTCGGACTCTGAGTAAGATTAATATCGTTTTAAGTACCAAAAAGTTTCATCTAAACGTAGTTACTTGAAAACCTATTTACCTAATATGGAGAAGTTTAAAGGTAACTGATAGTCTCACTATTTTTGGATGAATTTCGGTTTAAAATTCGGTTATAAATATATATTTTTTTAACAGGAGAGACACACTCTTATGTTATTAATTACTCTTGTTATATGTGTCTCCGTGTAGAATAAATTTCTTATATGTGGAAATATTTATTAAAAAAAACAGAACGTGGTCCAATATTTTTTTATATGACTGTAGATTATACAAATATTTGTACTCCGTGGGAACGGGAATCAAATCTGGGGCAATCGGTGCATGTCTTAACCGTGAATTCAAATTAACCTAACACAATCTGTAACAATTCCGAACACCCATCAAATTCTAAGCCTCAGTGAAAGTAGCTTAACCTAAATTACCTAACTGGAGTCCAGTTAAGTACACTATGATTCAATAAGATTCTCAACGCAATAGCCAAAGCTACTACAAAACTGATTTAAATCTGCATGCGCTTACATAAGTGTCCAGTCTATGGGATAAAATGTAGACTATGCGAACTGGGACCTAAAATGCTGCTAAATTAGTGAATTGTGAATTAAATAAGTAATACCAAATAATAAGTAATTTTTATGTAGAATAAAATTCACGTCTTTGATTATAGACGTGTACACTATTGTAAAAGATGCGCATAAAACTAGAGGCTTTTTATAATCTAGGTAATTTACTGTTTTATAAAAATTGCATAATTTCGTTAGAACCTACCATGGACAACTCCGCATTTACAACTATTTTTTACATTATTTTTATACGAAATCTGTCAAAAACTCAAGTCTTCAGTGTTTTACAAGCTTTAATTGATGTGGCTTGAAAATGATTATGGCTTATGACTTAGGTATTGTTACATGAACTTGAATGTCATTTAGTTAGTAGAAGGCTTTCTGAAACATATAAAAATATCTTGGTCTTGGTTCTATATTACGACTTTGGACATTTAGAAAATAATGTAAACTTCTTGTTATCAAAACCAATTGTTCTTGTTCTACCTACAGATGTTCCTAGTACATAATTAATACGCTTTGGTCTCAAGTACAAAAGTTACCAATAATTAATCAGTATCTATGTGAAATATTAATAAAAACCTACAGAGCCTACCTGCTCATTATTCATAATAAAACAGCTAGGCCTCATGATAAACAGCGCACATTTATTTGAATAATACACCCCATTTCCCGAATCAGTAGAACATTGCCAGCTTCACAGAATTACAATTTTAAATATTTAACGGTTTCTTAGCTTTCTTTTGGAGTTGGACAAAAATTATGCATAATTTTTTTTGCCAATGACTTTTCTCAGAACATTTGTAATACGTGTTCATGATAACGAAAAGCTGCCTTTTGAATTTAATCTTATAGGTTTTCGACATTTCGTATGTATTAACAATTTTTTAATTTACATAAAATTTTGGTAAGCAAATGCGCAGCAAACCAAGCGTGTCTTAATTTTGATTAATTCAACAAGTCCCACAATTATCTGTTCTAATAAAAAGAAATAAGGTTTGGTTTTTCGTTTGTAGTAGGTAATCTCCGAAACATATTTTGGAACCTACGATTAAAAAAAATGTGTTGGCGATGACATCACGCTCACGCTACGACTAACAGGAGCGAAGGATTTAAAAAAAATCTTGGTGAATTAATAATAACAGCACATTTTAGGCACCCGATACTTAGTCCAGCGTGATTTTCGCAACAAATCCGACCCATATACCCAAGCTTCCTATACTCGGTACAATGGTAATTAGGGCAGCGGCCGAGTCACGATTTTGGATTACAATTGAATTTTACATCTGCTAGTAGTACGCTAGTGCATTTATTATGTTTTATGGATGTAATATATCAAACATTGTTAGTTTGAATGACGGTAGTGTTACAGAGTCTTGCTGTCGTTCGTGTCTGTGTTTGTAACTGTTAGTTCACATTGGGGTTATAAATGTAAACCATAAGATAACTAATAGATTTAAATTAAATTCGTGGCATTAAACTAATTAAATACCAGTTCCTAGTACCTATTTGCCTTTTCACTTAGATAAAAAGTGTTAAATATGCCAAAATTTAGGAAATTCCTTCCAAAACTATGAAAAATATTGACTTTCTTTTCAGAACTGTAGCCAATCATGTTTTTTCATCATCAACGTCATGAACTTGCTTCAGTTCAAAAGTGGACATAGGTCTCTCAAGGCGAGCTACTCAACTTCGGCTTTACGCATCTAATTGCTGACATGACGAAATCAAATTAAAAATATTGATGGGCACAGCTAAGCATATTTTATGACTTTTGACAACCGTGGCATTAATTGAGATTAACCGCCAATCAAATCATTTAGAATTTTAGATCGTAAAATTATTACTCTCTGTAGCGAAGTAACTGGCAATCTGTTGCATTTTATCTATCAAGTTCCATATAATTTTTTTTAACAAAAACTAACAGATACTCATCGTTTTTTTTTTTGCGTAAAATATACGCAAATACAAAATGTGTTTACAAACATTATGTAAGTGTAACATTGTCTATGTACCGCGTCTGGCTTGTTGTAACTGTGGTTACTAGAAGTACCAGGCTGCCATAATTCTGTAAGAGTTAACAATGTTACAACAGTCGTAGTACTTTGTGTCTAGTCGGTGAACTAGTTCATGTACTAGTCGATTTCATAGACCAAAAGTACCAGGGATTTAGGATTCTGTACGGTTTAATCCATATGGGAAAAAATGATCAGTTTCAAGTTTCACGTGAAGTAAAATTTTAGCCAAAGGAAAAAGAGTTAACAAAACCAATAAGAAATAATTTAATAATGAGTACTTTTATTTAATCTATAGACAAGATAATAACGGGATTAATAAGTAAAATATTAAATATCAAAATTTTATTTAGAGTTGTAAAAAGAAGGATCCTTATTTTTTTTTGTTATTCCTTCTTTTCTCCCAAATAAAAGAAACTCGGTCAAATCCTAAACGGTTAAATATCAGAATAATGTAGTCAACCAGATAATATGGCAATAAAAAAAAAAAATAGAATCTACATATTTCAAAATCAAGCCAGCCTTATCTTAATTACCGTTTCGTTATAGTTTCAAAATTTTAGTGCGTGTTAATCGCTTAAATCTAGGTCTGTTTCATCTTTCTGTATTAAATGTCCCACGATTCATGTATATTCATGCCATTTTCTTAATATGTCTATTTTAAAATATATTCAAATGAAGTGCAAACAACTATAAATATTTAATGCCTAGATTGTTTTGAAATTAATTAAAAATAGTCTGTTCATTCGCTCTATTCTTAACATAAGATCTTTTGTACAACACAACCTATCTATTGCTTACAATTAGTTCAACCTCATTTCAGTTCGTTTTGGAAAGTTTGTTGCTTGTTCTTCTCCACAGAAATCTACCTACGCTTTGAAACAAGCAACGAGCGTCACTTTTCTGACTAATCGACCGACTCTTTGACAATTTATAAGTGCTTGTAAATGGAGTGAAATAAATAGGTACTTTGAGTTTAGAAAAATAAATGAATTTTATTTCAACACCGCAGTGGGGAACTTTTCATATTTTATAACCAGTTTTATTTTGATGGCTATTATTAGCTTAGTTTTTCAGACTGACTTCCGGACGTCCTGAGAAGTGTACGGAACCTTCTTCTGGAAGGAGGTTGGCTAGCTGGATTAATAGACGTTTTTGTTTTCGCACAATAGTCTATTATAAAGGAACTGAGAGCAAGAACCAAGCTACTCAGAAATGGCTTTACGTAGAAGATATATTGCCAATATTACTGTTTATATTAATCCTTCGAACACACGTGATTTGAGACACAATAGAAAGACAATAGCAGCCCGACAGCGGGCTGTCGGTTGGTTGTTGAAAGATTAAAGTCCGTAGTTTTTGCTTAAAAAAATAGAAAACTCTATTAACTAAAACCTTCGCACATTGCTCCACCATTTACGAGTATACCGTTTGAGTTAATTTCATAATGCCTTTGTAATCCCTTTAAGAACCAATTAACGTATCTAAAATTTTATGCTTCATAAAGTTTGTCAACTATAACGCTAAGTATATCGCTAGTACTTGCGAAACTTGTTGCAATTACATTTGTTACATACTCGTCGCACACAATATGGAATTTTAACCAAATGGTTCTTTCTGGCGTATTGTGAAATGACTGTGCTGTGATGACTTTAGTTTGGTAGAATCAGGTTTGTATTTGTTAGTTGCTTTATTATTATACATGTAATTTTTGACGGAAATAGTATTTGGAATATATTCATTCTAATTCACATTTAACCATGTAAAAAAAACCTTTGTAACACGATTATTTTTAAAAGAGTAAGTATGGAGTTTCTTGCCCGTTCTTCTCCATACGAAACTACATTTTGGAATGGGCAACTAGAATCACTTTTGTAAATGACGTTTCAAAGTGCCTTTTTTGGCATAATGAAAATAAACGATTTGACTATTGACTATCGACTATTGACTATATGTGGTTTAGATCTGTTAAAATTAAGTAATAGGTATTTAATTTAAATGACAAAATGATATAATAAACACTTAATTTCAGGCTGCCTAGGCCCATAGAAAAATACCCTGAAGTAGTATATATTTCGTGATAACATTTTTTTTATTTAGATATATTAATACTTTTGCACGTGAATATAATTTTTACTCATGGAGCTGTTTCCTACTCTCCAAAAAAAAAAAATGTGTAGCTTTACTTTATATTAAACGTTTTTTATACGATTGTTGCTGGATAGAAATGTAACACAATTAATACAAATATTATTACTTAAATTGTAAGTTCTTTTTCTTGTCTACTTTTCTAGTGAATGCGTATTTGTTTATTTACAATATGAATTCTAGAACTAATGTCTGACTTGTATTCTAATACCGAGGGTAAAATTTATCACTAGCATCAAAGCTGAATTCAACAATGTAACAAATATTAACGAATAAAATTTAATAATGCAACCCGCATCATAGCGTCAAGTGGCTACATCCGTGCGGAGACGCGCAATTGTCTGCACCATGCTTTATTTTTACACCCAATTGCCAATGAAATATTTACTCTATCTATACGAAAATAGAGTTAATTTTCCCTTGAGAATTTTTGACATTTTGAGACATTTGCACCCGAACAAAATTCAACTCTCCGTGAAAGTGGTACAGTTGAAATTAGATCGGATCTATGTTCTATTTTTGATTGCGATACTGCTATGTAATGTGGACTGTATTTGGAAGTGTTAAGGTCGATGTTAGTTTGCATAAAAAGTGCGTGTTTTAATTAGTAGTAAATGAATGAAATTTCGTGGAAATTAAAATGCATTTCTCCGTCACATGGTTTATGATGTTGCAACTTGTTCATCAGGGACAAGATTGTGAGGGTATTAGGGGCCTAGTCATTAAAATAATATTTAACCTTCGAACACATGTCATTCGAGACACAAAAGACCATAGCAGCCCGACAGCCGGCTGTCGCTTGGTCATCGAAAGGTTAAAAACTCAATGATACACAGCGATATTTTAATCATTAAAAATTAAAAATTTTACCCTGTCAAAGTTTAAAATTGTTTATCTTTATCATAATCTACTTACAGAATTGAATAGGTAGGTAGAAAATGTTATCAAGTCTAAAACATAATTATTTAATATTTTTATTTTTTTATGTTTTTAATTTTTTTAACTTTTTTTTATAATCTTTATAGAAAAAAAAAAACAAGTAACTCTTGCTCTGTCTGTATGTCAGAAATGCATAGAGTTGTAAGAACGAATTTTAATACAATACAAATATCAGTCACTGCGTCCCTAAATCTGTTTAAGAAAAAGGCTTTCAGACTGAATTCGGGTTATGTCAGATGCATATCAACAAATAACGTCATTGTATTTTTTTTAACCTCTAACGCAAAAAGGGGGGTGTTATAAGTTTGATCGCTATGTGTGTGTCTGTCTGTCGCACCGTAGCTCTTAAACGGATAAACCGAATCCGATGAGGCTTTTTTAATTTGAAAATAGGTTATCTAGCGATGGTTTTTACACATATTTTATCAAAATCGGTTCCGCATTTCAAAGAAATCAACTCTTTTGTTACGTGCAGTCGCGATCTCAATTATTTCGGTAACGGAGTTTTTTTATGTTTTTATGTTTTAAATTGACGACAGGCCTGTTGGTCTAGTGGTAAGGGACCCTGACTGCTAAGCCGGAGGTCGTGGGTTCGATTCCCACCCAAGGACAAACTTTGTGTGATGAGCATGATTGTTTGTTCTGTGTCTGGGTGTAATTTATCTGGAATATGTATGTCTTTATAAAGTATATAAGTATGTATATCAGTTGTCTGGTTACCATAACACAAGCTCTGCTTAGCTTGGGATCAGATGACCGAGTGTGACTTGTCCCAAGATATTTATTTATATTTATTTATAATATTTATTTAATTCTAAATTAATAGCCAGGCACTGTCGCAGATTTTAACTAGTCTCACAACGGTGACCATTACGTGTATAATATTTAAATGTAGCTACGGTCAAGGCCGCTCTGCTTCACGCTGCGAGATATAATCTAAAATGTATGTAAAACTAGAACTATTATACGTATTATTGATTACTATCGCTTTTTATTGAGTTCGTTGTGTTTGTGTTATATCAAGATCTTTTAGATTTGAGATGGTTATCTATTTAGTACATTCACGTAATATATAACTCTCAGTTTTAAAGTTAGTTTCATTTTAAGATATTTTTTTATGAGACAAGACCGCTGCAGCGTAAGTGATGTGTTTTTTTTTTATGAGGATAAAACACTACACGCTACACAATTTCTAACCACTGCAACTCCTGAAAGCCACAATCAACAGTGGAGTCTGCCAGAAGAGCGCCGAGCAATGAAGTTTGACGAGTCCCGGAGAAACGATATAACTGTTTTGAATCCGATAACGAAATAAATCAGAAAATAACAGCGGAGAAGTAAGAAAAATATGATGTTTTCCACTTACCTCCATAATAAAAAGGAGACAGAACAGAACTAGGCCAATAGACACAAAGTGGTAATTACAACTGGGTGTTCTCTTATAATCCATACTTAATATTATAAATGCGAAAGTAACTTTGTCTGTCTGTCTTCTTAACGCCTAAACCACTGAGCCGATTTGAATGAAATTTGGTACAGATATTGTCGGACCCGAGAAAGGACATAGGATAAATTTCATCCTGGAAATCCCTCGGGAACGGGAAGTATTATTCCACGCGGACGAAGTTGCGGGCAAAAGCTAGTATAATATAATTATATTTTGGAACTTACGTCAAAATCTTTCCAGCCTCAGGGTTCCTGTAGAAGTCACATTTGTGGAGCGGTCGAGACGGGTCGCCGGGTATGAACTGACCGGTCCGTTCGCACACTGCCCGGTAGATCTGGAACTGTAGGACCGTGCTCACGAAGTATCTGTGGACAAAAAGAAAAGGTTTTAGACAAAGATTTTAATTTTGTTGTGGATTAAAAATTGCTAGTTCGAAATACATTTTCATAGAAAGGAGGAGAAAAGTCCATTTTTAATTTGTGGTTTATTTTAAACAAGTTTTACTAATTGTGGTAAAAAAATTAACAGTTCTTAAAAGGATTTCATAGAAAGGGGCAGCAATGTCAAAGTTTCTTTTTAACCCCTACAAAAGATAGCTGTTGAGATATTAAACAAAACAGAACGAATGGCACCGTAAGATCTGATGTAACAATAAAAGTCGCTTTAATAAATAAATTAACTTTGAATTTGCTTTGGCGAAGAATATGTTTTAATTATTTTTCTCTTACTTTTAACATACCTACTATTTTTTACATTATGTTTTATAATATCTACTATTATTTTTGTATACTACTTTTAATTCGACATTGGTTGTAGTTAATATATCATTAACAGTTATTAATCAGTGAAATGTAAATATTAATTAGCTCTTAACACTCGGCGGTAAAGCGGATATTTTTATTATTATAAGGCAAGGTTAGCAAAACCAGAAGACAATTAGGTCCCAATTAAAAACTTTCAAAGTCATAACTTACTTCCAAATTTAAAAATAAAACTAAAATAGAAGCATTTTTACAAGCTGAAACTAAGATTAGAACGCAAACATTCCTAGAACCTAAGACAATTGTCCCTCAAATTTATTAAACCGCGTGTCAATAATACCTGACATACAATTTGATTCCGTCCACTCTATGACAGTATCGCATTCAAATATCTAACATTCTCACGGGAATTGACTACATTAAGTACACCACAGTTTCATAATTTACGTTGTTAAAATGTCCGTTCAGAATTAATTCATTGACGACAGGTTAGTGGCCATTTAGCAGCAGGCAAAGGAAGCCAATAGAAATTATCGGTTTGTCTAGTGTGGCAAGCTGCAAATCGGTCTGTTTTGCTAAGTAATTAAGTAGTAAGTAATGTTCTGAGAAGGGCTAATGAAGCTTCATCTGAATTGAGAAATGTTTGGTAATCACCGGTTTGTATAATACTATTGGGTTTTTGATGTGAAACATCTATAGCCGCACGTAAAACAAACATCTGGCGTGGCGACGCATGCCGTGGCGACGCGTCGCCAAGCTTTTTCTTTTCAATCATATTACTTTTACAAAATAATGTCGATGTTTCACATCTGCCAGGCGTCCCGTGACGGCTCACTTTTTTTGGTTGAACGAAGAGGAAGATTAACGCAAGACTCGTACACAGGATTTATTCGTTGATGCAAAGCGAAATTCCCGGGACGAGATAAATGTCGAAGTTTTTCCTTTAGGAATTTATTAGACAGTAGACAGGTTTTAGATTGAGGGACCACTTTTGACTTATGTACTTAACTAAAAATTCTAGATATAGTCCTACTTAATCAGCTATGTTACTTCTAAATTAATAATGATGGTAGGATTATTTTTAAACTCCTCGTATGGCTCCTCAATCCGAACGCACATTTAGTCTGTAAAGCACACAAAGTAATTGGTCCCGAGCTTGTTCTCGTCTTGTCGTAACGAATTGTGGTACTAGGACTTTAGGACTTTGTGGATGTATGTGTAGAAAGAAGAAGGAAGAAGTGCACCTGTGCCAGAAAAATAAATACAGGTGTAAAATCTCATTAAACCCTTCAACGAACAACGGGCGGCCGGCTCTCGGGCTGATATTGTCTTTCTATTGTGTCTCAAATCACGTGTGTTCGAAGGATTAAATGGTCATCGTTAAAAATGTGAACTCAGGAGAACATTCTTTTTGATACAAGCAAAGCTCATTATAAAAGAGCAAACGAGTTGAAATTTATTAAAATTCTATAAATAAATTAGTTGAGTTATAGCCCCCTAATTTATGTTAATTATTACTTTTTAATATGACAGATTGGTAAACTTCGCCTTCAAATGCTCATAATCTTTATGGACGGCCATGTCGCATGTCAAGATTTTTTTTCTAACCTTCGACTAGTTCACCTGTGTTTACAAACAGCGGTTGCAAAAGAGATAAATTGCATTTTGTAGGTAACATTGCTATTAATGACATTGGTCAGAAATAAAAAGCTTATTCCAAATCTATAGTATATAAATGTAAAAATCTGTCTGGGCTCAAAGATTTTGATAAAACAGTGGGTGTACGTAAATGTTAATAATGGTAGGTAATCAAAATCCGTACTAATATTATAAATGCGAAAGTAGCTCTGTCTGTCTGTCTGTCTCTTCTTCACGCCTAGACCACTGAACCGATTTGAATGAAATTTGGTACAGATATTGTCCGGGACCCGAGAAAGGACATAGGATAGTTTTCATCCCGGTAATCCCCCGGGAACGGGAACTGTTATTCCACGCGGACGAAGTCGTGGGCAAAAGCTTGTATGTAATAATGGTAATAAATCTTTGTATCTCGACCTCTTGATTTATGCTAGACAATAAAGTGATCTAAGTAGAGAAAGGTGTCTGAAATAGGACAGTACCGAGTTACTGATCTTCTAAGTCTGTTCCATACTATGATAATACGATGATATTTAATTATTTTAAAATCCAAAAATATACTTATATAAGAGTGCATTCGTGTATTAGTACTAATACAATGAAGGTGTAGTGACATAGACCAGCAACTTACCTCCATTACCAGAAACCACAAACCATCACCTTCAATACCAGAACCAATACCTTTACCGTACCACCTGCATAACCATTACCTTTTGTTTTGTTTGACAACTGTTAAAGAAACAGAGAAAAAGACCGCCTTGAAAAAGGCGCGCTCTGTTTAAGAAATAAGAAGTTCGTTCTGAAAAGAACGGTTTTGGGCGCAAGGCTGTCGACGTGCGTGAAGATCATCGTAGCAGCAGAAGAAACGACGCGAAAGAAGTCACACGGCGCGACACGGTGACACACGACGCGATGACACGCAGAGATCTTCACGCAACGCCAGCAGCCCGCGAAAAGGACACGCGCGACGCGCCCGCATGTACTTATAGACTAGCGCGGCGCGCGACGGACGACGGTACCCCCCGCGCGCCCCGCACACGCGCGGCGCATCGAGCGCCCTCTGACGTTTGTAAATTGTAAATATCATAGACTAAGCACTACTTGTACCATAGCGAATGTAAATATAAATAGGACCATTTTACGAATAAACACAGATCAACTGGACACGTCTTTCTTTAAAGATCCCGCTCGCCACCTATAAATTGGTGACCCCGAAAACTCAAGAAGCCGCAAGCTAAGAAGATCAAAACGCCTGCCTTCTAATAATAATTAAAATAAGAAGAACCGTCGAGATCAAGAATGTCAAAAGCCGAGCAGATCGAAGAATTCTGTGATGCCCACGGTGCCGCAACAGTAAAGAGCGACGTCGCTGCCGTATCGCTGCCTGCACGTTTACCATCTTTTTACCGCCAAAATCCACGACTATGGTTTGCGCAGTTTGAAGCCGCCATCGCCGGAAGCAAGATTGGAGAAGACCAGAAATTCAACCTAGTCGTTCCACTGCTGGGCTACAGCGATGTGGAGCAGATTGGAGACATCATCATGAATCCACCTGCCACAGGAAAATACAGCACACTCAAGAACAGGCTGATATCGACGTACCAAGAGTCGGACCATCGCCAACTACAAAAGCTACTCGCCGGACTCGAACTCGGCGACCAGAAGCCTAGCCAACTACTTCGCAAGATGCGCGATTTAAACGGAAAACTAATGTCCGACGAAGCGCTCAAAGTTATGTGGCTCAATCAACTGCCCACGCAAGTCCGCGCCGTAATATCTGTGAACACAGAATCCACGCTCGAAGTCCTGGCTGCGATGGCCGACAAAATGATGGAGCACTTCGAACCAGCGTCAGTAGCCGCAGTCTCCACAACAACCTCGTCAAGCTGCGGAAGTCACCACTCAGCATCATCCATCACGAATTTGCAAGTAGATTTGCTATCAAAACAAATCGAGAAGCTATCAGTTGAAATCGCCGAGCTACGCTCAAGCCAGCAACAGCGCACGACGCGCGCCCGCCCCTCCCGCTACCCTTCCCACTACCGATCGTCATCGCGCCACCGCAGCATTTCGCGCCAAAACTACCGCGGATCAAGCAAACCGGGCGACGCTGATTGGCTGTGTTATTATCATTACCGATTCGGCGACGAAGCACGAAAATGCGAATCACCGTGTTCTAAAAGCAAGTCGGAAAACTAGAACATACATCGACTGTGGCGGAAGTCGATGTGAGCCAGCGAAGTTACCGCCTCTGCATCATCGACATCAACAATCGAGAGAAGTTTCTCGTCGACACCGGAGCCGACATATCAGTCTTAGCAGCAAGAAACAAAAAATATTCGCAGCCGGCGGACAGTACCTACAAGTTATTCGCAGCAAATGGCACACAAATACGTACCTACGGAGAGCGTACACTCGAGCTCAACCTAGGTTTACGTAGAAGTTTTAAATGGACATTCGTCGTCGCCGACGTCAAGACATCTATACTGGGCGCTGATTTCCTAGTAAAACACAAATTATTAGTCGATTTACATCACCGAAAACTTATCGACCGCGTCACCGATCTCGCCGTGAACACCATACGTGTACAAGCCTCAGAAGAATCCGTCTACTTAATCGACCGTAACCACGCATACCACGACATATTAAAAAAGTATCCAGATGTTCTGCGACCCGTATCACTCAAGACTTCTGCAAAACACGACGTGAAACATCACATAGAAACAACAGGCCAACCTATTTACTCACGGCCACGCCCACTGCCTCCGGACAAGTACAACGCAGCAAAAATTGAATTTGAGAAGATGATGGAAATGGGTATTTGTAAACCTTCTAAAAGCCCATGGGCCAGCCCACTACACGTCGTAAAGAAAAAAGATTGCTCATTACGTGTCTGCGGCGACTACAGGAGACTTAACGCCGTGACTAAATACCCGACCGCTACCCGATTCCGAGAATGCAAGACTTTACATACCAACTACACGGGAAGAAAGTTTTTTCGAAACTCGATATGAAGATGGCTTATTATTCAATACCTATCAACGAAGAAGACGCTGCCAAGACCGCCATTATAACACCATTCGGTCTCTTCGAGTTTACTTGCATGCCGTTTGGCCTACGCAACTCGGGTCAAACATTCCAGCGTTTCATGCACGAAGTACTGCGAGGGCTCGACGATGTCGTATTTTGTTTCGTCGACGATCTACTCATCTACTCAAATAATGAAGAATAACACCAGCGCGACCTACATCAAGTGCTCGAAAGATTAAACAAATACGGAATCACACTCAACATCGATAAATGCGAGTTCGGCACGAACAAAATACAATTTCTCGGATACGAAGTCACGCAAGAAGGAATAAAACCCACACAAGAACGAATCGAAACAATAACTAATTACCCGAAACCGACAACTATTCAAGAATTACGATTTTTGGGAATGATAAACTTCTACCGCAGCTGCTTACCTCACCAAGCCGAACATCAAAACCTTCTCAACAAATACTTACATAACAGCAAAAAGAACGATAAGTCAATAATCGCCTGGACACCTGAAGCCGAAGAAGCGTTTGAGAAATGCCGCCAAAGCATACTCGACGCAACTACGCTAACGCACCCAATACCTAGCGCACCGCTATGTTTGTTTACCGACGCATCGAACACCAGCATCGGCGCCGTTCTGCAACAAAAGATCGACAACGTGTGGAAACCTCTCGCATTTTACTCAAAAACTATGACCGAGACGCAGCGACGCTACAGTGTGTACGATCGCGAATTATTAGCTATGTACTATCAACAAAAGTTAGGCATGCCCATTTATGAAAATTTTCCTGCGAACGCGCAGCAAGTGACAAACCACGCCCTTCTTTGCTCCGGCCAATTAGAGACAATATGTGATTGTGTGAGTGCAGTGTGTGCGTGTCACAAAAAATAACAACAAACATTAGCCAGTGCGAATTTGCTACTCGCTCATTGTTCACGCCTCCCGTTGTCATTCCCGCCTCAATTTTTACGACCTGTTTATTTCTACCGGACTGATTGCCTGCCTAACTGTGACCCCTTGTTTTGTATATCGGACTGTGATCGTAGAACTCTTTTTGACTCTTGCTCGTATCCTGGACTTTGTGTATTGTGCCTACTGCCGCTTTATCATGACGACGCGAAACCTTAACCAAGAAGAAAGAAACGAAATTATTGTCTTGTATAGACAAGGGCTGAATATATCACAAATTGCTGTGGAGTTGAATTTGCCAGTAAGTCATAGTTTTTTATTCAAAAACAAATAAACATAAATTCACTCCTCCCACCGAATAAAATGGTAATTGTTTTTTATTAATATTACAGGATAAATAAATTTTACAGAATACATAAAAAACTATTTTATGGAAATATTATTATCTAAGCATGGGTAGATCGCAAGTTAGACATTTATACGTCAAATCAAAGCATTTTTTTTACAATATTTTATATATTATAGTTTAATAAAATTAAGTTACTTACAAAAAAAACATTACTGTAATTAAAGGGCAGAAATTTAGTAAGTAATGCATCATAAACATTTTATTAGCGAGAATCGTAACGATTTCGTTGTTAATATTCATACATTAAAGTTTATTCATTTAAATAATGTTTTGTAAAACCTTTCGCTTAGTATTCGTGTGAAATCTAAGCGATAGTGCATAGTAATATATTTTCCTTTAAAAAATTTAATTATAAGATACTGTAAATTAGTAAAATGATGTTATTTTCTTACGCGAATGATTTAATGGTAAACATAGCTTACCGATTAGTTCTCACAATTAAAAGATCTCACAAAAAAAGGAAATTTTTAATAATTTCTTGTGGTATTGAAGTGTATTTAGATGTTTAGAGAATAATAATTGTTTTTTTACGAAACTATTGAAATTAAGGTAGGCCGCCTAATAAATCTTATAAAAAAATTCGAGGAATCTTAAAAAAAATGCAAGAGTGTATAAATGCTCTGATTACCGAATATGCAATAACACAAAAATTATAGTGTTGCCACATTACCATATTATTGAGTGGGGGCGTGAATTATTAATTTAAGCAAATTATTTGTGTATTTTTTTTTCTATGGGCCTCAGTTGCCTGACAATAATTATAAAGGTTTATATTATTAAGTACTGTTCCATGAAAGTATTTATAAAGTGTGTCGTTTGTGTCAATAAAGCTTTTTTTATTTTTAATTTTATTTTTAGTACTATACCAATATTTTCATTGTAGGCACAATTATATAAATCGCATTATTTCTGTATGTCATAAACAAAATTTGTCAAACATTCAATACTAAACTTTAAACTACTAACGAAATTTCTGACGTCGCTTCGTTTCATATAGGTAATAGATTTTCAAATATTTCTTACATGTTATAATATGTAATTTTTTTTTGTGTGATTTAAATATATTATAGTCTGATGCAATATCGAAATATTCCTAAATGTATGAAAAAAAGTTAGTTCAACAGGTTTTTACAATCGAATGGTTGGTTCGGTAATAAAAAAAATTGATAAAATAATGACCCTTTGGTGGTGTTCGGGAAACAATGTATAAACACATCTTTTGTTTCAAAAGAAAATTCTAACTGCACATCAAAAATAACAAGTGTGCATGTAGTATACTTATTTTCGAAAAAAAATTTGGGCACCCCAAAGTAGGTTTTTATTGAGTCCGTTTTATTTATACAGACGGATGTAGAAGCCCTGCAAAGCGAGGCTCCGTCAATCTTTCCTTCCGTCCTTGATTAATTAATTTCGTTCATAAAAAATAGTGCTGCAACTGGTTGCTAATTTAGTTATATTTTGAGTTGAGTATTATGCTGCGTCAGCAATTCCGATTGAATTTTGGATTAGTTTTTTAGCTCAAAAAGTTTTTTTTTGTTATTTTCGTTTATTTATTATTATCATGCAAAATATTTAAGCTTAAAGATCTTATTGTAATCGTGTATAATGCAGTCAGAAAGTTTGTTTTTTTCCTATCTTTTTCAAAGACATTGTTTGAGACTTTTATGACCCTATAACAAATCTTTCAACATTTAAACAATGGCTCTTCGTCACCATTGTTTAAAACTGTGCTTGCGCTCTTAAGTAGTTTGAATAAAGCACACATTTGCTTAAAAGAGTTTCATACACGGATGGAATTTCCCACGTTTGTTTGTTGTTTACTAACCATAAAACAGATAAGACTGTTACTACGACCCAAAATAGATAATATTATTTAAAAACGTATGGGATATTTCTCATGAACTTAATCCTTTTGCACACAATATTTTATTATAGTTTTAATAAACTGCTTGTAGTGTATAATATAGAAAATATTAAGTTACAATGGTGCCGATTCTCTTGTGCACAACTTAACGTAAATTTAAGTTAGGTGCATCTTTCTCTTTCCATTTCTTAAAGAAAAGGACAGAAGCTACATTTTAGTTTAATCCTGTCAAATTAGACAGCGCCTCATGACAATTGACGTATATTTAGACGCCATGTTTTTAAATTGCGTCTAAATTATCTATGGAGTGTCTAAAATTGACAGGACTTAACTAATATTTGATCTTCTGTCCTTTTCTTAATTAAACGGAAAGAGAAAGATGCATTTAACTTAAATTTACGATAGTTTGTGCACAAGAGAATCGGCACCAATATAACGCTAATCGTGATTTAATTTTTTGCAGAGGTTCACGGTTCGCCGCTGGTTGCGAAGATATGAAGACGAAGGGAGTATCCTCGAACGTGCTTTTGCACCTCGACCGCGGGCTATTAGTCAAAATCAATTTTATTAAGCAACATGATCAATACATCCTTCCCGCTTGCCAGATTTAAATCCCATTGAAAATTTATGGGGTTTAATGGTTCAAAAATGGGATAACAGGGCAGAAAGAAATAAAGAAGCACTTGTAAGCCACTGCGAACAAGCTTGGGATTCGTTACGAGGTTCCAACTTGTGTGAAGTCCTTGTAAGGTCCATGCCTTACCGGTGTGATGCTGTAATAGATGCAGAAGGAGCAGCAACAAAATATTAAAACGTAAAATTTTGAACAGTATTACGGTGTAAACGGGTTTATATATTATCCTTTATACAGGGTGGAAAGTTTATATGGGCCCTGAAAGAAAATTACTTTAAATCTTTAATAGATTTTTTTTACATTTTTTTATTTTAAAAAATAAATAAAAGTGCATTAAAATATTTTTGAAAATGTGTCACACCCGGGTGTCGAACTGGCTTAAAATATAAAAAAAAACAACATTCTGTATTTTATGACATCAATCGATAGGGTCACTCATAAGGATCAAATCTTTCAAACAAACAGTAAATTAAATTAGAGCATAACCATAAAATTTCAACTTTTAAAATCTAAATTAATTTTTGTTTTTTTTTTAATACATAAAATTCTTCAGATTTATGGTTTTCCTTTAATGTAATGAATCATGTTTGTTACAAAAATTTCGTCCTTGACGTCTGTTGTCATAAAAATACAGGGCGTTATTTTATTTTTTTTATTTTAGCCAGTTCGATTTTCATGTGTGTCCGAGTGTGGATGCCATTTTATTTCTTTTCAAAAATAAAGGAATGTTTCCTTTAAGTAAAATTCTTTGACTTAACGATTTAAAGTAGTTCTCCTCCAGAGCCCATTGAAACTTTCAACCCTGTGTATTTTAAAATACCTCTTAATTTTTATGGAAACTACTTTACACAAATTTATAACAGTAAAAAATGCAAAAAATATCGATAATATAAGTTTTCAAAGCAGTACTTATAAATAATCAAGAGAATTTAAAAAATATTTTTAACTCGAAACTACTAAAATTTTCAGATTACACATGTTTCTTTTTAATACAACTGGATACGATGATTCTAATTTATTTTTTTATGATTGAAAAAAAAAACTAATTGTGTAATATTTAACCTATATGAAATCACCATACCTAATATCTAACCACCTATATCGTAACCATGTTGTGTAATTATATTCCTTAAACAATTAGATTTTTCAACAGAAAGATTTTGATTATTACAAAACCATGCTGTATATTAAACAATAAGGTTTTAATTCAAGTTGGTTTCAATTTTCACTTTATTTTTGCGATTTTCCAATAATAATAAAGTATCAGACAAAACCATCCTGTATAATTGAATTATAGTTTAATTTTTTTATTCTTATGAGAAATATGAATAAAATTTTAATCTTTATCCCTACGCATTAAAAGATGAACAATTATGAAAATTGAAAACAAATTTGTTTTTAAATAATTACGAACTGGTTTAAGATATCACCTTTAAGCCCTTTTTTCTCATTTGTTTTATTTTATCCGGTTGGATAGGTGGTTACCGATACCAAAATAAATTATAATTTATACAGTGAAGTTTGAGTAATCAAAATCATCTTGTATAACTGTGTAACATTACATAATAATCATATTTGTATACAGAATGGCTTGTATAGTAACTTTTTTTACCCTTTCACAATAATATATAATAGTGCCTGTTCAAACCACCCGGTTAAATTGCATTACACAGTTTGAAATAAATATAATTGTTATTTTCCCACGCCATAAAATAATTCCATATTTTGGAGTGTAATTAAGTTTATTTTGATTCGATAATAAAACATTGCACAGTAAATAATGAGGTTCAAAGGTTCACTTTTAAGCCCTGTTGTTTTTTACAATCATTTTATTGTAATTAACTTACCAGAAGAGGTTCCTGCATATTCTGTATTATATGTTCCAGTAAACCATATTTTTTCAGGAGTGTTAACATAAAAAGTAATTCCTAAAAAAAGAAACTATTTATGTGCAGGTAAATGTTATGTGTTGTGTTTTTACTAATCTGTAAAAATTTGTTAATAAATTAATATCAGCATGTTATTATTAATATTGTCAACGATTTTGAATACGCCATGTTTTTTTTTTTTTTTATCCTGGGACAACTCACACACGGTCATCTGATCCCAAACTAAGCAGAGCTTGTACTATGGTAACCAGGCAACTGATAAACGTACTTATATAATTTATAAATACATACATATTATATATAAATCACACCCAGACACAGAACAAACAATCGTGCTCATCACACAAAGTTTGTCCTGGGTGGGAATCGAACCCACGACCTCCGGCTTAGCAGTCAGGGTCACTAACAACTAGACCAACAGGCCCGTCATGTTAAATCAGTACAACATATAAATACTATAAGCAGAGACCGCATTGTAACACAGTCTCTACTTGTCAAATGTATTTATTCGTTCGTTCGTATATTCATGCATTTTAGGTTTTCTTGTCTTGATTTTTTTTGAATGCATTCTAGTCATTTCTTAATATTAACAATAATGTTACCAGACGAAACACTTATTATTATGTTATTTTTTAGTTTATGTTATTATTATGTGTCTATGTGTTGTTAGTAATACTGAAAAGGTATATAATGTAATATATAAATAGAAACCAAAATATATGATTTACTTAACAATATTATCTTATGTTAATTGCAACATATTTTATTTGTTATTAGGACATTGTGTTTAAAAAAATAAATGATTTATAAGTTAATTCGTTGTTTTTCTACAAATGCCAATCCTTAAAATTATATTTTATTTTATTTAACGCCCTAATAACCCTAAAAGAAATCTATTTCTGTAGAGATTTTGAAACAAAAAGCAAAAATGTTTAACACTTAATGACAAATAAAAAAAAACATGCCGTAAAAAATCTTCAACCCACGTCCGTGTTCGACATCTGTATAATAAAACATAGTAACTCTTTTATTACGCCCATACAATTGTCTGTTACCTGCTATAATAACTGTCCCCCGCTTCGCTCACGTAAGTTAAACACGTAAGTTCTTAATAATTGTACTATCTATCACAAAAATATTTTTTCTATTTGAACCAGAAGTTTGAGATTGGCTCATTCAACTAAGCAAACACAACCCTTCAGGTTTGTAATATTGGCTCCACTCCGGCAGCCAAATGGCATGCAGAGTTAAACGTAAAATAAACGAAATAACATTTTGCAGGAAAATAACATCAGAGTTAATAGAATAGATCGTTAGATGTAATCCCACTAATATTAAATGTTTTTTTTTTATGTTTGTTCTGTTACACTTTCACACAAAAACTTAGAAACGATTTTTTATGAACTTTACTGTAAAATAGCCAGAATAACATATGGGCTATATGACGTCATGATTTGTCCCAGCGCACACCGCTAAAGGTGCAGCGGAGCGCATTTGAAGATAACAACTTAATATAAACCTTAACTACCTTGACACACGGTCAATAAAAGAATAAATTTGCACGCAGTGCTCGGAGCGCGCTCGAATATTGACCGTATGTTAAGGTAGTTAAGGTTTATATTATATTATTTACTACAAATGCGCTCCGCTGCGCATTCAGCGGTGTGTGCTGGTCCTAAGACCTATGGAAGCGAAGCTGTAATCTAAAACAACATAATGCGGGTGAGACCACGGAATACAGTTAGTTTATTACAGTTTAAATTAAGTTTATAATGTCTTAAAACATTTTTCCCAGGAATATAGCTAAATATTAAAATAAAGCAATATCAATAAAACATTTTGCCAAAAACAATCAGAATGTATAAATACGTAATTACTTATACTTAACAATGATTCATAAAGCGTCTTACTAATAATCGCTGCATAAAGTTATGACAGGTTTATACGTCAAAAAATGTATGGTTACACAGGCTTTATTCATGACATAACTTTACACAGTGATTATTAGTAAGGACAAAAGAGTTTACGCAGGCCGAGTAAGAATTACAAACACGCCACAAAACAAATGAATGAACCCTGCTAACAAGCACGTGCATAGTAGTGTGAGTGTTCACTTCTAAACTTCATTGTATGTCGTTGTGTAGACAAACACTATCATAATACGATTCCTATTGGTCGAAACTCAAGCTCCGCGCGATCGAGCCGAGAGCCGTGCTATGCGATTGTCGCCTTAGAGATGGGCAAGCGGAACTTTAGTCGATGTACACCGCAGCTGTCCAACATCTACGTCGACTAATAGAGGGCAACGACCTAATTATATACACCGATCACAAGCCTCTTACGTACGCACTCACAAGAACGCCGAGCAGCACCGACACGCCGAGAAGAGAACGACAACTTCACTATATAAGCCAATTCTGTACAAACATCAAATACCTATATTCACGGCGATAAGAACGAAGCAGCTGACGCGTTATCACGGATAGAAGAAGTCGAACTACTAAACTCGACTATCGACTACAACCAACTTGTTCGCGAATATGAAGACGACTCCGAAATACGATCGTGCCTGAGCAACCCCAAGTTGAAGTTTACCCGACTGTGTATGCCCGGAGTTCAGCGACCCGTGCTATGCGAAACATCAACAAACAACGTTCGACTGTATTTACCACAAACTTTTCGTTTTGCCGCCTTCAAAGCGCAACACGATTTAAGTCTCCCCGGAATTCGAACGTCAAGAAAAATAATGGCAACAAAGTACTTCTGGCCTTCCATGAACAAAGACGTCGCAACATGGGCGAGGGCCTGCATCGGCTGTCAACGCGCGAAAGTACAAAGACACGTGAAGAGCCCACTCGGCGAATTTAAAGAATCAGCACGCTTCGAACATATTCACGTTGACATCGTCGGACCATTACCTCCATCTAACGACTACAGATACCTCGTCACGATGATCGACCGCTGCACCAAGTGGCCCGAAGCAATACCTACACGTGACGTCACCGCCGAGACAGTCGCAAAAGCTGTATACGACGGATGGATATCGAGATTCGGATGCCCGTTACGTCTCACAACAGACCAAGGGAGACAGTTTGAGTCTGCGCTATTCACATCGCTGATGAAGAAGTTTGGTATCAATCGCATTCGCACTACTGCATTCCACCCGCAAGCAAATGGTCAAGTCGAGCGATGGCACCGCACGCTAAAGTCTGCATTGATGGCGAGAGCAGCCGCCACCAATGATGTATTAAACTATAGATACGTTGTCCGCACTCAAAAATGACAACACGAAATGAAGCCAATTGGCCACATCGCGCTTAGTTACGCACCAACCTCTCGCGCGACGCTACGTTCGTTTTTAATTTATATCGTGTGTGTAAACCTCTGCAAAACATAAAGAAAACATGCCGTCGTCTGTTTTCAGACGATTTACAAATTATACCCCTAAAGTTAAAGACAAAAATGTGTCATTTCATGCGTAAGTTCACCAAACTACAATATTTTTATTTTATTTTGTTCTTCTCCGTCGTCTAATGGCGGCCAGCGCATGCAGTCCGTAGTCACGTGGCGTTAGGGGAGGTTGGGACACTATTACACTAGTGTTTTTTTTTGTTGATAGAATTTATAAGAATCAAATTATAAGAGGCAAAAAAAGAAAAATTAAGTTTGTTTGAAGGAATTTAAAGTATGTATCTGCAACATATATCAATAATATATGACTTCGATTACCATATTGTTCCATTGCCACTGTTGTGTTAAAGTTTTTTACATTATTAAATAAAGGTTTTCTTGATGTTTATAAAGATATTTTATTTATTTTTTAATTTAATATGTAACAATAATTACTACAGCATTAATATTTTAAAGATAAAATATTTTTTTAGGTACTTTTTTCGTAAAGTAGGTAATACGGTATATAAATCAAATCCACTATTTTATTAACTCCAGAAAATCGAATTTCCTTTTTTCCCCATAAGACTCTAATAGCTACGTCACTCATGCGCTCGACCAATGAGCATGCAATATGACAATTACTTCTCCTGTGACGTAACTGAAAATGTATATTTATCTCTCTCTAACAACAGGCATTCTGCCGTACGGTGTCATATTTTCTTTCCCTTTCTTTACGCGTATAAGTATTAGATAGTATTTTCGCCGTTTTTAAGTGCCGCGATGTTAGTTCATGACGTGTCTATATATAATACGTCATTGGCCGCCACACGCTGGAGCGAGGAACTACCTACAGTTCTATTAGGATTACGTACCGCACTTCGTGAAGATACCCCCGTCAGCGCAGCCCTAATGACGTACGGTACAACACTACGCATTCCGTCCGATTTCTTCGTGCCTACAACGCCGAACATTGAAGACGCCGAATTCGTACGTCAGCTGACTGAAACAATGTCGTCGCTATCGCCGGGTAAAAGAAACAAAACAACAAACGCAAACACATTTGTGTACAAAGATCTCACAACATGTACGCATGTGTTTCTGCAAAACGACACTGTGCGCAGCCCACTCACACCACCTTACGACGGCCCGTTCGAGATACTACAACGCAGCGAAGACGGAAAATTGTTTACATTGCGCCTACCTCATCGCACCGCCATCGTGTCAGTCGACAGATTGAAGCCGGCGTATATACAAGGTGTATTTTTGGTCTTGCTCAACCAGCTAGGAGATGATTCTACTCATAAAAACAAACAACTTTTATTATGGGACCAACTCGGAAATCGCGAAAAAAATATCAGCTGTTTAATACATTATGGTCGGGAGGGCAATGAACTTTTCATAGAAACAGCTGATATTTTTTTCGCGATTTCAGAGTTGGTTCCATAATAAAAGTTGTTTGTTTTCATGGGTAGAATCATCTCCTAGCGGGTTGAGCATTACCAAAAATACACCTTGTATATAACGAAGACGACACGGAAACAACAACATCGAGCCTGCCGTCGGCGTCGTCTGAAACACAGTCGCCAACCCGAGGTCATCAAACCGCATCAGCTGACACGCACACATCGAATGCGCCGAGTAAACATACCTACGTCACAAGAACCGGCCGCACTGTGAAACCGAACGTACGCTTCACTTAGGGGGGAGTGATGTAGTGACATAGACCAGCAACTTACCTCCATTACCAGAAACCACAAACCATCACCTTCAATACCAGAACCAATACCTTTACCGTACCACCTGCATAACCATTACCTTTTGTTTTGTTTGACAACTGTTAAAGAAACAGAGAAAAAGACCGCCTTGAAAAAGGCGCGCTCTGTTTAAGAAATAAGAAGTTCGTTCTGAAAAGAACGGTTTTGGGCGCAAGGCTGTCGACGTGCGTGAAGATCATCGTAGCAGCAGAAGAAACGACGCGAAAGAAGTCACACGGCGCGACACGGTGACACACGACGCGATGACACGCAGAGATCTTCACGCAACGCCAGCAGCCCGCGAAAAGGACACGCGCGGCGCGCCCGCATGTACTTATAGACTAGCGCGGCGCGCGACGGACGACGGTACCCCCCGCGCGCCCCGCACACGCGCGGCGCATCGAGCGCCCTCTGACGTTTGTAAATTGTAAATATCATAGACTAAGCACTACTTGTACCATAG
Organism: Athetis lepigone; assembly: GCA_033675125.1. Taxonomy (NCBI): domain Eukaryota; kingdom Metazoa; phylum Arthropoda; class Insecta; order Lepidoptera; family Noctuidae; genus Athetis; species Athetis lepigone. Next base: position 873,920 of record CM066226.1, on the reverse strand, counting down.
CGAATGTAAATATAAATAGGACCATTTTACGAATAAACACAGATCAACTGGACACGTCTTTCTTTAAAGATCCCGCTCGCCACCTATAAAAAGGTGTGTACAATCACAAGTATAGTATATTTGGAATCATTTCAATAATAGCAATCAAATGTGTCATTGGATTTACTATTATATTATTATCGGTGCTGATTCTCTTGTTCACAAACTTAACTAAATTTAAGTTAAATGCATCTTTCTCTTTCCATTTCTTAAAGAAAAGGACAGAAGATACATTTTAGTTTAATCCTGTCAAATTAGACAGCGCCTGAAGAAAATTGACGTATATTTAGACGCCATGTTTTTAAATCGCGTCTAAATTATCTATGGAGTGTCTAAATTTGACAGGACTTAACTAATATTTTATCTTCTGTCCTTTTCTTAATTAAATGGAAAGAGAAAGATGCACTTAATTTAAATTAACGTTAGTTTGTGAATAAGAGAATCGGCACCATCATTTGTGTAACCGCGTTTAAGCAAATAAAATTTTGACTTTAGAATATAAGATAGATGTTACAGTTGACCTGTTTTATATTTAACAACCTTAACTTTTGCCACATAAGTCAAAATAAAATAGGGATGACGACAGCATAAAAAAAATGGCATTCTGTTTAGTCCGTCTTGTAGATCGGCCAAAAATACACGGGACACGTATTTTTTATGAAAATAAAATATTTTTTTTATGACATGTATTTTATCAAAATAATAAAAAAATAAAAAGCTAAAGAGCAACAAAGTTCCGGAGTGGCTTTTGACGTCACCGTGCTGCAAAAATTGTATCTGATCGTGACGTCACGCGCAACTTCAACGCACTGTATCGTTGTCATTTTTCGTTTACGAGAAAAAAGAAAAAATACGTGTCTAAAATTTTTTAATAATCTCACTGACGGACTAATTACTTTTTTTTCGTCGTCTCGCCTATTCAACTTTTGAATTACTTCTCATCAAACGCAGCGACACTTGATATACGATCATTGAAACCATCAGCTCAACACCGATGTTTCTATTACAAAAACACGCGATCACACTTATCGTTTCGAAACAATTCTATGCAAACTGGGCCAATTTCTTAACAAACTAGTCGCACGCATTTATTGAACCAGAGAAATGACTTCGCTAATTAAGTGTAAGACAGTGAATACACTAGGAATTAAATAGTTTTAGTAGCCCAAATGAGAAGTAGCCCAAACGAGAAGTAGCCATAATGAGAAGTAGTCCATTAGGGAGTCGGTTGCCAAAACGAGAATTAGCCCTAATATGCCTAAACCGTTTTGTCTATTCGGCCGCGTTTATGAAAGTGACGCTGGCTGAAAATTTGCCGTCAATTTCGGGTCAGCCGGGCGGTGGCAAATTTTTCGTACATCCTGACATTTATGATCACAGTCAGCGAGTGTATAATTATATACTCGTACGGTCGGTGGAAACATTTTTTTTACTATCTTTAAACCTTTGAACACGTGACACAATAGAAAGACAATAGCAGCGCGACAGCCGGCTGGCGCTTGGTCGTCGAAAGGTTTAGCCGATACAAAAAGTCAGTAGCGTGCTTAACAACGGTATAACGTCATTATGTAAATACATACATCACACAAAGATTTATCCTGCGTGGAAATCGAACCCACGGTTTCCGGCTTAGCAGTCAGGATCTCTATTAATCACCATACTAACAAGACAGTCAGCCAAAACACAGTTTAGACACCGCCTAACAACTATTAGTTTTAGTGGTCTGATTCTAAGACAGGTTTAGAATAACTATGACAGCTGACATCCTTTTTTTAAGTACCTTTTCATTTTTTTATTAGAACTCGTTCATATAACATAGTGTTTTTATAGACTAGTTATTGCAAATGTTATAATTTTCCGAGTTAGCAATAAAATTTGTGTCTACACGACTGTCACAAGGCCCCATCTAAGTAACGATGACGTTTCGTAAACGATATTACATAGTAAGTGAGCAGAGTGGTCCAGCAGTTTTAGAGTTTAATGGGATCATTTATTTACACCCTATCTTTGAAGTTTTATTCCCAATTTTCACTCCATAAGGATTTTTGTCAAGAATAAAATGAGATTACTAAAACATTATCTCAAGTTAACAACACAGAATAATTGTAATTATTAATTAGACAAATAACCAAACTAATTTTGATCTTCCAGATAACATAGATAATTAACAAGTCATTAGAAACACGAATGCAGGCAAATAAGGCAATTAATGAACTATTTACACTCATCAACACTGCGATGAATATCTCAATATAAATAACGATCCGACTAACTACGCAGTTTTTCTAAACAAAGCGAGAATACGCATCAGTAGTTTTTTAAAGTTATATGTGTTTGTATTGTTTTTGTGTCATAACTGGGAAAGCTTTTGGTGTCATAAACCATTACCTTTTCTGAACTATCCTTCGTCTTCATCATCAGACTCCTAATACAGTCACAACCTATCTAGGTGTAAAGTTCTTATCAATACAAATTAATCAAGCTCAAACACATGGTAGCTGCTGTGAATTGTTGAGGAGTTCCCTCGACTGTCTCTCGGCTCCATCATCAGATCTACTCCAGACTTTTATTAAGTTGCCGGGGTTGCGGAATGTTTATAGTGGTTACCGTGGTTACCGTGACCCTGGAACATAAAGGGCAATCGAAGGAACATGAGTGGGTTTTAGTCAGTAAGAGTCTGACACGCCCTCCCGCCGCACCCAGGACGGGAGCAGACATTGGATGATTTCCCACTCACCAAAAAAAAAACCTTTATTAAGTTGTAGTGCTTTAATAAAATACTTAATGAAAAACTTGCAAACGCACTAGTCGCCCCTACGATTTTTGAAAGTTTCCCTCGATTTCTCTGGTCTGCCATCATCAAACCTTGATTTTCTTATCAAAGGACCACTTTGGAAATGTCTTTTTCTCAACAACAAAATAATCATCAAAATCATAAGTACATAAACGATGGAGATTTTCGCGAACAAACATAAAAAAACCAGAAATTATGCTATAACTAATGTAAAAGAAAGTATTCCTGCATACAAGAATAGATTAGCCTACAATTTTAGTAGCACTGTCGGTATAATAACATATTATAGTCGAATGTTGCAGTCCCATGTGGTAGGCATTGTAAAAGAGAGGAAAGTTGTGTATAGATCCACGAAAATAAACATTAGCTATCATCATCTCCATGCCTTTATCCCATTTAACTAAGGGGCGCCGCAACAGATTCTCCTCTTTTAAGTCTTATCATCCGTGGTGCTATCACACACGTGATCAACATCATTTTATCTTCATGTTTTCTCTGGCCTTCATCTCCCCGTCCATTTCTCCACCAAGTCTAAAGGTTCCATTTTAATTTTACGTCTACCTCTACAGTAAGTTATATCTTTACCAAATATATAAAACCCATTTATTTCCTAATGTACTATTTTATTACTAAAACAAAGAGATAATTACACTAATTACAAATAATTCCATCCACATACTTTATTTCGTTGTCATAAAAATGGAACAAAAAATACATTGCAGCAATATTTTAGGCGCCAAGGTGAGAAATAATGGCTAATAATTGAATTCAGTTACAATAAAACTGGTGGTTCTAGAAAGAAGATAATACCTAAGTGTAATATATTGGAAACGATTTTGAAGTTTGAACAAGGATTTGGGTACTTAGGTAATAAGAATACTCCTGCCCTAAACATCAGCCAACTGTCTTGGACCTAAGATGATAGGTCTCTTAGATGTGGGGCATCTTTTCGGCCAAAAGCCAATTCCACTCTCTGCAGCTGAAGAGATCCACAGGCGCCTACTTACCCAACCTCCTCCCAAACACCCTATGGCTAGTCCATACACAGAAGAAGAAAAATCTTCTCATTCAGGTGAACAATTGCAATAACCATTTGCCTCCTTTTTTCCTTCTGTACTCCTGTTATATATTTATACTCCTGGCCTGATTCCAGTCCAAATAGAAACTAGACATCACCGCAGGAATACAGTAACATAAGTGTGTGTACATTTCTATACTCCGTCTTCCTTTACTGTCATAGTATTAACCTCTTCCTGCTGATCTTATGACGGGCCTGTTGGTCTAGTGGTTAGTGCCCCCGACTGCTAAGCCGAAGGTCGTGGGTTTGATTCCCAAAATCCCAACCAAACCCACGACCTAATGACAAAAGCAACCTAATGACAGTAATAATACCTTAGAAAGTGCAATGGTCGAGTTGGGACTCACAAATAAAGGGGCAGGTCCACGCGCCTACATAATGCATGATTGAATAGTTATTAGTGTTGAATTGATTAGTTTTTGCAAAATCCGGTATGATAGCTAATTGAGCTGTTCAGTGATTTGAAAAGTTTTTGCATTAGGGATATGTTTTGTGTTACTTTTTCGTTATACTGTGTAAATTAAACTTCAACTTCAACTTTTATATTTATTATGGCAATCCACCGAATTTTCGGTGATTTCTGCCAATGTCCAGTTTGAAAAATAATATTTCAGTTTAAATGACAATTGTACGGTTATAAATTATAGTATGGAGATCATACACGTGTTCTTATAACCAAGAACACGAGATGACTCTGTGTAAATTAAAAAGGTAGCATTTTTTATTTGACAGAAGCTATCTTTAAAAGTCACTGGTCAGTAGACTTATGCTTGACGTTTATAAAGTCGTAGACAGATGTTAGTGTTTGATAAACGGACATTACTATCTACATACGTAAGTTTCCAGTTATACTGGTAATACAACCGTATATTAGTAGGTATGTCTATCCCAGGAGTAACTTTTGAACTAGAGTGGCATTATTTGTGTACTCTCCAGTCACTACCCTTTGTTCTAGAATTTATCAGCGAGTTTTCTAGCAGGAAATTCACCATCATTATTTAGGTTATATCATTAATGTCATAAATTCTCGTAACTAGACTTATTTAAGGTTTGAATTGTCTTAATTAATAAACATCTATGAAGCCTATCCAAGTGTGAATCCGCCAACTTACGAAGGAAACTCGATATTTTGTAACAGCTTACCACTGCAGGAGAGCTGGTACCATCAATCAGCAGATATTATCCAACTCCTTGCTAATGTGGGCTAAGAGTTATTGATAGGCTGTAATAGGTCTTATAATGTAATGAAGGATGTGGTGTCAGTCGCAGCGATTTATCGGCAGAAGTTTATTGGACAGAAGTTTACTTGTCAAAATGATAATAATTTACTGGACTTATGGTCGAATACTCAAACGTCACTCAATCTAAGACTGTCTTAGATATGTTGCTGTCCTTATTTTATCCCTTTAGGGTGACAAAGACAGCAACAGATTTGAGAGCGTCTTAGAATTAAGTGATGTCTTCGGTCGTTAGGGACAAACATTTGTTGTGTACCAAAACAGTTTTCGTGTCAAATGAGGCATCAGTTTTTGAGAAAAATTTAGAAAAGTGTAACAATCGTGACAATTACATCGATTGGAAGCTATTGATATGTGGATTCAGCAAGGCTTCGCTGGACGGAGATGTGTTAGAGGTGAACAAGGTCAATTAGAGTACTGGTGAAATCATACACTGCCTTAGGCGATGCAGCAGTTTCACAGTCATGATGAGTTGCCTGACCTGACGGATTAGTTTTGCGACGTTGACTTTACCGATTTGGATCATTTTAGCTCTTGACCTATAAGAACTATAGACAGTCTGAATGAGGCACTAAGAGGAAGTAGCACAAGGATTCTTTTTAGGGTTCCGTAGTCAACTAGGCTTAATCTCTGTAACCGTTAGCACTAGAAAGCTGAAATTTGGTACCAATATGTATATCAATCACGCCGACAAAGTGCGAAAATAAAAATTGAAAAAAAAAAAAACGTTTTATTAGGGTAGCCCCCCTATGTGTAATTAGGGAAGTGGTTTTTTTTTTAATTACAACCCTGACGTGTGATATATTGTTGGATGGGTATTTAAAAATGAATAGGGGTTTACTAAAATCATTTTTTGATAATGTCAATAATTTCGGAAATAATCGCTCCAAAAGGAAAAATCAAAGCGTCCCCCCCCCTCTAACTTTTGACCCGTAGGTTTAAAAAATATGAAAAAAATTTGGAAAGTTGAACTTTATAAGGACTTTCTTGGAAAATTATTTTGAACTTGATAGAAAGAACAGTTTTTGTACAAAAAAGACATAAAGGTTGTACAAAATAATTTTTGCGTACTTAGTATGTCAACGTAACAAAAAGCCTTTTTTTTTACTTATATGTAGGTGCACTTATTGTGACGGATGGGAAACTACGGAACCCTACATTGAGCGTGGCCCGACACGCTCTTGGCCGGTTTTTTATATTAATCTGTGTTAGGTATGCGCTAGGGGAACATGCACAAGGTGTCAAACTCGCACGCAATTTCGTTGCACGCTAATGCGTTTATTCAAATAATAAATCATGCACCGGTGTGTAGAGACAGGACGCAGTCCGCTTGCCTACATATACAGAGTACACATACATAACAAATTTGCAAGCTATTCTGGAAGTTGCTGTAGTTAGTAAAAGTCAAATATCAAATTGTTTATTTCCATTAGAACATGGAGGCAGTTTGGAACGTCAATTGCATTTAAAAATTGTTGATTTTACTCGCCCTTTACAAAAGGTTGTATTATATGAAGAAGAACGGGCAAGAAACTCCATCTAGTAATAGGGTAGTTTCCACCATTATCAATTGACGTACTTTTTATGAGCCGTCAAAACGCAATTCTCCAATAGATTTTGTATGGCAATGGCAACTTATGACGTGACTAAAATAACAACTCAGTTGACTAATTTTTTATTGGTTTCAAAGCTACTAAAAATCAAATTGAAAATGAACCCTTATAGGGCTGAAATTAAAAGAGGTCTATAGAAATTGTGTCTAACATTTATTGGTTAATGGTGTAAACTATCCAATTTAGGATTCCTATAAAAATTGCCAACACTAGCACCAAGCCTCAACCGATTCATTTCTTAGGCCCACTGAACTGAAGCGCATTAGAGCAATAAATTATATAGAATATTCTCCATGACTAGTGTAACGGAACCGTTTAAAAAACTCCAGAATGTGGTTGAAGTCCATACGAACAGGCTTTCACGCCTCATCAATTTAGTGGGTAAGCAGACTTTGTGCTGTCATCAAAGTTGATGTGATAAACTTGTGTCCAAATTATGTGTAATGCTGGTTACATAGTCATTACAGTTCGGTGTTACTTGAGCAATTTGGAAGTTATACGCTGGATTTCGACAGTTGACATCATGATATAGTTTACGGTTCTGGTTCTATAAATAAGCCGTCGTTCGTTTGCTAATTCTTTTTTTGTATTTGTTTTTAGGGGCCCGTAGTAAACAAAAATAAAATGCGAAAATTGTTTTGATTTTTAGTTTTGCTTAAATTACAGACTGTTAAATATACAGCCTAAATGGATGAAGTTTTACGTGAAACGACTGGATATCAAACCCCCACAATCTAGTTACTGGGCGACACTATACCCCTTGGTAAGAAGCCAGAAGGCTTCTGACTACCCGTGACGACAGTCAAGGTTCTGCAGTTGACAATCGGGACCGACGGCTTTACGTGCTTTCCGAGGCACTTACTGTCAGTGATGTCCAACATAAACTTTAGAAAGTACTTAAGTATGAATTGCAAAAGCCGCATTATCCAAAAACTTTTAGATACAAAAAATCCTTAAAATTTGATAGATAGACTCGGACCCATTCATGATACCTCACTAACATTTTCTTCAATCATATTTACCTACATTACTTAATGTAAATAATTTCCCGATACTAAGCCGGCCGTACAAAAAGTGCAACACCACAAACAGCCAATTAACTGTTACGTCCACTTGATTTGTTGGGATGTCAGCAGAAAATGTGGTTGCACAGGATCTCAGAACATTGCTCAACAACTTTGAAGTAGAAGGTGAACACCGTTTAAGACATTTGTTACAATAAAATTTTTGCATGCTATAGTTTTAATAGCTAAACATGTCGAACTTCTATTTTAAGCTTAAGACCTTTAAATACCATGTTTTGAAGCAAATAAAGATATTGACTATTGACTATTTAATTATTAACTAGTGACACGCGCCAGCTTGGCATGGGTGATACAAATCTTGTAACATCTCGGATTTTCTTTTCTAACTTAAGTTTAAATATACCAATGAAGCTACGTCTTAAATCTCTTTATCTATTGATGAATTGATGATAAGTAGTTCAAAATATCTAAGCGTTCACTAGCCGCGTACCCAGGGCATGCAATTATCGAAATATTCCGATAATCGATAAAATGAAGAATATCGGTTTTTTTTTCGATAAAAACCGGTAATTACCGATAATTGACGTTATTTATAAAAATAAATACAAAAACTTGTTTTTTGCATGTAAATGAATGGATAATCTAATGCAATTACTTGCCTTAAATAAAAAGTAATATAACATACTGAAAAATAAATAAAACAAGGTTTTTTTTTAACCATAGTGCAAGCTCTGCTTAGTTTGGGATCAGATAACCGTATGTTAGTTGTCCAAGGAAAAAAAATATTATGTAACATAGCATTTTGGATTTCCTCACTAAACTTTTCTTAAAGAGATCTTTTAAATAAAATTTTAGAAGCTTTTTGCTTAATTATTAAAAAAGTTAGACTCTTCAAAATAATATAATAATTATTATGAGACAAATATATTGACACTTTTGAACGTTTGCTATAATTAAACTAACATTGAATAATTTAATTTAAATAAAATAAGAGTCATAAAACTTTAAATATACACATCTTAACAAGATTTGTTAACGATTAATATAATAGTTAAATTGAAATATAATAATTACTTTTTATAATTAAAAGAGTTTCTCATTTAAAATAAATAGTAAAGAAAATATTTTAAGGATTATTGCAATATAAATAAATTATAAATTACTTAACATAAAATTATTATTTTGTATTATAAAAAGAGATCACATTTGAAATAATCACATTTTAAAGAGATTTTTAGGGTGTGCTTACTGTTGCTATTTTTTTGCGGCTGAAAATATGTCTGCAGCAATGACAAGCAATCAATAGTTTTGTCATTTAGGCTAGTAATTCGTTGTAAAAAAATTATCGATTATCGGTAATTATCGTTTTTGTTTTCGATATTTATCGTTTAGTCAAAATGGATCGATAACCGATAAATTATTATCGATTATCGGTTTGCATGCCCTAGACTACCCACCTAGCGCACAGGCTCGCGCGGCAGCCTCGCGAGCCAAATGCCTCGGGGCTGAGCCGTGCTCGGTCGAGCAAACGCGCGCCCGAGGCAGGCCGAGGCACGTCCACACCAGCCGAGGCATTTGGCTCGCGAGGCTGCCGCGCGAGCCTGTGCGTTAGGTGGGTACGCGGCTATACAGACAGGAAACTTAATTATATATACAACATAATGAAGATGGATTTATTTGCTACAAAGTAATTGATGATTACTACAGAATTAGTAAAGGACGTTGATAGAAAATCTCTTAGTAAAATCGTTGGTCCTGGAAAGAACTGTCGCTCCAAACAGTGTGCTTGTTTATTGATCCACTTTTTAGGGTATAGCAGCTAGCTGATATGTTTAAATCAGTTAAATATTTCTGTATTTAGAAACGCAAAATATTTTAGCACAGATAACATAGGGGACCAAAAGCGACTACAAAACCATTTAATCAGAAACTGGCCTTCTGTCCTTAGATACCATATCATACCCACACAGTTACAAGACAAACAACCAGGCATCCATAGAAACACGCTGGTCGCAGCATTATTATGTAAGAAGCAAGTAATAGGGAAGCGTTTAGACAAGTCCAGTTGACCGACGAGGCAGGTTGACGCTAGTGAACATTTTTAGAATAGTTTCGCTGTTTTATTAAGTCCTGGTACTCTTTTCATGGGATTTTAATGGTGTGATTATATGTAAGTAAGAAGTGATTGATTGATAGGCAAAGGTGCTTAACTGGATTCTATATTGTGAAATAAGTTAGTAGGTATGGATTCCTACTCTGAACTTTTGTAAGATCTACCTAGAGCCTTGGGTGTAGGGATCTGTGTATAAATCTCTTTATCACATTAATAATGAATAGAAAAAAAAAACGATTTGCCGTAAAGACAAACGCTTTAAAACAATTTTAAACATTCCTATAAAGATTAAATATTACGCAAATGTATCGTAACTACACATTAAAACAAGATTAATCATTCGTGTAGGCCAATAACACGTATCATATAAATATATAGTACAAACCTCATTGATGGATTGAGCAGATTAATGAGCCTAGCAGATGAGTCATTGCGAAATGGTTTGAGTAATCAGCCGGTCTCTTGTTAGTAAACATTATTTAATATTTAGCTGGAGTTATTAAAATTAATTAGTTTTACATGTTTAGAAAATTGATTTCGTAGCATTTGATTATTAAGATATAAATGATATAATATTCATATTAACACGAATGAAACTTTAAACTACAAGATACCTAACCTAATAGTAAGTTTTTGGGGATGCCCATTTATGGATGGATGACCATTTATCTATCTAGGGTGACATTTATGTTTGCCTAATGTACTGAACAGCTGATATTCGTCTCATATTTGATTAATGCATCCATACAAATCATTATAAAGTGAATTGTTTATAATAATACGCTCAGAGTCTCTTGCCGACTCTTTTCCTTATAAATCTACCTGTGGAATGGGCACGAGATTTAATTATTTTTTATGTAATTGACATTTCAAAGTGTCTTTTAAAAGGGTCTAATGGAAAAAAAAACGTTTTGGTCTTTGACTGTTATTAAGGTTACAAATATCTATATCTAAATGGGCATAAGACGAAGAATGCAAGTACTTTAAAATAGTCGTTGGAATGAATGTGCTTTCGAGCTTCGAATAACATCTTAAAGCCGTTAGACCTGGTTGTCTAAAACGCTCTTTCGAATATTCTAACACATTAGTAATTGTTAATTGATGTCACCTACATTAACTCCTCATCTCCCTAGCCTTTTCCCAACCGTATTGGGGTCGGCTGCCAGCCTAACCGGATTTAGCTGGATACCGGTGTTTTACGTGGAGCGACTGCCTATCTGACCTCCACAACCCAGTAACTGGGCGACCCGATACCTCTTGGTTCGACTAGTCAGAGTTTCTGGCTAACCCGTAACGACTGTCAAAGTTCTACGAATGACAACCGGGACCAACGGCTTTACGCGCTTTCCGAGGCACGGGATGTCAGTGATGTCTAAGATAAACTTTAGAAAGTACAGTCAGCATCAAAAGTCGCTGACCACATTCAGATTTTCAAAACCACTGAACACTATATCATCCATAAATCGCTCAACAAGATAGGCGCCAGTATTAAATGAACATCATTAAAGTTCAAAATTAACTGAACAATATAAAATGGTTGTTTTGATATCTAGTGTAATCGTGGCAACGTCCAAAAATAACTTAACAGCGTATCTACCAAAAGTTACTGAACATTACTTTGTTTCGGATATTGAACTGCAAACAAAAAAGTGCTTGTTGCTATCTTCAGAGTTACACATCCAATATTGTCCTATCAAAACTAAATCATGTAAAAATATTTAATGGATGTAAATTTCTAAAATATATTTTTATTTCTTAGAGCCATTGAGAATAGTAGTAGAAGTAGGTGATCAAGCACATTTTGTTGCGGAATGTTTATAACAGTTACCGTGGCAATCGAAGGAACATGGGTGGGTTTTAGTCAGTAAAAGTCTGACACGCCCTCCCGCCGCACCCAGCACGGGATGCAGGCAGTCATTTGATGATTTCCCACTCACCAAAAAAAAAACAAGCACATTTTCAAAGTCATCTAAACTTACCATATTACGATTGAATATAGCCTTATTTGTAAAACTTTAAGTCTCACTATCAAAAATTACGCAGGATCTATTATTGTTTGAATTTATACCATTGACCTAATTAATCATTTTTTTAGTTCGATTGAATTATAACCTTATTTGTAAACCAATGGCTCATTTTCAAAATTCACGCAGTTTCCCTTTTAAATAAATTATTTTGGAAACACAGTTGGGGGTATTTAAAAATGTATTTATCCTTAAATATAAGAAGAATATTTCTTCTTAATTATAACTTTGTTGACAGTCTACACTGTTGTAAAAAATTAAATATAAAAAAATCTGATATATATCTGCGACATGTACCCAGGGTAGATTATAAACGGTTTTACTAATAAGATAAGAATAATTTATCGTCTTGGCGGAGGTACTACCGTGCCCCCAGATATTTTTGTTGTCAAACTTCGAAAAGGAATATTATATTAATGTCACTTCACAAAAATACGAGTACACACACACATATTAAACCTAAAAAACAATTGATGCTGTTCAGGGACTTTTGAGATGAACGATGTTATGCAATTTTTGTCAAAAATTTGTTTAGTGACTTTAGAGACGAAGATTGTCATGGTTTTTTTTACCATAACTTTGTTTAGCGACTTTTGAAAAGTGATGGTCACCTACTTATGCTCTTTTATGATGATCATTAATTTCTGGTGCTTGTCATGTTGAGCGATTTTGGTATTATACGGTGTACAGCGATTTTGAAAAATTAAATGTGGTCATCGACTTTTGATGCTGACTGTACATATAAATTGAAAAAGTCACATTGGTACTTGCCCGGATTCGAACCCACAACCTCTTACACACGAGGCGGGCGCCTTATCCACTTAGCCATCACGACACAAGACACGCACAATCACCACACGTCACCTACATTAACTATTTTAAACAAATTACGCAATTAAGATTAGAATCACCATTTCTGCGTAATATTCTTAGAACCAATAGATTTGCATGTTGCATGCAAATTCTGGACTAGTAGGCTTTGCAAAAATGTTGTTTACTGGTAAAGTGATGTAGATTAACTTAAACGGGAGAAAATACAGGGAAATGTATTTAAATGACCATGTTCAACGTCATAACCGATGTTTATGAGTGTTTAATATTCATTAGAATGATTTATAGTGTTTCATGCTCGATGGGTACCAACGGGATCCTTTTACTAAGTCAATGCGTTGGAAATTTTATCTATGACTGACTGTTGATATATTAACGCACTGCCCAATCCGATGGTCTTAGAGACATAAAGCTTGTAGGGTGTATTCTTTGTAAAGAGTAGGTAACCACTACGAAATTATTCTTGCAAACTGCAACATTAATTAACATTGACGGGCCTGTTGGTCTAGTGGTTAGTAGCCCTGACTGCTAAGCCGGAGGTCGTGGGTTCGATTCCCACCCAGAACAAACTTTGTGTGATGAGCATGATTGTTTGTTCTGTGTATGGGTGTAATTTATCTATAATATGTATGTATTTATAAATTATATAAGTATGTAGATCAGTTGTCTGGTTACCATTACACTAGCTCTTAGCAGAGCTTAACTTGGGATCAGATGACCGTGTGTGAAAAAAAAAAATATTATTATACTTATGCTTAAAGGGATTAAGTTGGACATGATGGAAGTATCAACGTTCACACGGGCGAAGTCACGGGCGAAAGCTAGTTATAAATTGAAGGAGGCCCTTTACATTATTACAGACAAGGAATATGATTTTATCTGCGATTTTTGACTCGACACCATGAATAGTGGTCATCGATAAAGAATGCTATTAACCCTTTATTTGTTAGTGCGAATGTGTGATACTACTACAGCAAAAGTTATGCTACATTTGTAATAAAGTGTAATTGCCATAAAAAATAAACGATAAAAGAGGCTTAAGCCACGCATTACAAACATATTGGCTAAAAAGCAATAAATTACATAAAGCAAACAAACTGCGTGTTGCTGTTGGCAACAAGTATCAAATTAAATTTATGATATCAGAGCTACCCACGCAAGATCAATTATAATTTAGCAAACTGGGGCAATCAAAATCTTCTCAATTACATATTAACTTACATACATTATGTTGTGTAGTACTCTCCACGAAACAGGTAAGTTAGCAGCTGTCAACAGCAATTATATTAGACGAAGAATATACTGCTATTATGGACGCGAAAGCACATCTATTTGTTTGCTTTGTCGCTTTCACGGCTAAACCACCGAATGGTTTTATTTTAGTGCAAAGAACGGCTTGTGGTAAAATTAAAAAAAAAAAAAAAACAAGAAAAATTGTGTCTCTTAGCCTGTTGCTGCTGGACTATAATCGTTGCATCAAGAACATCGTGGAGGAGAGCCACTAAATAGGCATATGTCTAGCAGTGAGAGCTTTCTTATCTGCAAATACGTATGAAAACGGTAACGAGAGCCACTTAATTACTGTTTTCACGGAGAGAGGTGGCCTTAATACACCTGTGTGTTTTTTCTGGACTAGGTTTTGTTGTGTGTCTGTTGTGCAGTGCTGTCTGGTAACTTAAGTGTTTTGTCGAGTGTACTTACATGTATGTCATAAAATTTTCGCCCAGTGAAATAAAAAGCGGCCGCGGCCTTGAGACAAACTGGGTCTCTTTGAACTAACGCACAGTTTTAAGATGTTACCACAAGATGGTTACACACACGTAGTATTTGCGAAATTTATGACTTCCCCATACTTTTAGTGTCGATTGTACCTGGAGGGTATGGAATATACGCAAGATGTTATGTAGTATTGTAGTTTAATGGCTTGTCTAATAATTGTACTAGGTCAGCCGTAATGACATGTGTCACAACTCATCTCTACCATAAAGAGTAGAGATAAAATTCTTGATTAAAATTTCATTATTTTTGGTTCCCTGTTATAGGGCACCTAGTTGAAACGAGCTCATCAGAAAATTTTATTGTCAAAAAATATTATTGTCAGTGGCTTTTACTAACTCGGGCCTCAATGAGTTGACTTCAGCTACTGGTATGCTTTTTAAGAGTTTGAGGCTCTAAAGTTACTTTATATATTCATACTTAATACTAATATTATAAATGGGAAAGTGTGTCTGTCTGTCTGCCTGTCTGTCTGTCTGTCTGTCTGTCTGTCTGTCTGTCTGTTTGTCTGTCTGTTTGTCTTTCTTTCACGGCAAAACGGAGAGACAGTATGACGTGATTTTTTAAGTGGAGATAGTTAAAGGGATGGAGAGTAACATAAGCTACTTTTTGTCTCTTTCTAACGCGAGCGAAGCCGCGGGCAGAAGCTAGTTCTATTATATCAAAGACTCTATACTTACAATATTATTAATAAACAAGCTTTCTCCCGCTGCTTCGCCCGCATTAATGTCGATACTTTTATCCGATATCATACCTCTTTAGTGAATATTAACTCTTCACAAAGAGCATACTCCAATTTACATGTTCTAGGATCAGCAGTTTGGGCTATGCGTTAATACATCACCCAATCAGTTCACAATTTTATATATCGATATAAAATCGATTTGCCGATGATTGTTAGTTCGTCTTTTTCTTATTCTAAAAACAGTTCGTTGAAAAACTTATGGAACACTTTGTAAAAGAAACTTAGATGTTATTCAAGAGCAGTTTTCTCCCATCAACCTCTTACGTTCACAGTGAATTACTGTGGTCTTATAAAAACAAACCCATATTTTCTCCACATGCCATAACCCTCGCATCTTCCGCAATGAATCTCCGAATGTCATTCAACCCTACTTGCTTCACAACAGGCTGAGCAGTAAAAAACGTTACGTCACAAATGTCGGAAAACTCTCGTTGTGCAATTATCGTAAGATGGCGCGTAATACTTAGTTTGTGGTGCTTATGTGATGTGATGTGGGTCTTTGATTTGATGTGTGTGGTCTTCAAGAGATATTGATGTCAGAAAGAAAGAAACAATGAATAAAAAATTTGACAACGTGCATTCTTGTTTAAAGTACCTGCGCCTAATTACAATCTGTACATATAATAAAATCGTAGGAAAGTCAAAACTGTACATTGAATATTTTTTAAAAAGAATACTTGGGGCGTGATCTACAATCGATACCGAAGCCAAAAATATAGTTTTTAGAATTTTTGTCTGTTTGTCTGTTTGTTTGTCTGTATGTATGTCCGGGATAAACACAAAAAGTACTGCATGGATTTAGTTCAAATTTTGCAGGGATATTACTAAGGGGTTGGGTCAAAACATAGGCTACATATTATCACGCTATCACCTACGGGGCGGAGCTAAAGCCTTCACGCAGGCGACGTCGCGGGCAGCAGCTAGTATTTTATAAAATATTTGCTCCATTTCGCACCAACCCAAATCGCATATAATTTTGCTCTAGGCGCCATCTTGTCAGTTCCCTAACGACTAAACCGTGTACGGCGAATTATAATACTACAATTATAACATAAACCAAAAATAACCATAATAATGCCCATTATTAAATACTCTGCAGATCCAACTGCCCTTTTGCGGACTCGCTCGTTAAGGGCCAAAGCTTCGTCATTTAAAATGTTTCAAACCAGACAGAGACAGATACCTCTCTTCATGTACATAAGACAAGGATAAAAGATATCTTTTAACAATGGTAATTAAGGCAATAATACGCAATGTGGATCTCTTTGGGCGGCAGCAACATTTTTAATAAAAATCTTAAAAGGATGTTTTGGTTAAGTTATGAGAAGCGGGTTTTTGGAGTTTCGTGCTGTCTTTGAAATAATGTTTTCATTTTGATAAGGTAAAGTAGAGTAAGGCAGGGTAAGAAAAACGTTGTAATTTAGAGATTGGAACGATGGTCTTAATGATGAGTGCTGGTGAATCGAAATGGACTTACACTCTTTGACAAATGGAAGAAAATGTTGAAATTCAACATTTGCTTTGACTCGGTTATCTTAGCAAACGCCTAGCTTTTCTTATTTAAAACTTCTCCATCCTTAGTAAATTTTAGCCACTTTTATTCTGCAACCATTGTCATCACGGTCAACAACGACGGTTTTATTCACCGTCAGAAACATTCAATCATTACGTAAATTATCTCTTTGAGTCATCATAAATCTTTGGTACGTACAATTTCTTTACCAGGTCAAATAGTTATTTTAGTAAATATTTTACCTAGTATTGCAGTAGTCAAAAGGCGACGGTGACCACTTAGGAAGGAACTGAAAAAATGTGCGTATTCAGTTCTATTCAGCTTTTGTCCATAGAAAACAAAGATTTTGTTTGAAGACGCGCACGCGTCTGTTCAGCTTTTTATTTATTTATTTATTTTATTAGGAACTCCAACAAGATATACACAATTACAAACATAAAAATATACAAACACAACCATGCCATGTGTCCTCACTTACAGTAATCCACATCATGCGTATACCATAAATTACATGAACCATAAATTACATAAATTGAGAGATATGAGATTATATTATGAAAATGATAATTTATTTATTTAGTATATTTGAATGACATAATTGACACAATGTATAATAATAATTAATAATTTTTAAATTAATCTATATCAACAAATTGTATGAATAATGATAGCATGTTAAATTAATTAAAACCCTATCGCCTATACATTGCTGTGCCCTAGCAGGGTTCATTGTTTGGAACTATCATAATGTAACAACCTGTAAACAACATGAAATGCAATAAATGAATGATTATGATTATGACATGAGCTGAATAGAGCTGAATAAATTTAAGTAGTTCCTTAATATAAGGTGGGCGTCTACTTGTATTTAATGATAATAAAAACAACAAAGGCTTTATTATCCTTGCAAATGTGAACGAGTTATTAAATTGTTTTTTATTACGTTGGACTTTAGAGTTTTATGACTTTTCCGGCGGGTCAATATCTACTTAGGTTTGCGGCAGATTAATAAATCCTGGAATTAGCACAACTTTCAATTCTCATTTTGTCTGGTTGAAAAATGGGAACCATAAAAAAAAATTGTCCTAAAAAGTTTGTCCTTGTTTGATAATTTTCAAAACCACCCTAAAAAATACTTCGTTAAGGGGAATTTTATGACAGAATTCATAAGACCTTTATAAACTTATGTTTTTTTATTTATTTAAATGTGTTATAGTAACCTTGTAGAGATATAAGAGTCTATAAAACTTTTGGCGCTTGAATGAATTACAAAATAACGAAACTTCTGTACAACAATAACTTAATGACAAAAGTCACACATTATTTTATCCATGTCAATGATTTAAGTCATGGCATTATATTTTACAGTGTTAATGTAACAATATAAAACATAAAAAAAACTTGGAAAGCATGATATACACAATTACAAACATAAAAATATACAAACACAACCATGCCATGTGTCCTCACTTACAGTAATCCACATCATGCGTATACCATAAATTACATGAACCATAAATTACATAAATTGAGAGATATGAGATTATATTATGAAAATGATAATTTATTTATTTAGTATATTTGAATGACATAATTGACACAATGTATAATAATAATTAATAATTTTTAAATTAATCTATATCAACAAATTGTATGAATAATGATAGCATGTTAAATTAATTAAAACCCTATCGCCTATACATTGCTGTGCCCTAGCAGGGTTCATTGTTTGGAACTATCATAATGTAACAACCTGTAAACAACATGAAATGCAATAAATGAATGATTATGATTATGACATGAGCTGAATAGAGCTGAATAAATTTAAGTAGTTCCTTAATATAAGGTGGGCGTCTACTTGTATTTAATGATAATAAAAACAACAAAGGCTTTATTATCCTTGCAAATGTGAACGAGTTATTAAATTGTTTTTTATTACGTTGGACTTTAGAGTTTTATGACTTTTCCGGCGGGTCAATATCTACTTAGGTTTGCGGCAGATTAATAAATCCTGGAATTAGCACAACTTTCAATTCTCATTTTGTCTGGTTGAAAAATGGGAACCATAAAAAAAAATTGTCGTAAAAAGTTTGTCCTTGTTTGATAATTTTCAAAACCACCCTAAAAAATACTTCGTTAAGGGGAATTTTATGACAGAATTCATAAGACCTTTATAAACTTATGTTTTTTTATTTATTTAAATGTGTTATAGTAACCTTGTAGAGATATAAGAGTCTATAAAACTTTTGGCGCTTGAATGAATTACAAAATAACGAAACTTCTGTACAACAATAACTTAATGACAAAAGTCACACATTATTTTATCCATGTCAATGATTTAAGTCATGGCATTATATTTTACAGTGTTAATGTAACAATATAAAACATAAAAAAAACTTGGAAAGCATGAATAGCAAGGGCAACAAGTATATCAAATGAAAAACTTAGTTCATTTCATATTAACACGAATGAAACTTTAAACTACAGGATACCTTTTTTTTTTGGTGAGTGGGAAATCATCAAATGACTGCTCCCGTCCTAGGCGCGGCGGGAGGGCGTGTCAGACTCTTACTGACTAAAACCCACTCATGTTCCTTCAATTACCCTTTATGTTCCAGGGTCACGGTAACTATTATAAACATTCCGCAACCCCGGCAGGCGTTGGCCCTGTTGGGCCCCTTCCTGTGCTGACTCTTCTCTTTGAGGCGCGCGTGGAACACTAACGCGCCGTCGACGCAGTCCTGGTCCTAGCCGGGCGGCGAGCTACCGCTTTGGTCAACGATGAATATTCAACTTCAAAAGGGTGAGACCATCCCTTAATTATTATGCTAAGCTGTGACATCACTGTTTCGAGTGAAGAAGAGGCGATTAATAGACTTATCAGATTAAGAAGGATTTCATAATATGGCATCCATTATTAATATCGTTATGTGTTGTGACATGACGATTTTAATGATAATGTATATTACGAATAATTAATGTTTGACGCAATGGCACAGCAATCAGCTGCAGTGTGGTCCGTCTTTTGCGGGTTCGCTTTTCGCACAGGACAAGTAGTTGTGGCCTAAGGTATTTGTAGGTACCGAACCAGTGGTTTATGTTTGTGAGTATGTACGTTTGTAAATGCAACACGATACAAGATTCCTAGTGCGAATAGACAAAGTTATTTTTGCATCTATAATATTATAGTATGGATATTAGTACGGATTAACTTAGCCCAGACTTCCTAAAGATATTTTCCTTCACCTAAAATATACGATAAACTCATAAAATATGTAATTTAAAAAGTTCGAATTACCGTGTCAAAATACGTTAATAAAATTTGTTAAAAATGATTTCATAGATCATTCGAGAACAGTACAAAACATAAATTATGCCTCTAATTAACATAAAAAGGTGTGAAGTTGGTTAACACGCAATTAAGTTCAAGATGAATACACTACCATCAAGGTGTCGGCTAACTTAATCTATGGTTATTACTATTTTGACAGTTGACACTAATGACAGATGTCAACTGCCAGTTGATGGATTTATCTAGATTACAAACTAAATTGATTGTTGTTTTGACCATAGATACTTAGGGCCTGTTTTACATTCTTCAGATAAGTTCTGATTAAAATATCTGGAAGATAAATAAATAAAAAAAAACATTTTTGAATTTCTATTGTAGATAATGATTATTTTGAACATGGATGTGGAACAGGCCCTTAGCCTTTCAACGACTAACCGACTGCCGGCTGTCGCGCTGCTATGGGTCAGAGCCCGTACGTCCCCTAAGATTCGCACCCTGTGCCCATTCGTCCCCTGGAACTTTTGAGGGGCCTATTCGCCCCCTGAAGAATATTTATTTTAATTCATTCTTCTAATATAAGTACATGTATATAGTCCTGGTACAGTCGCGCAGAAAAGGGTAAAATAAAAATATAATAATTCCTCGCGCGCTCGATAGATGGCGTTGTACTTTTTATGTCGTTTTCTGAATCACGCTATTAAGATTCTTTGTGGATTAGACTATACCCCTTGAAGAAAAATAAATTTTTGTACTCGATTAGGAAACAAATGTAGTTTCATTATTCACTTCCCCGGGAGTCGTATAGTGCCGAACATTTGGTCCTTCGAGCCGGATAAGTGAGATCCAGAGTGTTCTGTGTAATACTTGGCGTGGAAACCAGGGTGGATCGCCCTGAAGCGCCGCATACCCAAGCTGGTGTGCAAAGTGAAGTGAGTGCTGCAGCAGTGGAGTTGGCGTGGAGCAGCACCAGGTGGCGCAGGGCGAAGACCAGTACCAGGTGGCGCAGGGCGTGATCGGAGTACCAGACCAAAGAGGCGGCGCAGGGCGAAGTTCGAGTACCAAGGAGTGAGGAGTGGAGCAGGGCTGACTGGACATCACCACCAGCTCAGTAAGGCGCTGGGCGGGAATAGTCCAGTTACCAGGAAGATAGTGGAGTTTCCACCTGCTGTCAACAGCTGGGTGACGCAGTTACTAGTGAGTGAGTGCGGAGTTGCCGATTCAGTGAAGTGGTTTGTCGAAGATATAAAATCGTGAGTACATTATTGTGTTAAATTGCAAGACGGATTTTCTAACATAGAAAAGTTCGTCTGGAAATATTTATTGGACTTTAGTAGATTTAGTAGCACTTTGTTTAAATGTTTCTGTGACCTGTTTTGAAAATATGATATAGATGTGCCCGTTTTCTCATTGTTTTTATTTTTTCTGTTAGAATTTTACGGTAAATTAGAGAATTGTTTGTTGTTCAAATATTTGCGAAGGTGGTTTTAAACATTTGTTCTTTAGTAGAAAATTAGTTTGGTAGAAATTTGACTTTGGTAGTTTACAAATAATAAATAATTATTTAAAAGTTTAATTTAATAGTAGCACTGGCTAAATTCAAAATGGAGGCTACTTATAAATTGCAAAATAATAATAAGATTCGCATAGAAAAAGCTCAAATAAATTTTAAGAAAACACCTAAAGATAGAATTTCTAGGCCTTATGTAGAGACAAGACTAGAAGCTCTGGAAAATTTGTGGTCAGAATTTTCGTCCACACACAAGAGCATATTGCTGAATGACGCACAAGACGATTCTGATAAATATTTTAGCAACGATGTATATGATATCACCGAGGAAATCTACATTTTATATAAAGCACAGTTAAAAGAGGTATTAAATACGTTTACCAGTCACCAGTCAGATCAAAGTGTAAGGACAAATGTAGACCACACAGTACCAAATAATGTTAGATTACCTAAAATAAATATCTCTAAGTTTTCGGGCAATTATGCGGAATGGACTACGTTTAAAGATTTATTCACCTCTTTGATTCACAATAATAATAGTTTAGCAGACGTGCAAAAAATGCACTACTTAAAAGGATTATTATCGGGAGAAGCTGAACAGCTTGTCAGACATATTACTGTGTCTTCAGACAACTATAAAGAGTGTTGGTCTCTGCTACATAACCGTTATAATAACATCAGATTTTTATCCAATTGTTTACTTAAACGCTTATTAAGTCAGAATAACGTAAATGAATGTTCAAATAGCATAAAAGGTTTACTAGATACTACAATGGAATGTTTAAATGGTTTAAAAAATCTCGGTATTGACGTAAGCACGTGGGATAGTATAGTCATTTTCATAATTAGTTCAAAGTTGGATCCCGAATCGAGAAAGCAATGGGAGACAAAGATAAGTACCAAAGATGAGTTACCCGTGCTATCGGAATTCCGAGAGTTTTTAGAAGCCCGATTTAGGGCGTTAGAGTTTTTTGACACAAAACAAAGTAAACCTAAACCTAAAGTTCACCATGTAGTCACTACCGATAATAAAGCCGTAAAAGAAGAAACTTGTCCATTCTGTAAGGAAAATCACAAAATATCTAGTTGTAAGAAGTTTGCTCAAGAGAGTTACGAATCTCGTCACAGCTTTGCACAAACCAGGCGCTTATGTTACAATTGTTTAAACGCGAATCACTCCATCAAGTTTTGTCGACACACCGCGACGTGTCGTATATGTAAGAAAAGGCATCACTCACTACTACATCCAAATTCGGTCTCAAACTCCACAGTCGTTAGAGAAAGCTCCAATACAGCAGATGAAGTTAAATCAGCGGTGTCTAACGTTCAGGCATCGTTGTCAGGAGGCGAACCATTAACTTCAAATTCGATAGTTTCACATTTTTCTAAGGGATCAGTACCTACTCAAGTTTTGTTGGCCACTGCTCTTGTCGAAGCACAGACAAGAAGCGGGTCAACACAACTGCTGAGAGTGCTATTAGATCAGGGATCTCAGGCATCATTCATAGCAGAATCAGCAGTACAGTTACTTGGACTAAAGAAGAAGCCGATCAAGTCGGTTATTTCAGGGATAGGCGGTGAGAGAAGCGCTTTCGCTTCAAAGTTTACAGTCACGGTGACTATTCACTCACGTTTAAATCCACAGTTTAGTGTCCAAGTCCATGCATTCGTGTTAGGTACCATTACCTCAGTTTTACCCTCAGAAAAATTAGAGCAGGCCTATTGGCCCCAGCTAAAGGAGATAACTTTAGCTGATCCAGATTTCCACACGCCAAGCAAGATAGACATCTTACTTGGTGCGGAAATATATAGTCAAGTTCTCAGAGACGGTTTAATTCAAGGTCCGCCAAACGTTCCGGTAGCTCAGAATACTGCTTTTGGTTGGATCCTTTCTGGACAGATATCGTCAAACCCAGATTCTATACATTGTCATCACGTCATTCAAAGCAGCTCAGATCAGGCTGATGACAACGCACTTTTGCGACAGTTTTGGGAAATTGAGTCGGCTATTCCTGATAAGAAGATCCTTTCTGACGAAGAACAACGTTGTGAGGATATTTACGCACAGACTACGTATCGTGATGAGGAAGGCCGGTACGTAGTTAATCTTCCCTTTCGCGATCAAGATCCGCAATGTAAATATGGGAGTTCGAGAGACCTCGCCATGAAAAGTTTTCATCTTCTTGAAAATAAATTTAAGAAGAACCCATCAATCAAAGCTCGATACACAAATGTATTCCAGGAATACATAGACCTCGGCCATATGGAGCCTGTACACAGTAATGAGCGTAATAGTAGTACAGCCGTTTATCTCGCACATCACGCCGTAGTCCGTGAGGACAAGCTCACCAGTAAGGTTCGAATAGTGTTCGACGCTTCAATGAAAGGGTCAAATGGAGTGTCTCTGAACGACGATCTTATGGTTGGTCCCATGTTGCAACCTCCTTTACGTCACATCATTATGAGATGGAGAATGCATCCCATAAGTCTCTGTGCTGACATTATTAAAATGTACAGACAGGTGAAGGTTTCTCCTGAGCATGCAGAGTTTCAGCGAGTAGTGTGGCGCGATGATCCGGAATCTGAAATAAAAGAATACAAATTAGTTAGAGTTACCTTTGGCACAGCAAGTGGCAGTTGATTCATGCGAAGATCATCCTGAAATAGCTGAAATAATAAAAAATGAGTTTTATGTCGATGATTTGATGTCAGGATGTCAGACAGTTAAAGAAGGTTTTCATATACATAGAAAATTAACACATGTACTTACCAAAGGTCAATTCCAACTACAGAAATGGGTCAGTAGCTGCGATGAACTAAATGAGAAATTTCAAGAAAATATAGGAACAAAATCAGGACAGGAAAGGGAAGAGGAAAAGGAAAAGAACATTAAGTTAGACTCAGTTATAAAAATTTTAGAAATTTCGTGGGATCGAGAAAGTGATGAGTTTAAATATTCAGTGCAGCTAGAGCCTCAGCAGACTCCAATCACTAAGAGAAAGGTTATATCCGACATCACACGCCTGTTCGATCCGCTTGGCTGGGTGGCACCTTGCATAGTTACTTCTAAAATATTCATTCAAAAGCTTTGGCTTGCTGGCTTGGAATGGGATGAAGAGTTGACCCCGGAACTTCTTTCAGAATGGGAAACTTACCGTTCAAGCCTTGTAGAGACGAATAAATTCAGCATCCCCAGGTGGATTAAGACGAAATCCGACGATCGATTGGTTGAGTTGCATGGATTCTGCGACGCGTCGATTACGGCTTATGCCGCTGTAGTATATGTTAGAGTCATCGATGCCAACAATTCCATTCATGTTAGTTTAATCACCTCTCGTACTAGAGTTGCACCAATCAAACAGCAGTCAGTTCCGCGCTTAGAGCTGATGGGAGCAGTGTTGCTCTCTGAACTTATTTCTGAAGTCGCTAAAGTAATGAAGATAACATCCTCTCAAATACATGCCTGGACTGACTCGTCAGTAGTCTTGGCATGGCTCAGCAAACACCCCAGTCACTGGACAACTTTTGTTGGAAACAGATTGTCCACAATCCTCTCTCACGTCGACAACTCACATTGGGCTCATGTCCAATCCGCGCATAACCCTGCCGATTTAGCATCCAGAGGTGTAACACCACAGGAACTAGTAAGCAGCTCACTGTGGAGTCAAGGACCCTCATGGCTTCATGACGAAACGATAGAATATAAAAGGCCAAAGTCAATTACGACTAACACGGAGCAGAGGTCAGTTAAAGTTCACGTTGTTACTGAACCTCATCAAGAAAATCATTTCTGGACAAAGTATTCTTCAATAAACAGGCTGGTTCGGATTATAGCGTACTGCAGAAGAGTTTTGAGTTGGAAGAAACAAGCACACGGTGAGAAGAGATATGAAAGGTATCTTACTAAAGAAGAAATAGAAGAAGCAACAAAGACATGTATAAGATTGGTTCAGAGTCAAGAGTTCTTTGAAGAAATAAAGGACATTCAAAAAACAGGAAGTGTGAAAGCAAGAAGCAAACTAAAAAGTCTCTGTCCAGTCATAGACAATGAAGGGATTCTCCGTGTCAGTGGGCGTATTCACAATGCTCATTTAGACGAGTCTGTTAAACATCCCATCATCCTACCATCTGATAGTCACTTCACAAATCTAGTGATTGATGAAGCTCACAAAAAGACGTTACATGGAGGGCCGACGCTGATGTTGAGCCATCTGCGTACTAAGTATTGGATTCTTTCCGCTAGAACAAAGGTTAAAGGTCACGTACACAAATGTGTAAATTGCAAGCGATACTCAGCACGTATTCAAACCCCAATTATGGGTCAGTTACCGACCAGTCGAGTTACCCCGGCAAGACCATTCCTAAACAGTGGCGTGGATTTTGCTGGTCCCATCAGCATGCGAACGTCAAAAGGCCGTGGCCACCATTCTTACAAAGGCTACATTTGTGTCTTTGTGTGTATGGTGACCAAAGCTATTCATTTAGAAGCCGTCAGTGATTTGACGTCGCAAGGTTTCATTGCTGGCTTTAAAAGATTTGTGTCTCGACGAGGTTTTGTTAGTAATATTTGGAGCGACAACGGCACCAATTTTGTTGGCGCTGCCAAAGAACTTCGGCACTTAGTCGCCGCGGAAAAAACTTCCGTGGCTGTTGAAATTAGAGAATGGTTAGGCAACAACAGCACTTCTTGGCATTTCATTCCGCCCCACTCCCCAAACTTCGGTGGTTTATGGGAGGCCGGTGTAAAATCGACCAAATTCCATCTGAGGCGCGTAATAGGTAATTCGACACTTACGTTCGAAGAAATGTCAACCCTTTTGTCCCAAGTAGAAGCCTGCCTTAATTCCAGGCCATTATCAATGTTGTCTGACAATTCCATGGATCCAGCTCCTTTAACACCAGGTCATTTTTTGATAGGGGAGCCTCTGATAGCGGTGCCTGAACGTAATTATGAGAGTTCCAACATTAGTAACCTAAGACGCTGGCAAGTTACACAACGCATGTTGCAAGATTTTTGGAGACGTTGGTCAAATGAGTACTTGGTTCATTTATTACAGCGTCATAAATGGACTAAAAATATTCCAGAACCAGATATTGGAGATATAGTTCTAGTCAAGGAGGACAACTTACCTCCTGCCCGTTGGCTTTTGGGCAAAGTAGTAGAGAAGCACCCTGGTTTGGATAAAGTTACACGAGTAGTGACTCTCAAGTGTAACGGATCGTTGATTAAACGACCGATTTCAAAATTGTGTATTTTGCCGATTGCAAAATAATGTAGTTTAGTTCATAATTATGTTAATTTAGTTATAGTAAGCACATGTTATTTAGGTTTATTTTGCGAATTTACGTAGAGTTTATTGATGAGCAATTTTGTAAAATTGCAGTAAATGTTGATTTTATATACAGTCCACAAGTTGTTATCGTTGAAAGTTTTATAGTTGTATGTTTTTTTTTTCAAGGAATATGTAATTCCACAATTAGTAATAGTTTCTTTTCACGTCATCTGTTTGTATGTTTTTTATCTGTTTAGTTGTTGTTAATATTGGTCATATTAACACTTTGTGTATAAGTTTTGTAGCCCCTGACCTCATGGTGGGCGGACAGTTAGTTCGTTTACATTTATATTAGTTCTGGACATTCTGTCCATGGTGGGCGGGATGTTTGAGTGTAAGTTGCATCGCGCGCTCGATAGATGGCGTTGTACTTTTTATGTCGTTTTCTGAATCACGCTATTAAGATTCTTTGTGGATTAGACTATACCCCTTGAAGAAAAATAAATTTTTGTACTCGATTAGGAAACAAATGTAGTTTCATTATTCACTTCCCCGGGAGTCGTATAGTGCCGAACATCATGTTTAAGTATTTCAAATAAGATTAAGTTTAATAAAATGCCTCTAGGCTCTAGGCATAAAGTCAGTCTTCAAAATAATTAATCGATTTGTCGATCGATCGTTTTCTATTCACCACTTCACGTTACTGCGCGCCTAGTACTTTGCATTGATTAAGGTGATCTTGTGAGAAAATTAAGAAATACAGTGAATTTTAAATTTTCGTACATGACTACTTCACGTTACTGCGCGCCTAGTACTTTGAATTGATTAAGGTGATCTTGTGAGAAAATTAAAAACACAGTGAATTTTAGATTTTCGTACATGACTACTTCACGTTACTGCGCGCTTAGTACTTTTGTTCTCTTAAGTTTTCAATCATTAATACCCGCTTTTTAACAAGCCATTCGTAAAGAGACAATATTACATCGTAAGCCTATCGACAGGTTACATTATTATCATGACGGATTATCATTCATCGTAGCTCTTTTTTCAATGATCTGTTATGATTTATTAAATTAATTGCGTTAATAAACTGTTCACAAGTGTACTATGTTAACCGTTTTTAGGTAAAATATAGGTGATTTTATCTCAGGGGACCAATAGGCACCTGAATAGGTGCCGAATCTTTAACTTATATTGTGTATATATTAGAGGAGACGAATGGGTACCTTAAAAATAATATTTTTATTAAAATATTAATTGGTCCCCTACCAGGAGACCAACGGGCACCTATATAGGGGCCGAATCCACAACTTTTATGCTGGGGGACAAATCTTAGGGGACGTACGGGCTCTGACCCCTGCTATTGTGTTTCTTTTGTATTGCGTGTTCGACGGATTAGTAACTAAACTTCATCGCAAATAGAGATGTCATAATAAATCGGGTGTGTAATGTATGGCATAATAACAAATGCTCTAATTTCACTTGAACTAACGTTCATATGTCATAATTTTCATATAACATAATATCAAATGACATAAATTCATATGACCTAATGTTTCATATCATATTATATTCATTTAACATTTTCCATTTAGTATAACGTTCATTTTATATAATTTTCAATATGTATAAGATTCTTTTATTATAACTTTCATTTGACCTAATATTCTTTTGACCTAAAATTCACGTTTAATGGGCACAGTTCTAGCCTAACTCAAATGGCACTTAACCAAACCTTAAAATATTCTATGCATGGCCGAGGGTGGGCTTGGCCAACGGAGCCCCGCTTCGCGGGGCTCCTATTTCTGGGTGGTTTATAAAAAAATAACCACGAAGGGGATGGTGGGGTCTATTCGCTCGCTCACACGACCCCGCCATCCCTTCTAACCTTACCTATCCGAGTCGGGGTGCCCTAAACTCCAGTTTGCGTTCAGTTTCTCCTGGTAACAATAGTTGAGGGTGTTAGGTCGACGGAGCCCCGCTTCGCGAATAAATGAATAATATGCTAAATAAGTATTATGTGAAATGTGCATTATAGGAAATGTTCATTATGTCACATGAAATTAGGTAAAATGAAATTATATCAACAATTAATTATGTCAAGTGATCGTTATGTTAAACAAAATTATGTTAACTGAAAATATGTCAAGTGAACGTTAGATATTTTGTTATTATGTCAGTCGTTACACACCCTAATAAATCTTAGTCATTATCAGATTGCGTTAGTCGACCGCTGGACTGAGCCTCTTTTGTAGCGTACTATTTAGCTCGGTATTTGGCTACACGCAAATGTTACTCCACCTGACACTATATACTAAAGGCGAAACATTGTTTGTTACGTTTTCACGGCTAAACAACTACACCAATTTTGATCAAAGGTACAGTTTCCAGAATTAGCTTGGATCCCAAAGCAGCACATAGACTTCATATTAATCTGTACCTTACCCTGGGAGGATGCTGGGAAGTGGGAATAAGAAAATCGATATTCGCGCAGACGAAGTCGCGGGTAAGAGCTAGTACTAAATAGTTTGTTCGTATGTACCTAGTTAATGATGATGTATTACTCAAACATAGCGGTCTACATAAAGTAAATAAAAAACAGTTAAAATAAGTTCTTGCACACTTCTGAATATTTCTCAAGATTCCTTGTATTGAAATTCAAGTCTTTTTATTTAAATTATACATATTTAGTTCAGTTGCAATATCAGATAGTTCATGCACTATATATTGTTGTCGGATCTTGATTTCATATCTATACTTACTAATATTATAAAGAGGTAAACTTTGTTTGTTTGATTGTAATGAATAAGCTCAAAAACTACTGGACCGATTTTAAAAATTCTTTCACCATTCGAAAGCTACATTGTCCACGAGTAACATAAGCTATATAATATCACGCTATGTCCCACGGGAGCGAATCAGTAAACAAAAACCTAATGTTACGTAAGTGAAACCGCGAGGAACAGCTAGTATCTAATAAAATTATATTTAATAGAGTAATAATTACGACATAGTAATTAAGCAATAAGTTTGTCATATGATATATGACATGTACCGGGCACCTACATAACACCTCGCTATGACCCATGGGAACAGAGCAGTAACAAGATCTAACTTAACACAAGTAAAACACGAGGGAGCGCCAGTAAATTATAATTACTCTGCATTAGTAAATGCTTATTATTATTAAGTACTTAATTGTTAAGTTACAATTTAAGTTATAGCCTGAATTATTCCTCACTAGCTACCCGCCCCGGCTTCGGCGGGTGATATAAATCTTTAAACATCATAATATCAAGTAATCATTAATATACCGCGTCGACGGCGCGTTAGTGTTCCACGCGCGCCTCAAAGAGAAGGAGTCAGCACAGGAAGGGGCCAACAGGGCCACGCCTGCTGGGGTTGCGGAATGTTTATAATAGTTACCGTGACCCTGGAACATAAAGTCTAATCGAAGGAACATGAGTGGGTTTTAGTCAGTAAAAGTCTGACACGCCCTCTCGCCGCACCCAGGACGGGAGCAGTCATTGGATGATTTCCCACTCACCAAAAAAAAAACATTATAATACAAAGCTTCCTCTTAAATGACTATCTATTATTTAAAAACCGCCTCATAATACGTTGCGTAGTTTTAAAGATCCAAGCAAACATGAAGAAAGACAAAAAGGCTTGAAGTTGGATAACACTACTAAAAGAAATACAGCGAAAATCGACTTTGTTTTATACTATGTAGTCATGAATCTGGCCTGGTGATACGTAATATGTTTCTTCTCATACGAATGGTCAATCAAGAAATTATTTTACTGGGTATATTATAGTAGTATAGTAGTATATTATAGTTAAAAAGGTGTAGATAGGTTACTGACACGACATTCTATCTTCAAAAACGGCACACTGACACACACACATATAATTAGACGACAAAG
Organism: Athetis lepigone; assembly: GCA_033675125.1. Classification (NCBI taxonomy): domain Eukaryota; kingdom Metazoa; phylum Arthropoda; class Insecta; order Lepidoptera; family Noctuidae; genus Athetis; species Athetis lepigone. The sequence goes on along the minus strand of CM066226.1, from coordinate 843,133 downwards.
TAGGATGGATGATTCAAGTATTGCAAGTGAAAAAGAGACAAATATAAGTTGCATATAACCCGGATGTATTCAAGAGACGAGTGCATAGGCATCTTTTGGGTAAGCTCGCTCCATCGTAGGCCCCGTCTATGCCCTCGGGCTAGTCTGGGACCAAGAGCAAGCCCATATGTAATAAAAAAAAAATAGCCACACTTTAAAGTGCCATTGGCTGACTACCTATATAGCCTTTTTACTTATAATATAATTGGGTACAGGTCTAATTTATACGTGTGCTACATAGAACAACATAGAACACTCCTAAGTCCAGCAGTTAAATGATCGAAATATAATACATCAAGGAAATTAAATCAAACGAGTTTGGGAAATCGTCTACATTACTTCAGAAGATGATTCGTTCAAGGCTACGCATTATTTACGAGACGTTTGCGTAACATACAAACGTACGCATTTTGACACCTAAGTTTAAGATAATGAGAAAACTTTGGCTTTGATTTTTAGTGACTCTAAGTTTATTGCTTAATTTTTTTATATGTTTTTTTTGGCAATTTCGTGGCCTGGTTTTTGAAGGTTTCGTTTTTTTTACGTTCGCTTTAGTAATGGTTAGACTGATTTTAAATAAATAGTTGCTTGGTATTACTTCAGTTAATATTAAATATGTGCAAAATTTATACTTACTAACTATTGCTTGCGACTTTGTTCGGGCTTAATTTTGTGGCACTTAGAAATAAATTAGCTTTGTTTTATGAAAATTTATTAATAGTAAGAGGAACAGAACGTACAGGGAAAATAGAAACTTTACCTCTTTATAATAGTGGTTATATTAAGCCCAATTTTGTGATTTACATTGTGGACGAAATAGTGATATTTTTATACTATAAATCTATTTTAATGAAATAAGTAACGATAAAATTATAATTAATTTCTTCCTAACTTAAATTCGACAGAAAAGGAAACATCTGCAGTCACTGGCACACGAGACAATTTCAAAATTGTGGCCGAGATGGAACGCAACAGCAAAGCATCTGGTATTTCAAATATCCATTTGCGTAGGTGACCACATTCAGGTGGCCCGACAGCTTGTTGCACAAAGACAAAAAAGCTAACTAGACCGCCATAATACACTTCCGGACTCCTAAATCAAGCCACCTAGCATAATGAGTATTGTCCATGGCTTTATAAAAATACTAGCTGTTGCCCGCGGCTTCGCTCGTGTTAAAAAGAGACAAAAAGTAGCCTATGTTACTCTCCATCCCTTCAACTATCTCCACTTAAAAAATCACGTCAACTCGTCGCTCCGTTTTGCCGTGAAAGAAAGACAAACATACAGACAAACAGACAGACAGACACTCTTTCCCATTTATAATATTAGTATGGATATGAATGTAAAAAACTAAGTCTATAGTAACTTATACAGTCGGGACCCAATAAAATCTAGAACAGCTCACACTCCAATAATGGATCCCGACAGTTTAAGTTTTCAGTTCTATTTTTATTAGGTACGTTGTTTGGTTCACTTTAAACGCCATCGGGTTTGTTATATATTTTTTATAAAACATAATATACATTAAACTTACCATATAACTGGACCATAGTAGTGCTCTTATTTTGCCTACAAAAAAGGAATATACATAAACATCTTTAGACTATTTTGTATTGAAAACTCTGCCTACAAAATCCCCTATGTAACATAACGTAACAAGACCGAGATGACCAATTTGAGTAACAACGTAAAGAGAATAATTCTTTAAATCATCCTTTAAGCGCAAACTTTATAGTTATTTTTACCAAATTGACATTAAACCCACCATAATATGGCATTAAGCAAAACGTCAAAGATCCACAAAAAACATGGCGAAACTTAAACGACATACTCTTAACACGAACACCAGTGCGACAAAGTGTAAATATTACATTTACCATATTATATGTAGCAAAAGTGTCATCTCGTTTATGTTATGCAGTTACGGTAACTGCGTAACTGCTCGGCCCAACGACCGGTTTTCAGACCTAACTACAGGAAAAGATAGGAAAATGCTTCAAACCTTCGAACACACGTGATTCGAGCCACAATAGAAAGCACATAGCAGCGCGACAGCCGGCTGTCGCTTGGTCGTCTAAAAGGTTAACAAGTATTTAGTTGTAAAGATTACTAGCTTTTGCCCGCGACTTCGTCCGCGTGGAATAATTGTTCCCGTTCCCGGGGGATTTCCGAGATGAAAAGTACCCTATGTCCTTTCTCGGGTCCCCGACTATATCTGTACCAACATTCAAATCGGTTTAGTGGTTTAGGCGTGAAGAAGAGACAGACAGACAGACAGAGTTACTTCCGCATTTATAATAGTTATTAGGACGGACTACGGATTAGCAGCCCCCCACAGTTTCATCAGCGTGTTGTTATATTTTTGATTATTGCTGTGTTCTTGTAGGTCATAGCGTGATGTTACGTAGCCTATATGTTATTCTAATGGATAAGATTTTTTTTTGGGGAGTGGTGTATTATCGAATGACTGCTCCCGTCCTTGGTGCGGCGGGAGGGCGTGTCAGACTTTTATTGACTAAACCCCACTAATGTTCCTTCGGTTGCCCTTTATGTTCCGGGGTCACGGTAACTATTATACATTCCGCAACCCCGGTATGCGTTGGCCCTGTTGAGCCCCTTCTCGTGCTGACTTCTCTTTGAGGCGCGCGTGGAACACTAACGCGCCGTCGACGGGGGCCTGGTCCCAGCCGGGCGACGAGCTACCCATCGCTCGCCGTCCACAGACCCGCGCCTACGGTGGCCGGTAGTCGTCTTGCGACTGGATAAGCTATATTACTGTAAAGTTTTATTAAAATCCGTTCAGAAGTTGTTGCCCGAAAGAGTAACAAATCTACACACACATACAAGCTTTTAAAATTTTAATATTGGTAAGGATTTTTATGAGGGTATTAATGTCTGTTACCAGGCCATTTCGCTTATAATATAAGCTTATTGCAGGGGTTTTGTTGGCGTTATTGTTATTTGTATTGGGAATTGTTCTCCTATTTCAGTATAAATTTTTATGTTACCTATTAGGAAGAGTCCTAACCAAAAATAATAACCATAATCGTCATTACCAGAGGGTATTACGGTTATTATTTTTGGTTACGGGTGTTAGATTTCATAGTTGACGATCTGTCCCCCGCGGTTTTTTTTAGTTAATTAGTTACTACTCCGCTCCAGTAAGTGTACCGTGTTGTTATATAAACTGTAGCCTTGCTCGATTAACGAAACAAACAAGTTTTATAGCTTTATAACTTTTTTTGTCTAGTCTGATAGTAAAATACCACAAACATGGAATAGCGTATCTATCGCATAGCACGGATGTTTTACTGGAAGCTTGTCATTAGAGTCCAAGTTTCTGACAATAAATCTCTAATAAATTATGTATCCTGCCGATGATTCAATTCTGTATACAATCTTATAAGATTTTGCAATGTGTATGTCGCAGTCATCTGGTTAAATCAGCTATTTGATTGTATGACTAGCGCGTTAATTGAATGACGACATTTAATTGAATGACTAAACGACAACTCGTCAAGTTGTTTAATGTAACGTTCAACGACTTGACTGAACGTCATTTAGCATTGTCGTTTAATGGGATATTGTCGACTTTGTAATGTTTGTTTAGGGTGACCATAAGTTCGCAACCTAAAAACTTAACTTCCTTTACATAACAAAAATGAGGACATGACATGACACACTTTATTATGATTATAATAAAAAAAAAACATTTAAACTAGCCGGCGGCGGCGTGTCAATAGGTAAATCCACGCTGTCACACTATTTTATCAAGAATAAGTCACTTTAAAGTAAATTTATTAAAAATAATATCAAAACAGTGCTATCTGCGCGAGCTATTTTACGCCATATTTGTTTTGGTGACTACTAACGCCGCAGTGGAAAAAAAATGAACTAAATTACAATCACCTGACTGATATTACGTCCGCTCTGTTCAAAGGGCTATGCTTCAATCAGCTATCTAGTTGGACGTTGAGTGACGCTTGTTTAATCAGCTTTCGGCCTAGTCATTCAATTAAATGTTGCTATTCAATAAACGCGCTAGTCATACAATCAAATAGCTGAATCAACCAGATGACTGCGACATGTATACCATTTGAAATTCGATTCTTATCAGAATTTTGGCAAAAAACGCGATTTGGCCTGCTTTTGTTGATAAAATATTAACATATTATTATGTGTGCAATTTGTTGCTTTATAGTTTTTTGAAGTGAAAACTTCTTTAGCGGCGTTGAGCACTTTTTCTGTAATGGGTATAAAATCTTAAACTCGCGTCAGGACACGTGACCCTGATCGAAAAAGCGTAGGACGGATAACAATTGAACGCGCGATAAAAATCTCACACACACTGATACAAGGTACAATTTTCGGGAAATTTGTACCTTGTATCAGTGTGTGTGAGATTTTTATCGTGTCTACGTAGTCGTAGTCGTAGTCGTAGTCGTGGTCGTGGTCGTGGTCGTAGTCGTAGTCGTAGTCGTAGTCGTAGTCATAGTCATAGTCATAGTAGTTTTTTTTTTTATAAAGTACTTTACGACTATTACAATACAATGGACAGGTGTTAATTTCAGAAACATTATAAAAAGTAACTCAATTTCGTTTCAATCTCCGGTGTCAGATATTTTGATTTAATTTGAAGTTAGTAGTAGACTAAGGTATCGTAGCTCATGCAGCCAAGTATTAAAATAAGTATTTATACCGAAATTGAAAAACTCAATATTCTCAGCGCTTGATCTATGAATAAGGTTTTAATACGAATATATAATGCCCATTTCACACGAGGGCAGAACAGTGAGGCAGAACAGTTATAATAATAATAAGTATTTATTTCATAAAAACATGGAACAGTGCACCTATACATAAAGGCTTACACTAAACAGTTTAGAATTATATTGTATAATTATGTAGAACTACATTATTGGACTCTATCCCTTAAACTAGGTCTAGCCTGTATCTTAAGAGACAGGGTTCAGCCATTGGTTTAAACTAAATTGATTATATAATAAGATTTAACAAGTGAGAACAGTGTCGATTTGAATTATTATATTCATATAAACTCTCGAGTCATGAGTGCGTGCATGTGTGTGTATGTGTGTTGTGTGCATGTTTGTGATTGTCAGTGTGTGTATATTAGGTGTTATATATGTAAAAATTGGTAAGTAACAGTAATCCATTGCATGTGTACAGCTTAATAGCCATATATGAGAAGGTTTTCTGTAGAAAGGTAGGAGGATAAAGAGTTGCCTCACGGTTAAAACTTTACATTCGTCATATAGTTTGGTTGTGGGAAACATATAATATTTACGAGTCATCGTTTTAAGAAGCTGGCACAGAACAGTACTGTTTTGTGCGTTCACACAGTAGCAGTACTGTTCTGCCCACTGTTCTGCCCTCGTGTGAAATGGGCATTAAAGCGATTGAAAGCGCTGTGTCAAATGAACAAGCCATTTGTTTAGAAAAAAAGATCAACATATTAGTCTATTGTTTTTCGTCAATTGAATTGACAGATGCCAACATTTGACCAGGTTCTGTGTAATCTGGTTGTTTGCATTTTATTATTATTCCTTTCCGATTTTATCTACCCACTTCGCTTAAACTACGGACTGTGATTTCCTCTTGAAATAGCGACCTCCGGCTGTGATTGACTGATGTACGGACCTACTAAGAACGACGACCTGGCATGGCGGTGGGTGTCAAGAGATTAAACGGACATTGCAGATTTAACATGGATTCCCAAAATTATCCTATATTTTGTGTAAATTGCGGATCAGCTTCTGGCTCCATGTAAAAGAGAAAGGGAACATCAATAAGTGTCTTGGAAAGACTTCTGCCGCTGCAAATATATTGGTCGAAAATATAGATGATACTTTTGATGTGACATGATGTTGTTATTTAAGTATTTTGATGGCTTTTAGAAGTCTCAAGTGTCCGTAGTTTTAATTTAGTTTCAATCGAAAACATATATTATTTAGAACCAAAAATGAAAAAAACACATCCCTATCGGTTCTTAGGCAAACAATGTATGGACGCATGGCAATGTCCTTTGTTTATATTTTAACCCGTGGAGTAATAGTGTTGGAAAATCTTGGCGAAACAGCTTAATATAAGCTTGCTGTAGATAGAGAGAGAGAGATATAGTGGTCCTGCTAATGGCTTGGGGCAGGCGAGCCAAAGGCACACTCGTAAATAAATGAGCGAATGTGTTTTTGAAGTGAAAACTTCTTTAGCGGCGTTGAGCACTTTTTCTGTAATGGGTATAAAATCTTAAACTCGCGTCAGGACACGTGACCTGATCGAAAAAGCGTAGGACGGATGGATAGTAGACAGCTATAATCAAGTTTTCACTTCTGCCGGCACTCCCGGAGTGCAACCCGTCTTTTTTTATATTTGCATAGTTTGTTAATTTATTTTAATTTTTGACGAAAAAATTCAACTAGATTTCTCAGGTTCTAAAACACTTTTATTGACACAACAATAATAATACATAATAATAAATAAAAAAACAGTTAATAATTTAATTTTAAAATCAGGTTTGACACAGACTTCTAAAATAGTCAAGGTTGCCACATGGTCTATACCTACTACAATTAAAAATGTTTTTAACAATAATAATGATTTTTATATTTTTGTTTGCTAAAATGCAAACACGGCAGGTTCTCAGTTTACCTAGCTACATTCGAGTATCTAGCTAATCCATACTAATATTATAAATGCGAAAGTAACTCTGTCTGTCTGTCTGTCTCTTCTTCACGCCTAAACCACTGAACCGATTTGAATGAATTTGACACTGATGTCTTTGACTCGAGAAAGGATATAAGATAGTTTTCATCCCGGAAATCCCCCGGGAACGGGAACTACTATTCCACGCGGACGAAGTCGCGGGCAAAAGCTAGAAATAAATAAATGAATATCTTATACATTGTTATCATAAAGAGGTGTTTGTTAGTAAGGTAATCCCCGGAATTAAAGATCCAATTATTGTTTTTTTACAGATGGAAAACTACTTCTTATCGACGATATCGCAAATTCTAAATTCACCGATGGTGATTATTACAGAAAATCAGTAAATATACACGTATACTTAATCACCGTCATAAATGAAGAACTTACACAATGAAGAATATACAAGGTGCATTTTTAAATCTGCACAACCCTTCTAGAGGCAATAAAGTTAGTGATTGAACAATAAATGGGTAGGTATATTTTAAATTATTCAAATTACGCATATGGCGTCATACACACAAACAAACGCTACCAATAATTTCATAGATCTAAAGCATCGAGGTTAATTATGAGTGTTATTCTGAAAAACGTAAAAAAAAGTATTTATTGATTGTTAACCAGATTATTTATACGTTAATTAAAACAACCTCCTGAAAATTTATAAGCCGTTTTGGTCAATCCATTAATTAGTACATCGATCTAATTAAACAAAATTAATTAATGCGCAGAGAAGTGATTTATCGATTACGTAAGCAAAACGTTAAATTGAACAACCACCAATTAATATCAATAATTTATTGGCGTATCCACGCCGCGTCTATTTTGTAGATTACCTAGATTGCACACAAATAAATATTGGCTTTGGAATCTGGTTAATTATTGTCGATAATAACCGGTGAGTGTCGTAAATTACCCTGAAACATAAATGTGGCATGTTGCGGTCAGTTTTGTAATAGGCGATCGATATCTTTATTAATGAAAATGTTTGAATGGTAATTTGCGGATTTACTATCGAATGTTTTTCAATTGCTTGTTGTTAATTTCTCTTATATTTTATATCCTATTGCCCTTACTAATAATCACTGTGTAAAGTTATGCAATGAATAAAGCCTGTGTAACCATACATTTTTTGACGTATAAACCTGTCATAACTTTATGCAGCGGTTATTAGTAAGGGCATATATATGTAAAAGTCAAAGTTTTGGATTGTCAAGAGTGAACGGATAATCCTCAAGTCGCAGCTAGTTGCTTGTTCCAAAGAGAAGGTAACATTTTGTGGAGAAAAAAAAAGATGAAATGATCTTTTTTACAACTAAATCCTGGGCAACTTATTATTATATATAATGTATAAAAGAAAACAATTCAGACAAAAATATAGGTCAAGCCATAGTCGTTAAGTGATGATTAATTTCAATTGGAGCAAAGGTATAAGCCTACTGTCCACGAGTTAACTATCACTTGTGCTTTGTTATTAATATGAGGACGTTTGTAATTAGCAACGGTGTTCATGTCTATGCTACATACATACATTATTAGTTTTAGTTAGCTTTACCTTAATAAATACAAAAATGAATCATTAAGGTGTTTTGCTAAGTCGTAAACTAGAGAATGGCTGGATCAAATTGATTGACCCTTTATTCAAAATCAGAGGAAACTTCTTTTGAAGACAAAAAAAATATATCTGAATATTTTTCTTAATCAGAACGAGGGGGGGGGTTGGTGTTAGGCCTTAGTGGAGTGGATTCTTTGCCAGGGAATTCACTCCTATAAAATACTAAGTTGCCGGTAGCGTACGCCTAGGTGTGCGGAGCTAGGCTATCAGACGTGCATCGACAAGTGTTTCATATACGTCCACGCCGTCATTACACTGCCGTAGCGATGTAATGACGGGCCCATATACATCTATCTTTATGGGTCGTCCCCTCCGGGCACTGTCGCGGTCCTTAACGAGCCCCGCACATACTATCGACCTCGGGACTGTGACAGCTAAATATGAAACGCGAAGGGCGAGTCTTCGGCGCCCAATAACCGAACAAACTGGCTAAGGGAAGAAAACCCTGAGATAAAAATAACACTACTATGGAAGCAAGACTCAAAGAGAATCTACCCCAGGAGGGTACCGGCCTAGCTGGAGAATCCCTTCCTGAGCATAGCTCAGGCTGCCCCGCGTATTCTGGGGGGGGGCAAAGTACTGCTACCTAAGGAAAAACCAAAAACTTTGACCCAACAAATATTCCACCCGGGTCTTTTTAATCGACAACGTTCGGCATCATTAAGCGATAAAGCCAGTGAACAAAAAACAAAACACAACCCTATAGAGAAACAACTTATTGACAATGATGAAAATGACATGGATGAATCTAACATAAATCCAAACGCCCCTTGGCAACGAATGCCAACCCAAAAAAGAATCCGATCTCCTGAGGAAAAAGCGGGTAACGTAAATCCCAAAAGAGTACAGCGAAGGGATCTGCTTAAAAGTCAACACAGGACCATAAACGAACCCAAACAAAGCAATAGAGTAGATATTGAAACAAGTAACAGTTTCTCTATGTTAGACATCGAATTGGATGATGTCACCCCAGTGAAAAGGACCCCTAAACCGCCACCAATTGTACTCTATGGTGTCGACGATCTTCGGAAACTAACAGAGTTATTAGAAGAAGTTGTAGATAAGAATGACTACACCTATAAAATCGTGTCGAAAAATCAACTCATCATTTCTTCCAGCACAGTTGATAAATATAAAATTCTAATAGAACACATAAGAGCAAAAGGTCTAATTGGCCATACTTTTACTCGAAAAGACCAAAAATGTATGAGAATAGTCATCAAAAACCTTCATTTTAGTACTCCAAAAGAAGAAATCATTCAAGCTATTGAAAGCACTGGAAACAAAGTGCAAGGAGAAATAGTTACAGCACGGACACCGGGAACTAAAGACCCCTTAAACACTTTCTTCGTTAACGTAGCTCCACACGAAAATAATAAACTCGTAAAAGACATAAAAGTGATCTACCATCAAAGAGTTATTATAGAAGATCCGAAAAGAAAAACTACAGTAGTGCAATGCACTAGATGCCAACAATATGGCCACAGCAAAAATAACTGCATGAGGCCATATAGGTGTGTAAAGTGCGCAGGCGCTCATAAAACTACTCAGTGTACCATAGACAAAAACACCCCAGCAGTGTGTACTCTATGCTCTGGTAGTCACCCTGCCAGTTACAAAGGATGCACTGTATACAAAGAAATACTCGCTAGAAAGAAATTAGGGAATAGACCTCGCATAAACAAGACAGACAATACAGCAAGAATAAGCAGTCAAACAACTGATAGCTACAATGTAAACGACCTTGATTTAGAAAAAAAGACCGAGAGTAAACGACAGAAAGAAAAGAACCCCACCGCACTAGAAACTATAGAACAGTATAGTGAGGTAGTAAAAAGAAACAGTAACAAGAAATCCTTGAATAATGCTGTAACATATAAAGTACCAGATTATGAAGATAGACATGAAAATCACACATTGTCTGATAAATCAGAGTCATATAAGCAAAGACAACACGCTGACAATAAGTCGCAGAGAACAAGTGATACTATGATATACACAGAAAACAACACGAAAGAACAAATAAGTAACCTAGAAACACTAGTGATGAAACAGATGGAAAGAATTGACAATCTCGTATCCCAAATAAGCACAATGATGAACCTCATCATGACACTAATCAGTAAATTGCCATGATGCTTTCCCTAAGAATTGCGACCTGGAACGTAAATGGGTTATCAGCTCACACCCGAGAACTAGAAGTGCTGCTTAAAGATAATAAGGTGGACATCGCCTTAATATCTGAAACGCATCTCAGTGACAATAAAAAAGTCAAGATAGCTAACTACTCCATCTATAACACAAATCATCCAGACTGTACGGCACATGGTGGATCTGCTGTCATCATCAAAAATAATATAAAACATCACCTACACAGTGAATTCAGGGAGGACTGGATGCAAAGCACTACTGTGACAATTAATGGTAACTTGGGGCCAATTAACGTTAGTGCGATTTACTGCCCACCAAAACACCAACCCAAACAGGATATGTTTAACCACTATTTTTCCAGCCTCGGAAACAGATTCATAAGTGGAGGAGATTGGAACTGTAAAAATACTCACTGGGGATCTCGTTTAACAACAACAAAAGGACGTGAACTAAAAAAATGTGTTGACCAAAACAACCTAACAACCCTCGCAACAGGAGAACCAACATATTGGCCTACAGACATAAACAGAATACCAGACCTCGTAGACTTCTTCATAGTAAAGGGATTATCGAATGTGTACTTTAATGTTGAATCAATGCTTGATTCTGTATCGGACCACACTCCAATCGTAGCCACATTTAGCATCTCACCAATGCAAAGAGTCCAAAAGCCTTCATTGTACAATAATAAAACTGACTGGAGTGCCTTCACTGAGTTCATGAACGAGGAAGTCAAACTTAAAGTAAAACTTAAAACTGAAGAAGACATTGAAGAGGCAACATTCTACATTACAAACCTCATTCAAGTAGCTGCATGGCGCTCCACCCCATCATTAAAGTACAAGAGCGAAGTCAATAACATTCCACTAGAGGTACGGGATAAGCTACGAGAAAAACGAACACAAAGAAGACAATTACACTTGACAAGATCAGACACTGACAGATCACTCTATAACCGAATATCGAGAGAACTAAAGGAACTGATAGATGAGAATAAGAATGCAATCTTTCAAAACAAGATATCTGGTCTCTCAGCTCATAAAAAGGACAATTATTCGTTATGGAAAATTACAAAAAATTTTAAGAAACCGCAAAATCATATCCCACCATTACGAAAATCTACTAGTCACCTTTGGGCTAGAAGTGATAGTGAAAAAGCAGAACTATTTGCAAGCCACTTAAGCGAAGTATTCACTCCTAACGAATCAAACATGGAAGAGTTTGAAACTGAAGCTGATAAAATTATCAATAGCGACCAGCAACTATCTGCACCAATCAAACTGGTTACTCCAAAAGAAGTGGCACGCACGATTCAGTATCTGCAAAACAAGAAAGCTCCTGGTTTTGACCTAATAACGGCTGAAATACTTAAGCAGTTGCCTAAAAAGGTCATTGTTTTCCTAACAATGCTTTTCAATGCAATATTTAGATTGCACTACTACCCAGAACTGTGGAAAATATCTCAGATATGCATGATTCCAAAGCCCGGAAAACCGCCTACAGATCCTAGCTCATACAGACCTATAAGCCTTCTCCCAATACTTTCAAAAGTGTTTGAAAAGACTCTTCTGCGAAGACTCAAACCCATACTCGATGAGAACAGAATTATACCGGATCACCAGTTTGGCTTTCGGGAGAAACACTCAACAGTCGAACAAGTGCATAGGGTTGTCCACGTAATCAGACAAACACTAGAGAGGAAAGAGTACTGTTCAGCAGCATTCATAGACATACAGCAAGCCTTTGACAGGGTGTGGCACAAGGGATTGCTGTACAAGTTGAAAACACTACTGCCTAACTCATTCTTCATGATCCTGAAATCCTATTTACACCAAAGGAGATTCCAAGTCAAATGCGGAGAGGATTACTCGAACTTGTACTTGATCAATGCCTCTGTGCCCCAAGGATCAGTTCTTGGCCCTGTATTATATTCAATATATACGGCAGACCTGCCTGAAACAGAAGGTGTTGTAACAGCCACCTACGCAGATGACACGGCATGCCTTGCGAGCGACAAAGATCCGAACAACGCATCATCCAAACTGCAAGTACAGCTTGTTAAAGTTGATTCTTGGCTTCGGAAGTGGAGAATAAAAGCTAGTGTAACTAAGTCCACACAAATAACATTTTCACTGAGAAGAGGCGACTGTCCACCTGTTTGTATGGATAACAAGGCCCTGCCAATTCACGACAGCGTAAAATATCTTGGTCTACACCTGGATAGAAGACTGACTTGGAGTAATCACATAAAAGCCAAGAGGAAGGAAGCGAACTTCCAATTTCAGTCCCTAAACTGGTTGCTTGGACGACAATCTCCTCTGTCTCTTAGCAACAAACTCTTGGTCTATAAAGCCATTGTAAAACCCATTTGGACCTATGGCATAGAACTGTGGGGTTCTGCGAGCAACTCCAACATAGAGATCCTCCAGAGATTCCAAAACATCGCCTTGAGAACTATCTCAAGCGCACACTGGTTTGTGAGAAATACCGAGATCCATGAATACCTGGAGATACCTACTGTTAAGGAGGAAGTTAGCAATATCAGCAAGAGATACAAGGAAAGACTGAGCAAACACACAAATGAACTGGCAAAGGAATTACTGCAATCACAGGAAAGTGTCAAGCGCCTGAAAAGATGGCATATACTGGACCTGGACCAAAGAAAATAAAAACAAAAACTAATGTATATGGTGCCATTCACTGGAATGTCGCCTGCAAAGATAAGAATAGTGGAACACATCTGATTATGGCTAGATAGCCGATTGCAGATTTATAATTGGAAAAAAAAAAAAAAAAAAAAATCAGAACGAGGTCTGTCAGGATTACCTAGTTCTTAAACTTATAGCGCAGCTTCTTATGCGTGTTACAAAATTTTGAGAATCCTTTTTAGAATTTTTGTGAATTTTTCAACCATAATAAGCGAGACGACGAAAAAAAAAGTAATAATAAGTCTGTCAGTGAGATTATTGAAAAATTTTGGACACGTATTTTTTCTTTTTTCTCGTTAACAAAAAAAGACGACGATCAGTGCGTTGAAGTTGCGCGTGACGTCACGATCTGATACGATTTTTGCAACACGGTGACGTCAAAAGCCCCCCTCCGGAACTTTGTTTCTCTTTATCTTTATATGTTTTTATTATTTTGATCAAGCAAAAAATACGTGTCCCCTATTTTTGACCGATCTTTTGATGTTATCGTCATCCCTATTATTTTGTCTGTATTATATTTACAAACCTTCACCGACAATCACTTTATCTATTAAAAAATGGCATAAAAATTAGTTGCGTCGTAGCCATACCCTATGTATGGCTACGACGCAACTAATTTTGATGCCATTTATTTTTTTATTTATCACAGACGGAGTAAAACGACTTTGTTTTAAACTATGTAATGATGCGTATATATTTACATATCTGTGTAACTTAAAACGCACTATTACGCAGGTCATAATGACGTTTACGAGAGCCAATCAAAACGCGGAACTCAAGCCATGCAGGTGCGTAAGCTAGGTCCAGTCAAGTGTTATTATAGTTGAAAAGAAAATCACATTTGAATTTCCTTATATGTCACGTGTACTAATGATTGTTATTGAACTAATTTATATCGTTTTAGCTTTTAAATAGGATTGATAATTGTGTAACGTAATAGGTACAAAGGAAGGGAATGAGCTGCTGATTACAATATTTTTTTTTTCTTGTGTCTTTGTGACCAAATGTACAAAAAAAAAAAAGACGGGTTGCACTCCGTGAGTGCCGGCAGAAGTGTAAACTTGATTATAGCTGTCTACTATCCATCCGTCCTACGCTTTTTCGATCAGGTCACGTGTCCTGACGCGAATTTAAGATTTTATACCCATTACAGAAAAAGTGCTCAACGCCGCTAAAGAAGTTTTCACTTCAAAAACACATTCGCTCATTTATTTACGAGTGTGCCTTTGGCTCGCCTGCCCCAAGCCATTAGCAGGACCACTATATCTCTCTCTCTCTATCTACAGCAAGCTTATATTAAGCTGTTTCGCCAAGATTTTCCAACACTATTACTCCACGGGTTAAAATATAAACAAAGGACATTGCCATGCGTCCATACATTGTTTGCCTAAGAACCGATAGGGATGTGTTTTTTCATTTTTGGTTCTAAATAATATATGTTTTCGATTGAAACTAAATTAAAACTACGGACACTTGAGACTTCTAAAAGCCATCAAAATACTTAAATAACAACATCATGTCACATCAAAAGTATCATCTATATTTTCGACCAATATATTTGCAGCGGCAGAAGTCTTTCCAAGACACTTATTGATGTTCCCTTTCTCTTTTACATGGAGCCAGAAGCTGATCCGCAATTTACACAAAATATAGGATAATTTTGGGAATCCATGTTAAATCTGCAATGTCCGTTTAATCTCTTGACACCCACCGCCATGCCAGGTCGTCGTTCTTAGTAGGTCCGTACATCAGTCAATCACAGCCGGAGGTCGCTATTTCAAGAGGAAATCACAGTCCGTAGTTTAAGCGAAGTGGGTATATAAAATCGGAAAGGAATAATAATAAAATGCAAACAACCAGATTACACAGAACCTGGTCAAATGTTGGCATCTGTCAATTCAATTGACGAAAAACAATAGACTAATATGTTGATCTTTTTTTCTAAACAAATGGCTTGTTCATTTGACACAGCGCTTTCAATCGCTTTAATGCCCATTTCACACGAGGGCAGAACAGTGGGCAGAACAGTACTGCTACTGTGTGAACGCACAAAACAGTACTGTTCTGTGCCAGCTTCTTAAAACGATGACTCGTAAATATTATATGTTTCCCACAACCAAACTATATGACGAATGTAAAGTTTTAACCGTGAGGCAACTCTTTATCCTCCTACCTTTCTACAGAAAACCTTCTCATATATGGCTATTAAGCTGTACACATGCAATGGATTACTGTTACTTACCAATTTTTACATATATAACACCTAATATACACACACTGACAATCACAAACATGCACACAACACACATACACACACATGCACGCACTCATGACTCGAGAGTTTATATGAATATAATAATTCAAATCGACACTGTTCTCCCTTGTTAAATCTTATTATATAATCAATTTAGTTAAAACCAATGGCTGAACCCTGTCTCTTAAGATACAGGCTAGACCTAGTTTAAGGGATAGAGTCCAATAATGTAGTTCTACATAATTATACAATATAATTCTAAACTGTTTAGTGTAAGCCTTTATGTATAGGTGCACTGTTCCATGTTTTTATGAAATAAATACTTATTATTATTATAACTGTTCTGCCTCACTGTTCTGCCCTCGTGTGAAATGGGCATTATATATTCGTATTAAAACCTTATTCATAGATCAAGCGCTGAGAATATTGAGTTTTTCAATTTCGGTATACATACTTATTTTAATACTTGGCTGCATGAGCTACGATACCTTAGGCCCGTATTAATAGACGTCACTCAACTCCGAGACGCTCTCAAGTCTCTTGCTGTCCTTGTTATTCTAAAGGGAAAAAATAAGGACAGCAATAAACTTGAGAGCGTCTCAGAATTGAGTGACGTCTATTAATACGGGCCTTAGTCTACTACTAACTTCAAATTAAATCAAAATATCTGACACCGGAGATTGAAACGAAATTGAGTTACTTTTTATAATGTTTCTGAAATTAACACCTGTCCATTGTATTGTAATAGTCGTAAAGTACTTTATAAAAAAAAAAACTACTATGACTATGACCACGACCACGACTACGACTACGACTACGACTACGACTACGACTACGACTACGACTACGACTACGACTACGACTACGACTACGAATACGACTACGACTACGACTATGACAACGACTACGACTACGACTACGACTACGACTACGACTACGACTACGACTACGACTACGACTACGACTACGACTACGACTACGACTACGACTACGACTACGACTACGACTACGACTACGACTACGACTACGACTACGACTACGACTACGACTACGACTACGACTACGACTACGACTACGACTACGACTACGACTACGACTACGACTACGACTACGACTACGACTACGACTACGACTACGACTACGACTACGACTACGACTACGACTACGACTACGACTACGACTACGACTACGACTACGACTACGACTACGACTACGACTACGACTACGACTACGACTACGACTACGACTACGACTACGACTACGACTACGACTACGACTACGACTACGACTACGACTACGACTACGACTACGACTACGACTACGACTACGACTACGACTACGACTACGACTACGACTACGACTACGACTACGACTACGACTACGACTACGACTACGACTACGACTACGACTACGACTACGACTACGACTACGACTACGACTACGACTACGACTACGACTACGACTACGACTACGACTACGACTACGACTACGACTACGACTACGACTACGACTACGACTACGACCACGACCACGACCATGACCACGACCACGACCACGACCACGACTACGACTACGACTACGACTACGACAACGACTACGACCACGACCACGACCACGACCACGACCACGACTACGACTACGACTACGACTACGACTACGACTACGTAGACACGATAAAAATCTCACACACACTGATACAAGGTACAATTTTCCCGAAAATTGTACCTTGTATCAGTGTGTGTGAGATTTTTATCGCGCGTTCAATTGTTATCCGTCCTACGCTTTTTCGATCAGGGTCACGTGTCCTGACGCGAGTTTAAGATTTTATACCCATTACAGAAAAAGTGCTCAACGCCGCTAAAGAAGTTTTCACTTCAAAAATAGGTGTAGTACCTACCTACTTATTGTATAGCGCGCTTCGTACTGTTTAATAACGGTAGTAGAAATAATATTGATGATTTTAATACCACGAGAAAATTAAAAACAGAATTGACATAAGTCGCGGAAAGTACTGAATGCAATGGGTACTGGGCCTTTGACCGACTTTTTTTGAGGATAGAAAATCATCAAATGACTTCTCCCTCCCTGGGCGAAGAAGAAGGGAGTGTCAGACTTTTATTGACTAAATCCCACTCATGTTCCTTCGGTTGCCCTTTATGTTCCGGGGCCGCGGTAACTATTACAACTATTCCGCAAACCCGGCTAATTTTAAAAATCTTTAAGAAGGCCTATGTCAGTAAGAGGTTCCTGTTGACATGACGATAATCATGATGAACAATAAATTAAAAATATTGTCTCTTGTTTTATAATAATCTTTTTTTTTTAATACATATGGGCTTGCTCTTGGTCCCAGACTAGCCCGAGGGCATAGACGGGGCCTACAATGGAGCGAGCTCACCCAAAAGATGCCTATGCACTCGTCTCTTGAATACATCCGGGTTATATGCATTAGAGAACACAGGCGCCGGCAGGGAATTTCATTCTTTAAAACAAAGCAATGTACAAAACAAAAGTAAATTTTAAATGGGATGGTATACGTTGACAGCATATAAAGGGCTTTGCAACCTTGTACATTTGAGTCAAAGCGCACTGTATGACATTTGCGGGCGTGTCAGCCTTGATCGTTGACATATTCTACGGCTTGAGGTCATTGACATTTATAATAATGCACTTTCATGCATTTAACATCCTTTTGATTCCTGGCTAGAGAGTAAACTTAAGGTTTTGAAGGACGGCAGTCGACACGTTATGTCAGGCTGATTTATCTTCAGAATGTTATTTGTTAATTTCAGGCAACTTAACTAGCTTAAAAATATCTGATGCTGAATCAGGAAGACAAAATATTTTCTAGTAGAAAGATTAACTAGGAAGAAGTTACTTTGTCTGTATCTATCAGGTATTTGCAACGGTTACCGTTTGGCTTGTAAGTGAGTACCCGGCTTATGAACTGTAAAAATAAAGCCTAAAAAAGATTAATATCTTAAGGTAAACGGTAAATAATTGTTATTATGTAATCATTAAAGAATACATAAAAGACAGAGTCATTAAATAAAATTCAGTTGTCATTTCTCTAATTTCTAAAGAGCAATTCTGTAATGTAATTGTCAACATTAATCAAAAATCAACCACTATTTAATTTATACTTTGACAAGTTATTGACATTAGTTGTCGTTGAGATGAAACTGTGGCTAGATTTTGAATGGTTTTTAATTACAGGAACTGACCTTAACAAATAGGTAGTACCTATTTCTAAAATAAAGGTGGACAACTTTAAACCAAGTAGGTAACTAAAAACTCGCTCTACTTTTATATAATGACCATGTACTAAAAACCAGTGTAACCTAATTTAATTTTAATATCTTTCATCTTACACACAGCGGATGTGAATAATATCTATAGATCAGAATGTTTCGCGAATATCCGTTCAGCTGTCACGCAAGGACAAACGCATAAATGTATGTATGGAGGGCTAATTCTTGTACTTTTTAAGAAGGTTTGCTTGTAATATTGTAAGCCTTAGGGCCACAACCTCAATATAGTCATTATACACAGAATAGATTCAAAATGTTAACAGATTTTGTATGAATTATACAACATGTCCCGGAATAAACGCACACCACCAGACACCCCAATTAGAATATTATGTTATAATCATAATACATACACTAAATTTTTATTATTATGTTTAAAACACTGTTTTTTTATAAATTAGTTGTACAGATTGTGGGAGAAAATTATAGACACATTAAAAATCTACGCATGCACACAGTCGCCTTGCATATGGGTCTAGCGTAGTAGGTATTTCATCCAATTTAGTTTGATTTGACTGTATAGCGGAAGTGTGACAGCAGTTTACGTAGTTTTAATTATTCTTGGGATAAAATATTACCTATATTAAAAATTACAAAAATCGATTCAGTAAACGATTCTGAACAAACTATTGTCTCAAAGTGCATTAATTCAGTTACACATTGTATAATTATTATTTATCTGCCAGATATTTTAATCAGAACTTACCAGAAGAATGTGAAACAGGCATGTATTATTTACATACTAAAAATAAATAGGATACAAGTTTGCAATTTATATCAAGAGTAAAATATAGGGAGTAACTGTCTAATTGGTCTTGGGGTTACTTAAGCGTGAATGCAGCGTGGAATTTAGGGCCCGATTTTCAGGTCAGCCAATATTTTTTAGTTTCTTTCAGTAGGATTTTTTTAGCAGCCGGGATTTTGGAACTTGGTTGTATGTGGATGCCCCGTTTTCATTCGTGCATTTAAAAGTTACATGCGTAAACAGGAACACAAAAATCTTACTGTTAAACTCCAGGTTGCATATCGTAATAATTAGTAGGGTTGCGGAAGGCTGTTGCTTAATTATAAGAGTCCCATGATATAAAAAAGTCATTCGAATCTACTAGAAGTTGACCCTAACATTATTAAGGTATTCTTAGAAGATGATTAGTAGGACAAAGAAAATCCTATTGCGATTAACTGTCTCAACAGCATCTTAGGGAATTATCAGGCCATACAGTAGATGACGAGAAAATCAACAAAATACTTAAAGGTTTCTTGCATTGTTCTATACAAACCAGTGTAGATTAGATCAGTATCAATGTACTAATGGGTATAGGACAAATTCCAATATCTAAGTACTGCTGTACTCTTAAACAAATATACCAAAGTTGATTTCCTTTTAGTTCACTCGTGATTAATGGTCCGTGATTGTCTTATCCTGGCGGTATCTCGTGATCTATATGTGAATGAGTTTTAATTATTTCGTGTTGTTGCAATGTGTCATACTGCACAAGATGTACGAAGGTTCCTAGTTGTTTGGTTGATGCGTGCGGTGAATGAGTTAAATTGTTTGAGTAATTATTAAAAATTTATATTTTTTTATTCGGGTTATTTTTAGCAATCAATAGTGTTTTATACTTAGAAAGAGGTTATGTTGTTTGTACATGTGGATTTCTGTGATGATACTGGTTTCAAAATCCAAAAGCATTGCATTTGCTTAAAATACCTATTAAAAAGTTAGTCCAATGACACATTTCGCCATAAATTTGTATGTAAATATTATTGCTAATGCTATGCCTAATGTGTGCTTACAAAAACGAACATGCTTTCTACACAATTTAGTCCGTTCGCTGATTGAAAAAAAAAATACAGTCGAGTACTCTTTGAGACACGGTAACTAGACTTCTAAGAGGAATGATCTTCTTCACTGACAGAAATTAAAATTAAAATTAAAAAGACAACTGATAACATTGAAAGAATTTTGAAACTCGGATCACCACCAAAACAATTGTACTTCAGACAAATGAACAAAAAAATCTTCGCTCAATTGAAGAACTAATGAGTTCATGACAACAAACATTACTACACTTTCCTCACTGCAAGTACAGCCTGACCAAACATTTTTTTTTGTGGAGTGGGAAATCATCATATGACTTCTCCCGCAGTGGCGGCGGGAGGGCGTGTCAGACTTTTACTGCCTAAAACCCACTCATGTTCCTTAGGTTGCCCTTTATGTTCCTGAGCCTGACCAAACATGGAAAACCTGGAAAACACAACGAGTGTTTTCCTTGTTTCATCAGTCTAAAAAACACACATAAATTCTTACAACTTTACTAAAATTCAAAATTTCCTACCATAAAATATGAATGCCACATCCAAACCTTTATGGCTTCAGTTGCTACCGGAACTGCCAGCCGGACTCGCTTGAAGGGCGCGCGATCGCCTCTCTCCGAGACAAACTGCGTGCTAACACTACCTATTTTTTACATTTAAACGTGCATTTTCTGGTGTTTGTTTGTTCTGTTTTAGGTGTACAGCTGTGGTTTGTTCGTAATCCTTCGGTAATCCTTCGAACACACGTGATTTGAGACACAATAGAAAGACAATAGCAGCCCGACAGCGGGCTGTCGGTTAGTCGTAGATATGGTTGCATTTGATGTGGAGATTTGGGCATATTGCAGGCTAGCAGGCTCTAGTAAAAGCTTGATTAAAAAGAGCGCCAATGAATTTTCTTACTTGTCTTTCTCCAAAAAAGAATTTATATTAACTCTCTTTTCATTTATTAAATAGTGTTACATATTTGTTTTAAAAAGTTACTAAAACAAACAAGCTTACAATAAAAAAATATAACAAATAACTTTTGTTTTTCTTTTATCAGCTCGTCAACTGTCACGCTATCACTGACTCCTAATTCATTCATATCATTCTTCACTCAACCATCTTTTCTTCGGCCTTTACCAAACAAATCAGACGCCCATAACAGCAGTATGTCATCACGACTGATAATCGCGTCACAGTGGCGCGTGCGACTAATCCTAGCCATTCGCAATCGTGTCGCAAGCGGAACACGGCTCGGGAGAAGGAAACTACGCGTTAAAATGCCTGACCATTGCGACATTTCGTGACACTGGCGATTTTGTGCCGACAGGGGACTGTTCTTGTCAGTTGTTTTTTGATCGTCGTACAAGGGGTGTGAACGATTTTAAGTATTTTGATAAAAGTAGTTGCAAAATAAGGTGCTAAAGGTAGCTAAAAGTAGTTGCTAAAGAGACTGTCGCAAGTATCATGAGTGTCAGGAGAGTCAAAAATCAGTGTTACCAAGGGCTCGTATGTTGCTATTGACGGACAAAAATCAGTCAAGAGAGATTAAATAAAAAAAACTGTTTATAAGATTGCCCTGAGACTTATAAGCAAATAGTAATACAGCAATGTACTCCCACGTAATAATAAACGTACATCAATTTAGGCAACTAAACAAATCAGAGCCAATCAACTATGTAGTTAATCATGATTTATGTAGGTTGTGTACATTTGCGAAAATTACGCACTAAATCTACGAACAACTTGTGAACTTCAATATAATTTGTTCTGAAACGTTGTAAATTCGAATCTTATTTAAACTATGATTGTAAAACAAGATAGTAGTTAGACATAATCTTTTCTGTTTAAATTCACAAATTTCTGAAACTACACATTAGGTTAGAGGTTTAAAAAAGGTCTTTACGTACCTATTTGAGAACCTTATCCGAAATAGTAAAGGATGCCGA
The DNA here is from genome assembly GCA_033675125.1 of Athetis lepigone. Classification (NCBI taxonomy): domain Eukaryota; kingdom Metazoa; phylum Arthropoda; class Insecta; order Lepidoptera; family Noctuidae; genus Athetis; species Athetis lepigone. The sequence continues at coordinate 820,582 of CM066226.1, read as the reverse complement.
TGATTTTTTTTTTGGTGAGTGGGAAATCATCCAATGACTGCTCCCGTCCTGGGTGCGGCGGGAGGGCGTGTCAGACTCTTACTGACTAAAACCCACTCATGTTCCTTCGATTGCCCTTTATGTTCCAGGGTCACGGTAACTATTATAAACATTCCGCAACATGCCGATGATTAGAATAGGACAGTTACAAAAAGCTTAAGATAATACAATTGGTCAGGAGCATAATAATATAGGGTGGCGAATTGAGAGAAATACCTCGGGCCTAAGGGTAGAAGGACCAAACGGTCATTAATTTGAACTAGAGGCAAATCAATGACCCTTTAAAGATGAACTGGGTCCCCTTTAGTTTGGCTATATAATTTTGACTTCAAATCACACACACACCGATGTAGGGCTCTATCCAATGAATTTTTCCCGAGCCTTAAATAGTGGCGTTATTTACTCATTCAATCCTGCTTTACTATTCTATAAAAATCCTTCTCGGTGGATTTAGGTAAAGAGAGCTCAACATAAGTTGTCCATGACCACATTCTAACCAATTTAATCTCGTCAACGACGCTACGCGATAATATACATATATATTTATATGTATAGCAAACTTTAATTCACAAATCGTAGGCCTAGTAAAAGTGTGGTGTAATTGAAGGACGTTTGGCCGGATGTATTGCGATATCTACCGATGGCATAGATATACAGACAGACTAGGTTATATGCATGATGGTAAATTGCCTCGGACGACTTTGGATCTTAGGATGATGTTAGTTTTAGATGGCGCTTGTGCCAGTTTATTTTATTTTATTTATTTATTTTGAAAACCAACAGCGTTACTAAAAGATACTTACAAACATAATACAATATCGGTTAGGCCAGTTATAGGTTTTCCTGAGTAACCAAAAGAGTGTAATAGCTTACGAACAGACAGTGAAATTTAACTATAAAAGTTATCAAAATAAATGGGAACACAAAACTAAAGAGATTACGTTCTAAATTAAATTAAACTTAATTTAAAGTATTAGGTATATAAGAAAAATGTAAATATATTCTCTGATGAATAGTTTGAGCATTATTATTATGATTTTTTTTTTGTAGTATATAAGCTTAGTAGCGTGGTAGCTAAACTTATTAGTGTGGTAGTAAGATTTATTAGTTATATAGTAAAAACAGGTATGATAAGAAAAAAACGTCTTAAAAACATTTGATTGAAATAATTGCTACATATAAAAAGCCCTGGAATTAATATCTGGGTGATGTATACAATTATCTGGTAGATAAACTTATCTGATTAACACTGTAGAAGAAAAAAAACAAAAGGTTTTTTACTGCTGTTTCCACAATTACTTTATTATGACAGCACAGAATCGTAACAAACCAGTTTTAATAGTTTAACGTATGCATACAATTAAAACGTCAAGTTTTATAAATAAATACAAAGAATGTTGCAAGCATATGTGAAATATTATGATAATTTACCTCAATGCGGAATGATATTTTGTTACCTTGAGATATATACCATGTATGGGCAAATTATATTAGATTAAATGTTCAACCTAAGTTGTTTCAATATAGAATGTATGTGGCGTAATATATTTATGATAATTAATGGACTTTAAAACGTAGATTTTCAAAATGGGGATTTTTTTTTTCTTTGGCATAAATTGCTATAATTATTTTTGGCATAAACTGATTTGCTATAATTGTGTTAATTACTTTTGCGTGATTATTATTTCTTGCCTTATTTCACATGCAACCATTATTTGTACGCCTGTTGTGATAACATAGCGACCAATCCATATAATCTAAGAACAGTACTTCATTACTTATGTTATACAAATAAATGAATATAATTATTCCATGAATCGTTGTCCTTATTCGGTTTGGTGTAATATTATTCTCTCAATATCGATACTACAGGATAAAATCACTTTTTTATAATTAAATAATTACCCGGAACCGTTCTCCTGTCTCCGGAGAATTTAAAAGCTTTCAGATGTAGATTTATACCGTTATCTGACCTCGGTCACACGACATATTTTTAAGCAGCATTTGTGATTACCTAATCGTTTGTTAAAAGAAAATATTATATTTAAGTTACAGGAACTACAGAAAGCCACGTGCTTGCAAACTGGCCTTGTGAGTACAATGAAACTAAAATATAAATAACTAGCTTTTGCCCGCGGCTTCGCTCGCGTTAGAAAGAGACAAAAAGTAGCCTATGTTACTCTCCATCCCTTCAACTATCTCCACTCAAAAAATCACGTCAATTCATCGCTCCGTTTTGCCGTAAAAGAAAGACAAACAGACAGACAGATAGACAGACACCCTTTCCCATTTATAATATTAGTATGGAGAATATCAGCTTAGTAACAATGGTTCTACTGCAAGTCAAAGACATACAGCGCCTCATATATAGGAGACTAAATTCCGCCCGCGAAATTTCCTGTTTTACCCCTAAGGGTTGTATTTTTAACCGACTTCAAAAAGGAGGAGGTTCTCAAATCGTCTGTATGTTTTTCGTATGTTTGTTACGCGATGTCTCCGTCAATTGTAAACGGATTTTGATGGTTCTTTTTTTATTTGATAATTAAAAATCTTCTTTTATAGTGCTCCCCTACGATATAAAAGAAACTCTTGTAAGTATATTTCAAGTTTCTAACCTTAGTTTTGGCCTAGCGTTGAAATGTTAGTCAATCAGTCTACTCCATATACATAATATTGTTATTATATGTATATTGTATGTATATAGATTATAGATAACCATACTTGCTCAAGAGGACCTTAAAATCCTCAGAAAAACTGAATTTTAAAATTACTTTGGACTTGCAAATTATTAAAATGGGCCTATTTAAGGATTTGCGTAAGCGCGGTGTAAAGAAACGCATATTCAATAGATTTTTCATCATCATTTGCAAGTTTTATCAATTTAAATGGGTGCTAATAATGGCTATCGTAACGAATTAAATCAAAGTTAGAATATTCGAATTTCCAATTGAAATTCTCTCTTAATATCATTCAACGCCCATTTAGAAACTCAAACGTAATAATATACATAAGTTTAAACCTTCGAACACACGTGATTCGAGACACAATAGAAAGACAATAGCAGCGCGACAGCCGGCTGTCGGTTGGTTATCGAAAGGTTAATTGGTATAAGGGTTATGAACTTATAACTTACCGTGCCTGAGCTGGTACAGTCAGCGTTAATTGTCACGGGACGAACAGACTGTCAAAATATGGAAACCACTATGAAAATTAAACTTTAACACATCGACACAAAAACCGTTTCAGAATGAAGACAGACTGTCATTCTGACAAGCACTTTGTAACGTTGGCATAAACGTTTTTTCGGTTGGTTTTTTCCTTGTTTTTTACAGACGGGAAATCATCATATGACTTCTCCCACCCTGGGCGGGACGGGAGAAAGTGTCAGACTTTTACTGACTAAAACCCAACTCTGTTTCTTCGGTTGCCCTTTATGTTCCGGGGCCGCGGTAACCATTAGAACTAACCCGCAACCATTTTTTGGCAGGCATTTTTTTAGTTGTTTTGATATTTTGAACAGTCTGTTCGTCCCGATATGCTTACAGACTGTACCTGGTTGTTGTATGTTGTTGTAGATAAAAGTTGTAGCTGCCTTACCTGTAACAATAAAAACAACATTGCAGTCGTGCAAGATAAACATCATCATGCCCCTGTCTCCGGGAGCCTTATCATGTTTTATCAGACCTAAGTCTGAGACAAAGAGTTTTAAGGTCAAAGTACTTTTTATGCTTCTGTGCTTAAAGGGAGCTAAACGAAACTTGATTACATACAATGGCTTGCCTAGAAGTCAAAATTAGTACAGACCACAGACCCACAACAGATTTTAACAGTTAAGAAAATTCTGAGAAGTGTTTTTTTTGGGGTGTGGGTAATCATCAAATGACTTCTCCCGTCCTGAGAGCGGGGCGGGAGGGCGTGTCAGACATTCACTGACTAAAACCTAAGTGTCTCAGCAAGTCACTGACACATCTCCAATAGCCATTTTCATATTTTTATTACTGATAAGCTCATAAGAAGGGCACTGATAAAATAGATTTCGTTGTCTGTCCGTCCATCTGTCACAAGTCTGAGTCTTTACAACTGCTAGTGTTCACTTATTGCATGATCATTATATTGTATGATTTAACAGAACCTTTCATTACCGAGTACTACTCACACTTGACCAGTTTATTATAATCAGGATTAAACCTCCGACCTTCACCGCAGGAAGCCAAGCCTTTGCGCACTGTCATTAAGTCGTCTACATACATAATTTTTTGAATATTGAATGACTAATAAGTTTCAGTTTTTTCTTATTAAAAAATCATAATCACACTTGTTTAACTGGTTACTGGTATTCTTTTTTCCTGGTTATTAAGAGGTTTTAATTAAATTAGTAACAGATAATCGAAAAATATTTTGAGAAATGTCATAGCCGCCGTATGCGATCGGACATTTTTTATGTTAACTACTTAAGTATAGTGTGGCAAAGGACTTCATAAAGAGAATTATGTACGTAATAAGTTAATCAATTGAAAACTATCAATTGATACTTTTGTATGAGCTATTAAGAAACGCAATTCTGCCATTATGTATTTATTTATGCCAATTTAACGCCACTAATTATTTTACAACTCAGTTAATTTAAACGCTGTTTTAATTTAACAAAATTATATTATCTTTATAGTTATTGGTGAATAAACTGGGTACCATGGTTAAAATTAAAGGTTTTAAAGAAATTCACATCTTATATTATTAAAAGTTAAGTCATTTAATGATGTACACGAAATCGCTAGCAGTAGCTAGTTATTCATTAAAATCTTTAGTCTACAATACCTATTCAGTCCCTTCCAATCCTGACCCAGTATCCCACGACTAGTACCAAAGGGCACGCGAGCCTCCTTCATTCATGACATTGTACCAATCTGGTTAGACGAGGTTCAGCCACACCCCACCTCCTCAGGTTTTCATCAAAGCCTCGGAAAGGTTATAAAGGTCAGTGACGATTTGTGAAAGTCTGGCTTTCACGTGATTTGTTATTGTTTTAGGGATTTGAACCTTGTGGTAATGTGTGAAGGGTTAAACTGCCGAGGTCGTCAAACGATTATCCTTTCGTCTCCTAATATGTTTTAATCCTTTGGAAAGCGCTTGAAGCCTTTGATGTTTGGAGTCGCCAATTTCTAAACTACTGGTTGTTGTAGAGATAATTACCATTTACGGCCTGTGTTAGTTTACTGCTGAATAAAGGTCTCTCACAAGACGCTCTAGTTAATCCAAACTTAGATAAAATGTACCTACCTATTTGCTGCCAGCTACCCCTGGGAAATCATTGCTTCATCTGGTTGATAATTTGATGTAATACATGTTGCGATCCGAGAATCGACTCCAGGTGCTCAAGTATTCTATTGCAATAGTGGTTCAATGATCCATTTTTGACGGGTAACATCAAACTTTTGACACATTTCCCACACAAAAACTGTCAAAGTTGTCAAATATCCGGTCATAACTGGTCATTGAGACACGATTGCAATAGCAGACTGGAACTTCTGGACAGGTGACCCCAGACGAATAGGATCGTCATGCATAGTTATTATTTTTTGCGCAAATCATCAAATGACTTCTCCCGCCCCGGGCGGGGAAGGAGTGTCAGACTTTTACTGACTAAAACCCACCCATGTTCTCTCGGTTGCTTTTTATATTCCGGGGCCGCGGTAACTATTAAGAACTTTTCCGCAACCCTGGCAGGCCTAGTGATAGTATTAGGAGCTAATACAGGTTAACAAAATTATAACTTCCACATTTTGCGCAGCGGGTAACACAGGTGCTTATTTAACAATTATTTAACAAATTACTCATCTAATTATTTAAAAATGATTCTAATTATTCGCCCTTCATAAAATCACGAACTACAATAAGCGTTTTGTTATTAATTATTCGCCCCAAATTGGAGACCTTCAAAATATCATTAAGTAGTACCAGTATTTCGAAAATAACTCGACGTAACTCGTAATATGATAAATGATGACGATTTGATACGGTTCGATCGTTAAATGGATACAGATCATTACGAAATAATAAACAGACGGGTTCATCTGTAGGATGTGAAAGAATAATTGTTATTTTTATTCATTTGGCACATTAAGGTCATATAGAGATATCTTTAAGAGATGATGATGGTGTTTCTACTGTCTATCTATTAGTAAATGTTAGAAAATCAATGATCAATTCACTGTTAAGGTTATTTGGATTATTTATTAGCGCCGGGGTTGCGGAATGTTTATAATAGTTACCGTGATCCTGGAACATAAAGGGCAATCGAAGGAACATGAGTGGGTTTTAGTCAGTAAGAGTCTGACACGCCCTCCCGCCGCACCCAGGACGGGAGCAATCATTGGATGATTTCCCACTCACCAAAAAAAAAATTATTAGCGCATTTTAGGGTAACGCTTATTAATTCAGTACGTAGGCCTTACTGAATTATTAAACCGTATCCTAAAATGCGCTGAATCGATGGTGAAACCAGAAGACAATATTTCTGAGATTGTTTTGGCTTAATGAGAAAACACGAATAAGCTCAATTTTATACAGTGACTATCAAGTCTTTAGCAAATAAATAAAATTAGAAAAATGTATTCCCTACTGCACAAAATAAAGTTTATAAAACTATGTGTAGTTTATTAAGGGCCGATTTTTCAATCGCTAGATAACTTTTATCTGAAGAGTAAGTTTGACGTTTTGACAGCTTTTGTATAGAAAATATGTCAAACTGTCATATTTATTTCTCAGATAGAAGTTAACTGATGATTGAAAAATCAGCCCTTAGGCTAGCAAATAAATAAAATTAGGAAAATGTATACCCTTTTGCACAAAATAAAGTTTATAAGACCAATTTTAGTTTATTAAAAGAAAACATTGAATTTATATTTCTATGATCTATACTATTACATAACATTTATCTTAATTTTTATTGATCTGGGAACGCGCTAGCCCAGATTCTGAAGGTTCCATAAAAACAATGGCGTCGATTTTCTTTTGTTGTTCATATAATACAGATTTTCCCATATTGATTGCTTTTGTTTTTAGCATGATTGATTGAACAATTTGGTTTATAGCTTGAAGTAATTTATTAGCTAGTTGTCTATTTGTAGCAAAGTTGAGTTGAGTTTTATTATGGATCTTTTTACTTTTACTTTATCGTATCGATAAGTACTGTAAAATGTGTATGCCTATTAAAGTTGTCAGTCATAAATTAATTCTAGTTGAAAACATTTACTAGATTCTGTAAGCGATACTGTTTTTGCTTTTAGAATACGAAACCTTAAAAATTGTAAGCTCTTACGAGTTGACATCCTTGTTTATACTCCACATATTATGTATATAAAACGTTTTTTATTACTTAATTAGTCTCTTCTTTTCTAAACTAATAAGTCATCTAATTAGTAGCATTTAATTAAGACTAATTGGTTTGTTACCTACCTGTTTCAGAAAACTAGTTGATCAAGATCTTAAATATCACAAGGTCATTTTACTATGTTGCATTTGACTTAGATTTTCAGAAAAAAAAATTGACTAATTAAAACTATTTGCTACTGATGTCTTAACCTTTCAACGACCAACCGACAGCCGGCTGTCGGGCTGCTATTGTTTTTCTATTGTGTCTCAAATCACGTGTGTTCGAAGAATTCATATTTTTACTGTAAAATGGATACAATGTGAAACGGCTGCACCGATTTTGACGGGACTCTTATTGACAGATAACTGCTTACTTCTGCTGCTTGTCATATCTGCTACTTGGTCATAAGTAGTGACTTTAAGTTTCATTTTGAATAAGTATTTAGGGTTTCGCGTAAATTGAATAGAATAAAAAAACCCTTACAACATAGACGTGGTTGGTGGCTGACTGTAGTTTTATAACCATACAACAGTAAGGATATTTTGTAAATTTCAGCGAAAAGTTTTGATAGTTTTAATGGCTACAATAAAGTAAGCATGATAAAGTATTATGAGCACTCAATCAAGTTATTTTTTGTGAATAAATATTAACTAGGTAAGTACAACATTCTGAGTAGTTCTAAAGGCCATTGTGCACTACAAGGAATTTTACTGTCCGGCAGTCCGATTTTTCCCGGTCCGATATGGCACGCCATATTATAATGTATACTAGTTAGTTGTAGTGTATGTGTACTAGTTTGTGCACTATACGTAATTTTATCGTCCGACATTTTACTTTTCCCCATACCGAAGCGGTTTTTTTTTTCAGAGTAGTGCGTGCGTGGCTTGTAGTTTCAAAGACAGAGCTACCCTAAACTAAGACGTATCATCCGAGTAAAGACAAGTGCACAAGCCAATCATCGTTTTTTTTCGTGCCACTTTGGACCGTAAAAAATCGGATGTTCGGTCACTAAAATTCCTTGTAGTGCACAATCGCCCTAATACTAAATCACCAGTTCAAACATTTTTAATACCAGGTTAAATGGCGCCTTCGCACTTCGATTCGATTCGCAGTCGCATAGACAGCCGTCTTAAATACATACCACACAAATATCCATCACCTGTAATGACTACCTTTGTCTTACCACCAAGGTCTAAAACTTAATTGTATAAGAAATCATTTTATATGACCCAGTTCTGAGCGCTCGCGTTGTTCTCTGCTAATTGTTTTATGACTAATTCAATTTGTTCTTTTTAGGGTTCCGTAAACTAACGGTGCCAACGGAACCCTATTACTGCTATAACTAAGCCTTCGCTGCTCGTCCATTTGTTTGTATGGGGACTGTATTATAATAACCGTAATAGGTAGAGTTACAATTTTCACAGTGTGTATTTTTAATGCCTCTATAGCAACAAATCGATGGTCTATCTATAATATCTATATAATATAAATTGGTAAGCTAACTGTCTGTTGATATATATCACCGCACAGCCTAAACCGCTGGTCTTAGAGACATGAAATTTGGAGGGTAAGTATGTTCTTTGTGAAGAGAAAGTTTTGTCTAAGAAAGAATTTTTGAAAATTCGGCACCTAATGGAGTAAAATAGGGCATAGAAGTTTCAACACACATGCGGGCGATAGTAGTGATATTAATATAAAGCTGAAGAGACAAACTCTTCAGCTTGCAGCTCTTCACTTGTTTGAATGAGCTCACCTATCTCTAAAAAAACTTGGTATAAATTGAAAAAAAATGTGTTGGTTAGCCAGTAACCAAAAATGCGGGTGAAATTACGGAACCCTTAGTCCTCGAGTGCGACTCATACTGGTCGGATGTTTTCTATTATTATGATGAGGAACTGTTAATAAATACCTAGTAGGTAAGTATTTGTGCAAGGTTTTTACATTTTTAAATGCGAAAATCATTAATTACAACGTTTAAATTATAATTTATAATATTTAATAGTCGTTCTCGCCAGTACGAGTGTCGGTTATCGCGGATGCATACGAATTTGTAGATTAATAATATAAATTATGTAGCCTGCGTTATTACTTCGTACTAATTTTCAAAATCGTTTTATTGGTAGCAGTGGTAGATCCGGTCAAAACATGAATTTAGTTTAAGTATAGTAATATTTTAATGGGGTGTTTCGGACGATACTTTTTTAAGCTGATTGTGTACGAGCTTGTACTATTGTAACACCACAACTGATCTCATATACATACTATAAATGAATTGGGTAGTTTCCACCATTAACCAATAAACGTTGGACACAATTTCTATAAAACCTCTATTAATTTCAGCCCAATAAATTCTGTTCATTTTCAATTTGCTATAAAATTTGATTTTTATATGCTTTGAAATCAATAAATAGATAGTCAACTGAGTTGTTATTTTAGTGACGTCATAAAGATGCCATTGTCATACGAAATCTATTGGAGATATGCGTTTTGACAGCTCATAAAAAGTGCGTCAATTGATAAGGGTGGAAACTACCGTATTACACCCATAGTAAACAATCATGCTCATCACACAAAGTTTGTCCTGTGTGGGAATCGAACCAACGACCTCCGGCTTAGCAGTCTGGGTCACTAACCGCTAGACACAGGTCCGTCGAAATTCCTGTTAGTCATACACCTGATGAGGCCTACCATTTAAGTTATTGAGATGTTGGTGGTTTTCAAAGTATTTTAGCTGCACCGACTTCGGACGCACAGCTAAAGTGCGCTACATCTATAAGTTTAATTAAAATTTTGAGAAAATTGTTTGTAATTAACTAGCGTATTAAGTATTATCATAAGATACGAAAGTATTGTAATCATCATCTTCATGTACAGAAATCCATACTAATATTATAAATGGGAAAGTGTGTCTGTCTGTCTGTCTGTCTGTTTGTCTTTCTTTCACGGCAAAACGGAGCAATGAATTGACGTGATTTTTTGAGTGGAGATAGTTGAAGGGATGGAGAGTAACATAGGCTACTTTTTGTCTCTTTCTAACGCGAGCAAAGCCGCGGGCAAAAGCTAGTCCCTTATAAATCAATAGAGAACAAAAAAGTCATACCAATATTTGTAACGTAAAGGAATCGAAAGGTAACTCCACGGTACACAGCAACTTTATTACCTAACAATAACAAATGCCCTCCAGTTCACATAAACTAAGAGTTAATAGGTCAATAAAGTTCACAAGTTAGTTGAAACTGAACAATGACATGATTGAACTTATTAAGAGCTATCAAGGTTACGAGATTAAATCTTGAACTTGAATGTAACCTTTCTATTCTTTGGTTCATAATAACCCCGCGTTTATGGTTCTAAAGTAATGTAACATGCTACATATAAATTATGCTAGAGTTTTTTGTTAAGGATATTATTCATGAAAGTGTTCTAACATTGTGCATAAATGCTAAAACTTAAAAGAGACTTTGACCTCTGAGTTTGTTTCGTTTGTTTCTTCTCAGAGTAGTCCAGCTAGGAAACACCGGCCCCATCGTTCGATTAAAATAAGAAAAGAAAAAAATGACGTGTAAAAGTGTAATTTATTACCTATTTACAGAAATAAAAATCGTTTTAATCGTTTTTAATGTATTTCTGATACAGCGTAGCTGTATTACATAGAATAATAATACCAGCTTAAAACTGTCCCACTGCAAAGCAAAGGCCTCTTCTGATACAGAGAAGGCACGAGCATTGATCAACGCTTGCTCATGGCGGAAATCACCTTTTCGGACTTATATTAATTACAAGCTCAGTTTTCCTCACGATGTTTTCCTTCACCAATGTCTGTGATGTACAAGATAAAGTTTAGAAAGTACACATAAATCGAAAAAGTCACAATGGTACTTGCCGGGATTCAAACTCACAACCTCTCTCCCACGTCTACGCCTCGTGGACAGAATGTCATAGTTTTGTATATAAACAGCAAGCAAGCGTACCACAAGCGTAAAATGACGAATACGTGTCTATGCTGCTACGCCTCCATGGACTATAGAACTAAAGTAGAGCTTTATTTCGTGTAGCAGGAAACAGCATCGAAGCGTAAGAATTTTCTCATCGAAATTTATAAAAAAAAACCCTGACACACGAACATGTTTTCAACAAACCTGTTGCAGCAACAATATTGCACAACTTTCAACAACTTGATTAAGTGGCTCTGCTCAAAGTTACTTTTAAAGGTTACAAATAAATTGACGGGAAGTAGTATAATTTTGTTAGAAGTGCGTGATTGGCTTGTGTGTGAAAATGTTTAGCCTCATTTTGTAGGAAACTGTTAAGTAAGAACATTCGAAATGTCTAATGAGTCATAGTTGACAACTTTGTTAATCTTTGCTTGAGCCGGGATTATATTTTAACTTGCAGTTTAATAACTGTCTGATTCAATATCATACGTGTGTTGGTCACGTAGCTCCTCCTAAACTGCTGAAACCAATGATATTATAATTTTTACTTATTTATTACTTAAATTTCATTCAAATCTTTGATTTGATTTGATTGCGATTTGGATGAAATTTTGATTGTATATTTAAATGGGTTTTTGTATGATTTGAAAATGCAGTTGCAGACAGCAGGTAGCGTTGATGTCGGTACTGAGCAGGGCTACGACATCTTAGCAACTATGAAAAACTAGCTTTTGCCCGCGGTTTCGCTCGCGTTAGTAAGAGACAAAAAGTAGCCTATGCTACTCTCCATCCCTTTAACTATCTCCACTTAAAAAATCACGTCAATTGGTCGCTCCGTTTTGCCGTGAAAGAAAGACAAACATACAGATAGACAGACAGACAGACAGACTGACAGACACACTTTCCCATTCATAATATTAGTATAGATTATCACTAAGTTCCGATTGCGACTTAGTTTTTTTTTTAATTAAAGGAATTGGCCTTCTTACTTGTCATTTCAAATAATCTTTCTAAGACCCTCTATTCTAACACTCATTAGCAATTATCTTATTATATTTTACTCCTTACTTGGACAGTCCATAATTCACTCCTTAAAACCTGACCTCACTGAAATTGGGTGAATGTCAAGTAAAATAATTTACAGAGAACATAATACTAATACTGACAGATCAAATGTTTGGCCCCGATATATGATAATTTGTCGACTGATTAGTGGACAAGAAATAGAGCTAAATACGGAGTTTTTATTATCAATTAGTCGAGGGAATTTCGTGGTTGCATGCCGATTGGTCTCTTTGTCTTTAGTGCATCACTAGATATTATCATATAGGTAGCCACATACAATTAAGTCATTTTACTAGCTTTTAGCAAGTTATTATTTGCTCTATGACAATATCAATATTTTTTTTACCGAATTTCAGTCAATCTCAATGTAAAAAAGTCTAAAAGGAAGCAGGTATTAGAATGCAAGTGTGAACGCAAGCGCAGATGCACTTCCTCTTCCCTTGCTGTCATAGTGCGATGGGACAGCAACCCGACACAACTGGAGACAGTTTTTAGCGCTTTTTTTCACACTGGTATCTTAATGCTAACTACTAAATTTACTCAAGAAAATCCTATCCGGGCTACTAAAGAAAATCCTATTAGTTAGAATAACTTAATAACATTTGGCCATACCTAGGAAAGGAACCAAAAAGGGCAGTAAAAGTTCAACACTCCCTCTTCAACGTCATTTGATGATTTCCCAACATTAGAAAAAAAGAAAAGGAACAAAATCTCCTGCGAGCTACTAATGAGAGCAATTACCAGTTTCGGACAAAAAAGTACGTGGCACTCATACAGTACATTGTAGAACACAAAGAATCAATGCGGTTTCTTACTTCAGTTCGGCGTACAATGCACCAGATTTAGGGGAATTCGCTCGAGTTCAAGGTCGTCGGAGATCGGAACCGGTCGGTGATAGTCGCGGAGCTGTCGACGCCATGTTTTACGTTATGTTTTGAATTTTGTTGTATTTTATTATTTAACCTTTTTATTTTATTTATTAGGGAAATCTAGTTACATAATGAAGTAGTTTAACGTACAATTCACTACGTTTCCACATATTACCATGAGAAAAACAAAATATAGACCTACACTAACAAAATATAGAGATATACCTTATTTTTTATTGATTATATTATGATTATACACTGACAAGATATACCTTTCGACAACTAAGTGACAGCCGGTTGTCGGGCTGCTATTTTCTTTTTATTGAGACTGGGATTACGTGAGTAGAGGCATAAATTTCAAATAAATTTGTAGTTATTACTTATGTCTCCATTTATTTAGACATTTATAAAGTGTAGTGAACATTAACAAAACATTTATATGTAATTAATAGATGTTTTTTACATAAGAATTTTTTTTTTTGGTGAGTGGGAAATCATCCAATGACTGCTCCCGTCCTGGGTGCGGCGGGTGGGCGTGTCAGACTCTTACTGACTAAAACCCACTCATGTTCCTTCGATTGCCCTTTATGTTCCAGGGTCACGGTAACTGTTATAAACATTCCGCAACCCCGGCAGGCGTGGCCCTGTTGGGCCCCTTCCTGTGCTGACTCCTTCTCTTTGAGGCGCGCGTGGAACACTAACGCGCCGTCGACGCGGTCCTGGTCCTAGCCGGGCGGCGAGCTACCCATCGCTCGCCATCCGCAGAACCGCGCCTACGGTGGCCGGTAGTCGTCTTGCGACTCTCGACGTCTTCGCCTGGGTCTTTGTCCGGGGCGAGAGGCTCGTCGTTGCCTCTCGCGCGCCGCCGCTTCCTTCACTAGCATAACTGCTTCGCAGAAGGAAGCGACGGCATCCCATTCCGTCTCGCCCCGCAGCATGGCCTGAACCAGCGCTGGGCGCGAGAGGTCACCGCCGCCGTACATAAGATTATGCACTTCGTCATGATAATGCACTAATGGATTTACTTTTTCAGGAATTGCATCAATGGCTTGCAAATTATGAACTTGACTTACATCTATAATAGTACAATATGGATTTAAATATATTTATTGTTTTTTAAATGTTTAACATACTTATTAAACTGATAAGAATATATATTTCTGTATATAATATATTATATGAAAACTAGATTGATAAGAAAAAAATTAGGGCTATGGGGAACAGAGTGTAAAATTTCTCATTCTACATTGATATGAGAAGATCCTCGATATGACATAGGCGATAGATGTCGTTATGTCATCTGATATATTGTTTTTGTTTCAAATATTAGTTATATTCACCCTGACCACTGGCTCCCAGCCTACAATAAGATTGTACCGCACGCTTGATCGACTAAAGCCTTTCCAATATTGAGTATAATTATAGATACTTATGTACTTGAATACACTTGCATGTAAATCGATTGATTTTTATCCACTCAACGAGAGCGGAACGGGTTTAAAACCGTATTTAGAACTGCATACGATTTCTTTTAAGTGTTCTATTGTTGGTTATTTTCTTTGTGTTACTAAGCTGTCAATTCACCTTGTTCTCTGAAATGCGTACTAATATTATATTATGCGAAAGTAACTCTGTCTGTCTGTTTGTCTCTTCCTCGTGACTAAACCATTGATCCGATTTGAATGAAATTTGGTACAGGTATAGTCCGGGACCCGAGAAAGGACATAGGATAGTTTTCATCCCGAAAATCCCCCGGGAACGGGAACTATTTCTCGCGAACGCGAATCGCGGGCAAAAGCTAGTCAAAAATAAATGATTGTGAACACAAGGGGTAGGTGTATCTTCTGTCAAATCCTTTTTTTGAGGATGGGAAATCATTAAATGACTACACCCGCCCTTGGCGGGAGGGAGTATCAGACTTTTACTGACTAAATTCCACCCTTGTTCCCTCGGTTGCCCTTAATGTCCCGGGGCCGCGGTTACTAGTAGAGCTTTTATTTTTTATTATTATTATGGGTTTGCTCTTGGTCCCAGACTAGCCCGAGGGCATAGACGGAGCCTACGATGGAGCGAGCTTACCCAGTAGATGCCTATGCACTCGTTTTTTAAATACTTCCGGGTTATATGAATTCGGAAACACAGATGCCGGGAATTCCATTCCTTTGCGGTGCGCATTACGAACGATTTTGAGAAGCGCTGCGTGCGAATATGAGGAATATCAACCAAGAAAGGGTGGTATCCCGTTGTACGTCTTGATGTCCGGTGGTAAAATGGAGATGAGGGAATGAGCTCGTGTAGCTCATGAGCACACTCACCGAAGTGCAATCTGTAAAATACCGTCATACAGGCAAGTTTTCGCCGAATATTTCGCCGAACTATTCCGCAACCCCGGATCCTGTCACATCCAGGTATCAAGCAAGCAAGTGACTTCGCAGTTCTTACAATGTAAGGCCTGATCAGGTCCTAACCCGCAGAGATAATCTATGTCAAGTTGTCGTTACAAGATAAAGATTAAACTTGCAACTTCCGCGTAAGATTCGGTTATCGCAAATACACATGAATATCTAGATAAAAATGTTATGCATTTTCTAGGGTTTTATATTAGCCGTGAAGGCATAACAGACGTAATTATTTTTTGTAACATTAAGCATGGATATGGGGTTGCGGAATGTTTATAATAGTTACCGTGACCCTGGAACATAAAGGGCAATCGAAGGAACATGAGTGGGTTTTAGTCAGTAAAAGTCTGACACGCCCTCCCGCCGCACCCAGGACGGGAGCAGTCATATGATGATTTCCCGATCAACAAAAAAAAAACATGGATATGGATAGGTACTTAATTGCTAATGAGTATACGATTATATACCTAAACATAAACGCGTAATAATTTAACGTCTAACGTATTTATACCGACATCTAAGGGCTAAACGATTTCAATTTAACTTTAATAGTAACAATAACGCTATTATTATTAAAAAGGGAAGTGACTGTGAACATTGGCAGTGTGGTAAAGGTCAAAAATTATATCAAAACGACCACGAATTCAATTCTGGGTCAAGATTCGGAGTTGATTACGATAAACTGGAAACAAACTTCCTTATAAGCTTTGTTTACAATAACATTAACGAATTCTTTTGGTATATATTTGCTGGGTAAACAATTTGAACAACCGGTCTTTTGTTACAAATTTGGTCGATTCCTGTAATTAAAATACTAAAATCTAGCCACGATTCCATCTCGGTAATTAAGCACTAGTACAAACCTACATTTTAGAAACTAAATAATTATAATAACATAATCGAAATAACCTCAGCACTTACATTTATCATATTCCTCAACTCCTTATAATTTATGAAGGTGTTAACCCGAAAACGTCATTACTAAATGAAATAGTACCAACATTGTTCAATTATATAATTTGGCCAAATAACAGGCACATCGAAATTATGATTTATTTAGACCTAACATCCCGTGCGTAAATAGAATGTAATTAACAAATATCCTTAAAGAAAATAGCATTCGAATTCCGCTATGACTCAACATCGAGATATCCTGTATTACAATTTCACGAATCAGTTACAAAAATCGGTAACAACAATCGGTAAGAAAATCGATTTATATTTCCGCGTGGGTGCGATTTTTATCATATTTTAGCAAGGTCTAAGGTACATTTTATTGTTAAGTAAGTATTCTATATAAGTTTCCTGTATAATTATCGAATACTGTTTTATAATTTATTGTAATTAATGGAGTTCTGGCCAGTAATGCGTCATTAGCTTGCAATTACTGCTAAGTAGATACCGCGTCACCGAATTCAATCGAATAATATTGATTTATCGATTGACGTTACTCTCGTAATACAGTAACTGTTACGGACATTATGTTTTTATTTTTCAGCTGTCGGTTTCAATGTACGTAAATATTGGTCAGTTAATAGTATGTAATATGTTTTTCTTTAACATTTGTTAAGCCAGAACATAAAACCAAATAAAATTCTTTACATTTTTTAAAATATACTTATTAAATAAAAAAAACAAAAAAATAAATAAACTCAAACTAAAATTATTAAATAAATAAACTCAATTTTGGGTTAAGCTCGCTATTGTACATATAAGTCTTTTGTTTGCTATAAGTTTATTATGTTATGTTTTTTTGTGTGCAATAAAGAATATGAATATGAAAATATTTGGGGTCATTGCTGGCATATTGGAAAGATAACTTATAATATATATTCTTTGTAAAACTGCCTGTAAGCCCTGATAGCGGGTAATGAAATTAATTTAATTAATTTATTATATCTATACACAATTTATCCCATTTCTCCTGACTGACTGACTGGAGGATATATCAACGCACAGTCCTACAGACATGAAAATTGGAAGGCGTGTTCTTTGTGAAAAATCCACTTAGAGAGGACTTTAGAAATTCGACCCAAAAAGGAGTAAAACATTTTTTTTTTTGGTGAGTGGGAAATCATCCAATGACTGCTCCCGTCCTGGGTGCGGCGGGAGGGCGTGTCAGACTCTTACTGACTAAAACCCACTCATGGTCCTTCGATTGCCCTTTATGTTCCAGGGTCACGGTAACTATTATAAACATTCCGCAACCCCAGGAGTAAAACATTGGCCATCTCACTCTAGCGGGCAAAAACTATTAAGTTATAGAAATAAAGTTAATTGTGGTAAAACCAGCTCTTTATAGTACCTATCTAACCTACTCTGCCGTTATGGTGTTGTAGAAAACTATGAACATTTTCACATATAGTCTTGGGCCATAAGCCAATGTGAATATAATCACAAGTACCAACATACTATAAGTATTATTGCGTAAATCAAGTGCATTAGCTTTCCTATCGAATGTACTGTAAATATTATTTTATGGTAAATGTGGTAAGTATGTAAATGTACTTGAAGCATCTCGTTATGTAATTGAATTGTCTATAAATACCATAATATATTAATTGGTGTGATTTAGTCTTGCTAATACTCGAAAATAGCTCGACTGTAATGAATAGTTTTTGTTTTAATTTCGGAAAAAACATAAAGGAAACCGCTGAAAAATCGTATACTTCTTTTTGTTAGAAAAATATTTCGGGAATTTTGATAAAGATTTATAACATATTATGCGTATTTAATCTTATAACTTTACTGTATTTTGTAAAATAGATATGTTTTGAGCTACACAAATATAATTATTTGTAAATGTAAATACTGGCATTGTGACATGTATTTTCTTAAGAAATTGTTTTAGGAAACACAACGAAACATTTTCAAAAAATTAGATAGGAAAAAAAATTGCTTTAACTAAGCTGTTGCTTTGATTTAATAGTTCTTTGTTTTTAAATATTCTTCATTGGATTAGGCTCAACTTTTATATAGGTTTATGGAGAAATTAAAAGTTAATGAGACGTTTCATGTTTTATTGTATTTTAGTATTCATAGTTAGAGGTCATCATCATATCATTAGGCAGGCATGTAATTAATTAACATACTTAGTTCATAATTAAATTTATTCTGATGTTATAAGTGAAGACACGACGAGGCTAAGCGGTTGACCACTACGTGTGTTGGTTTGGTTCCCTGGCAAAGTATTTATGTTGGTTGAGTCGGCTTTTTGAATAAATATGTAAGTTTTTGGAAATGTTATGTTACACGAGGAATTCAAAGTTAATTTACATGCTTTTTCGCGGTAAATAGTTGAATGTTCTTAAAGTTTGACTGGTAGAAAATACGTAAAGCGTTTTTTAGTCCGCCCATATTCCGGTTGTGCTGTGTCAAGCTTAAATAAATAAATAAAGCAACACATAAAAATCTCCTACGTTTAAAATGTATTTAAAGTCATTCGTAGATTATAGAGGGAGCGAAGAGGGTTTATGTATGCCATGCTCACTTTACGAAGATTTTAAAATATCAGACAAACTGATAACAGACGAACTCCACTTCAAAACAAACAAAAATGCAAACAATTTAAAGCAACAGTACAAAGTTCTTTAAACAAAATGATACAAATTACAATAAATGAATCAATAGGTACATACGATCCGGGTCACGGTTACATTATATCTAGTAGGTATCTATTTACGCATAATTATGTCAACCGACCTGTCATAATAGATATTACGTATTTAGAGGCAGCTGCATTTATTATGTACCCCTTAGGTACACAAATACCTTGGGAAATGAGGCAACTGGTACCTTAGGTAACCAGGATCCTGTTACGGATTGGAATGGCAGGCAATACTGGCTGCCTCTCAAACTAAATTTATCCATCGATAAAAATTTACTTTAGTTCGCCTGTGTACCGTTACCGTTCGCAGTACCGTTGAACCGATTTTGATGTTTGATTTCGAGAAAGTTTGAAGCGTAAGGAAAGCATAGGTTACTTTTTATTTTGTGACGTTTCATATATTAACGTTAACCGCTATTAACGCATTCGAAGACGCTGGCGAAAATTAGATAACAATGGCAGTCTATTAATGTGCTGGACAAAGAACATTTTTCGTAGAGAGAAGGCACGAGCAAAAAACACCACACGTGCTTAAAACATCTCGTTTCGGTTTGTTCCTACTACTGTAATGCCGAATTTTCTAACAATATATTCCTTCACTGTGTTCTAGGGCATCTCGCAGTTCAGCTCACTAAGGCTGTTTACTGCTTAAACGGACAATCCTGTGGCAGCCAAGAGTGACTCTAGGCCTCCAGCCAGGGCAAAAACTTATTCTACGACAACAGCACTAAGGGCACCAGGGGGTGCCCACAGGGGTGGGGTACGGACCTCGGCTTAGGGCATCGTTGGAGGGCAGCAAAGGGCCAGGCGTTGAAAAACTACTCACGGGACAATTATTTATTATGATCTACTTGGCAAAGTGGAGAATATTTCTAGAGTCCACCCTCTCTCTCTCTCACACGAATTTAAAAAAAAAGAAGAGAGAAGTTGGAATGTGCATAATAAATTGAATAATCTGTATTGGTACTTGCCCGAACATGAACCCGTAGTCTTATGCTGTGGGGCGATCGCCTCAACTACTAGGCCATTACGACTACACCAATTACTAACTAAACTAAATAACGAAAGAAAAGAAAAGATTTTTAAACAGCCGATGTTTAAAACTGATATTATAAAGAGGTAAACAAGTACGTTTGTCTTAGTTAACCTCCCAAAACACTGGTCCAATTACGGAAAATATTTCACTGAGAAAAGGCTATTGAGGAATGCTTTAGAATGTTTATTTTGTGGTATGCAATCAAAACTTGGTGTACTCTTGGACTAAGTAATACCTAAACCCCCTAACACAATACAATAAGTTACATGTAGTACATAAAATAGAAATATACTATCTGCTTTATGGAAATAGTAGTGTTATGTAACTGACCTAATATAATAAAACTTATTCCTATACTTTTTGTTGGTTTAAACGCGGTAATCATAAGCTCTTCTGAATGTACGATGTTTGTGGAACGATTTGGAAACTCCAATGCATTATAATAATTATAATAGCCTGTTTATCGATGATGGTAATAAACTACATCACGCTAAGGTTCACTAGTATTAGTGACATAACATCACACTACATGCAACAGGAGTAGAGCAGTAACAAAGATGTCACTGAATGTATGAGAAACCGGAGACGACAGTTAGTCAATTTATAAGTATCATGGTCCTTCCTGACCTACCTAATAGGCCTTTGACCTTATCTAACATGACCTGAACCTATATCCACCGCGCACATAATTATTATTGTCCCTTTCGGATAATGGTTTCATATAAATTAAATCATTAAGTCAAATTTTTAACCACACCGTCAAAGAATTTTTTTTAACCTACACTGTCCCACTTCTGGGCAAAGAGATTAATCAATGCTTACTCAATTACTTTAACTATGATATTAAAATTAGAACTTGTTTTAACTTGGCTTCTATGAAATTGTATTTTAATTGATTTTCAATATATTTATCACGTAACTAGGGAAATAGGTTTATGTAGATAGATATGCAAAAGCTTAACTTACCCGAGAATCAAACTTAGATACTTTTAGTAACAAAGTGGTTATGACCTCTAAGTAACTAAGTGCATGTATTATTATTTTTCACAAAAATGTTATATTCTATTCGTTTCAACCAATTTAGTTTTCTCCGTTAATACGAAAATTCATTCAAAAACCAAAAGTTACATAAAGTAAACGCTTCTCATTCGTAACATTTTCCAAAATATATCAATTATATTCGACTTCGGTCACTTTGTTGACTTAATGAACCAAGAAGTAGAACAAACAAAAGGATATGAACTAATTAATATCGCTGCCAGTAAAGTGTTAGACATCGAAATAATATACGATCTAGAAACACACCAACATACGCAAACTACAATTATTTTACGAAGTTGTAATCTTTGTACAGGATGCCGACCAGTATTTAATATCAAGCGGAAACACTAATATTTACTTCAAGATACGCAATTGCAAAATGCATAAAACTAAAATATCCAGTTGTCTAAATCCCGAAACTAAGCGCGTTGACACACGGAACGATTATTATCGAATCTAAAATACGCATTGTTTATTATTAAATCGAGAAGTAATAAAGTAATTAGAGCGAAGAATTATTTGAAATGTATTTTTAAAATCCGAACGCGCGGCGCGTCTGTCTTCTGTCCGACGGCTAGCCGAATACGAAGGACTCGTACACAAAACAGCCTATTCCCGCTAGGGGGGCAATGGCGAAAGTATCGCCAAATAACCACCTATAAAAACACACAACACACTCAACACTGTATCCAGTTCGATTCCCGACATCAACCACCGTTGAAGAGGCATTATGAAAACAACGGTGAGTGTGTGAAGTGCAGTGTAGTGCAAGTGATGACTTCAAAAAAGTGATAATAGTGTGTCCCGTGCTTTGTGAAACAGTGATTCGTAGGGCCTGTTATACCATTGTTAAATACAATACGGTTAAAACCAAAGTGATTTTTATTAGTTTCCGAATTTACGTTCAATTTTAATTACTGTTTGGACAATGGTGGAACAGGTCCTACGTTACATATCACCAGAATTTACGTGTGAAAAACGGGATGTGCCACACTTTTTTGAAGTCAACATTTTGCGATATTTTAATAGATTTACAGAGTATTAAAATAATCGTTACAATTTAAATAATTATCTTAATCTGTATTAAACAAAACCGGACAAGAGTAATTTTATGCAACATACAACAGTGTAATGTTTAAGAGAATCTAAAATCGTTTATTTTTCTATCATCGGTATCCAAATTCATAACAAACTAATAGACCTCAAACGACCCACTGATAATGAAAATACGAAATGGTCACTCACTATTAAGGTAAACTGTAAATTACTACTTGCATTACTGATGAGTAATCTCCTAGCATATTACGTCACAATAGAGAATTCACTCTCGATCATGTCTAACTGGTTTTAGTCCAGTTTAACTAGGAAGAGAGTCCAGGAAGGCATAAGTCAATGCAACGCCCAGCTCATGCGAGAATTGCATAAAAGCACCCGAGAAAATATCTAGACAGAAAAATACGTAACGAGAAAATATTACAGGAAAAAAAACAAATATTGAGGAAAATTTGCTAAGGCTTTCTGATAAAACATCTTATAAAAAGAACAACAAAAATTTCTTAGATAAAGTTATGAATAGAACATGGCACGAGTTTTTTTTATCAGTGAGAAAAATTTTACGCAACAAAAGTTTTGTAAATCAACCCGTGTGAAAACACAGACTTGTTACATTCAGAGATTGACTGCTAAATACATCGCTTCAATGTTAATTGTAACACTTAAGATAACATCAAAAATAAACGTTGTATTTTAAAGTTTAATATTTCGCGTAAGAAGTAAAACAAACATTGAGCGATTTATGAAAACATACAGTTATCTATTTCTGCCGGGGCTGTTGCGTTTAATTCTTTGTCTATTTCTTCTTTGTCATGTAAAACCTATAGTTTTTTTTTAGAATGTGCTAGTTTCTTTAAATACTGGTCACAATAAGCTCGTTGTTCTGAGATATAAATAATACAAAATCACGCTAAAACCTGCGGTAGCAAAACTTAATCCAAAAACATGACAGGGCCAGTCCTACAAGGCCTAATAAAGTAAAACTAAATAAACTTAGATAATCTAGATTTTCTTAACCAGTTACCTATTTATTCAATCCACTTACACAGCTTCCTAACCAATACATTGCCTTTAATTGCTGGTAAAACTGAAGGAAAATTAATGGGTTTAGTTCTACTGTATAAGAAATAACTCATTCAATGGCAAACAGAATTATAAAGTCGACATTTATCAGTTTCCTGTATAACCTGGTTGGCTTAAAAGGTTTATATATTGCACGTTCATGTTTTAGGTATATAATAATGTTTTTAATAGTGTAGCTATTTATTTGGGCTGTGATGTATGATAGTATTAATCAAATATTTGAGTAATTCAATCGTATTTGTTTTCCACATTTATTCCTTACTAGCTGTCGCCGACAGTTTTATCCGCGTAGTTCCCGTTTTTGTGGGATTTTTAGATTTCATTTAAATCGGTTTTAAATTTTAACTATGGATTTTATTACTACTAAAAAAACGACGCGTTCTCCTCCCTATTTCCCAACCGTATATTTTCTACGCGCTATAAATACTCATCAGAAAATTATCTCGCAAGTTTGATTAATGTTAAGATGTGTATAGTAAATGTCATAATCTCCAGGTCAATGTTTCCACAGTAGGTATTACTTACGTTACACAACAAGACTGACACATTTTCTGTATTAGTGACCCGAACCGCTGGCGATCTATGGCCATGTACAGAAGCAATCATTCTTGGCATTACATTGACGCAAGAGGTCCATACGTTGTCACGAGATTCTTTCTTGGTTTATCAAAAAAAATGTTGCCCCACTTTTTAAATCTTCTGAATGGTAGGTGCGTTTGCTAACGTATAAACAGTTACTGAAATTACGAGGCTCAAAACGGCTATCTGTAATAATAATATTTGATAAATGCGGAATTTGATCCTACGACTCAGCGCCAATGACAATTTTATCATTTACGACTTTAAAGCACAGAGAAATCAAGAAGGAATGTAGTAAAATTGATATTGACTAATATCTACAAATCTTAAAAACAGTAGTACTAAAAGTAGCTTTGTATTAAACTCGGACCACCACAATTAACATATCGCAAAAGTAGCGGTTAGGTAAGTATCTGCAACCCATTTCTTAAGTTACGAAACCACCATAGAAGTAATATTATCCCACGAGTCGAGCCGAGCCAACCCGATCGCCGTCCGACCTCGTTCTGTTTCCTTACTGATTAGCATCTTTTCTGTCAAAACAATGCAATGAAAATGTTTGCGATCCAATTTTCAAGTATTGTTTTTGGTGAAGAACAAATATTACGCAAATATCGATAGCTTCTGTTACAAAATTTTAGTCTTTTTAAATACGTTTATCATATTTATCTCTTCTAATCTAAGCTTAGTTTGTGATCAATCTATTTTGAGTCATAATGGCGAAAGAATTCACACACACCTGTCAAATCTGTGTCGCGTATTACTCAAATGACAATTTGAATACGAAAAAGAAAATCTTTTGGCCGTAAAAATGTATAACAATGTTTTAGTGCTACCACGTGCCAAACAAGACATTTTTACGGCTTTGTAAGAGGTTGATGTGACGTCACAGAGATGCGCTTAATGCTGCGCTTGGTTCAGTGTTCGTGATACTTTTTTGAATACAGTAAGATTTAATCAGACAGTTACGTACAATGACGCGTTCGTGTGTGTTGCGGATTATGTCGTAGTAATGATACGTTCTCGACCGTACTCTGGTTTTGTAACAGTAGATGTGTAAGTAAATAAATCTAGTCGTTGAGGTATTCATTTCGCTAAATACAGGGCACGAAACATAACATAGTTTGTATATGAACTAAAAGAAATAGTAGAAAAACCTCTAAAAACACAATTTCCTCGAACTTTTCCAGAAACTTGTTACAAACTATATCAGAATCCAAAAAACAATGCAAGGTCAATCTCCAGAATGATCACGAAATTGCACAAAAGAAAAACAAAAATGCTGGGAAAATATTTTGAACAAAGAACACTCTATGCAGGCCGAATTGCACCACAGAGGTTTAACTTAGCGATTTGTGACCGGCGATTATAGAGCAGTTACTGAGCCGTTTGGTGGCTAGCGTGATATTATTTAAATGACTATTGCAAATAGATGTACGGCTTAGGCGATATTTCACAACTTCTAGGTTGATTTGTAAGTTTTTGTTGGATTAGAATGTTAAAAGGGGAAATGTGTAGGTGCCGTAACCAAGTACTAAGGGACTGGTAATTTTCTCAACGGAACTGGTTTTAAAAGCATTGCAAAGGTCAGAAATAGTAGTTTTTCAAAAATATACTCACAGCAATTAAAACATATAAGTGTTTGCATCGTAATTTTTTCTCATTAACCGGTGACTATACAGAATTGGTTTAGCCAAGGTCGAAACTGCTGTAACTTTCAATTATGCGTTGAACAATCGGGAGAATCTGTGGACCTCATCAATCTTGGTATCGTCCGGGTATTTTGCAAATCGTCCAAGCATTGAGTATTTACCGCATTGGATTAAGTAATAAAAGCGACCTTAATTCAATACTTTGTATTAAGCAGTAAGCTTTATATTTTGATCACTTGCTCGAAAGTTTACTTATGTAATAAATTTGAATAGGATTAATTTTGAGGATTAATTCGCTTGGCATAATCGTGCGTAATAGTGTAACTAGACAAGGATATATGACCAGATGTGTCACAAATGCTGTATAGAAAGCTTTTTGCGCCCTTTATGTTGCAGATTGTCTAGTTTGAATATTCTTTAGTCTTTTATGGGACTATTAATCAACTATACGCAGTTTTCACAATACCAGTTATTGATGGCCATAGATATGTTTTCCCCTCATTGCAAGACTGTTGCACAACCTTGATAAACTATTTGCAGTATAGATGTGAATATCAACATTCGTCAACGACAACCAACGTTATATAACCGTATATTGACACGATTTGCATCGATGCTTCTAGTTCGATTACAACGATATGAATTAATAAAGAGAACATTGAATTAAGTAATAAGTGATTTAATAGGTTTTTTATGCAGCTATTGTACAAACTAGTTTCTATATTTGGATCATTGTTGTTTTTGTTTGACATTTGAGCTGTTTTTTAGGTTTGTTTTGGCAAATTATAGAAATCATATTCTTTGAAATTATATAATGGTCTTGACATTGAAATAGATAATCAAATGTCAAACAAACTTGCAGTTCCGGAAAGAGCGAATCAGAATATACATTTAAATTAACGATAATTATTGTTTTTTATTTCTCATATTATTTATTTCAAAGTTCGTGTTTCAAAGTAATATTATTTTTAAATAATATGTAGCATTTTATTTACAGTACATTTGCACCATGTCGGGTGTATTCACATTTTTTTAGCAGAAGAAATCAGAGTGTAATTTTCCAGTTTTTTACTAAATTCTTTTTCACACTTGAGTAGGTAGTTAATTGTCGTTTATACTACGATAGTCCCGTGCACAGTAATCAATCGTGGTCAATTTCACAATGACTAATTGTAGGGTAAAGGCCTAAATCCATTTGATTAATGACAACTTTTTCCTTTGTCGCACCAATAAAATCGTATGTGTCCACACCGCGATCATATTATGGTAAAAGTGTATATATCTCGTCTTAACAGTTAAATTCCTTTGTTGCAGCTCTGCTTAGTTTTCCTGCTGGTAGCAGCCGCAGCTGCCAGCGAGAAGAAGACGACAGAAAAGAAAGCGGAGCCATTGGAAAAGAAGTTGGACAAACGTGGACTCTTGAACCTCGGCTATGGATACGGCATCCACGGGCTAGACGTGGGCTACATCGGCAGCGGCCACGGGCTCGGCGGAGCCTACAACTTCGTCGATGACCACGCCTACAACGGCTACGGAGCCTACGACCTCGGCCAGCACACGCACTCCGACACCACGAGAACCATCACCCTCGTCAAAGGTGTCCCGTACGCCGTGCCCGTCGAGAAACACATCCCGTACCCCGTGGAGAGGCCCGTGCCCTACCCCGTGAAAGTGCCCGTACCACAGCCCTACGAGGTCGTCAAACACGTGCCCGTTCACGTGAAAGAGTACGTCAAAGTCCCAGTTCATGTGCCCGCGCCTTACCCGGTTGAGAAGAAGGTACCTTACCCCGTCCACGTTCCCGTCGACAGGCCCTACCCCGTCAAGGTCCTTGTTCCCCAGCCTTACCCCGTGGAGAAACACGTCCCATACCCCGTCAAGGTACCAGTGCCCCAACCCTACCCCGTGGAGAAACACGTGCCATACCCGGTTGAAGTGAAGGTTCCCGTTCCCCAGCCCTACCCCGTGATCAAACACGTTGGTTACCCCGTCAAGGTGCCCGTTGACAGGCCCTACCCCGTACACGTACCTGCCCCCTACCCTGTAGAGAAGCACGTCCCAGTCGCCGTCCCCGTTGAGAAACCAGTGCCGGTGCCCGTCCATGTTCCCGTCGACAGGCCTTACCCCGTGAACGTAGACAGGCCTTACCCAGTCCCCGTCAAGGTGCCCGTCCCTGAGCCATACCCCGTGTACAAGCACGTGCCTTACGCGGTAGAGAAGCCCGTGCCCTACCCCGTGAAGGTGCCCGTCGACAGGCCCTACCCCGTCCACGTTGAGAAGCACATCCCCGTGCCTGTAGAAAAGCCCTACCCCGTGCCCGTGAAGGTGCCCGTCCTAGTGAACGAGCACGACCACGAACACTCCAGCCACCTCAGCTTTGGAGGCTCCTACTACAGCCATTAGATTAATACTAGCTTTAATATAAAAAAGTTTTCATCCGCCGTTTTCAGCGATCATTGAAATATTATTTATAATCTCGCCTAGTAAAGGCCGGGACTTCAGCAAAAAGAAAACACTTCATTTTTGTATATTTTTATGTAAGCATGTCTTGCATGTATGAGCGTACGTGTACGTAGTGATATAAAGGTTACCATTTTAGGTTAAGATGAATGTAAAAAAGTATGAAAAAATTAAATAATTAATAATTATTTTCGTTGTTTTAATTACCTAAGAATTTACTACACAGTTTCCACACTCGTAAAAATAACTTTGAACTATTTACATAAATAATATATGATATTTGAATTCATGATACAAATCGCATATAAATTAACCACAATACCACATACCTAACCAACTGATTAAAAAATAATCTGTCAATCCGGGTTTCCCATTAACAGAAAAAAACTCATTTCACTAACATGACCTCTAAAGTCTTTTATTTTTTCTTAAAGGAAATAATCGATCGATTGAGGAAATGAACAGTCGGAGGTGTAGTAGCTAAGCAATCATAAAGGCTGGCCTTCACTTACAGACATTCGATTTTATAATATTACTTTATTTTATTTGCAAGAATTAAATAATAAATAAATAAATAAAACCTTTATTTTCAGGCAACTGAGGCCCATAGAAAAAATACACAAATAATGTTGCTTAAAATAATAAACTAATACATAATAAAAGAAACTATAAGTAAAAATTTTAAATTATTGCACACGAAGTGACGGCGTCGTGTGTGAGAATTGCTACTATCATAAAAGTACGACTACTATAGATGTGGACTTGAGATTTTTTGTAACTTACATTTTTTGTTGTGTTTGCTAAGGCTAAGTACTTTACTTTTGCGTTACATTCTAAAATTAATTGTAATATAATATCATGATAATAGTAGGTATGACTTTTACGGAAAAACTGCTTATGAATGACAAATAACATCACTATCACAATAAAGCTGTTAATCTAAAAGCAATATTGATATAAGCCTAATTATTATTAAACAGCAGAGCAAAGGTCTCTTTTCATACAAATGAGCATTAGTGACCTGGTTTACTTAAGGTGGGTAGAATTTTTCAGACTTAATTTTCTTTTAAAAATTATAATTAAATTAATTTTCTTTTTAATTTCTAAGTTCAGATATTCTCACAATATTGTCTTTCTCTGATGCTAATTTTTGTGCCTAAATAGACCATCACCACTCAGAAGTGCGTTTATAGACATGAAAATCCTCACTTCCATACTAATATTATAAATGCGAAAGTATCTCTGTCTGTCTGTCTCTTCTTCACTCCTAAACCACTCAACCGATTTGAATGAAATTTGGTACAGATATAGTCTGGGACCCGAGAAACGACACAGGATAGTTTTCATCTCGGAAATCCCACGGAAACGGGAACTATTAATCCATGCGGACAAAGTCAAAGACAAAGAATATGTTATAAATATCACTTCCCTAAGTACTGTTTTATATTACAATACAAATAATTAACCTTTTGACTTTAACCGTGCCAAACAGGTTATAATAACACATTTCTTTATTAAAAAGAAAATATAAAAAAAAAACATTAACAAATAATTAAGTCTACACTGCCAAGAAGACATTTTTGGAGAATCATCAAACCCAAACATTAGTAAAAGATAAGAGCAGAAAAAAATGCAATATAGAAAGGTATTTTATTAAAAAAACACAAATAACATTTTTTTATGAAGTAATACAGAATAGTTCTAAGAATTTTATATGACAACAGAATAAACTTAAGCCCCAATTCCCTAGCCACCGTGGTGGCACGTTACGTGAGAATGTCTTTTACGTAAGATGGTTAAGGTTAACAAAAATGGAGTAACCCGCTGTATATTATTTACTGACCTTGTTATTGTTATGTACTCCTAAATTTTGACACGCTTCTTAAATTCGGTCAAGTTTAAGTTTGTTTTGTGGAATAATAATAATATGTTGATCAATGCAGGTGGTATTTAATTTGAGTAGTGTTGAAAACTGAGAAGGCATAGTAATAATTAATATTAAAATTACGAAAAAACCGTTTTAATATAATTGGTCACTCGACCTAATTTTGATCGAGAAACTACTCTTTAGGATTAGTTGGCGAATCGCGAAAAGACGCAGCTAGACAATAATTAGTATTTTTTTTTTTACTTTTTTTTTATTTACTGTTTTCTCAGTCTCATTATCTGATGGGACGGTAATCAGGACCAACAAAAAACACTTTACTCGTCCTGAGAACTGAACATAAAAACCCACGTTCAGCAACTTTGAAACCAACGGGTCTGTTGGGTTTCGGGGTAAACGTGAATTACCCCTTTACCCACCAGTGGGTAAGTTCAATGGGTAGACGGATCGCGACCCTTACATTATTTTGTATATAAAAATGAACATACACGATTTTGTTCTCTTGAATTTAATAATACATAAGACTTTTATAATACATGTAACTAATTTTTAAGTCAAAAACAAATTACATTGTGTGCCAAAATAAAAGGCCACTCATTTATTTTCCACTAATTCCTTATCGTTGCAGACAACAATACAAGAACAGTTAAGTCACACAAAATACACAGTTTCTCAGCAATTGCACATCAAACTTCAACTCACATGTTCGTGTGTTGGTACATATGTATTAAAATGTTACTACACGGTACAAAGCATTCTTTGTCCCATTGTTAGTAACTCACACGCATTCGTGAACACACGAGGAAGAAAAAACTTGCACACAATAGAATAAATAATATTTGTTAATTACATTTGAATATTAATTTGGCTGTTAATTAGATATCTCGATTAGTAAAAAATATCTAAAAGACTAATTTAAATCTTTTCTGATGGAACTAAAATATAACCAATTGAGTTTCGAAATATAATTTAGATAATCCTTATTTCTCTAGACTATTTAGATCCCAAACTTAATTGATTTGCAAGTACCAGACTTGTAAATTCTCTTATGAAACGAGTCCATAGAAATTACGATAAAATTTCTTCACTCATAAGATTTAACTTATCAACAAATTGCAAACAAGGAAATGAAAACTAGCATTAATTACAGGTATCAAACAAGAATCAGCCGCAAACCACATTGCCCAATGAGTAGACAGAATGCAACCGTAATTGGTAGTGTGCAAAAATTATAGTGTGTACCTCGCATTGTCCGCCAGTGTATGCATTTGCAAGTTACATGGGAAAAGGTTTAATTCGTTGTTTTTATTGCGAAAGAGGTCGGTAGTGCAACGCGATAAAATACGTGTACGGGTTTATTTGTGCTGAAATTGGAGCAGTGGGCTGGATGAAGGATTTATAAGTCTTTCTTTAAGATCTTTGTTGTTGATAAGGTATGTGTTTTGGATAACTAATTGGTGATATATGTTTAGTGCTATCAATTTGTATAACTATGTCCCTGATGCACGATGCACCTCCAAGTATCGACGGAGTCGGAGTTATGTTTGAAAACGTAATTATAAATTCATGTGAGTTTATCACACAATCAAATAACGTAGCAACTAACTGTAAGACATGTAATTAATTATTAATTTTAATTGGACTGATGAAACGACCCGCGGATACTATATTTAGGCATACATTTAACCGTTTTTCTGAACCAGAAAGACGGACAATAAGACAATTTTAAATCTTCGTTAATTAAACCTTCAAACACAAGTCATTTGAGACACAATAGAAAGACAAGAGCAGCCCGACAGCCGGCTGTAGTAGGTTGGTCGTTGAAAGGTTAAAATATAAAAAAGGACATTTCTACCACCATTACTATTAACATTTTGAAAAGCACCTACTCTGCCGACCTCTTACCTTTAACAGCGACATTCTAAACACAACGCCATCTACAAAATAACCATGTAAACGTTGAAAACTCGTTACAAGTTATCGCAAGCCAAGGTTTAGAAAGTATAGACGACCGCGGTTTCTATACAATTTAATAGTTCTTACCTACAGCTGCAGAGGGCGTAGCTGTGCTAATTTGGCTCTACTTTATTTTGCTCATTAATCCATATTTACCATACGAATATTATAAATGCGAAAGTAACTCTGTCTGTCTGTATCGTTTTTACACCAAAACTACGAAATTTGATGTGTACAAAATTTTAAAGGTAAAGAGATAGCTAAGAAAGTGTTACTTTTTTGGATTTTAGCCGGTTCGATTCCCGGGAGTGGTAAGCAAATTTTCGAAAATCTTTGTATGCAATTTTGTTTCTTTTTTAAAATAATAGAATGTTTCCTTTAAGTAAAATAATCTATCTTAATGATTTAAGGTAGTTTTCTTCCAGGGCCCATTGTAACTTTCCACCGTGTATAGTTGCTGAAAACGCATATTTATTACCACTGTCTTGCAATAAATTACTTGATTGATTTGTATTTCAGTCACACAGTACCGGAAAATTTTAGGCTTGTCTTCTGGTATGAAAAGGCAGATGACTAAATTATTTAAAATTATTTGTGCCTGCGACGTCGCTTACGTTTACCCGAAGCACAGCTACTATTGGAACAATTTATTGTTATCCATACTTCCATACTATCCATACTAATATTATAAATGCAAAAGTAACTCTGTCTGTCTGTCTGTTACGCTTTCCCGCTTAAACTACTGAACCGATTTGAATGAAATTTGGTACAGATATAGTCTGGAACCCGAGAAAGAACATAGGATAGTTTTCATCCCGGAAATCCCGCGGGAACGGGAACGCGGACAAAGTCGCGGGCAGCAGCTAGCCATTAAATAAATCTAATTGCCCGCTTGTAAATAGATGTTTAGAGTGTGTATTTAGATTTGTTGGCAATAAATAGGCTAATTTTCTCAGAGAATTGTTTAAGTCCGCAATGCGAATGACAAAGTACTTTTAAGGTTTTCAGTGTAGTACTTGTATAATATACGTGTGACATTATTTATGATGAAGCTCAAAGATAAAAATCTTTAACATTCTTCTAAGATAATAGTGCTACGAAAGAAGTTCGTAGCCTCGTAGCCGCGTAGCGCGTAGCACTCGGTCTTTTCAGGATATTTTTTTGTCATACTGTTTAGTCGGTGGAATATATTATAACTACTAAAGATCGATCGCCCGTGATAATCAATCGATTTTATTCCTCAAAAAAATATACGTTATTATAATGTACATTTACGTAATACATTTCTATTTTTCTTACAAATTCAGCTATGATTAAATGACGCTAGTTCGATGACTTGGTGTCTTGGACTATTATAATACAGAAAGGTATTTAACATAGCAATTATTTAAGATTTACTTTCACTTGAAGAATAACTCATTTAAGGGACGCAGTCTTACATTAGGTACTGGCTAGTTGCTTTGTTAACTTAAATGATACAAAAAAAAATACTTATATTTTATTAAAATTAAGTAATTAATGTATCTACAAAATAATAAGTACTTTTCTGTTCACAGGTTTTTCAGTGCCAAAACGTACAAACTATATGTGCTTGAACAAAATCTACCACGCAGAGAACAACATTCAACCTTCATTGTCATTATACAATTAAAGCTAGTCGCAACTTACAATAAATAATATACAATTAATTTTTCACCACTCATCACGAACTGCCTCCTGGACGAGAAATAGGCTTCTGTCTTCATCTCTACCTACATGCTAACGTGAAAGGCGTCACAGACAAAATAAAAACAAAAATCTTGTACCTATACATATAATTTATCACTACTAGTACAGTCACATTCAAAAATATGTGTGCAATTAGCGAAAGTTAAAATCTGCTAGAAGAAAAAATATTTATTTGTTTGTTTGTGTGAATAAACTTGATATTTGCTATTTACGTAGAAAGTGTCTCTGTCTCGTTCTTAGAAACCCATACGTAAAAATATTTTTTTTGTTGGAAAATTTGTTTGTTATTATTACATAGCTTGCTTATCTTATCCCAATAGGGTATTACACTGTATAAGAGAAATAATCTAAAAATATATTATTGAGATAGCTTATGCAAAAAGCAGCCGAACAGTGTTAGTTTTCTATACTAATATTATAAAGAGGTAAAATTTGTAAGTTTGTAAGTTTGTAAGTTTGTATGTTTGGGGTAATCTCTGGAACTAATGAACCAATTCCAAAAATTTTTTCACTGTCAGAAAGCTACATTATTCCTGAGTGCTATAGGCTATAAATTATTTTTATAACATATATATTATTTTTATAACATATATATTAACCGAGCTATCGCAACTTTTGTCTAGCAAGTCGGAAAAAATTACCTCATAAAACAGAATTATTTGCGTGCGCTGCCTAAACAGTTGCTCAAAATTAAAAACAATGTATGGCAACTTGGTTTGTCTTAATTATTTCTACAAAAAAGTCCGCGATACCATATCTCTATCTTTTATATTTTATCTTTTATACTTCTTTTATTGCATTAAAAAAATGATTTTTCGGCATACTTACGTTTGGTTGATTATTTGAGCAACAAAATATTAATTCTTATGACAATAAATTATTTCGGTATCACAAGGACATCATACAGATAAGATTTGCCATTTACAGTATGTCAATTGGTCATATAGTTCCGGAGATAATATAAAATTACTAAAACGCAAAATGCACCTAGCGTAATTTACATTGTGCGGAAGT
The DNA here is from genome assembly GCA_033675125.1 of Athetis lepigone. Lineage (NCBI taxonomy): Eukaryota > Metazoa > Arthropoda > Insecta > Lepidoptera > Noctuidae > Athetis > Athetis lepigone. Next base: position 785,809 of record CM066226.1, on the reverse strand, counting down.
CATATAAAATTTCAAAAAATACCTTTGAAGATATTCACAGTTTTAAAATTACTCCACAGCAAGCAATATAAATAAGAAAAAAGGCCGCCTATTGTACTCTTGCATATTTGTTTGTATTGTCCTAAGGCCTCTTTATCTTGGACATCACTGACATCCCGTGCCTCGGAAAGCATGTTAAGCCCCGGTTGTCATTCGTAGAACTTTGACGCTAGGGGTATTCAGAAGCCAGAAAGTCTGACCAATCGAACCAAAGGATATCGTCGCCCAGTTACTGGGTAGTGGAGGTCTGATAGGCAGACGCTTCACGTAAAACACTGGTATCCAGCTGAATCCGGTTCAGCTGTAAGCCGACCCCAACATAGTTGGGAAAAGGCTAGGGAGATGATGATCCTCCTCACCGCACACGGACATTTCGGGAGGTTCCTATGTCGGATTCGGGCGGAAGTGACGCCTGCGTGACACGGTGTAGCATACGGTGGAGGTAGGCCCCGCTTGGGCGAACCACCACCTTGTCGTTGCAGAGGCGATCGGCGCTGGTTCAGGCCATGCTTCGGGGCGAGACTGAACAGGAAGCCGTCGCGTCCTGCGCAGCAGACACTTTGGAGACGAAAGCGGTGGGGCGCGTGAGGCAGCGTCAAGCTTCACGCCCCGGACAGAGATCCAGGCTTAGTTGTCGAGAGTCACAAGATGATGGCCACTGGAGGCGTGGGCCAGTGGAAGGTGAGCGGTAGGTAGCTCGCCGCCCGACTAGGACCAGACCCGTGTCGACGGCGTGTCGATGCTTCTAATAATTACCGCGGCCCCGGAATATATAAGGGTAACCGAAGGGACATTATTGGATTTTAGTCAGTAAAAGTCTGACCCTCCTTCCCTCTTCAGGGGCAGGAGAAATTATTTGATGATTTCCTATCCATCAAAAAAAAAAAAAACGCCATTGGATATGTTTTGGATGCTTTTACCATGGTCAATGTAGCTCTTTCACGCTTATACAACCCCAATAATCTTTTTGTGTACGCTCAAGATAATTCCACAGTTAATCCGTACTAATATTATAAATGCGAAAGTAACTTTGCCAGTCTGTCTGTCTGTCTGTCTCTTCTTCACGCCTAAACTACTAAACCAATTTTGAATGAAATTTGGTACAGGCATAGTCTGGGACCCGAGAAAGGACATAGGATAGTTTTCATCCCGGAAATCCCCCGGAAACGGGAACTATTATTCCACGCGGACGAAGTCGCGGGCAAAAGCTAGTAGTTCATAAAACTAGAAAATATTTTTTTAAATTCAATTCAAAGTTTTCAGTTTTTTTTATCTGTTCTTGAACACACCGAAATACAGACCATAGACAGTGACAGTTGTCGACTGTCAACAGAGTCAACTAGACGTCACTATTTGTTTTATTTATAACCTCCTAATACGATCTTTATTATAAAAATATACTTTTTCATGGAAGTTATTGTGAAATGTATTTTAGATGGCTAAAGCACATAGGTACTTACATCAAAGTGATATTTACTAAAGTACAAACGGGTTTTTATGGTGTAATAGTTGGAATACTCTTCCCACAACTTTTAACTAAGTTTTTCTTAAATTTGAATCAGTTAACACTAGATTCACAATTATTCCGATGTTTTCACACTTGTGTTCTTGCATTCCGGAATGCACACCAACGGTAAGTCGAACAGTAACTAATTTTTTAGATAAAAACAATAATAATGATGTAAAATATCACAGCGCATTTGTTTATTTACACGACGTGAGGACGTCATATCGCCAAAGCAAAACCACGCCCACGGCGTTTTCCGTTTTTGGAAATTTCCGCGCGAAACTTGAAAATACAATTTTTAAAAGCGTTTTTAGGGTACTTAGCGTTTAAATAAAAATTTAGGATTTTTTTTAGTGGTTTCTTAGTACTGTAGGAGTTATTTGAACAACTTTAAAAAAAAGAGTGTAATACCCTATTCTCCGAGAAAGATTTTAGGATTTTAATTTTTAATTTAGTGTATTTAATTAAGTATGTAGTCAAAATCAAAATCGTTTATTATGCGCACCGCAAAAGAATGGTATTCATTGCCGGCGTCTGTGTTTCCAAATTCATATAACCCGGAAGTATTCCAGAGATTAGTGCATAGGCATCTTTTCGGTAAGCTCGCTCTATCGTAGGCCCCGTCTATGCCCTCGGGCTAGTCTGGGACCAAGAGCAAGCCCATAAGTAATAAAAGAAAAGCTGGACAAGTGCGAGTCAGACTCGCGCAACGAGGGTTCCGTAAAATGTACACCTACATTCATAAACAATTGTTTTTGTGATATAACTACAAATTTGTGGTTTTTGGAGGTTTCCTTTTATTGTGCTACATGATATTGCTTCTTGCCAAATTTCGTAATTCTAGGTCAATGGAAAGTACCCTATATGTTTTGATTCCCTGGAAAATGCAATATAAATGGAACTAAAACAGCCGAATCTTTTTATTGCGTTAATTTAGAAATTTGATTTTTTTACTGCTTTGAGAAACAGCAAGCTTGAGTGTGTGGCACTAATTTCAGCTTGATATGTCGACGCGTTTATGAGAAAAAGGGTCGTGACAGACGGATGGACGGCCGGACGGACAACAAAGTAATCCTATAAGGGTTCCGTTTTTATCTTTCGAGGTACGGAACCCCAAAAGTGTAAATAATGGGTACAATGGGGTGCTTGGACAGAAAACCTCCTCGTGTGCCCGAGGGCTGGAGTTCGCTTATGGATTCTTCCGGGGCGAAGACCAGTCCGAGGGACGGTGCACCCTGGGAGGTGGGCAACGACTCGTCATTGGGTACGTTGTGCCTGTGGGGTCTCGTTGCCCACTTGCCAATATTCTGTCGCGGAGGACTCCACCACCTGTCCCTCTGAGTAGCAGAGGGCAGTGTGTGTTGGAGTCGGGAAACGGGCTCTGCGTGCACTCACCCTGCCGCAGAGCAGGCAGCTGGGGGTCGTCATCCCTAGCTGCCCCCGTTGATCTCGTAGCCCCGAAGACTGTTACGGTCATGTCTCTGACTTTCGACGGGGGTCGAGGGCCTTGGCTTAACCGCCCGGGCCGCGAGGAAGACAACCTCTATAAAAAATTACCTCTAATACCAAGTTCTGGTGCGTGGCGAAGGTACGAATGGCTGAGGAGTAGTGTCATCTATTATGGATGGCGCATCAGTCTTTAGCGCACCCCCAGCCAGGGAACCGGTGGACCCTCTGGTTGGGTTATAAATGTACACTTGCCCAGGGACAGGGGGTTGCCCTGGGTGTACATTTTAAATCCCCCATACTCGTGGGATCAAGTATGGACACTATTAAGAAGAAAAATAAAAAAGAGAGGAAGGAGAGGAAGAAGGAAGTGCGGTCCGCACCGGTACGATGTCGTTTTTTTTGTGTTTTTTCTTGTGCCTCGGAACAATGTATAACAGACGTTATTTATTGTTCCGAGGCAAAAAACACATTGTCGGCTAGCGCTGAAAACCAGCGTCGTGAACTCATGCCTATGTATGGGTCACGGCATTATGCTGAGCGCTAGCCGTTTCGCGCATTAGTGACGCTACTTAGCGGTTTTTAGTTTTAAGGTTTGTAGTATATAAGTTTTTTATTTGTAGTGCACATTGTGCGAATAAATTGATTTTCTTTCTTTCTTTCTTTCTTTCTTTCGGTCGGCGAAGATGTGCCCGAGCTCAGAAAGCTCGAGCTCAGAGAGCCCGAGGCGTGGGCGGAGAGACCGCAGCAGGAAGCGGACAATGTCGGAGGGCGCGTCGTCGTCCTCCGACAGTGAGGTGATGGCTCCGGCTCCCAAAATCCCCACCAGCAGGCGGGATGCGGGCCGGATTGGAGGAGGGGGGCGTAAGCTCCCCGCGCAGGAGGCTGCGCAGCGAGCCGAAAGGCTCGCCCTGGAGGGGCGTCACCCCGGAGCGGCTTCTGCGCCAGCTCCGCGGGATGAGCCAGCCGCCGTGACGGGCGCCACGGAGTACCAGACCGAACTGGAGAGGGTGGTGAGAGCGGCGCTGACGTCGGTGGCCTACAAAAGGAAGAAAGGGTCGAAAGACAAGGCCATCGTCGAGGCCACCGCCTCGATGAAGGCAGTGTTGGAGGAGGCCAGCTTGCCGGCGTCTCAGGAGCTGGCCGCAATGCGGGCGGACATAGAGGCGCTCCGCAGAGAGAATGGCGAGCTGCGCGCGGATTTGGCCGGGCTCCGGGGCGATGGGACCCGCACGGAGGAGCCTATGGAGGTGCTCCAGGCTCAGATCCAGACCCTGGTGCAGGGCATGGCAGACCTCCAGCGCCGGTTCACGGTGCTGGAAGGCATTGCCCTCCGGCCCCCGCTCGCGGCCAGTCGAGCGGTCCCGGCGGCGTCGGCGGCAGAGCCAGCGGCATCGTTTGCCGCTGTGGCTGCGGCACCAGTGGCGGGGACGTCGAGGCGTGCCGCCGCGCCGGAGCCGGCAAAGGGCAAGGCGGCGAAGCCTAGAGTGGTGGGGGCACCCGCAGCGTGTGCAGCTGCACAGCGCTCCTCACCGCCTCCCCCTCCTCCCACGGATGCCGAGACTCCAACCGAACCCGGTTGGCGCGTCGCCGGGGAGGAAAAAAAAAAGGCGGCCAAGGCGGCTAGGGCCGCCAAGAAGCGGCAGCGGCGGCAAGAGCGCCGCAAGGCCAAGAGCCTCGCGGCCAGGCACCACCAATCACCCTGCAGCCGGACGCGGAGAAGAAGGGGGTGACCTACGGGGCGGTATTGGCCAAGGCGAAAGCGGCGGTCAACCTGGCCGAGATCGGCGCGGCGGAGGGCGTGCGGCTGCGGGTCACGGCGACTGGAGCCCGCATGCTGGAGGTCCCAGGGGTGGCCAGCGGCCCCGTCGCCGATGCCTTGGCCGAGAGGCTGCGGGCGTCGCTCCAGGCGGAAGAGGTGCGAGTGTCCAGGCCTACAATGCGCATTGATATGCGCGTCACGGGCCTGGACGACTCCGTCACGAGCGAGGAGCTGGTGGCCGCCGTCACCAAGGCGGGGAGCTGTCCTGCTAGCGACGTGCGGGTGGGCGCCATCCGCTTCGACCGCTCCGGGTTGGGAGCGGTCATCGTGAGTTGCCCCGTATCGGCGGCAAAGGCAATTGCGGGGAAGGGCCACAGACTACTGGTGGGAGACTGGACCTCGGCGCAGGTCAAGCTGCTGGAGCCTAAGCCTTTGAGGTGCTTCAGGTGCCAGGTAGGACACCATGTCGGTGTCCGTTGCACCTCGGAGGTAGACCGCAGCGGCGACTGCTTCCGCTGCGGTCAGCCCGGTCACAAGGCCGGCTCGTGCACCGCCGCGCCGCACTGCTCCGTATGTGCGGCAGCTGGCAAGCCGGCAGATCACCGGGCTGGGGGCAGGGCTTGCGCCCCACCCGCTAGGACCAGAGGAAAGGGAGGAAAGCCCTCTGCCGCCGCTCCCGCTGCTGCCGCCGCTCCCGCTGCTGCCGAGGCCCCCGCCGCCCCCGCTGCTGCCGCGTCCGCCGCTGCCGCCGCGACTACCGAGGCCGCAATGGAGTGCCAGTAATGGCCCCATTGCGGCGGCGCGTTAGTGTTCGCGCGCCGCAAGGAGAGTCAGCCTAGGAAGGGGCCCAACGGGGCCAACGCCTGCCGGGGTTGCGGAATGTATATAATGGTTACCGTGACCCCGGAACATAAGGGGCAACCGAAGGAACATGAGTGGGTTTTAGTCAGTAAAAGTCTGACACGCCCTCCCGCCGCCCTACGGCGGGAGAAGTCATTTGATGATTTCCCACTCACCAAAAAAAAAAAAATGGGTACAATCATTTTAATTACATAATAAATGTATAGTTTTACAAATATTCATAAAAAATTGACGGGCTTGTTGGTCTAGTGGTTAGTGACCCTGACTGCTAATCCGCAGGTCGTGGGTTCGATTCCCACCCAGGACAAACTTTGTGTGATGAGCACGAATGTTTGTTCTGTGTCTGGGTGTGATTTATCTATATTATGTACGTATTTAAATATATATATATATAAGTATGTTTATCAGTTGTCTGGTTACCATAGTACAAGCTCTGCTTAGTTTGGGATCAGATGACCGTGTGTGAGTTGTCCGAGGATATTTATATTTATTTATTATTTATTTATATTATTATTATTATTAATTGCGTGTATATATTGAACTTTATTCACACTGTATAGCATTTAATATTACCTAACAATTAGAAATAAATATGTATTTGAATATCACTAAGAGCACATATTTTTGCACGTGACTGTATTGTTGTGCAAATCAACTAGGAATGTGTGAGTGTGTGTGTGCAACAATTTATTAATGTGTGTGCTTAACACTTGATACATTATAATATAACAGTCCACTTGACGCAAGCAGTTACGCCATCTTGAAACAAAAAATGTATGGGTGTTTATTTTTATTTTGTTGGCCGATGTTGAGACACTCCTTAGCTGGTTTTTTTTTTTTACTAGAATGTAGGTTTGTGTTGCAGAAATACCAGATTTATTGATACTTTCAGTATAGTAAGAAGTCATTAAAATTATTTGTTTAATTTTAATCACTACTCACAAAAAAAAATCTGTGCTCGAAATGTGATGTCAAAATACTATAAGTTAGAAAAATTCTGTTATTATTAATATCTCAGTAACTAATTGAATTAAGGGTAACCTATTCTGGTGCACGTTTAATGTCATTAAAATCAGGGAATTGAATTAAAAATTTCATCCGAAAATAAAATCATCTCATAATCATCCTTCCTTTCTTGGTTGATATTCCTCATATCCGCACGCAGCGCTTCTGAAAATCGTTCATAATGCGCACCGCAAAGGAATGGAATTCCCTGCCGCGGCAGGGAATTGCCGGCGTCTGTGTTTCCAAATTCATATAACCCGGAAGAACTTAAAAAACGAGTGCATAGGCATCTACTGGGTAAGCTCGCTTTATCGTAGGCTCCGTCTATGCCCTCGGGCTAGTCTGAGACCAAGAGCAAACCCATAATAATAAAAAAAAACAGGTAATCCATAAAATAATTATGTATTTTAATGGCACCCACACGCTCAGAATGTTTCCTGGAATACAATCAACCAGAGTCAAATAAAATATCACACAAATTTGTACCCGCGTCTCGGAGCACGGCAGCCTATCGCTCAGCCACCGCACTAGTCGTGTTAATAATTAAAGAAAAAAATAAAATCTTTTAAAATCGTTAGCGGGTCTGCGGTTAGATTTCTTAGTCTTATTTTAACCAGAACAGTTAGAAAGCATTAAGAACACATTTCCTATTGCACACAAGTGAAGCCAACATAGAATAGCTTCTAACTAAATACTGGGTCAGGCTTTTGCAGGTTACACATAACTACTAAAACTATTAAAAAACTTAAGCTACTTGGAAAAGCGTAATGACCTACAATTCACATCGTGAAACAATTTTTTCTCAAACAATTCCACATAGTAAAACATTTCATCCTTTACCTTTATGGAAGCCAAGCAGTGCAAATGTGATTCAATTACTAAGCTTCCGTTGTCTACCCGTCCATCAATTGTTCTCATGAACCGTAATAGAAAATTAAATAAAATTAAACTTAAGAAAAAAAAATAGGGTAAATCTTTTATTACAAGGGGACCCCAGACAAACTACATTTCAACAAAAAATTGTACTTACTATATTTCAAACAGTAAACTTTATTTCTCGCGAGCAAGAAGTATAAAATAAAGAGGTTAAATAAATTCTACAATTTAACGAAATAAGATTGCATTATTATAAAACAGGACATACTAGCCAATTTGCTAAAAAATTCTGACCAAAAGCCATAAAATCATTTGAAGGAAATAAATAAAAAAAAACAATAATGGCATCCACAATTATTTTGACATCAAGTGGCCAGTAAAAATCTAACAAGGAGATACGAAGTTACAAAGAAGATGCTTATCTAGTAAAAAGTCTTCATTACACAACAAGGAGTTTCAAATTGATAAAATAAATACATAAAATTAAATAGATTGTATAATAAACTATCATTTATTTTAATTGCTACAACCGAATTAGTAAATCGTAAATTAGTTTATTTAAATACGTTATTTATAAAATCGGATTTTAAAAAGTCATTGAATTTGAATTTTGATGGCTTGGTTCATTGTGTTACTGACACAGATAAAAAATCAATAGAAAAAAAATTTGAAAAAATAAAACAATTAAGTACCTAAGTTTATGGCAATTTTTTACGAAGCGTAGTAAAATTATGAGACACGACATTTTAAAAATGCGTTATTGCATTATTTTTTAGAATTTAACGCATTTAGTACTAATTAATTATATTAAGAAATAACTTTAAATATATTATTAAAGAATAAATGCAACGGTTTACGCAATTCTTCGGCATGTGATAATTAATGAGGTAGTTGTGGAATGACCAGAATAATATATGAAGGTTATTATAATAGTTATAAACTGTACCCTTTTTAGGTCCGGTTTGAATAAACCGGTCCAAACATCATTATTATCATCATTGATTAACGACATCAGCAAGAACAGTCCTAGACCTAAGCATTTTTTTTTGGATGAATAGACTTCAACTTCAACTTCAACTTTTACAATTATGGCAATCCACCGAATTTTCGGTGATTTCTGCCAATGTCCAGTTTGAAAATAATATTTTTTATTAGTGACAATTGTACGGTTATTAAATTATAGTGTGGAGATCATACACGTGTTCTTATAACCAAGAACACGAGATGACTCCGGATAGACTTCAATGTCATTTTAACAGATTGACAGCTGTCAATCTGTCAAAATGACATTGGGGTGGAGTACGAGATAATGAGCTATATCTACTGCAAAGACACAAACTCTGCACCAAACAATAATATTTAATATTTTAATGTTAAAGTAACATTAATAATTAATTGTTAAGTTATACGCAGTTATACGCCATAGGCTTGCAGACATAATGAGATATAATTCTAGCTTATGTAATTACTAGGCGAACACATGCGGTTTTGCCCGCGTAAAGTAATTTTGGTTACTGCTCTACACCCATGCATCGTAGCATGATCTTATGTGGACAGTATTATTTCTTAGTTTGGTTACAATTTACAAATAGGTTTTTTTTCAGTACGACTGATAGTTTTAAAGATTAACGTGTATAACAAAGAAATATTATTTCAGCATTATTGTATTATTTTTGGATTACGCAGTTATTTCGAGTTATTGAGTTCTGTTGTAGATTATGATTATAGTGGTTTAGATTTCCTGAAATATACGAAATAAATAATTTACTAAGGTCTTATTGGAACTGGGTTATTATTCGAATATCTCGGTTATAATTAAAATGAGGCTTATATTAAGGCAATGTCGAAATGAATATAGAAATAAAAATAATTTAGAGTTATTTACAGATAATTTGGATGAAATAATGCAAAACGATTCCATTATTAGAATATTAATTAATACGCAATAAAAATTAAAATAACTATGTAGTTTATAACCAAAAATTTCAAAAGTAAAAATTCGAAATAATTAAGAAATTTCGCCTACTTTTCACAACAATAGTTGTTTTAATTTTACCCAGTACCTACTTTCAATTAACATTCACAGACTTTATTTATTTAAGTAAGTATTAGCATGTTGATCGTGTTAATGGCTCCACTAATTCTCCGACACTTAAAATCCGATTAATATGCAAACTATGGCCTTAACACGTAATGTTTACATGTGATTCATTCATTGTTTGTAGGGTTGACACTCACGAAATAATAAATGTACATGATTAAAAACGTTTATGGTCGTTTTCAAACGTTATTCGGAACGAAATCAAACTCTATAGCGCACTCCAGTTAATCTAGAATAGGGATGTTGACTACATCAAAAGAATGACATTCTGTTTAGTCCGTCTGTTAGACAGTCCAAAAATACTGGACACATATTTTTTGCTTGATCAAATTAATAACAAAATACAAAGATAAAGAGCATGAAAGTTCCGGAGAGGGGGCTTGTGACGTCACTTCTGAGTAAAAATTATACAAAGGCGTGACGTTTCACGAAACTTCAACGCACTGTATTGTCGTCATTTTCTGTTTACGAGAAAAAAGAAAAAATACGAGTCCCAAATTTTTTGATTATCTAACTGACGGACTAATTACTTTTTTTTTGTCGTCTCGCCTATTAGTAGTATGTAGTTTGTATTGCAGTATCCATTATGAGTTATTGTTTCTTTTATTAGTGTTGTATTGTGTTATTATTATTAGTGTTATATTGTGTTTCTTAACGTGTTATGTGTCCTTAGTCCTCAGCTACCACATTAGTAAACTGTAATAGTAGTTTTAAGTTTGTAAATAAATAAAAAATAAATAAATAAAAGATCCTTAAGGTCGTCGGTCACATAATGTCCCAGATATTTGAACTGGTAAACTGGATTTAGTTCGTGAAGGCGTGACGTTTCACGAAACTTTAACGCACTGTATTGTCGTCATTTTTTGTTTACGAGAAAAAAGAAAAAATACGAGTCCCAAATTTTTTGATTATCTAACTGACGGACTAATTACTTTTTTTTTGTCATCTCGCCTATTATGAAATTTTGCAAGTCGTAAACATCATCAGGTATTTTGGTCCATAAAAAAAATATTTCGCGTCCAGATGTGCAACTATTCCTAACAGTTAGGTCACACATGCCCTAAACTAATACTAATTAATAAAAAAAAAACAGGATTACTAAAAAAAAATATTTTAACAAGATTTCTACATTACCAACTTCGCACCTAAGGAAAGCCAAAGTAAACCTAAGTAAATGATAAATTAATTTTATTTTTATTCGTCTCATTTTCAATTATTGTTTAAGAAGGCATTTTATTATATTTTACCGTTATCAATTTTGCACGGCAAAACTTATCTTGTAACTAAATTACGAACATAACACAACACACTAAAATTGACAACCCTATTCTACAAGTAAATCACTACACGAAATAATGGACTCGAATGCGCAGCACCATTTAAAAAAAAAGGCATTAGAGACGATAAACACATTCACACCAGTACATGTGGTAATAATACTGTTTTAATTTATATATGAACATCATTTGCATTAGTTTTGCATGACGGAGGCTTTAAGCGAGTGCCTCATGAGTTTAGCTACTATATTAAATTATTACTAGCTAAGTACGCGAAGGATGTAAGTAAAGTATTGCGGGTTCTGTATCAGTTAATGTAGAGTTTATCATAGTTGGTTTGTAAAATAAAAGTAAAAAATCTTGTTATTTTTGTATTTTGATAAAAATATAGAAAATTTGAACATAAATAAAACTTAACAACAAAATTCCAAAAAAAATCTGACCTCATACCTTTGTGCTCCATTACTTTAGGAAAAAGAAAACATAATATTGTCTTATTTTAATCAAAAGGCTGATTAAATATATTTTGGAAGAAACAAGAAGTTCCATTTCAAATAATGACGTTTCTAAATAAATTAGCATTCAAATTAAAAAAATTTAAGAAAATATGAAAAGGACAAATAAACTACTATAAATAATGTCAATCAAATTAATCTTTCACAGTCCCATTTTCGAATTTATCTACGTAGTAAAACTTTTTAATGTGTATTGCAGACTTTTTACTACGTTAACTCCTTTTTACAATTAACCTGCATTTTTTACTGGCCACTTGTCGTCAAAATAATTGTAGATGCCATAAGGAATTTCTTTTTATAATTTTTTTCTTTGAAATATGGCTTTTAATCACCGTTTTTCAAACAAATGAGGTAGTATTTTCTTTTGTAAAACAGTGCAACCTTTTTTCTCTCCTTAGTATATTTTGTTCAACGTCTTTTAATTTATTACTTTTTGCTGACGATAGATAACTGACGTAATTTTTTGCTATGGAAATTTGATTTTCTTTCAAAATTGGCTTTATACAGTTAAAGCCTAACAAGCAGATTTAAGAGATACCAAAAATATGTAAGAACGTAAATAATGAAATAGATTACTTATAGCAAACATAAAAATGTAGTTTCTGCTTTGATATTTATTAAGTAAGGTCAACTTTTGATTGATAAAATATTTTATTGTTAAAAATAAGAGTAATATTGCCGAGTCCTGAAACTGAGAGAAACCGAAAGCCATAGAAAAAAAACTAGTAGGTATTAGATCAATAAATTAACAACAACATTTCTTAATAACTTGCCACTAAGTCTCCAACTTATATTCAAAGTGTAATACAAACGTCACGTAATCCTTAAGTAATTCATTTCAATGCACTGACCATGAAAAAAAGCACTAAAAAGTTGAAACATGCATAACAGTACGATTATGCAGATATATTGCACACCTAACCCAATTCGCATGCTCACGCCAAAAATACGGAGACCACAACACTCTTATCACAACGGAATAAAGTTCAGATTACAATGGCAGTTAATAGCCAGATGTTTACCGTATATTGCTCCTCATTTGGTGTGAAATTGAAAAAAATACCCTTTTAAAATGTCGCTCATTGAATTACTTGTCTTGCTCAATGAGGGTTATTATCTTAATGTGCACTTTTTGTCCAGTTTGATGAATCACTACATATTTGGATGTCTTTTCGTTTTTAATGGAGATTGTCAAATGAATTACGAGAACGTACGACTTTTATCGGCCCGTACAACTTTTATCGTAATGTTCAATTACTGTGATCAATCCGAGTTACTGGTATCTGAATCTTCTTGTTTTTGTCTCCAATTTCTTTTAATTTGCTTTAACGTGTTTCGATGGCTTGATTTTCCCTATTCTTGAGCATCGGTTAACTCAGAGACTAAGCACAAAATCAGTGTTATACTTAAGCTGAATAGAGCTGAATAAGTATGCGTAGTTCGTTAAGGTCTACGTCTTACCTCACACGTACGATATTATCGGTCGATAATGCGAAGCGATTCCGGGTACACAACTGCGTTATTATCGTGGAAGAATTATCGCAGCAATCTGTTACTACATAGCCGGCCTTATACATAAAGTACTAAAAACAGATATCGCAATAACGCATGCGATAATATCTACCGATGATAACGGACCTGTGAGGTAGAGGATTACAAAGGACGAAGGACATCTTGCGACCCACCGCAATAATGACAGTACCTATTTTGTAGATAGATTATACTGCAATGTATCATATGGCAACATTTTATCAATATTGCAAGATCTTAAAGATCCCGTCATCTATAATTTTATTATAGAACATTAATTCAGAGCTATAATTGGGCAACGTTTCTTAAATTGCTCATTGTTTAAAGTTGAAAATGTCAGGATTTTTGCTTTTGTAACTTGTCATTTAAACATAACATTCTGACATAAGCTTTGTAATCTTTACAATAGATGGTATTGTGGTAGAATTTTGGTTTGTCTTTATTTCACTTAACTGACCTCGCGGTTTTGCTTGCGTCTTTGGTAACTTGTGCGCTCCAGTTAGTCGTGGAGTATTTTGTATAGAGTCTGTTATTCTTCTTAAAGGTGGATAATGGATATTACATACAGAAATTATTTTTCAAATAAGTTGTTCCAACTATTTATCCAAGAAAACACAGTCTCTTCGGTGTTATGGAATGGTATGGCGGGCTCGTTTCCGCAACTCCGCGTCAAGACGCGGTTTTTGCGTGTTTTCTCTTCAGTGTTAAAAGACTAGTAGATAAAGATGTTTTTTTTTCAAATATATCTATTGTGCCTTTCAATTATATTCCATGGGATAGTCGTATTCCAGATTCAAAAATCTATTTACGACTAAAAATCCTCACCACATTCACATAAAGTCGCTAGTTTAATTATGTTGTATTTTTAAAGAAACGCCCCATAAACTTTATAGGGATCACTTCTGAAACATGGCCTACCTACCAAAAAGAACCAACAACCAACCAAAACGCGTAACAATTTTACAAAAAATAATACAGTCGAATTCCGAACCTCCTCCTTTTTGAAGTCAGTTGAAAAAAACAAGTGAATGAGTTGATTACACTGATACCTTTAACGGATAGAGGTCAGACAATGTCAGTGACGTCAAAAGGTCATTCCGAATGAACCAATCGTGCACCTGATAATTAATATACGAGATTTGAAGTCGCTTATATCATTCAGTCAGAGATGCGTGACTTATTAATTTATTCCATGAATGAGATCGTTATTACTTTAAAGTAGGGTTTTTTGGGAAGTGGAAAATCATCAAATGACTGCTCCTATCCTGGGGACTACAGATATAGTCTGGGACCCGGGAAAGGACATAGGATAGTTTTCATCCCGGAAATCCCCCGGGAACGGGAATTAATCCACGCGGACGAAGTCGCGGGCAAAAGCTAGTTTACTATAAGTCAACAGAAGGCCAACATCCTTACAAAATCTACCAACATTACAACGCTAGGGGTCTAGTTTTACCTAAGTATTCTAGTCTGAATTGTGAGAGATGATAGCACTAGAGCACTTCAAGTTAAGCAATATATAACTCGTTGTTAAAGGTTAAACTGAATTAAAAAAAAAAAGTTACGACAGTTACTAAATTCAAATCTATATATGTTTGACATTATCTCTTGTCGATCTTTTTTTATAACTCTGGGCAGTGTTTTAACCTTTATCGACCAAGCGACAGCCGGCTGTCGTACTGCTATTGTCTTTCTATTGTGTCTCGAATCACAAGTGTTCGGAGGTTTAAGTAATAAATGTCAATGGTGTTTTCTGCATTCTAGACTAACATAATAAAAACGTAGAGTAAGGTTTTTTTTTAATTTTGCATGCGTGAAAATCTATGACAGAAACACCACACTAAGGTACAGTGTCATACACTTTGTTTTGTGCTATATGTACAGTTAGTGTCACATACATCTTTATATATATAATTCTTCTGTGAGTGTATAAGTCACTGAACTTCTCTCAAACGACTGGACCGATTTTGATGAAATTTTTTGTGTGTGTTCAAGGGGATCTGGGAATGGTTTAGATTCACAAATCAACCCGGCATATGGCGCTGATTGCTTGAAAAAGCATGTGTTCTCGAAAACGGCCCTAACGATTTCGCTGAAATTTGATATGTGGGGGTTTTCGGGGACGAGAAATCGATCTACATATGCAAGACAACGTCTGTTGGGTCCGCTAGTTTATTATATAAATATTATATTTAGCTGATAGTACATTAAAATAAAATGTACTAGCAGGCAGATAATTACGAGTTTATCCAGTGATTACTAATCAAATCGATTACAAACTCCATTTTGAAAACAATTAAAATTGTCTAGCAATTGACACAGTGTATTAAATCAGAATAAAAATGTAATAATTTTTGTATCAGCGCTTGTAACGCCCTCTATGCTATTTGGGGCATAATGAGTTTCGTAATTATAATGATTCAGTATCAAATTATTGTAAGCCTTGCGTTTATGAGCGGTTGTGTGGTGCGAGGTACAAGCGAGAGCGATTTTATTAACAAAATAATTACGCATTTAACCTTTCGACGACCAACCGACAGCCGGTTGTCGGGCTGCTATTGTCTATCTGTTGTGTCTCGAATCATGTGTGTTCAAAGGATTAACTATACTACATTTGAAGGTTTTTTTTTTGTTTTGTTTTTTTTTTCATTTAAAGTTGACCCTGACAGGAAAGGTGGAAGGAGGCCTAGAGGTAGGAGCCTAATTCGCTGGTCGGGCCAGATACGTGCTACCTTAAATATTTGGGTCCGTGATTCTATTCATTCAAATCTATCAAAGAGTTTACGACCCTGTATGGAGGATAATATATCCTTTTTTCATACCAATCTGTATCATACAACATGAATACGAGATGGAGGAATATGTTTTTAAGCAAAGTCGGCCAAGTTAGATTAACTTGGTTACCGTACAGCATGGCAAGTGCTGTTCAAGAAGCTCATAGCCGAATTTTCATTAATTCAATACGTTTTCGTTTATCTTTGCTTTGCTATTCCCATCAAATAACTCTAATGATTACTCGACAAGGAAAAAGTTAACAGTAGTCATTTCATTTGACAAAAATATCATGCTTAAAACACATAATACAATCTAAAATAAACAAAAACAAATCCCTCGCTTTTTTGGCAAGAACATTTAAGATCAGTTGAAAGTCTTTAGTTCTTTACTTGGCTGACAGCTTAACTCAACTTCAAACGACAGTTTTCTTTTCTGTCGCTACCACAGGCCGCTGCAGTCTTAGCAGAGTGGTCGTAGCCGCCGTTTGAAGGTTAGTGGCACACTTGACTATACGCCACCACTCTTCAAATTAGCCTTTCTGTTGCATTCGAGTTTCTTTTATCACGGCTTTATTTAGGTTGGCCCAACGCATAGGTCCACGTTGTCTTTGACCAATTAATTCTTTATCCACAAGCTGCTGTTATAAGCTGTCCCAAGATATTTATTATCACGCATCGACAGAATACCCCACTTTCCAGCATCCTCTTAAAACTTGTACCACGTCACTACAGCTGGACGTCCGTACGTTTTGCTCCACATACGTAATGTGGACATCTTACTGCGACATTGCGTCACGGCATTTTTCTCAACGCGAAGGTAATGTTAGGAAATGCGTACTGTATTACTTTGTGGTGTAATTGATCATGAGAAGGCATTAATTGTACCTGCATAACTTAGAGGTCTTGTTAGAAATGATTATTGCAATGTTACTGTCAACATTTGAATGATTCTGGTGGGGCGACTATGGTGACGGAGCGATTTGCTCTGCAGAATGTATGAAAGCACAGACTAGTTATCACCTGCGGTTTCACCCGCATAATCTGTTCCCGTAGAACATAGCGTGATTTTATTTAACCTACCTCTATAAATGGGCAATGTCAAAATATAACTTCGCAGATCAGGCCAGTAGTTTTTAAGATTAGCGCGTTCAACTTAAATATTTTTTCACCTCCACACCTCCTTCTTATAAATAACTAGCTTCTGCCCGCGGCTTCGCTCGCGTTAGAAAGAGACAAAAAGTAGCCTATGTTACTCTCCATCCCTTCAACTATCTCCACTTAAAAAATCACGCTCCGTTTTGCCGTGAAAGAAAGACAAACAGACAGACAGACACACTTTCCCATTTATAATATTAGTATGGATGTTCTTTAAATTACATAAATGCTTAATTTCAAAATAATTCTAAACGTAATCCAAAATCAAATTTATTGTTTCTTATCACTTTGTAATTAAGTTATTCGACGGGAAACACAAGATTGGTATTAATGTCTTTTTCCTATCTATAAAAAAACTAAATCTGATAAAAAAAAACATTTATAATATTTACCGTATTTACGTATTAAGTTAAATTAAATAGCGTTTCACATTTAACACTGGTTTAGTAAATTTACGCGCAGAAAATCATTTTGCCTTTTGCAATTCGCGCATCATAAAAATTAATTATTTATTTGCATAACGCTAACTAATCCATTTTTTTAACATTAATTTGCTAATGTCAATTTTAACATGTATATTTCGTTAATTTGATTTTCAAATATAAGCCTAGTCGGTTGTAATCTGAATACATTTGAATAGAAACTAGCTTTTATCCTGGGCTTCGCCCGCGTGACTGTCAATATACTATTAAACCCTATTCTACCGCTTTAAGCCTGGTATTCATGGTAAACATTTGTTTAGCAACTGTTGATCAACTGATGTTGTCGCTCGCCGAGCGTCAACTCTGCAGTATGGCGTGATCAACAGCGCAACACAAGTGTTGCCCGTAATATGATGACAGCAACTCGTCAACATGTTTATGCAATCATGTTGCTAAACAAAATGTTTACCATGAAGACGAGGCTTTATTGTTAAAATTTCCAATATACCTTATTTAGTAGTTATTTACTCTTTGCAAAGAAGAAAGCTTGCAAGTTTCATGTCTCTAGGAGCAGCGGTTTGGGCTGTGTGTTAATATATCAACAGCCAGTTTACCATTTTATTTAAATAGATAGATAGATAGATGAATGAATATATTAATAGTTGCGTGGGAACAAATGCGGTGAAATATTCTCAATACTATAATTGGAACAAAATAGAGCATTGTTTTAATAAGTTGGAATGTGGCTTTAGAATCTACTGGTCCAAAATATCTATAAAGTGACAGAATTAGGTCTCTTACAAAACATGTGACGCTAGGCTGTAACCATATAGGGTAGATTGCGATGTCACTATACATTCTAGAGATAAACCTATAGATATGGCTTTAACTTCTACAAAACAGTATGAAGAAAATATCTGTCAGAACCTGGTATGTTCGCTATTTTCAGTGACAGTTATCGATTGAAATAAGCTTGATATTTAAGTGCATACTGTTCGGCTGCCATGTTTTGTCTCAAGACAGTAACTTTTTTGCAGTTAGGGGCTTTAAAAATTATACTAAAATAAGGGGACTGTTACTAAGCTGGCATTCAATCCGTTTTTTTAATATTGTAAATGTGAAAGTTACTCTGTCTGTCTGTCTGTCGGTCTGTCTGTCCGTCTCTTCTTCACGACTAAACCACTAAACCGATATGAATGAACCGACCCGAGAAAGGACATAGGATAGTTTTCATCCCGGAAATCCCCTGGGAACGCGGACGAAGTCGCGGGCAAAAGCTAGTATAATATGAGACTATCAAAGGCACTTAGCACATAACTGAAACCACCACAATTTCCTACCGCAAAAACTTAGGGAGATAACATTATATCAGACCCAATTTCGAACATAAAAAGCTTCGGCCGGGATCCGCAACTACAACCACTAAACCACCATGAACATAATGGGAACACAGTAACATTGAAATATACTAAGCACGTTAAACGTAAGTTACATTACAAATGTGAAATTGGACATAACTTGCACAAACTCATACGTGTCGGGTCAAACGGCATATAATTTAAACCAACGATATAATTATAATACAGAAACATAAATCCTCAAGTTGATTGTATCTTGGTGCAATTGCAATTTGTGAAATGTTTTGTCACAGTATTGGCTTCAAGAAGATATGTATATTAAGCCGTGATTGGTGAGTCGTGGGACATATTGGCGCTAATTCTCTTGTACACAAACTTCACTAAATTTAAGTTAAGTGCATCTCTCTCTTTCCATTTCTTAAAGAAAAGGTCAGTTGTATCAAATGAATCTTACATTTTAGTTTAATCCTGTCAAATTAGACAGCGCCTGACGAAAATT
This sequence comes from Athetis lepigone, assembly GCA_033675125.1. Lineage (NCBI taxonomy): Eukaryota > Metazoa > Arthropoda > Insecta > Lepidoptera > Noctuidae > Athetis > Athetis lepigone. The sequence continues at coordinate 766,682 of CM066226.1, read as the reverse complement.
GACGTATAATTTGACGCCATGTTTTTAAATCGCGTCTAAATTATCTATGGAGTGTCTAAATTTGACAGGACTTAACTAATATTTTATCTTCTATCCTTTTCTTAAGAAAGAGATGCATTTAGAGATGCACTTAAATTTGGTGAAGTTTGTGTACAAGAGAATCGGCACCATTGAAGGAGATTTTAGTATGCGATTCACATTACAATTAAAATAAAAGCAAAAGCTGAATTTTTTAGTAAATACTCGTATATCATGATAAAATAAATAAATTGTTGACAGGTGTGCTTGATAGCCATCGAAAGGAGAACGTCTACCTCACTCTCTTATGTAATTGAACCGATGATAATTCGAATTTCTTTACGATTTATATTGTTTTGTTATCCATACTAAAATTATAAATGCGAAAGTAACTCTGTCTGTCTGTCTCTTCTTCACGCCTAAACAACTGAAACGATTTGAATGAAATTTGGTACGTAAATTAAAAAAAAAGAACCAATAAAAAAAGGTAAATGACATGGACAAAAAAGTACATTTCATGTACACATACTTAGTAAATACACTGTTAAATAAAAATAGAAAAATGAATTACTACGTAGTTTTTAGCCTCTCTGAACCTGTCTGTTTTTATTTCAAAATATTAAGTAATTCAAGGCGAATTCAAAATATCGTTTGTCAAGTTCCGCCATAATGGACCATAGAGAAAGATAAATATGGCAAAAAACGTTTCAAACCACGTGCACAACTTGTAGAAAATGTGTAATATGGTCGACAAATACATTATATATTAGCAATATTTTATTTATACGTAATTGTATTCATTGGTATTTGTTGCATTTTTAAAATGCTTTTATCATAATAATATATTTTAATGAGTTTTTATCAAATTCACCCAAACAAAGTTTTAAAACGGAACGAGTTCAAGTACTGGTTTAACACACTTTGTGTTTTTTTTTTCTGTCAGCTGTCAATATATATATATATGTCAAATTGTCAATATTGCAGACAATAATATGTGATTGCAGATTCAACGACCTATTTGTGTTTGTGTTTTGCGATTATTTTCAGATATTTTTCAACCTCGCGTATCTTGACGGACCTTCTACCACACGATTACCTTGCTAATAATACTGGACCCTGATTTGGTTTGCGTTTTGGATCTGTGTTGTGTATTACTATGATGTGCATCAACTGTGGAATAACCATACAAAGGCTGCAAGACAGACAGATCAAACACGACTTTGCGTTGGTGAACTTAAAAATTAAACTGAATATAGTGTCGGAATGGAATGAAACATTTTTTTTATCAATTAAAACGATTTTGGTGAACCTATGACTCGGTCAACACTAACTCAGCGCTGTAATGTATATTTAGTTATCTAGGTTAGGTAATAATGTAATAAAATATTTTAATTTATTTTCTGTAAAAAATAAATAATTATTTACACTCTTTTGCCTTATTTCGTGTTTTCCTTATACAATAAACAGTTTTAATCAATAATTATTTTAAGTATATTTGAACAACCCATAATAAAGATAAAATAAATTCTAAAATGCTTTGTTATTATTGTCATCATCATCATCATCAGCCGGACGCCGTCCACCGCAGAACTTAGGCCTCCTTTTAAACCGCAACGCAGAACAACAATTCGCCACTTGCATGTTGTGTAGGACCGACGGGTCCACCTAGTGGTAGGCCCGCCTACGTTGCGCCTTCCGGTCCGTGGTCGCCACTCGAGAACTTTTCTTCCCCCTCGGTTTTCAGTTCTACGAGTGGTGTGGCCTGCCCATTGCCACTTCAACTTGCAAATCTTACTAACTATGTGACTCTAAACTCCGAAAGTAGCTTTTTCCATTGCACGTTCAGTGTCTCTTAGTCTCTCTAAAAGGCCAAGGCCAGAAGACAAAAACAACGTTTCAGAGCTATATGCCACCACTGGCTGGTTGCACAATCATGTTATTATTGTCAGATTTTAATAAATATTATATATTTACATTTTTCAATAATTATCTTACATATTTCAATAATTATCAGCGCCTTATAGTTTTTATTAGCAAATCCATATTCTATGCACTTATTGCTAGCAACCCGACTAAAGGTTTATTGAAACTGTTTACCTCTAGTTTGTTGTAATGACAAGTTCATTATGTGTTTTATTTATTGCAATTTAACATACCAATATTAACGAAAATAAAACACCAAAAATCATTGGTGTACATTGAATTCGATAACTATGCCGACGCCTATACAGGAATTGGCCATGTCCTTTGTCGGGCTGATATTGTCTTTCTGTTGTCTCAAATCACGTGTGTTCGAAGGATTGATAACATTTTCAAAATTACCCAGCCTGAATACACAATTACACAAACGTCACAAATTTTTCTTTTCGTCTTTTTTTTCTTAACCACTGGACAATAAGTCAATTATAATTACAGCCTGTTGTAATACAAGTTAATATGCGGAACGTGGCCAGGAGTTCTAAAGGTGGATGGTGACCAATAGGCTGACAGCTACCAGCCTCGACTTGACAAATATGGTAGAAGCAACTGCTGCAGAGTGCAGTCTAGGTATCTATCTACTGAGGGCTTCATGTTATTAGAAGTCGTAGTTAATAAAGATATTTTTGAGACTAGATGTTTTTCTTCTATAAATAACTATTCTCTGAAGTCATCCAAATCTATTTGACACCATAAAACGGCCAGATATAAAATCTAGACAATAAACATACCTTCTGAACCACTAATTACGTGATGCCTAGACCACTAGTATTATTTTTTCAGTATTTTTTACCAAAAACAACTATTGTTCTTTGCAAACGAACATGCTATCAACACCAACCTCACAAAAATATTAAACACATTCATCATGTACTCAACACTTACCAACAATAACGCAACTGATCTTGATATAATTAAAAAAGTACATAATCCTAATAAAAATAAGACAGTTTGTAAGAACAATAAGGACCTTGAAATGACAATCGCTCCACGAAAACCATTCGGTGGGAAGCGTTTGCGAAATAACACTTAAGAATCGCTTTGGTCTACGGTGTTGACGCACTGGGAAAAAAACGCTGCGGTTTGAACGCTGCGGTTGAAACGCCGCGGTTGGAACGCTGCGTTTAAGTTCATATAACCAACTAATTTTGTAAGTCTTGACGAACGAGTTTCAGGTGCAGCAATTAAATGAACGTTAATAACAGTATTATATTTGGTATTAGTTTTGGTAGTAATTTATCGAAGACTGACTTTAATGAGAAGTAACTTGCTCAGACAAGTTTAACAGTTGCATAAAATCGTTGCAATAATAAACAAGTGAGCTACTGCTTAATCGTTCGGAATTTTAGAGAGAGTCAACAAAAATAAAAAATAAACATAAATACTTAAAAAAAAATGAAATAAAAAAGGTAATGTTTTAGCATATAAAAAACTCTTTTTGCATAAGATATAAAATGCGACAAGAAATCCATCCATTTTATAGTGTAAAGATTGCACTTGAGTTTCATCGCCAGAAGTTCATATGGCACCCAAGTTCCCAGTGATCGAACCATTATGGCGAGCGAATTGCAAAACATTGATATTATAGTCCCCAATATTTCGGAGTCATACATGACAGGAAATAACTAAGGAATTAATTATAAAATAACAGCACATCTAAGCACAAATCTTTATCTACAGTACCAAGACAAAATACTTCCGAAATAATACAACTACGAAACTATAAATTCTTATCTTTTAAACGAATATTAGCCCTGGGAACCCTGTAACTGCCCATTTAAGAGCATAATGACACCATAGAGTTAGGTAAGGTTCACACACTTTTGAATAATGTGCTTATTATCATTAGGAATACTGCTATGCTATCGTATCTGCAATAAATTTAAGATAACAAAACGTTATGGTCTACTGTTCTGAATATGAACATATAAATTCTGAACTGATCGGAGTGATGCATATGTGATGCATATCCCGAACTTATGATGTAAGGTTTTCAGAAAAACATTTAGGGATTATCATCATCACCCTACCATTTTCCATAGATATAGGTCGATATTACTATTTTAATTTAGCTTCAAAATTCTCCATATTGTCTTCATCAACAGCACGAGTTCCATCTGATTGCTTCTGTGTCAGCCTCGTCCAGACCCTACCCACACTAACAACAACATTTTCTTCAAAGTTATCTTGTCACCCCTTTTTTTATTCGGGGTGGAATTTCCTTATGGACGTCCTCCATCCATCGAAGGGTTAGTCAGACTCTTACTGACTAGAATCAACCCCGGTGTTCATTCTCCCACCTACGCATCTTGTCACCCCACCCATCCATCTTTATTCCTTTCACCGCGTGTTACTATTACGAAGTGGATCTTTTTAACAAACCTATGCTACGGAAGACCTTGGCAGAAATTGTTCTAATCAGAATGCGAAGCAGGTCCATTCTCGATTCTAGTTATGTCATCAGTATAAGTTCTGTTTGATTTGCTATCTATTGAAGTGACATTCAATTTACTTGGGATAACTGATTTTAGCTCGGTTTTTAAGACACATTTTTTTTAAGAGTAAGTACGCAGGTTCTGTTTGAGAATAAGCCTTTGCCCTACAGTGGGACAATAATAGGTTAGTATTATAAAGGAGTTACTGGGGCATTACAAAAATGAAAGAAGAAAGAAATTTAAATATTTATTTGGCACACGTAGACACACACAGTGGAGAAAAAAACGATAGTAAACAAAAATAACACGGCGTGTCTCGTTTTGCCAGTAGTAACTGCTTTTTAAAAGAAGAAACTTTTAATATACTTCATATAAGTACAAAAACAAGACAAGGCAAGAGGTTGACTATTTTTTTAAAGGGACGTTACAGAAGACTGTGAAAAGGGAAACATTTGCTTTTCAATGGACCACAACAAACAATCGAAGTATACACATTTTCAAATCTAATCACGTAAATGATGTCAATCGTACAAACTTGCGGCATAATCAAGTAATAGACATACTTATTTAACAGTAAATGAGAAGGGCCAGCTGTTTTGAATATTTCGCGCAAACAAACAGACAAATTTAAGCTAATCACGTGCTTAGCGTTACATATAAGTATGTGGAATGGAGTTTATGTACATTTTATACAGAATGGACTATTCATAAAAGATTGTAATCAATAGTTTAAATTTTTAGAGCCTTTAGATCTATTTTAAATTTAGCGTATCTGAAAATTTAGGAAAAAAACCTCATGAGACTAATAGTATGACATAGATAATTCCTAAAACCTGATTTATTTATATTTGCTAATATGCAAGGTCACAAAATATTATCCTTTGCTGATATGCTAAAGAAGCCTTAAAATGTCACTATTTTTTGACATTAAAACGCCGCGAGTTTCACGCCTAGTACGAAATGTCGAAGTATTACGAAAGCTTTATCGCAGTCTATCTATCGATAATAGAGCAAACGGTCTAGAGTCCCACGAAGCACATGCTGTGCTATTATTGTTATGCTACTCGGAGAAATGTCTATTAACTACTAACACTTTGACTAAAAATATTATTATGTAATAATATATTTATTTGCTTGCCTTCATAATCCTTCTGCTGAGCAAAAACCTCCGCAAAGTCCTTCGCGCATCTACTCGTATTAGTCCTTTTTTTGGGATGGGCAATCATCAAATGATTCCTCCCGTTCTGGGGCGGAGCGGAAGGGAGTGTCAGTCTTCTACTGACTAAAACCAACCCATGTTCCTTCTTAGTCCTTTGTGTCCGGAGCTGCGGTATCTCTTTTGAACAAACCGAACCCAGGCAGACTCGTGTTAGGCCTCGTGGTACGTATTTAGGTCATCTTGCCACCACCACAAAACCACCAATGGTATTAGGACGCCGGGGTTGCGAAATGTTTTTTTTAGTCAGTAAAAGTCTGACACGCCCTCTCGCCGCACCCAAGACGGGAGCAGTCATTTGATGATTTCCCACTCCCCAAAAAATGGTATTAGGACTTTTATTGATACCGAATATCTAAGAAATATTCGTTTTTAGAATAAAATATTTATATTTTACCATAGCTGGAAATGGTAAAATAAAATAAAAATAATTAAAAAAATGGGCCAGTTGTAGTTATGATAACCGTTGTCAAACATTTACCTTCTACATTATTTTTACTTTAAAAGTCTCTATATCTAAAAATAAAGAATCCGGTAGTTAATCATGCAATTTCCTGATTGCATTCATTTAAATAGGTTTTTTGTGTAAATTAATGGGACATACATAAAGTAGCGGTTTATTTGGCGTGAAATTATTTTCTGTTTACCCTTGTCGCTAGGTGCTATGGCCGTGAACTTCTGTTAATGCAGATAGTGTTTTGTAAACACGATGTTTTCTTCTTGATATGAAAAAAATTATTTTTGAGTGTAATTGCAAAATTTAAAAAACAGGCACTTACAAATTGTAAAAAAATGCATAATAAAAATAAACGGTGTGTCGACACACCGTTTATTTTTTATTTTCTAGTTTTTCGGGTTTTATTTTCTAAAAATCGTACTTTGCTGCATCGAAAGGCTGGCTCCATCTATTAATGGCTCCAATTTCCAAACGTTTAAAATTGCAGCAATGGAGAGTTCTAGAGTAACTATATTATTATTTTTTACCTTTGAAGATTCCAAAAAGCATGATCCTGTTACGAAAAAAAATAACATCTTAAAGCTAGAAAAATTAGGGAAACCCCCCGTGCTTAGAGATTAAGTCGGTCGATTCTGCAGAAATACTCCTCAGTGAATTTAGATGACGTGAGGTATAAAACTGCTATCCCACCAGCAATGTCATTTTAACAAAATCTTCTACGTGACCTGTGTTAACGATTGACATCACACCTTAACTTTACTCAATCAATAGCAGTACAAGTGAATGCGAAATCTCACTTCATTTCCAACAATAAAAAATCACATGACCTGACCGAACCCTTCCGTTCCAGTTTAAGCTGGTTTACAAAGTTCATACTACTGTGACCTCTGACAAAGAGCATAAAATAATTCAGAATATAAACCGGTTATTTTACGGGTGTTCTTGTGGAACAGGTCAGGTTACGTAACCAACCTGACTGGGTGTGACGGGTGACGCCATGGTCGCGTCAGTAAAGGGCACGGACCTTATAGTGTGACGTTTGTCACATAACGGAGTCAGGCGATCGTCACGTCTTTTTAGGCTTGCGAAGATCGTTAAAGTTGAAAAGCGTATAGGGTTATTGACTATGTGATAATAACAAGGCAGTGAAGGACTAAGACTGCTAAAGGTTTTTGTTGTATTAATACTGCTAATATTATAAATGTGATTTGTTTTCACTTTTTAACAAAAATACAAAACACAACACACTACAACATCCCATAATATTATTTAATTCAGTAAAGGAGAATTGGCAGTTGTAGTTTAATACCAAGGAATGCTATCACATACTGATCCGATTACAAAAAAAAATAAAAATAAAGTACAGCCCTCTTACAAACTAAGAAATAATTTCTACGTGAACTTCACCTATATATTGTTATGTGAAAGAACAATATTATCTGTGTATTACCGTAATTACAAACACAATTAAAAGTTTATTCTTCCACCGGTCCAACTGTGACAGTTTAACGAATTAATAGTGTAATAAAATTAATTATTAGATATTAAATATTTATAGTTAAGTAAACAGAAAATTACTCTCGTCTTAAACACTACGTTGAAATTAATAAAACCATAGTCAGAATACAACGTATTAAATAGAGAAACTTGAATGGAGTGGCCTTGAGTTCATTTAAATTAATAGCATCCTCACTAATATATGATGCAATCGTACTGCAGTTTTTTATAATTGATTAATGGACGTAATTAATGTATGTGGATTTGTTTTAAGGCTATACGGGATATATAGCCTTATTATACACGCTTATGTATTAAATCCGAAAGTAATCAATGTTAATCTTCTTGTAAAGAAAACGCGCAACTAATCGTTAATCATTCGTTGTTATTACTAATGATTAAAAGTACTTATTAAGTATTACGAGGTTTTTATAATAAAGCGAAGTTATCTTGGAAGAGTTCATTTCTGTTGCATCCGTTTATTAAACAACTGAAAGCATAATACCGGACTGTAATGGTCCCACTACAGCGCAAAGACCTCTTCTCATACAGAGAAGGCCTTTTTATGTCCTATTGTTTAAATTGAAAACATAAACACAATATTGGTGAGTTGTGGATCCATCTTTCGTAATAATAGTATGATTATATTTATTTTAAATGCTTCCTTATTAAGGTATTGTTGGGGTAAAGATGGAGGATCCAGCCCGAAGGTAACAAGAAGGTGGTTGGTCCACATCCTGGGCTCAGGGTAAAGAAGATTGGACGGGACAAGTAGAGGCATTTGCCATGCCCTAGGACAACACAAACTAAAAATAAAATAATTCGTCATTAAACTTATTTAATTGCAAAGAAAATACTTACATGTTAGTATTTTGAATTCATTTGACAAAAATTGTAGAGTTTTCAATACGAAGTTTAAAACAAAAAGTGCCCGCCGCCATTCAATGTCACATTTCTGAAGATCCTAGCACAGATAACATCGCAGGAACAAGATGGAAAGATACATTACAACAAACCTACGTAAACTACGCGATAAACATAACTTCCGTTGGTAAAACAAAGGTTTACGAAATTCACACACTAATTCAAAATATAAGAAAGAACAACGTCAGGGACGCATAAACGTCAAAATATAAATAATTTATGTTTGTGAAAAAAAATATTTCGAAAATTGATAAGGTAATATAAAGACAAGGATTATGCTTAACGTGATTGGCTGACAAGATGTCATTGAAAGATGAATCATTTTAAATTTCTGAATCCATAAAATGTTAAATTACGAAACCTAACAGTTTAGTCATGCTTAAGTTTTGGAAGATATGGCATTGTTAATCCCTGAATAAATAATGCATGTCGTATATCTTAAATACAAGGTAAGGATACTGAATGAAAAGTATTTGCGAAATATTTTCTCGCGTCATCAAAATTTCATCACGGTTTTTGACGTTAATATGGGTTTTACAACATCACGTTACGATCCACGAGAGCAGATCAGTATACATATAAGACTTATATTATTAACGCAAGTAAAACACACACACACACACAGAAATACACAGACAGAATTGAATATATATAGAATGAATCTCTATTTTTCTTGGTCACGCCATAATTTAAGAACGACTCAACTGTTTTTATTCAACTTCTTAACGTTTTCTAACAATTTGGAGAAATATCATGGAATTAAAAATAAAAACAAATTTACGACTATTTTAACTTCTAAGGATGCGGACAGCTAGTATAATAAAGAGTATACTAAATTAGATTCTGACATTAGTAAGAGCGGCTTCACACAAGCGTTTTTCCAGCGTAGGCGTCAGTGCAAGGGTAAATGAATAAGCTGCGTTAGCGCCGCAGGTGCGCGACGCGTGCACCGCGTTACTACGTAGTACAACGCAACTGTGTGACGTCTGCGCCGCGTTAGCGCAGCGTTCAATTGACTCCGGAGGAGACGCCGCGACAACGCGACGACTGCGCCGCGATAACGCGGCGTCTGCGCTGCACATACGTTTATCGAACGCCTACGCTGGACAAACGCTAGTGTGAAGGCGCTCTAATCTATATATATAAAACGCTTCCGTTACTGAGTGACTGACTGACTGATGGACAACGCACAGCCGAAACTACTGGTCGTAGAGAGCTGAAATTTGGCATGTGTGTTTGTTGGGGGATGTAGGCGCCCACTAAGAGAGGATTTTTGGGAATTCCCCCCCACGGGGGAGAAAAGGGGGAAAAATAGTATTGTTTTATTTCTTTATGGATTCACCTAAAACTTTGTATGTAGGTTCCACCAGTGATGCGGCTAAGTACTGAGAGAGGATTTTTGGAATTTCCCCCCCATGGGGGAGAAAAGGGGTTAAAGAGATTTTTTTTATTTCTTTATGGATTCACTTAAAACTTTGTATCTAGGTTACACCAGTGATGCATCTGAGCATTGAGAGAGGATTTTTGGAATTTCCCCCCCACGGGGAGAAAAGGCTGGTAAATTGAATGTTTTATTTCTTTATGGATTCACTTAAACTTTGTATCTAGGTTCCATCAGTGATGTAACTGAGCACAGAGAGAAGATTTTTGGAAATCCTTCCAAGGGGTAATTTGTTTTTTTTTTATTTCTTTATGGATTCACTTAAAACTTTGTATGTTGGTTCCACCATTTAAGCAAGTGAGCAGAAAGGATTTTTGTGTTCTGTCACCAGACTATATACCATGCACCAGGATAGTCGGATACTTATCTGTTGCCGCAATAACGACATCCTCAGCCTACAAGTGCCCACAAACTGTAGACAAGTCAATTCTACAGTTTCTAAAATGAATATTGAAGGATGACTGGTGATCGATACTGATGCCAAAAATGCAATCAGTAAATTTTTTGTCTCTCTGTCTGTCTGTATGTGCACGCATGGGTGTGAAAAACTACTGAAGGAATTTTAAATAAACTTGGTACGATTATAATCAGGTTATAGGCTATATATCACTAAGACACATAGGAGCCGAGCAGTAATGAAAAGTGTGACAAAATGGTTGAAGTTACGCAAAAATTATGTACTAAAGAATTGTTTCTTAAAACGTACTAAGAAAAAGTCCGCGAAAGCATATGTCTAATATCAATAATCCACTCACTATAACCATTTTTATGGCAATGAAATTAGTCTTAAAATAATGCATGATTTGTCAGGGGATTTTCATTAATATAGTAAATCCATATACCTAAATACGTTATGCAATACAATACAAGTTTTAAGTTTTGTACAAAATTGCCGTTTACTTAATTTAATTACAATAAATATAATTAGAATTATCACAGAATTTTAAAATGACTCCGCAGCAATATAATGATGATACATACGAGCAGTAAGTAGCAAGGCTGGCCGATGGCTTTGCAAGATATTCGTAGCTTATATATCAGAATAACACATAATATTGTGCTACATAACATTGCACCATGAGCCACGGGAGCCGATCAGTAACCAAAAATAACTGCGCTGCCGCGGTTAATTGCAGCGCGATGCACCTCAGCTCCGGAGGGATCTTATAGTGGAATGAAGACTGCGACTGTCGCAATCCAGTGGTGGGCACGTCTCTTTGAGGAGTGGCTGGCGAGGCGCCACAGCGCTCTTACATATCGCCGAAAACAGATCCTTACCAGACCGGACATTTCGGAAGGTTCCTGTGTCGGATTCGGGCGGAAGCGACTCCGGGTGTCACCACTGCAGCAAGGGTTGCCTAGAGGACATGGTGGAGCATACGGTGGTGGTATGCCCCACTCGGGTGGGCCACCGCCGTGTTCTTGCAGAGGATATCGGCGGGGGTGACTGAATGGGAAGCTGTCGCCTTCTTCTGCCAAGCAGTCATGCTGGAGGAGGAGGCCGCGGCGCACGTGTGACACCGTCACGCCTCACGCCTCGGACAGTAACCCAGGCGGCCACCGTAGGCGCGGGACTGCGGACGGCGAGCAATGCGTAGCTCGCCGCCCGATAAGAACTAGGTTCGTGTGCATTGGTTGCGGATTAATTCTAATGGTTACCGCTGCCCCGGAACATAAAGGGCCATCAGTTTGACACTCCCTTCCGCCCCGCCCAGGGTGGGAAAAGTCGTTTGATGTACATATAATAGTATACTCACAGACTGATACCAACGCTTTGTTGATATTTTACAATAACTAACTAGAGACATGAAACTTGGAGGGGTTATTCTATGTGAAGAGTAAGCATAAGCCACTAAGGTTTTTTTATCAATTCAACCCCTACAGGGTTAAAATAGTGTTGCGGAATATTTATAATAGTTACCGTGACCCCCGAATAAAGGGCAATCGAAGGATGGGTTTTAGTCAGTAAAAGTCTGACACGCCCTCCTGCCCAGTCCAGGATGGGAGAAGTCATTTGATGATTTCTCACTTCCAAAAAATAGGGTTAAAATAGTGGATAGAAGTTCGACATCCACGCGGGCGAAGCCGCGGGCAAAAGCTAGTTCTGTCATAAAACGCAACGATTGTTTATAATCAACACGACTACACAAATTCTTTAGTTGATCAAAATCGAGAATTATATTTATTATGCGAACCATCCCACTTAAATCATTTTTGGTATCTATCATAATAATATGGATTCTATGTAAATCTAAAAAAATATGATTGCTGTTTACCTTGACATAGAAAGCTTTGTTAAATTTTTGAACATTAAGAGTAATATGAATTATTATATTATTATGTATTATATTTTTTGCTCTCTTTTTGCAACGTGATTCTTCAGAGTCATTCAGGGTCTATATTGCTACTGTCTGTATAGATATTACTTCAGATTTTATAATCAGTGTCTAAATTGTTGAAGCTATTTTGCATTAGATAACATGACTTGATCAACAACTGTTGTTTCAGTAAGTGAAAGTACAATAACAACAATTTTATTATAGGATTGTTATAACTACGTACAAGTAGGTCTTCGTGATTATAACACTGAAAATATAGTTAGAAGGTTTTAGTACTTAGTAGTTTTAGAGGTATTTGTCAGGCAATTGGAAAAATCTTGCAAGAATTGATTACTTGGAAAACATTGGGAAGTATAAATAACGAATTTATTTAATCTTATAATAATTAAAATAAATACCCTGGGACAACTTAACCCAAACTAAGAGCTTTTACCATGATTACTGGCAACTGATAAATACAAACTTTTATAATTTATAAATACATTTAAATAACAGATTAATTACACAACACACAATCGTGCTCATCATGCAGTTCGTCCTGGGAATCGAACCCACAACCTCCAGCTTAACAGTCAGGTCACTAACCACTAGACCAACAGACCCGGTCTACCTATTATTAACCTTTTAACGTTCAAGCGACGGCCGGCTGTCGCACTGCTTTTGTCTGTCTATTGTGTCACAAATCACGTGTGTACGAAGGATTAATGCAAAAATGAATCTGTCTTTTAGATGCAAAGCTCTAAATATGCAAAGTTCTAAATAATTACGAAAGGATATTCTAGAAATGGAACACGAAAACACGGATATGCATTTGTTTATCATACCGCACAAGTGGCTTGTAAACTAAAACGATTCTGAGCGTAGGCGACAAGCATTTGAGCAAGCACCCGTAGACACTATCATTTCACCCGTTGTAAACATAGATTTAAGAAGAAAGGCACTAACGTTACGTGTTACGCTAATTTTAAGGTTAGCTAACAATAGTCGTTTAACGTTTTAGATTTTAAAGGAATGGGGATACATTTTGTGATTTAAAGTCAGCCGACTTTAAATGTATGAAGATTCAGGGAGCAAAGTCTAATGACTTTAAATGTATGAAGATTCAGGGAGCAAATCACAAAATGTATCGGTCTACCACAACACCACCCGACTACTGTGGCAGGAGAAGTCATGTATGTACTGAACTCTTGTGATATCTATGGAAACATCACCTACCCAATCCCATTTTAGCAAACATTCATTCAATCAGAAAATGGACGAGGGCCACTGATCACAGATCTCCTCTAAGACTTTCCAAATGATTTGGTCGTGCGGAATTAATTTTTTATTCTGGCTTTCAAGAGTTGCATAGGTCAGAAAGCTAAAAACATCGCTTGCGCTGCTTTCAGCTCTTGTCTCATGATACTTAGAGTCCACACAACTCTCTCCCTCTCCTAAGTCTAAGTCAAACATGTTTTGGTTAACCCGTTTATATCTGTATTTATATTTTGTAAACAGTCATAACATGATTCTCTTTTCTTGTTGCATCCACTCTATCAATCTTATCTTTGGCTTTGCACCTAAAGTTAGATTTAAAACTCTGTCTCATCTGAATAAATCCAATATTTAAAATTAGCATAATACTTCTCTAAAGGAATGATGACACGTCCTCTTAGATTCCGTGATCCACGCTGCTGTTGCAGCCACCAACTAACAACCATCTGATCGATGTCGCGATCGACTTCAAGATAACTATTACTCATTTACTTACTTAACGCGAGGTTTACGTGCTAAAGCTCTTGTTTAAGTACCTGTAAATATGCGTTTTAACGGTATCTTGATTGGTAATTATCATGACGAGGTATAAAAATTAAGTAAAACGCTTGTGTGAGGTGTACCAATTACATTATCAATATTGATTTTTGCCGATGATTGTGTTATTGCGTATTTTACTTTACAAAAACTTTTATTACTGCTCCTAATATAATGAATGTTAACAACTGAAACTTTGGAAGAGATGATCACAATCTGCTCTGTTGGACTAAGAGTTGCAAGTGTGACTGCTGGGCGTAGAGTGCTGGATTAGATTCTTGATTAGGGCAAAATATCATTGGATATTTTTAATTGGGACGTTATGATCGCAGTTGAGGGAAGTTTAGAATTTGGTGTCGCCACACCGCATTGCTACGGAAAGCTAGCAGTTGGTCCCAGCTGTCATACGAAGATCTTTATTATTTGTTGCGAATAGATACTATTGAAAACCTTTTAAGCAATTACCAACGGGTGTAACTGGGTCTAATAGGAAGTCGCTCCTAGTAAACATTGATATTCAACTACATATTATTAGAATGAAAGATGACCCCATAAAGTCATAGTTTGAAAATCTAACCTAGCCAAGGTTAAATGATGATTTAGTAAACTGGATTGCACTAAAGGAAGACAATGAACTAACAAAAAAAACTGATAGCACGAAACTACAAATATATGCAAATGTAACTGTAATTGTATGTAACTGATATGCATGTTTTGTATGCGTAAACATGTAATATGAGCCGTTACAAAAGGAGTCGATTGTTCAGGGACTTTTCACATACAACATCCATCCATCCATCTAACCTCACAAAGTATTGCTTTTATTTATACAATAGTAAGTAGAAAGAGACATCTTATTTCTTTAAAACATTGCTGGAATGTTCTTTTGGGGACTATCTTTCAATACTGTTTCCCACTAAACTGCAAAGCAGAATTAACTGTGGTGACTAAGGGTAATTCAAGTACCGAAGCTACGCGATTTCGAATTAGATATTCTGATTCTAAAGTTCACTAGATCTGCAATAACTTTCCAAAGTAATATAAATGGAATACTAATACTTGAAGAACTGAATGAGTGAATGCCACCTGTGGTCATAATTGTTTTTCTTGTGTATGTATGTTGATGTCACAACATGCCCTTCACCCAGCTCTGATTAATGCCCTCAAGGACGTTGCTTTAAAGCAAAACTTTTGCTAACCTATTCCTTCGCTACTTGAATTATTAAGATTCATACATGAAGACGTACATTGTTTTATTTTTTTTAATACCTGTGTGAGCTTTTTATTTCAGAAATCTTAATTACTAAGACTACACTTTCAAAGCAATCCCTGGTACGCTAATTAGTCGTTGAAATATTTTTGCAATTAAACGGAATGTGTTAAACGATCTCTATCTTTCGTAATTAAACACCCTCTTAAAACTAACATTAGTGCCTCACATGTTATTATCTAAATTAAATTACCGACTAAACACATCATTAAGGCATACATCTAATTAACAAAAAATAAAGAAATTATCCAATAAACGTCCAAGGATAACACTTAACAACTTGTTGTAACAGACGAGAACACATAAAACAACGGAGTAGAACACACTAAACTACAACACACTAACCGAACATGAACACAGCAACCTTGAGGCCTTACAAAGGAAAAGCATTCACAGATCGGCATTAGATGATTACGTTAATTATATTTAAATTATATCATTGCTAGCGAACCGGTTGCCACGAATCTCGGCGTAGACAGATATAGAGCATTTCGGCTCGCTCGATTCCGAACCCCCTCAAAAGCGAAAGTGTAACATGGTCCTATAGAGCGCCGCCATTTTTTTTTCTTCGCTCGGCCGCTCTTACCGCATATATATAGCGAAGCAACGAACGATCACGCATCATTCGCATTCAGGACTTCGCTGACTTCAGTGCAACCTACTAGTGCAGCATCATGAGGCACATGGTGTGTTCGAACTTTACAATACTCAACATTACAAAAATTAATAAGTGACAGTGCAAATAATAATTATAAGCCCGCAGGGTTGTGACAGTGCCTGGATATGCAAAACCCCCTTGTTCCACTTTAGACATTTACGCAACGAGGAAGTTGCGTACTCAGTGTGTAGTTGTTGATGTTAACTCGACCACTCATTAAAACAACGAGCCTCGAAGCATATTTGCACCAGATAATTAGTCAACTGCGATAATAACTTTCGATTCTATTCTTACAATCACATTCGTTCCAGTTTTCGGTACTAATCTTTGCCTTTTTGTTAACAGCTCGTGGCCGCCAGTCTGGTGGCTCTCTTGGCCTTCGCTTACGCAGAAGAAGCCAAGACAGCAGAAAAAGAAGTGGCAGTGACCGACAACAAGGAAGCTGCGGCGGACGACAAGAAGCACGAGAAGAGAGGAGTGTACGACATCGGGCTCGGCTACGGACACGGCGGTGGTCACGGATTCGGCGGTTTTGAGGGTGGCTTCGGAGGTAGCTTTGGCGGTGGTTACGAAGGCGGTTACGGCGGAGGTTACGGTGGACATGACACCCACTCCCACAAAACCATCACTGTGGTCAAGAAAGTCCCTGTTCCCTACCCCGTAGAGAAACACATCCCCTACCCAGTGGAGAAGAAAGTGCACGTGCCCGTCAAGGTGCACGTTCCCCAACCCTACCCCGTCGTCAAGCACGTTCCTTACACAGTCAAGGAGATCGTGAAGGTACCCGTACATGTTCCTCAACCCTACCCAGTGGAGAAGAAGGTGCCCTACCCCGTCCATGTGCCAGTAGACAGGCCTTACCCCGTCAAGGTATACGTACCTCAGCCCTACCCCGTTGAGAAGAAGATCCCCGTCCCTGTCAAGGTTCATGTTCCCGCTCCTTACCCAGTAGAGAAGAAAGTACCCTACCCCGTAAAGGTACCCGTACATGTGCCCGCACCCTACCCCGTGTACAAGGAAGTGCCCTACCCTGTCAAGGTTCCCGTCGACAGGCCTTACCCTGTGCATATTCCCAAGCCTGTGCCTTACCCAGTTGAGAAGCACGTGCCCTACCCAGTAGAAAAACCCGTCCCCTACCCCGTGAAGGTCCCCGTTGACAGGCCTTACCCCGTTCATGTTGAGAAACCCGTGCCCTACCCCGTTAAGGTGCCCGTGCCAGCGCCCTACCCCGTTGAGAAACACATCCCCTACCCCGTGGAGAAGCCCGTGCCTTACCCCGTGAAGGTGCCCGTCGACAGGCCCTACCCCGTCCACATCGAGAAACACGTGCCAGTCCACATCGAGAAGCCCGTGCCTTACCCAGTGAAAGTACCAGTCTCCGTAGTTGTCGGTCACGGACACGGCCACGAATATGGTCATCATGATAGCTACTAAGGCTGCAGGGAGCAAATTACGTCTGAATGTGATACATAAATATAAGCTTAGCACTAATACGAACGGGGGACGTGAAATACCCCGGCTATGGATAGTGGTCGTGTTACCAGATCCAAGGAACTTGTATTCCACGACCCGCGATCAACGCACTGAACTAAATACTCTATTAGTTTACTTTTTTTGTTATTTTTTTTTTAATCGGTTGAAGTTACGTTTGAGTTTATGTACCTGTTATATTAAGACGAAAAAATGATGTTTTTGAATTTCCCTTAATTTTTGAATGAACGAACTGATTGTGAAAATAAATGGCCAAGCCAATTATGATAATTATGTCCGTTGTTTTAATTCGTCCATTGTCCCTGTGTAATTGGGTGTGACGTTATGGGTCTGTAAGTAAATTTTACGAAATGCGAAATAATATGACCTAGATAGAAGCATCGCAAGCGGATAGCCGCTAGTTACGCGGGTGACGAAACCTGCTATATTTTCACTCTTGACAATATACATGCGGTACGAATCTTTGTTTTGCGTAATACGCCGCTATATTACGCGCGCAATCTCACACTATTACAATTAACTGCAATGTAGTATTACTATTTATTAGCGCACAGCAATCAATAACACAGAAACCTGTTTGAACAATCGTGGTAGAACCTCTGCGATCATAACTTCATTGCATAAAATTACCAATTCGTTGAGCATCCATTTGTCAAATTGCAGATTGATTACTAACTTAACGCTGATCTTGCTAAATCAGTATTAGGTACTTGATTTACAACGCATGTTTTATGAGCATTAAGTGTTGCAAAATGTCATTACATGTGGTTGTTTGCCGGCAACATGACTGCGACAAAATGTACGCTCACTTGACATTGCGAAAATATAAGTCTCATTTTGCGTAAGCTTTGTTTTAAACGTTCGAAAACAACTCCTTTTGTATCAATATGAGTACTCTTACGATGCGATTGTGAAATATCTTTGGTTCAATTAGCCTTTCAGTTTTGGTAAATGGCAATAAAAACATTAAATGTCGTGATGAAATGGAAAACTGTGCTGAGGAACATTTCTCATCCCGGTCACGTAGGAGTAATTTTAAGTGGAATAACTGACTACTTATCGCACTTGTGTGGCATATAATTCTTGTTGACGATACGGTGTGCATTTTCACAGTATTTAAGACTATGTTAAGTAGCTTATGCACAAGATGAAATTGTCGGGAAATCTTTACGTAAGGAAATGTCGCAAACAACATAATGTCGTGTGAATTCTTGTGCATAGTTCCTTCTAGGTAATTCAATAAGTGAGTAGAAGTGCTCTATTATATTCTCAATGGTTACATGTACGATAATACTTAGAACTTAGCTAACATAACTTGGTTAAGCAATGGTTTTGAGGAACAAAAGTTTTAATTGAATTAATTTCCATCGGTATACAAATAAGGTATACTATAAATCAATAAGTTTTAATATATAACTAATAATAACTAAAAGTCTAAAAATAAAATAATTTCAAAATGGATGTGTTGAACTTTTCTAATAGAGATACAATTTGTTGAAAGCAGACTAAATGAATAATTAATTGTGATTTTATTATCTGTTATATTGGTCGTAACCCTGAAGCTATTAGCTTTAAATAACTATTAAATTAATATTCCTTTCAACATGTATAATAATATGGGTCCAATACTTATATCTTAATTTAATTAAGATAACGTAAGATTGATCCAAATTATCTAATTCTTTGATTAAAACAACGCTTGCATGTTGTTTTAATTTTATTATGCAATTTTATGCAACTTTATTTTTGATTACGATGTTTTATTAGCTAATACAGTCGTTTTATAAACAGTAAAGATTATTTTTTACTACTATCATAAAACTATGTTTGTTTTTTTTAGTTTGAGGAGTCGTGTTGGCCCAGTGAATAAGGCACCCGCCTCTCGTGTAAAAGGTTGTGGGTTCGAATCCGGGCAAGTACCAATGTGACTTTTTCAATTCATATGTACTTTCTAAAGTTTATTTTAGACATCACTGACATCCCGTGCCTCGGAAAGCACGTAAAGCCGTTGGTCCCGGTTGTTATTCGTAGAACTGGTATACCGCCGTTTACCCGAATTTTATTTGCCCTAATTTCATTTGCCATAATAGTCAACAGCCATAATATCATACGACATAATACTCATTTGCCCTACTCTTATTTGCCATAATAGTCACGTGCCAGAATCATTGTTTCCCATAAAGTCACTTACCATAACATCATTTGCCATAATCATTGTAAGCCATAATTATCACATGTCCTAATTATCACATGCCATAATTATGATATGCCATAACATAATTTGCCATCGACATCAGGTGTATAACGGTTGTTTATATCAAGAGAAATTGGATGCAATTGGGACTTTAGGGCACCCCGACTCGGACAGGTTAGGTTAGAAGGGGATGGCGGGGTCGTGTGAGCGAGCGAAGCGAGCGAATAGACCCCGCCATCCCCTTCGTGGTTATTTTTTTATAAACCACACAGAAGTAGGAGCCCCGCGAAGCGGGGCTCCGTCGACCTAGCCCACCATCAACCATGCACAGAAAAAAAAACCATTACGGGGCTTAAATATTTGTCTAATACTTGTTATGCCATTTAAATATTATGCCATTTAAATATTATGTCTAATAATTATTATGGCACATAAAATTATGGCAAACAATACTTATGGCATTCGTATCTTATGGTATCTAAAATTCGGGCAATTAAAAGTATGTCATATGTCTTTTAGGGCAAATGAAACATTCGGGCAAATGAAATTCGGGTAAATGAAATTCGGGAAAATGATGATTATGGCATATAATCTTCGGGCAAACAATAGACAACCCGTAGAACTTTGACAGTCGTTACGGGTCAGCCAAAAAGTCTGACCAGTCTAACCAAGAGGTATCGTGTCGTCCAGTTACTGGGTTGTGGAGGTCTGATAGGCGCTTTACGTAAAACACTGGTATCCAGCTGAATCCGGTTAGGCTGGAAACCAATCCCAACATAGTTGAGAAAAGGCTAGGGAGATGATGATGTTTTTTTTAGTTTAAAACTACGGGTCTGATTTGAAAAAATCGTTTTTCATTATACCTATAATCCGTACTAGCTTTTGCCCACGGCTTCGCTCGCATTAAAAAGAGACAAAAAGTAGCCTATGTTACTCTCCATCCCTTCAACTATCTCCACTTAAAAAATCACGTCAATTCGTCGCTCCATTTTGCCGTGAAAGAAAGACAAACATACAGACAGACAGACACACTTTCCCATTTATAATATTATAGTATGGACAATAAAAAAGGTTATTAGACTACGATATATATTTGTAGTACGAATGCGAAGCAATATCTAAACATTTAAATGTCAATTTCTTAGTATATGCAAAATATATTGCATTGTATCTCGTATCCTCAGCTCAGGTGTCAAGTTTTTATCTAACGTTGCATCTTCGTATTATTAAACTCTGTTATTTATTGTTATATTATTACAACTCTAACTTTCTAATTATTATAAAGACCTTATTTCAAATATCCACGTTTCATAGTTTGTTTTAGTTTAGAATAGTAATTTGTTCAATAATATAACTTAGAGCCATTACTGAGTCCATAAACTTGGCTAACAAGTAAATATTTATTGGAGAGAATAAGTAACTGACATTATAAACCTTACATAGTTGAATATTGGAACCATATTTATTTATAACAATAACAAAACGTTCCTTAATCTTCCGACAAACAAGCGACAGCTGGCTGCCGCGTTGCTATTGTCTATCTATTGTGTTTTGAATCAAGTGTGTTCAAAGTATATATCATATTGCAGCTCCTTCATGATATTTTATTGACTCCTTTTGTGATATCTGTCTGTGTGTTTTGTGAAAGACATGCTGAATACTCGCTGATATGAGGCAACGGCATTAATCATTCCTGACATTTAATCTTTTGACATATTACACATCCTTATTAACAAGCTTTATTCGAAATTATGATTATACGTTTATGTTAATGAGTACGTAGAATTAGAAAGGAATAAGTGTTAGAAGAGAATTAAGAAGACGTAGTCTTTAAGACTCTGGAGTCCTGAGACGGGGGGGGGGGGCAGACCACGAAGGAGACAGGGGACGAACTGGACGGATTATTGCCCAATTGGAAGGAAGAAGCAAAACATCGTGAAAAGAATAGAAGGAAGTCTATGCCCAGGAGTGAGACAGAACAGGCTAACAAAAAAGTATTTAATGGGATAAAGAGATACCTATTCTAGGTAGAAGAAGCTAATTTAAAAGACCAGTACCAGGTACAGACTTCATTTAAGTGATTAGTAATAGAAGAGTTTCTTGTAAAGGAGTTTATCTAACGATGTACTAACTTCATACTTAATCAGGAACATGTGTAAGATCCATAATCTAACATAGTTAGCGTATTTTGATTTAATAAACTTCGCAAATGCAAATTGATGTGAATGCAGATATGATTGCTGGTCGTTACTAATTAACAACCAATAACATACGAAAGTCAAATTTATTAGAGAAGATTAGAGAAGATTTGAGCAAATTGTAAAATGGTTCCAGGTTCCCAGAGTTAAAAATACTCACACACAATACAGTATACAATATTATTGCCCACACAACCAAAACAGTTCAAATTGTATAATTATGAAAACTTGGACGTTAAGTTGAGTACGTAATAATCTTTTTGCAGGTAGGGTTATTAACCTTAGCCTTTTCATAATGTCGATAGTCCACACCATATATGATTTATTGCGGGAAGGGCATTAAGATGTTTCAGATTTTATAACAGAAGCAATCCATGATCCATGCTCAAGACAAAAAGCCTCGCAGAAAATATGTAGCTTTAAATTTGTCCCTGAATAGTCTAGATCCGATCTATTTTGCTCTTTTGCTGTCCTCTTACTATGCATTTACAACATATACGGACGCTTGACCGGTTTCATTTAAGGTGCATAAGAGACATTCTCAAAATCAAATGGTCGGACCGGATTAGAAATACCGAAGTTCTACGACGCGCAAATGTCTACGGCTTAGAAGCGTACCTGATTCGGCGTCAGCTCCGATGGTGTGGACATGTTTTACGAATGGATGACGATAGGGTGGCCAAACGTATCTTCTTTTCTGAACTCCAGAACGGCAAGCGGAAACAAGGCGGCCAGTTCTTACGCTTCAAGGATGTGCAGAAAAGACACATGAAAAGGTGCAATATTGATCCCAAGAAATGGGAGGAAAAGGCCATTTGCCGCCCTGATTGGAGGTGCCTGGTGAGGAATGCGGTTTATGGTTTCGAGGGGCAAAGGTGGTCCGAATTGGATGCGAAGCGTGATGTCCTTAAGGCTAGACCACCAGCAGCCATGTTGTATAACTATGTCGACGGTGTCCTCACGTGCAGCCGATGCGCGCGCACATTTACTAATAAGATAGGATACTGTAGCCATCAAAGGGCGCACAAGAGAACTGACCACCTTGGCTCTTCTGCAAGTGATGATCGGTAGTAGTCACCATAGCCGAAATCGGCTGGGAAGTATATACTATGCATTTATTCGAAGGCCGATCGAGGATCGTTTGCAAGATGCCATTTGAGATAAAAATCCTAATCCTACGGTCCTGGTCTCATTCTTTTTGCAATAAAGAAAACTATAACAAATTTTTTTGCCCAAAATACGCTGACTATGTCAATGCCACAATTTGGAACTTGCACACTGACAAATATCCTTGAATTTATTTACTAACCTTCAGAGACAAATTCAAACGTTACAGATTTAATTTAATAAAAATCAAGGTTCAACTACTTTTCCGAAATTGTTTCGAAAACATCCTCACCTTGACAGAGCTTGTTTGGGATTGATTTGATTTATAATTTTGCAATTTAAGCAAACAAGAACAAGACGTTAATATTTTTTATGAAGATGTTAAAAAGATACAAGCAATTTAAAGACTTATTCTGAGCTACATTCGGTGTATGATAATTCACTCGTGTATACGATAATCAAGTAGGTTTCAAATATCATTTTCCTGACCTTGATCAATATTATTTCACTTAGAGGCGGTGCTACTACATCTTATTAATTCCACCTTCAACCGTCACGCTATTATGGGCTTTTTTATCTTACATATCAATCACATAAAGCACGTATTTTTGAAAAAGGTTAAATGTCAAATAATACCAGCTTATTATTGACCCACTGTAGAGAGAGCACGAGCATTCATTTCCACGCTTACTCAAGATATTCAATACTCATTATAAGACCGGCTGGCTTATTACCTATGAAACAGCAATCAGCAATATTTGCGCAGTGATCGCGCGATCATCGCGATTAATCGCTTAACGTAAAAAAAAATCGTATTATGTATAAATCGATTGCTAATCGCTCGCTGATTGTTCTAATGCACTTATTGTTACGATAACGATAAAGTAGCAATCGCTGGAACTAATTAAATATCACCTTTAACAAAAATACCTAGACTTTGCTCTTAAAAACCATACTTATTACGAAACCACCAAACGAAAAATGCATGTTTTAGTTAACTGATTGCTCCACAAAGGCAGCACTATCGCTAGATTGCTGTCGCATTGCTATTGCTGATACGTAATACGAATTGACGTTTGAGAAGCAATTTTTGCGCGATTATTGCGCAATTATCGCAATCGCTCGGCTTCTGCAAGATACGTAATCCCGGTGCGGGTTCGTTGATGTCTTTCCTTCAGCGATGTCAAGATAAACTTTAACTACATAAGTACATAATGTCAAATATTTCGTCAGACAGTTTCTTTCATTATAACAATTACTTCAAGGAATTTGTAGTAATTCTCATACATATCACGCATTTGAAGGTCGCAGATACAATTACCTGTTGCAGCAATACTTAATTTAGGAATTAATGACAACTTGTGTTTGCTGACCGTCAACAATTTTCGTAATAATGGCAATATTCGCCTTATCATCCGTTTATGAGCGGTCTTACAAATATATGGACTACTTGAGCTAGTAAAAATGTATGTAAGCTCCAATTTTCTCAAAGTAAGTTTTTAGCATCGTTATATGTATTTAAATTTTAAAATACACGTGGTTCGAGACGCAATAAGAGGACAATAGGCGGACAACCGGCTGTCGCTTGGGCTTTGAAAGGTTAAATATTAGTCTAATAATTAGGGTTAAAAAAACTGTAATTTTTCTCTATTTCGAAATTCTTTTATAAACTTTTTAATATCCATACTAATATTATAAATAAGAAAGTCTGTCTGTCTGTCTGTATGTTTGTTTCACGGCAAAACGAAGCGACAAATTGACGTGATTTTTTAAGTGGAGATAGTTGAAGGGATGGAGAGTAACATAGGCTACTTTTGTCTCTTTCTAATGCAATGTAATGTAATGCGAGCGAAGCCGCGGGCAAAAGCTAGTTATAAATAAAAGCATAACAATGCTTTTTCTTACCATATACGTCTAAAGAGATCATGTTAAGATCTTATTTAAATAAGTGTAAGTGTTTTCTTCCAAACAGAAGAAACTAAAATATTAATACTAAAATATTTCAAGCCATTCCATTAAAAATTCAGAACGTTGAACAAACTCATAACCCAGTGCGGCCACATCGGCCAGCTGATTATGAAACGGAACGTACTCGTAAACTAGTTGTCTATGGACAATCAGATAGCCCCTTATTGGGCTGTGTGCCAATGCTTAGCCGACATATATCTGCAATCATGTGTGGCTCCTATTACAGAGCTAGGGTGCACCAAACTAACCAACATGGAATTAAACCTGAGAACACACGTGATTCGAAAGACAATAGCAGCGCGACAGCCGGCTGTCGCTTGGTCGTTGAAAGGAACGAAGCTGCTGGTTTGATTTTAAAAACGATTTGGCCTCCGGCAACTAATGTAGGCATTATCTGAGATAATCATAGACTGTATTCAAAACGATCAGGCAATATTTTTTTTTTGGTGAGTGGGAAGACATCAAATGTCTGCTCCCGTCCTGGGTGCGGCGGGAGGGCGTGTCAGACTTTTACTGACTAGAACCCACTCATGTTCCTTCGGTTGTCCTTTATGTTCCAGGGTCACGGTAACTATTATAAACATTCCACGTGATTCGAGACACAATAGAAAGACAATAGCAGCGCGACAGCCGGCTGGCGCTTGGTCGTCGAAAGGTTAATAAATATTGTACTATCGACAAAATTGAACTATGTCCCATTTCGACGACAAATCGTTTGAAATAATCGAATATCAATTGATCGACCACTATAACGCTATAACCACTAAGCTACTGGTTTGATTTTGAAAACGGTTTTTATGGTTTGACCTCGGGCAACCAATGTAGAAATTATCTGAGATAATCATAGGCTGAAATGAAAAGGAATCTGCCATTGATGTTATTCCGCAACCAAATGGTAACAGCCAAAATCAAAATCTCTTAGAAAATTTTATTTTGTTCAAGAATTCAAAGCCCAGGTACCGAAGGGCTGGCTTTTGTGTAACAGGTTACCGTTGTTTATTAATATTTTAATGTTAAGCGTATCGAGTACATTAAACCTTCGAACACATGTAATTCGAGACACAATAGAAAGACAATAGCAGCGCGACAGCCGGCTGTTCATTCAAAGGGTTAATGAATATTGTACTTACACCTTCATTATTACATCTTTTGCAGTCTTGTGTAGCTCGTTAAAGTCAGTATCCTTACGCTGACTTTAAACACCTGAGTAAAGCTTAAGTACCCCACGATATTATCCAATATTTATACCTACCTTTATAGCTGGATAATTAAGCCGTTGCTCACATTCAAAACATTCCAGTTATCAGAAACCTTAATACTAGTATTTCTAGATATTTTATAGATCGAATGCGTCGCTTCTCAAGAATTTATTCGTTACCTAATCATAATATCTGTGTTATGCATTACTTTCTTTTTAGTGTCGTAAAAGGTATCACAAGGGAATGCCGTCGAATTAATTGTAAAGAACTTGATATAATCCCAATGAGGTCACGAGGGGAATTTGTTGTGGAGCTGTTCCTCATAGTCTGAGTACTGATATTTGTTAACTGAGCAAAATTTACATAAGTATGTTTATATCCCCTGATGGTACCTGATTGCAGCTTAGCATTATTGGGGAGGACAATGAAGAGGCCTGGAATAATAATATTACTTGGGACAACTCACACACGGTCATCTAATCCTATACTAAGAAGAGAATATGCAGAGAATGGGTAATGAATGGCGGCCATTTAAACAATGTTAAAAAAAAAACTCAATAAACTTCTAAAAATCAACCCTAAAAATCATTTTTCAGAACTCATCATTTCATAAACATTAATCAGAAATTAAAGACTTACAATTTCTAGTAACACCCAATAGCTAACAACCAAACCTTAAACAAAAACAAACGCCAACGAACCTCATTCACGCCTTTACCAAACAAAAGCGAGAGTAAACCCAAGGTCAAGATCACGTCACGACTCATTGAGACGAGGCGCGACGATAGCGAAAGTTACGTCATAACGGAACGCAATGGTTCCGACGATAGCGAAAGTTACGTCATAACGGAACGCAATGGTTCCGATGCGCACGACTGCGCCGACCGTGTTTTTGAGGAAAAACCTGATACACGATATGTGATTGGTGGATCAAATGTAATGTTAGGTATACTTGATATTGGTTTCAAGTTTATGTAAGTATTGTGTGTAAGTGGTGATATAATTTGCGTTGGAGCTGTTTGCCTTCGAACACACGTTGTTCGAGACACAATAGTAAGACAACAGCAGCGCGACCGCCGGTTGTCGCTTGGTCGACGAAAGGTTAATTGAATTTTAGAATTTACAGTGATTTCTTTGAATTTACTTCTGTCTTATTGAGTTAACAGTGGTGATGATTCTCTTGTTTATAAACTAAACTAAATTTAAATTATGTACATCTCTTTCTTTCCTTTTGATTAAGAAAATACCAGAAGATAAAATTTGTTTAGTCCTGTCAAATTAGCCAGCGCCTGAGAAAAATTTACGTATTTTAGTGGCCATGTTCGCATCGCATCTAAAATATCTATGGAATTTCTTAATTTGAGAGGACTACATATTATCTTCTGTCCTTTTCTTAGTGAAATGGAAAGAAAAGGATGTACTGAACTTAAAGGTTTGGTTTGTGGACAAGGGAATCGGTATGGATGTCTCAATGATTTAATTCATCCCGCTAGCGCATGCTTTTGTCTATTACATTACTGTCTAACAATAAACTTAAATACAATAGAAACTAATCAACATTTAATATCGACATTAAAACAATAATTTTGGCAAAGCTCAACGCAACCGAAAATTACTATAGTTGCACAGGTCATAAAGCCACATTGACCTAGTATGACGTCATGTTACAAAATTCCGATAACGTGAACAAAAGACATCAACGTCGTTAACATCTACGAAACTTGCTGCAATAAAACAAAGATCTGTTGAAAACATTTAGATAGTATTTATCTATACACTAAAATGGTGAATTGACTGACTGAATGACTGATTGTTGGTATATCAACGCATAGCCCAAACTGGTTCTAGGCCCGTATTAATAGACGTCACTCAATTTTGAGACGCTCTCAAGTTTATTGCTGTCCTTATTTTTTCCCTTTAGAATGACGAGAACAGCAAGAGACTTGAGAGCGTCTCAGAGTTGAGAGATGTCTATTAATACGGGCCCTAGAGACATGAAATTTGGAGGATATGATCTTTGTAAAAAGTAGGTAAGGTAGGTAGGTAGGATTTTTGAAAATTTCAGCCCTAAAGAGGTTATTTAGGGTATTCAATTTTGGACGTACACGCGGGTAAAGTTGAAGAAAGCTAGTTCCATTTAAGATTTATCAGATGTCAATTTTGTTCCACGGATAAAAGACTTAATCCGTACTAATATTATAAATGCGAAAGTAACTCTGTCTGTCTGTCTGTCGGTCTGTCTGTCTGTCTGTCTGTCTGTCTGTCTGTCTTTTCTTCACGCCTAAACCACTGAACCGATTTGAATGAAATTTGGTACAGATATAGTCTGGGACCCGAGAAAGGACATAGGATAGTTTTCATCCCGGAAATCCCCCGGGAACGGGAATTATTACTCCACGCGGACGAAGTCGCGGGCAAAAGCTAGTAATAAATAAGATTTAACATTTTGTAAATTCACCCTAAAAGGTAATTCTGAGATTGAGTTTGAGATTAGAACAGGACCGTTCACAAACGTTGGTAGATTTGACTTTATGATCTTAAGGCCAAAGCTCTCCTATCTGGTTCCAAATAGCTGTATCTACTAAGACAAAAGTCAGCCATATTGCGTATAAATACAGCTAAACCGTCAAACTTAACTCTTTCTTTGAGGGAGGGGCCTAATATGTTTTTGTAATGTGCAAATTGTATTTGTTGTGAAGCCTCTATTAAGTTTGCATCGGACTGTACTTATCAGGAACGATTGGTTAGTGCATATTATGGATTTCTAGAACTTCAGATTTCAATTTTATTTAGCCTAAACTGCTGATCCTAAAGATACACAAATAAAACTTGGAGGGGTGTGTTCTTTGAGTAAGTTTCAAAGAAGTAAAATATGGGAAGTGAGTTTGACATTCACGCGGGCAAAGCTGCATAAAAAGATGGTTTTATATATAAAATAATTACTTTAAGTGTTAAATAGTTCCATATTAAAAGTGAATGTAAATAATACAATTGTAGAAAATATCCATACTGTCCATACTAACTATGAATGCGAAAGTAACTCTGTCTCTCTGTCTGTTACGCTTTCACGGCTAAACCACTGAACCGACGTTGATGAAATTTGGTGCGAAGTAAGCTAGAGCCCTTAGGAATATGTAAACGTCTTGAATAAGTTGAGTCGAGTGCAAAACCTAGGTTCAATATAGGATTTTATTCTTATTTTAAACTGTTGTAAAAATAGAAAAAATTGTGCACACGCTGCAGTAGACTATCCAATTACTTTGAATCTACATTAAAGTAATGAACGCTTTTTTTTAACTAACCAAAATTCTTTGATAATCGAACTGACGGACTAATTACCATTTTTTTGACGTCACGTCTATTATAAGTTATTAACACATAGACACACGCACGACATAGGGCTATCCTAGTGAGAAATTCGATGTCATTTAAATAGTTAAGTAATTATTCTAAACGGTAATAGTTTTTTAAGTTTTTGTTGCCTTAAAAGCACAAGAACATTTAGTAAAAGACAAAGATAAAGATTCATTTACTTGCTTGTGACATGTGTGCAATACAAGGATCATAAAACAAATACAAACAAATATTTTTAAACACTACAAACTTATTGATGTCATTATTGGTCATGTAGGATAGAGGATAGAAATTACAGATTATTACGAATTATTAAAAATTATTACATTTTGTTACAATTATTATTAGAATTACATGAATTCATTAATACTGCAATAGCATTTTTGTGAAAGCACTTCTTTTAATTTCTTATTAAATAATACATTAGAAAGAGACTAAAATCATTTGATCTATTAATTGTAAATTCATTGAAGAAATATTTCAAACAAGCCATTAGGCAATGTTTAAACTTTAGACTAAACTCTTGCAATATATTACGAGTATATCGTAATAAGTAATACTAGAGGACTTTCATTTGGACACCTGAACTACTTATTTCCTTTGCTTCATTCGTATAATTACTGTGAGTAAATGAGTAAGTATTATAATCTGACAGTTTTAAATTGATTCCTTAAATAGAGAAGCAAGTATTGCAATGTATTGGCAATGTTTTTGTAATCTATATCAATCAAGATAAAAGTATTTTCAGTAATCTCTGAAACCGGTAATATTGCAATTTGCAGCCTGATTTACGAGAGCAGTATAAGTAGGCTTTGTAACTTAATGCTACGACTCACGGGAGCAGAGCAGTAACCAAAGATTTAAAGCGAGTGAAACTGTCTAACTTTGATACTTTTTATATTTTTGCAGATGCTATACTAATCCGTACTAATATTATAAATGCGTAAGTAACTCTGTCTGTCTGTCTGTCTGTCTCTTCTTCACGCCTAAACCACTGAACCGATTTGAATGAAATTTGATACAGATATAGTCTGGGACCCGAGAAAGGACATTGGATAGTTTTTATCCCGGAAATCCTCCGGGAACGGGAACTATTATTCCCCGCGAACAAAGTCGCGGGCAAACGAAAATAGTTCCATCTGTCTGCCTTTCTGTTTGTCTGACTGTCTGTCTCATCTTCACGCCTAAACCACTGAATGGATTTGAATGAAATTTGGTACAGATAAAGTCTGGGAAACGAGGAAGGACATAGGATAGTTTTCATTCCGGAAATCCTCCGGGAACAGGAACTATAATTCCACGCGGATGAAATCGCAGGCAAAAGCTAGTCTTCTATAAGTGAGCAATAATTAGTAATGGTAATGATTGATTAATGGTAATTCTATATTTGAAAAGATAAAATGAGGGGTTAAAAACCGTTTATTCCAAAGCCGCCACAACTTTACCACGGATCGGATTCTTTAATAAACTACTGACTGGTAAATAATCTTAACAATAAATGTCTTTATATCTAAAACTTTACCAAACATTTTTGTTTAAAATATTCTCAGCTCGTTAATAACCTAAGATTGATGTTCGGTAATTAAACATAATTATATATAAATAATCTTGGTATGTTTTATAATATTTTTTTTAGATAAAAAGATTGTTGACCTAATTCCAATTGGGTATAGTTATTCATTATATCCGCAACGTATCCGCAATATCCGTCACTACCACAGCCTAGCTTTCATTCCTATATAACCCTGAAGTGGCCTCAAATTCTTGATATGAATTCCTTTGAAATTGATAACAATTACTTATTGGACTTACTTTGAAGTAACCGCGTAATAAGCAGGTTTTATGTAAGCGTATCGGATTCTATTGCAACCGATTTCTAAAGGTATGTAATAAGTAATACTCATTGAAGGACTTGTTCGTAGGCAGGTAACGAATAAGTACCTTATTGCAAAGTACTTGTCTCAAGAGTGTAATTAGAGGCAAATGAGACATAGCATACTTGTCTCTAGGACGGGAACTTTGCGAGATCTCCGGTATTGCAGATGTCTATGGCCATTGGCCATGGTGAGTTAAGACATGGTGGGCCGGTAGCTTATTTGCCATCCAAGGATATTATAAAATAGAAAAGAGTTTGAGTTGAAATATTTTTATTAAGTTATCAATTTACTTTTATCATAGATAGTTGAAGCGGAACGTCAAAATAATAATAAAATCTCATTTTTTTTTCTTTAATGAAAAATAAATTGTTTAGTATGAAAAGCGTCTTTTTATAAACAACTTTTAAAATTGACCTACAAATAGTTTCCGCACAAAAATATTGTTATTTCGCCACGAAGCTTAATCCGAGCCATCTAGTGTTCCTTTCGTGTATTAGTAAAAATTACACTTTCCACTACTTCCACCTACGAGCGCAAAAA
Organism: Athetis lepigone; assembly: GCA_033675125.1. NCBI lineage: Eukaryota > Metazoa > Arthropoda > Insecta > Lepidoptera > Noctuidae > Athetis > Athetis lepigone. Next base: position 734,731 of record CM066226.1, on the reverse strand, counting down.
AAACCGAATGCAATTTTAATCATTAACTACAACGCCATCTATATGATCGCTGCTACACTACTAAGTGACCGCCAGAAAAAAAGTGAAAGGAAGTTATTATTTTATTCTTTCATTAGTCCGCATAAAAACGTAATAGTTCGGTGTTTGTCCGTTCATTAGTGGCGGTAGTGAGCTAAGTTTCTTCGCATTTTTTTTAAAATTAAAGTTCATGTAAAATCATAATTTTAACTTTTGTGGTGTTACAACTAACAATTAACATCAGGAAAGGGACCTTCCCTTAACCAGTTCCAGAAATTTTCTTATCCCTAAAAATTCCAAAAATACATACCGGTTGCTCCATTTTTGGATCACTGCTAAACAGCGTCATCAAAATGACTTACCTGTAACAAATAAATATAAATCTTAAAAAAATTATTACTAGCTCAAACTGAAATTAATAAACAACCTTTCAATCTGAACAGCCTTATAAACTAGTAAAAAAAATGCAGGACGCATACCCATTTTTGTCATACGGGCCTTGAAGAGACTCGTCAAAACCAACACATAAAAGAGATACTCAGAAGAGGTACTGAAAGCCAAAGAAAAAAAGACTTTAACTGTCCATTTCTTTAATCTACCATTAAACCTAGTTGAAAAGATGGATTATTTGCATGAGGATTCTCAAAAAGACAGATTTTCAAAAAAACAAACATAGAAAAAAGTTTCCTGTCCTTTGAGGATGAAGACATACATTAAAAATAGTCACTTCTACACTATGTATATTTTTGGCAATAAATTTTCCTTGTGAGTCTGTATAAAAATCGGTCCTTAGTCATCGTGTGCTGTATTTCATATGAATCAGTTATATATATAAGTAGAAATGTCAGGTTGTCTACTACTGCACACAGTTTTGGTAAAGTTTATTATAAATATTATTGCGTACGAACTCTACCATTCGAATGTCTGAATAATGATATAAGATAAGGGACTTACAATGAATCTTATTCTTAGTACTTTAGTAGTGAAATCAGATTGGAGGGGGGCAATTCTCGTATTTTAAAGAAAAGGTCATACGATTTCAGTCTCGCAGAAACAAATAAAGTGGCAGATTAAAAGTAATCTACTATACACTTCCTTGAGGGTCAAGATAACTCTCAACTAAATTTCATCAAAATCAGTTCAAAGGTACAGTTGAGTTGTGAGCGAGTAACTGTTATGTTGCGGAATAGTTGTAAGAGTTACCGTGACCCCGGAACATAAAGGGCAACCGAAGTTTTTTTTTTTTCTAACTAAGGCATCTTGCAGTTCAGCTCGCTACGGCTGTTTACTGCTTAACCGGACAATCCTGTGGCTGCCAAGAGTGACTCTAGGCCTCCAGCCAGGGCAAGGGCAACCGAAGGAGCATGAGTGGGTTTTAGTCAGTAAAAGTCTGACACGCCCTCCCGCCCCGCCCAGGACAGAAGAAGTCATTTGATGATCTCCCACTCACCAAAAAAAAAAGCGGTTTACCGTTATTGGTTATTTACACAGAGTTACTTTCGCATAATTACTAACTAGTTACTCATGTACTTCCTCAGATTAGCGCGTTCAATCAAACAAGCTATTCAACTTAATAATTTATTTATTTATTTATTTAATTACGGCACTCCAACGACTTATTCTGACTGATAATATTAGTATAGATAGCTAAAAACTAGTACAAATATATAAATAATAAGCCAGCAGTTTGCTGGTTAACTAACGGGCCGTCACGATGTATTGGCAGGGGTAATCACTGTGAACTAAATTATTTGCGTAACGCATCTTTCTAGCACACCTGATTATTACTATCATTACGCTTGTTGTGGAATGAGAGGTGGCTGAGTTTCATGTGCTTTAATATTTTTAGGAAATTTATGTGGTTTAAAAAAAGGTTTGTTTTCTTCTTCAAGAAGCATATAGAGTTTTTTTAAAGTTCAGGAGTTTTGTAATATTTATTCAAAGTCCATAACCAGTTAACCAAGGCGAGATAACTATTAATTAACCTCAAATTATGTTTAAATTTTAGGACAATACACAATACATGTTCTCCTTGTTATTGACGAGTTACAGTTTTTCATAATTGGAGGAAATATTTTCACCAATTAATTATTATTTTTGGACTAAATGACAATGGTAAAATATACAGAAAAAGATCTCTTCTTTTTAGAAATTGATTGAAATTAGAAACTCCTGTTTATTGTTAAATATTTAATTTTAAAAATATTCTTTTTGCATCCCTGATCTTCTGATAACCAACTTTAAGTTACCTTATATAAGAATCAAATCTCCACAAAACACCCATTATTCCTTTACATAATTGGGAAAGTACAAGCGCCTGTCAAAGCTAAGTTATTCAAGCTCAACTTACTCTATGATTTGCAGCTAATTTCCAGGAAGCTAGACATTTTGTCATTACACAATATTCTGATAACCGGTTTAATGCATACCCGGCCTGTCATTTCTTTGAAATATTGACCTGTTACTGTTTTCCTAAGTAAGGCCGTATACAGAAAGAAAGATGGAAACTTATAAGGGCTCATGCGCAAAACGTCTCTTTCGCAAAATGTCCCCTGGTCGCAAAACGTCTCTTTCGCAGAATGTCGCTTTCGTAAAATGTCTCTTTCGCAGAATGTCTCTTTCGCAAAATGTCTCTTTCGCAAAATGTCTCTTTTGCAAAATGTCGCGCCAGGGACTTAGAATAAAATTTAGACTTTCATAACAAAAATCATTTATTAAAATTATAGTGCAATTGTGATGTTAAAATTTTGGTACTTAAATTTACTTAAGTATCTACCTATTCCAAATATATATATTTTGACTGAGACAGTTAAAAATAATATTTTGGTACAATATAAAGTTTAGTGATGGAAACATTTATAATAATATGTGAGGGTAGTTAGAAAAAAACTTATAAATATATGTGTCATTTATTATTGCCGAGCTGTGTTTTGTCTGTTACTTTTTATTGAAAAACAGTAGTGAATTTGAGTTTTAATATGGATCAAGAAATCGTATACATTCGTAATCAAAAAGGACATAGAACACTTATACATTGTGAGTACAGATATCATAAGAGCAAAACAAATAAAAGTGGTAGTACTTTCTGGCGGTGCATAAATAGGCGAGACTGTAATGCGTCACTAATATTAGACAAAACAGGGAAAAATATCATTAAACTGAAATTAGTGCATACATGTGAGTCAATGGAATTTCAAAATGTCTAAATTTTATTCTAAGTCCCTGGCGCGACATTTTGCTAAAGAGACATTCTGCGAAAGAGACATTCTGCGAAAGAGACATTTTACGAACGCGACATTCTGCGAAAGAGACGTTTTGCGACCAGGGGACATTTTGCGAAAGAGACGTTTTGCGCATGAGCCCTTATAAGCGCTTACCGGCGCTTGTCAGCGCTGGTCCGTTCTACACAAAGGAAGCAGGTAAAGGAAGGAGGCAGACTAAGCAAAATGTCGGAATGATTTGCTTGCAGTTGTTATGGCAACGCCCAGCACTGACAAGCGCGTGTTGAAGCTTGTCGGCACCGTTCAGTGCTTATCGGCGCGTGTTCATATATTTTCCTGCGCGTATTACCAGCGCTGACAAGCACGGCAAGCAAGCGCTTATAAGTTTCCATCTTTCTTTCTGTACACGGCCTTACATGCTAATCTGGTTTACTCTAAACTACATAGGTATATAAAATAGTAAACTGACCAACTGATTCACTGACTGTTGATACATCAACGGACAACCCGAACCGCATGTCATAGAAACATAAAACTTAGAAGGTGTGTTCTTAGAGAAGAGTAGATAGGTAACCACTAAGAAACATTTTGGCAATTCCAACCAGCTGTAAAATAGGCGATGGGAGTACCTGTACCTATTTCGATTTACGTAATAATTCTGACAAGTATTTGTCAAAGCAAGCAGATTTCATGCCAGCTTTGAAACAAGTCCTTCAAAAATTACAGTATCTATAAATAATTCCAACATTGCTTTAATAACCCACATAAAGCGTTGTAGTTTATTTATAAGATGCAAGCACAATATGCACATACATAACACTTAATAACTGTAATAATGCAATGTTAATTAGAATAAAGCTAATAACATCCCGCTGTTATAAAAGATGTAATTAATTGTTTTGGTTTAGATAATTTCATTGCATTGTTATTTTCGCGTTCGTGTAATTATAATATAAACTTTATTGAAGACGAATATGCGTGTGTAGTTTTTTTATATGCAGGCACTGTATATATCTATTGAGTGATCGTTTTTCTGCACACATACCGTTGTCAAGAATACCATAACTTGGCACTCGGTACTTGGGCTTTCTTTAAGGAATGGAATCTTTGTGATTAAACCAATATATCCAAAGGTTATCTCTAGCAAGCAAGCAGACAACGTAACCTCTTTATAATATAAGTTTAGATAAGATTGTGGTTCTTAGGAACCTAATCTGTTGTTTGTAAAGAGAAAATAAAATAACGAAGAATGCAAATTTGTGCCTAAATAAATGAAGTTAAAATGCAAAATCATCCTAAGATAGACTGGTAGAAAATGCCTAAGGCATTATCCGCCTATGTACTGTGTTCGTACATTAAGTTCAATAAATAAATAAATAAAAAATCATAAAGTAGCTTCCTATTGTAAGTAAATATTATATCATACAACATGGTGACAAGCGAAAAGAGGTATTTATTCCCGACGCCTAAAAAATGTTTGTTGCCTCAGTTTCCTAGCAAAACCGACCAATTTCTTCTTGATATTATGTAGATACCGGTAAAAACCCGTTTGTAACAATTTGTTCAGAACTATTGAATTACGGGAATCTTACAAAAACCATACCAACAACAAAAAACCTAAACTAACCGGTTTGTTCAATGAGTAGTTTTTACCATACCTATACAGGGTGTCCCACGGCTATGCCACATGAAGGAAAAGTACCTTAAATCTTGTAGATAGAACGTTTTGCCGAAAGAAGACACTATTTGAATTTTAAAAACAATTTAAATTGCTTTCATAGATTTTTAAATAATTGAATGGTTGGGCCGGGAATCGAACTTGTTCCACGAGAAAAAATAATCACCCCGTGGTTTTATCATACCAATCGAAAGGTTTCATCATAAGAATTATTTTTTGCTAAATAACATAGTGTCACAAACAAAAGGAAGACCGTGAATTTTTGATGTAAAATTTTGTTCTGAAAAGTTAAAAGCTTACATTGCCGTAAGGACATACAATTGACAATCATAACTACTTATTACTAAATTAATCTACCCACTTGAGTAGTACGCATCATTTAAATTAATAAATATCCACCACAACAAGACCAAAAAATCGTCAGGGAACGAAATAATCAAAAGTTATCACTTTGTATTCAAGAAGAAGGGACTAGTTTTGAGCATTTGAAAAATTGACTAATTTTGTATTAAAAATGTTAAAATTCATGGTCTTTCTTTTATTTTTGACACTATGTTATTTAGCAAAAAATAATCCTTGTGATGAAGCCTTTCGATCGGTAGGATAAAACTACAGGTTGATTAATTTTCTCGAGTAACAGGTTCGATTCCCGGTTCAACTATGTAATTATTTAAATATCTATGAATGCAGTTTAAAATGTTTTCAAAATTCAAATAATGTCTTCTTTCAGTAAAATGTTCTATCTACAATATTTAATGTACTTTCCCTCCATGTGGCATTGCCGTGGGACACCCTGTATAATTAATAACATTTTTTCAACAAAACCTTTATATAAAGTTTGCTCTGAAAAACCTTAAAATAAACTAGTTTACCCAACAAAACCTAAAAGAAAAGGATTTTGCAATAAAAACGCAACTGTTGCGATGGATGGATTCTGAAAACAAACGCATCGCAAATATCACCAGCATAATAAATCAAAAATAACCAGAAAAGTTAAAGTAGGTGATCAAATCCGGAACTAGTGAAGCGACACGTCATAAAAACACGGTGATTATCGATAGATGTGAACTGTCATCGTGTCGTACAATGATCGATAAAAAACGGGGAAGCGTGTTGCGTGCGCGATATATGTTGCGGTTGTGCGCGGGACTCGAGCTAACCAGAGTACTGTTGTAGAGTAAATTGTAGTTACTTTTATAAGCTGAATAGATTTTTCTTTTATCTCGGTAATGACTTAATTACTGTACTTTGAGAATTATTAAGACTATGAGGTAACTGAAATAATAATGCATCGGTATTATTAGTCACTAATCGGGTAGGTCTCGTAATATTATTATTGTAAATAATTTTTATGTTTTATAATATTCATATTACATAAATAAGCGTAATGTACATTCACGGTACATAACACACAAACAATAAAAACATTTTTTTATTATAGTTTACTTCGCTACACGCTCTTTATTTATATCTAGTTTTTTTTGTTAAACTTTGTATATTTTAATCTGATTTATAATAATATCTCTGAGATGTCACACTACGTGTAGCCTGATATTTTTGCTGAACTGTAAGTTTTTGACACAACTGTCAGGGACATTGTATTATTATTTTAATTACTTTATTTATAATTTTATGAAATCGATTTTTTTTTAGCTTTTGTACTAGCTTGGCTGTATGAAATAAACGTTTTTTCTTTCATTTTTATTACAACTTTGATTTTGTTTGTTCTTGGATGTGATTTATCCCATTTTAACATAAGAGAATATTGATGCCAAATTTTTAAAATTTTTGGAAACCATTCATCTACTTGAATGTTGGACATTTTTTAATCCTATTAACTAAAAATGAAAACATAGTTAAAGAATTTGCGACAGTATTTCGGAGGGCTTTAATTTATAGGAACCGTACACTCATTAATATTGATGTTTTATTTCAATTTATTTTAATAATTGTTTTATTCAACAAATCTATTTGAAATTATAATTATTTACTTCGTGATCTCTGACACATAAATTGTGTAATTATAAATATTATGCGAATTACATAATTTGATGAATATTTATTTCAATTGAGATGCCTGAATACTATTTAGTTATGTAAACATTTCGAATTACAAAGCTAATTGGTTTAAAACTAAATATGAGTTAGAAATAATAAATATTTTTATTTGTGTCTTTGTGATAAAAATAGAAATTTATTTTTTACTAACTTTTACAAGCGGTTTCGCTAGAGTGGATAACGAAACTTCTATCCCCTATTTGGGCGTAAAGATTGGGTTGGAATATCCAAAGGATTTTTAGGTCTTCCTTTCCATATTTTATCAATTAAGGAATGGAATTTCTAAAAACCATCTCTTAATGGAAATTTACTTTTTACTAAAAACATACCCTCCAAGTTTCATATCTCTAGGACCAACAGTTAAAGCTGTGCGTTGACTTTTTAACATTTAGTTTATGATTATAATATAAAAATACAGACTATTATTTTACAATTTAATATTTGTTTAGTAAAATTAACTACCAAACGTTACTTTTAAAAAGCAGAACTATCCTGAAAAAAAATATTTTCTATTTTCTTTAAAATTTTCTTCTCAACAGTACCAAGTTAGTGCAATTAAATTTAACGGAAGAGTGAACACTGGCCGCGATCACACAGCTTATGTAACCATAGTGTTGTTACTTCATCGATAAAATTATTTATCTTGATAAGAATGCATAGCTCCGTAATTGGATTACTTAAGCGTTGTTTACTCTGAATTGCGATAGTTTGCTGGAAATTGAAACTGAGAAAAAGTGTTTTGAGGTGATTATACGTTATTTTGAATGTTAAAAGCCAAGAAATTAATATTTATTTATGCATTTATGTTTTAAACTACTTATATTTTTGAGCCCAGACGCATAAATTCAGTTTCACAATATTTTGATTGCTTTGAAAATAAAGCTTTCTATTGTCCTTCAGAGTTTAAAATCGTGACGAATAGAAACAAATGCCCGTTTAAAAGATAATTATTGCAATGGCCGCTTAAATTAATAACCATTGATTCTATCCGACGTAGGGCTAGTTACGACAACTTGGAGTAATTAATAACTTGAATAGATTATAACTTTCATCAAACCGAGTTACGTAAACACGTTTGAGAAACGGCTAACTCGTAAACTTTATGTATTTATAGTGTATTATAGTGTTTACAAATCAATGAATTATTTATTATGAAAATCATTGCCATAGACTTTTGTTTATTCTTTTAGTTTTTTGATCTTATAGTTGTAACAGAATATTAATTTCTTATTAAAAAAATATCACCACAGATTCTATATACTGTAGTTATGTAAACAAAGTATAAGGCAAACAAAATTGTTTCTACATAAACCAACAACAAATCAAACAACGTAATAAAAGCAAGATTTAATCACCATGATTTATCGATACTCGATATCTTTTCATCGCTTCCCATCACTAAAAGTTACGTGGTATCTGTCGAGATGTACACGTTTTTCATATTCGATAATGTTTGCCGTTAGTTATGTGTGTATGTGCGTGTGTTTGTCGTTTGTGGGTGAACAATCTCGTGATGAGCTAGTTTGATGTACTTACTTTTTATGGGTGTAAACATGATGTTAACAATGTGTCAATTTTGTTGTTTAATTAATTTGTGAATGTATGTTTTATGTTGTGGTTTTTTATATTTAGTTAACGAAAATAATTTCAGGCTTTGATTAAAGAGCTGTTTTAGTAGGGTAATTGTCTAATTGTAGTATTAGAAATATCTGTAATATCAGAAAGATTTTTTCTAGTTATCTGCATTTTAACCTACATAATATGTACTATTGACACAACCGTATACATTCAATGAAAAACTGGGATAGAAGCCCGTTTTTATTTTAAGATCTATTTAAACTCTATCGACTTAGTTAACTAAATGAAACAATCTTTTCATGTTTTTTGAATAAAAAAAACATTTAATTAATTTCTTGTAGTAATTTCGTACTCGGCTTAAAAACCGACGTTAGGTAAAAAACTAAATGGAAACAATATTGGCATGCCATTTACGCAATTTCTATATAAAAAGACATGTCAACTTGTTTACATTTTATATATGAAATTGAGAGTTATTTCTGGTTAAGCAATGAGTAATAAAATAACAAACTAGTAACTGCGGACAGTAATCCAGGTACTATATTACATTTACTGCAAATTGCTATATTAATCTGTTTCTTTAACTTTACGATTGTTACTAAAACTGACATAATCCTCTCTAATAACTGTCAGTCGTCAATCCTCCTTGTAACGACATTTTTATACTACATACCTGCTTATTGACTCACAGACTACGAGACATGCATAGAAAATAAAGTATTTTGAAATTCAAATTATGCTAATAAAATTATTATCATCACTGATATCACAATATGTACGCAGGAGATCTTATACATTATACAGGGTGGAAAGTTTCAATAAACCCTGGAAGAAAACTACCTTAAATCCTTAAGATAGATTATTTTACTTAAAGGAAACGTTCCTTTATTTTTGCTTTTTTATGCACAAGTATTTACGTAGGCACAGGTTTTCTCCTTTTTCCCTCACTCTTATAGTCTTATGAGCTGTCCCCCACTGTTTTCCCCGTATCTGTAGTTATTTATTTCTCCACTGGTCTATCCAACACTGTTTTTCCTTTCAATTCAAACTAGTACTTCCTGGGATTAACACATTCAATTAACCAAAAGAAAATCTATCTATATCCTCGGTTCACGGCACTGAGAAATTGATCAGGAATATCCTTGCCCCTACACTGGTCAATTTTAATGTGCCGTTCTTAGCCGAGGCTATAGAGGCCTGGAAAGATGCTTGCCCAAGTACAGATCTGCCCGACAACCCATCTTCCCAGAGACGTTGGGATGAGCCGCTTTGCAGAGTAGTTCAGAATCAATTACTTTCCACGTCTGCTACTTCTGCGGAGCGAGCGCGCCTACTAGCTGTGGGCAGGTGGGAGTCGGGTCTTTGGCTTCAGGCACTACCGTCGTCGAACATTGGCACTTTGTTCGACGACACGACTTTCCGCCTCGCTGCTTCACTTCGCTTAGGGGCGTCCTGTTGTTCTCCGCATCGTTGTCACTGTGGGGAAGCTGTCAACAGCCTCGGACACCATGGCTTGTCGTGCAGCCGTAGCGCGGGCCGTATACCACGGCACGCGAATATTAATGACATCATTCGACGTGCTCTTGTTGCCGTCGGCGTTCCAGCTGTATTAGAACCCAACGGTTTGGCACGCGACGATGGCAAGAGACCGGACGGTATGTCTTTATTCCCATGGAAGATGGGTAGGCCTTTAGTGTGGGACGCTACGTGTGTCGATACTCTTGCGCCATCCCACCTTCCTAGTACGGCGTCCTGTGCCGGTGCTGCCGCCTCGGCTGCGGAAAACCTCAAGCGGCGAAAGTATAGTAACCTTACTGGAAACTATATTTTCGAGCCGTTTGGGGTTGAAACCCTTGGGCCATGGGGTCCGAGTGCCCACCTATTTTTTAAAGAGCTGTCAAAAAGACTAGTTGACAGTTCTCGTGACCCAAAGGCTGGCTTTTATTTTGGCCAGAGGCTTAGCATTGCCATCCAACGTGGCAATGCTGCCAGCCTCTTGGGCACTTTACCGGTTGACAGCGATGCGGAGGAGTTTTTTGATGCCATTTTATTTTAATTCTAGGGTTTTTAATTTAGTTTTAGTTTGTAAATATTGTGTATAATTATAATAATAAGTATTTGTTTTTCTAATTAAATAAATTAAGTTTACCAAAAGTAAGCGATCTAATATGTCTGAGTACTACGAAAAAACTTCGCCTTTGGTACAGGAGCATCATATCACCATTTCCAAACTTCGGTCAGATTTCGAAAAACTCAACACAACCCAACGTTCAGCTGTAATATTTGAAGACACGAGTTCAACAGGTCACAACAAAATTATTATATAGATGAAAATATAGACGAACTACTATATAGATGAAAGATCCTTATCAGTAATTCCGTATTTCATGGCCTTCAAAACATAATAATAAGTAACTAACTTTTAACCTTGCAACGACCAATCGACAGCCGGCTGTCGGGCTGCTATTGTATTTTTATTGTGTCTGGAATCACGTGTTCGAAGGTTGAAAGTCAATGACCAACGTTTGTAAAAAGAATTCAATTCTGTGGAAGCGCTGTACACGGATGGGATGGCATTTCTTCCGAAGTTCACACATTGCTATAGTGGCTACAGAAAAACCTGACTGGGAAAGATATGCTCAAGAGAACCTTAATGGGCATACCGGGCCATACTAGTAAATAAATTAAGTATTGGTTGTCTCGTTACCATACGTAGTACGGATTCTGCGTAGTTTGCGATGGCAGCATGTGAGTCGTCTTAAGATATTTCTTTATTAAAGACTAGCTTTTGCCCGCGGCTTCCCTCGCGTTAGAAAGAGACAAAAAGTAGCCTATGTTACTCTCCATCCCTTCAACTACATATCTCCACTTAAAAAATCACGTCAATTCGTCGCTCCGTTTTGCCGAGAAAGAAAGACAAACAGACAGACAGACACACTTTCCCATTTATAGTATTAGTATGGATTTTACCCGCATGAATGTCATTATGATTAAAATGTCAAAAAATCCTTTCTTAGTTAATACTTACTCATCACAAAGAACATACGCTCCAAATTACATGTCTCTAGGACCAGCAGTTTGGGCTGTGCGTTCATATATTAACAATCAGATCACCAGTCGTTTCACCATTTTATACAAATCCATACTAATATTTTAAATGCGTAGGTAACTCTGTCTGTCTGTCTTTCTGTCTGCCTGTCTGTCTCTTTCTCACGCCAAAACCACTGAACCGATTTGAGTGAAATTTGGTACAAATATAGTTTGGAACCCGAGAAAGGACATAGGTTAGTTTTCATCCGGAAAATCCCCCGGGAACGGAAACTATTAATTCACGCGGACGATGTCGCGGGCAAAAGCTAGTTAAACAAATAAGCCTTTATGATTTACGAATTAGACCAACAAGTCTATATGAATACGTCCTATTTCTTTCTATAACAAAAATGGTAGCAAACAAAGTGACAAGCAAAAGCTTAGCGTCTATAAAACTGATTATAATCAGTGCAGAGCGTGGTCTCGAGGAAGCGGTACACAAACCTTCGGAAGCCATATCGTAAAGTAAACGCTGATGGCGGGGCGATTTCATAAATTGTAATGTTAATAGTGCATTAGCGATTTGTCTTAACGGCTGTTGTAGCCGGAGGGATGGGTGGGGGCGCAGTGTTAGCGAGAGATTAAAGAAAGAAGGTATATTTAGGTAAGGTAGTATTTAGTTCAAAATAAGGGAAATAACATTTTAAACATCCCCTTTTTACCTTTTTAGGCCTGGAATTTCAAAAAATCTTTTTATGATGGTCACCTACTCTTTACAAAAAACACACCCTGCACGTTTCATGCTCTATCTTTGATGAAGCTTGAATGTATTGTACTGTTACCGATTTTTACTATTGGAGCAAACAATTAGGCTCATTAAGCAAGGATGGTAAGATTGAAAAGTGATTATAGCTAAGCTAGAGAACATGCTAAGGATCCCTAAACTGTCTCAAATCGTGTAAAATTGCTGTTTACAGCCATAGGAGTAGCTGTAGTGTTTTGTTTGCGCACACGCTTAGGTGCTACGATAACCTTATTTATTTATTGAACTTTATGTACAAACACCTTACATAGGCATTTTTTGGCAGTCTACCTTAGGGTGATGCAGAGACAAAACCTAATAGGTGCATGAATACAGTAAAGTTACATGAATAAAATAGAACTTTATATTTAAAGTAGCGATCGTCTAACTTTTAGAATAATAGTAGCTCCAAATTAAGATTTAATCACGAATTTCACAACAAAACCACTTACATAACTAAAGATTATTATAGATTTTATGACTTTCTGCATTTCTTACACTGCTAATGACGTCACTTTTCTGTTTATATGTTTGCTAACTGACCACTACAACATAAACCTTGACATTATCTAATGATGTGCTGAATCTTGAGAGAAAATTGTATCATTTATTTCCAAACTTATTAAATCATACATATAGTTGACTTAGTTTCTTGCCTGTGTTGCTTGTGATGTGCAATGCTACCTTATATTGCAGAATATAACACATTTTCTGTATATTTGAATTTTATTGCTTTCATTATATTAGTGGTTGCCATGCTATATTTTCCATATATTAATTAATAATATATAAATACGCAAATAACCTTGTAGATTGCCCATTAATAAATTTAAGTAAAATGATAATTCATTGTTATCATTTCACCAATTGGTTGACTGATCAATGAATGCCTAGGATATTAAGTCCGCTTTTTGGTGCAAAGATAAAATCGTGGATAAAGTAAATAAATGAATGCCATATAAAACTTAATTGAATGCGCATTTTTACACATAGCTCAGGTTATAACTTCTTCAATATTTTCTTTTATGTAATAGAAATATTTTATCTCTATCTATTGACTATAAACAAATGCACTGAGCACCGTTATATAGCTGGAGTACAAATGCCATATAAATAAAACTTAATTGAATGCGCATTTTTACACATAGCTCAGGTTATTATTATGTTATCACTCCTTCAATATTTTCTTTTATGTAATAGAAATATTTTATCTCTATCTATTGACTATAAACAAATGCACTGTGCACCGTTATATAGTTAGAGTCCATATCGTTAGAGATATTGCAGTCGTGTTAGCATAATAAAGAGATAAAGTTAATTATTTTGATGATCTTGTGGTCACAACGACTAGGAGTGGTTCAATAAATTAAAAGATTGTATAGCTGTCGGGTTTCTCAGATTGTGTTTTCTTATTTCCGATATAACTAGAAGTAATATCTAAAATAAAGTACTGATAAAATGAAGGGGACGATAAAATCGAATTTCTTGTATGGTGATCCGCCCCAGAAAGCACGTAAAGTTGTTGTTCCCGGTTGCCATTCGTGGACCTTTGACAGTCGTTACAGGAAGTTAGAAGTCAGAAAGTCCGTTTAACCAAAGGGTATCATGTCGCCCAGTAACAGAGTTGTGGAGGTCTGATATTCAGTTGCTTCATATAAAACAATGTGTAACCAAATTCAGTTGGATATCCCAGCTGAATTCGGTTACACATTAGTAAGAGACAAAAGATAGCCTATGTCACTCTCCATCCCTTCAACTATCTATACTTAAAAAAATCAAGTTAATTCAACGCTCCGTTTCGCCACACTTTCCCGTTTATAATATTAGTATGGCGAAAAACTAATACACACTACAATTAGTCATCGGAACTAAACGACACAAAAAGTCGTTTGTTCTCACGCCACTTCTCGTCGCCACTAGCGCCACACCTCACGGTAATAAAGTAAGTGACTTGCACAACAGTATTCCGCGTTCGAGAGAACACTCTAGATGGTTACAGAACACAAACACGCGCCTATCTCTAGTCTAATCACGGAGTTATCGAGCGTTCTGTCTCACTGATTGATTCGCTGTGATGCTATCTGGGTCAGTAAGGTTTTGGGCTTTTGGAGTTAATTTTGATTGCTTTTTTTGGGTTAATTTGAAGATTGAATGAAATTTAAGATATTTTTTAATTAAAAGTAATGCTTGCTTACTTATTTCATTTAACATGCAAAAGGTCGGAAACATTTTAATAGTTTGTTAATTAATAAAGCAAACAGTTCTTTGCTCTAAATTAATAAATAAGAAAAAAATAGGTAATATAGTGATATTCACATATTTCTAGTTGCAAAATACGTCATAGACCAGAATTAATTAAAACTCAATGTATACATCGGCCTAATGACATTTATAATTAATGTATATGTGACAAAAAATATACAATACTGAATAAAACCACAACATAAGGCATAAATTTACTTAATCAATCAAATTAACGATTTCTATCCGCGCCTCTTCGGATGAAGAAAATAACGTGGTTACCTACAAACCGGTTACCAAAGCTCGGAGTAACTTGAGGCAAGATTATAACCTAACATTTGACTTTTAAAGAGATCATAATTGCACAAGTAAGACCAAATAGCGGTTTCGTTAACTAGAACCATTGGCGTGACCTACATTATTTTTATATGTATCTCATCGAATAACAATTTCGTGAGGGTTTTATTAACTGTATTATATAAAATGGTAAACTCTTAGACTGATTGACTGACTTTGATATAACAACGCACAGCCCAAACCGCTGGAACTAGAGATATGAAACTTGTGGGGTGTGTTCATTGTAAAGAGATGGTAACCACTTTGAAAGCATTAAATTCCAACCCAAAAGAGCTGAAATAGAAAATACAAGATAATTTTTTGCAAAAAAAAATCCGACTTCCCTCGGTTTCGGCATGATACCATCATCAGATCCTGGACCCGATGACAATGGGACCATTTTGGAAGTCTACCCTTTCAAACAAAAAAATAATTTTTAAAATCGGTTGGTAAACGACGGAGATATGCGCGAACAAACATAAAAAAGTACAAACATCCGAATTGAGAACCTCCTCCTTTTTTTAGAATTCGGTTAAAAATGGAAGTATCGTATATCATTTTAAAGTCATACAAACAGTCACGATATTTAATAATTTTAATATTTCAGTCTAGTTTTAAGGATTGGAAGAAGCTCTTGAAGCTTTTAAGGTTAGACGATATTTGAAACTTAAAAACGATTTTGTTGTAACATTGTATTACAATGTATAAGACGTATTTTTAGTCGCCATGTTTTTAATCGCGTCTAAATTATCTATGGAGTATCCTAATTTAACAGGACCAAACAAATATTTTATCTTCTGTCCTTTTATGAATGAAATGGTAAGAAAAAGATGCACTTAACTTAAATTTAGTCGAGTTTGTAACCAAGGGAATCGGCACCTATGTGAAGGATAGCCTATTTATAGAGGAAGGCCATATAATATCATGCTACAGATGCGGGTGAAACTTCTGAGGACAGCTAGTAAGTAAAATAAAGCATATATTTCATCTTCGAATAAAGATAATAAACTGATCACCTTTTGTTTTTTGCCATCACTAACACAGTTATCTTTGAGATAATATGCCACCAATCAAATAATCAAACACCATTAAAATCTCGTCAAATGTGAATTTAATTTTAAAGTTTCTTCAGAGCTTTGATTACACTTAAAGCCAAAATAATTTTCTCACGTAACGTAAAATGTCAATACGTACTTAAATTTTCTTGACAAAGGAAACAAACACACACATAGACAGACAGATTATTCAATCTTTATTCTTGTTGAGTTTGTGAACGTGTGGAGAAAACAAAGTGAACTTAATGGTGACGACAAAAGTGTAACCTTAATAGCAAATGCAATGGCGTGCATGATAACGTGGTGGTGTTAAATAGTTATATAGTTATTTTAAATCGTCAACTTTGCCTGCGTCCGCTAGGACCGGTATTCAAGGCAACGAAGTGAGCAAAAACTTTTAATTGCTACTAACTAGCACATAAAAGCAATATCAACAATATTAAAAAAAAAACACACACACACACAATAACAATAATATACATTCTTATGGCTAGCCGCACACACACAATAATATTGTCAATACAAGATTGTCAATAATCTAGATTCTATCTATCCAATACCGCAATACAGGCCGCACACACACAATATTATTGACAATACGTACCTACTTTATTGTCAATATTATTGTGTGTGTGCGGCTAGCCTATGTTTATTCCTTTTCATAATCATGTAATAGTAGAAAAATAAATTCAGTTCAAGTTATTTTACACCACATCTAAAATGCTTTGTTTACTTCGTTAAGATAAAATTAATGTAAACTTTTCGTTCAAACTCAATTTGACTGTTACAGTCGTTTTTCTGCAACCAGTTTTTTAACATAGTTATTAACACGTTGGCTGAGTTTTGCTTAATGCAGTAATGATCATATTAAACCGTGTTAAAAAATAATGTGTTTAAAAAAACAAATATAAAAGTTGTAGACATTATCTCATTAACCATAAATGACATGTGAATTTTGCGCAAGGCAATGGCCACCTCTTTAAAATTGCAAAACCGAAAAAAAATGGTTGCCTGTAAAGTCGGTTTTACGGGCGAAGATTTTACGTGACAACGTCTTTTACCGATCATAGTTGAGTGGGAGAGAGACGCAAGGCATTCGGCGGGCCTCTCTCTCGTTCGGTGACTCATCGTAACGTTACCGAGCGTTACACTTTTTCATAAGTGACTCCCAGCCGCAACCTAATTTAAGACGTTGTCACGTCAAAAACAAATACTTCACAAACACTACCATTACTCAATAACAAACATAACAAAAACCATAAAAGACTAAACCGCTCAATAATAAACAAGAAACAAAGAAAAAATAACCATCAAAGCCAAGTCAATAAATCTGCCACTAAGTGCTCAGCGAGTTGCGTACCCATCACCATTTACAACTATTACGTTCTCTAGGCTTGCAACTGACGGATATTATGCATTAAATTTATACTGGGCCGGTTTTCGTGGCCGCCACTGTATGCTAATAAGAGCTTATTAATAAATGTATAATTGTTGTTTCTTTTAAACTGTAATACGGTTGAAGATTATTCAATGCAGTTATGAGATTTAATGAAGCAAGCTGGAAAGTAACTTTGTAAGTACGCATTGAGAAATGTCGATTATATCGCGTGTTTTGTGTGCAACTAGTGGTCATTAAGATTATGGTTTCACGTAATGTATTGGTCAAAATGTCAGGAGATTTAAGATAGAGAATATTGAGATTGTTGACTTGGCAGTTGGCACCTATTCAACTTCAACTTTTATATTTATTATGGCAATCCACCGAATTTTCGGTGATTTCTGCCAATGTCCAGTTTGAAAATAATATTTCAGTTTAAATGACAATCGTACAGTTATTAAATTAGTATGGAGATCATACATTGTGTTCTTTTAACCAAGAACACGAGATGACTCAAGAGTCATCTCGTGTTCTTGGTTAAAAGAACACAATGCCAAGGCACCTATTGTGAATTTTTTCTTATACGATTAAGTGTTACTGTCCACAGAAGCGTAGCTGCAGAGACGCGAATACGTTATGTCAAAACAGCGAAATCGTATATAGAAGTTTGTCACGGGCTCGTGACCACATCGTGCTGGGTACAAATTGGCGTGCCATCTATACATGACTGTGGCGGTCAAATGGATGAGCTTGGGATGCGTCTGATTACAGCTTACATGCAAAACTATGAAAATCTGTCCACAGAGCGGCAACGTCGCGAGTCGTGTCTACGCATAGGCTTGGTCAACAGTGTTTCATAGTGTTGTCTATACGCGTCTATGCAGCTCTGCCGCCGTGAAAAGTGGGCCTTCGATGGGATTGCCACCCGGCCAATTACACCCCTAAATTCAAGACACTGCAATGCACCTCAATTACATAGTTATTGTTATCTATGTACGCATTTAATGTTATAAACGCGAAAGTGTCTGTGAAAGCCAAAGCTACTACATGAAACTTTGAATTAGTAGGTCTTATAACATACTTCCAGTACTTAGTCAGTAGAGGAGCAGTTACAAATACAGCAACATTGACTTGATTGCGTGGGAGACCATTTTAGACAACAATCCGACAAAAGGCTGCAGAGTTTTTACGTCAGCTGAAAGACGTTGAGTGCTGGTTGTATGAATCTAATATGTGATTAACCCCGAGTCACCCAACCGACAGCTGGCTGTCGGGGTATCCCATTTCATTATAGTCCTTATATTTATTACTTGCAGACTACTTTTGTATGAACAAGTTTGGTTATTTAAGTTCTTGGATAAATTTCCTAAAATAATAAAAAAAAATTATAATCTATGCTCGTACGTTTTTCATTTTGGGGTAGTAGTGAAATTCCCGCTGCCATTTTGTATATTGCGTAATGGCTGAGGGGTGCTACGAAGACCATGGCTGATAGCGGATAGTGGGCACATCACAATGTTACGCAATTAAAACTATAAGTTTCATACTCAGACATGGTAGTACTTTCATAAAAAATAGATTAATATCCCCAGGAAAAAAAAACTATAAACTACATACATATTACGCAACATATAATCAATGTTTCTCAAAACGTTTTCCCATTTCTAGATCAACATGGAAATACATCGCAATAGATATAATATAACGCAATACTTGTAGTTATAATGACAGATTGCAAGCTCATCGACCTCGATACCTATCGTACTTCAATGGCTTCCTCTTGCAACTTGATGGAAAAAAAACAATATAATTTGAAAAATCTTTATTCTTTGTCGTTAAGACTCCATCATCTCCCTAGCCTTTTCCCAACCGTGTTGGGGTCGGCTGCCAGCCTAACCGGATTCAGCTGGATACCGGTGTTTTACGTGGAGCGACTGCCTATCTGACCTCCACAACCCAGTAACTGGGCGACACGATACCTCTTGGTTAGACTGGTCAGAGTTTCTGGCTAACCAGTAACCACCAGTATTTATTCAGCTCCATTCGAGGTTCGTTGGACGATTTGTCTCTTTCTCTCTCTTATAAAGCTCTGCCGCTTTTAGCGTGGTAAGAATGAGAAAAGCCGTCACTGAATACACGGAAAGCTGAACGGACGGAAAATGGTTGTTTTATATAGACTCAAGCTGAATAAGTGTACATAGTTCCTAATACCTCTCTTCTGCTACTAAAGAAGAGTTGGCTCAAGGTATATTCTGCTGGTCTGCCCCACCGGTCTTGTAAGCAAGCTCAACGGCAACGCACGATGCTCTGGATTCGATTTACAGATCGGCGCCACACTCTATACCCGTATTTAGAATTTGATGAGACTCCCGCGAGCCCCAAAAAACTAGTAAACCGACTGGTTTTGTTCCTAATTTCTCTTGAATTTTGGAGGTTATTAAGTTTGTTTGTTCAATCTATTTATATAAAAAAGTAAACTGGCTGATTACAGGACTGAATCACTGATTGTTGATATAAAAACGCACAGCCGAAACCACCGGTCCTGGAGGCATATAGCTTGGAAGGTATTGGTATTCTTTGTAAAGAATAAGTATCCACTAAGAAAAGAATTTTGTTAATAGCTCTAAATAGGTAAAATAGGGGATGAAAGTTCCGACATTGGCGGAGCAAGGCGGACAAAGCTACATAATTATTTATTTCAATTTTTCGATATGTTTTGCACACCGATCTCCTAGTTTAAAACACAAATGTAAATACGAACATAAAAACACCATTACATCACATTTACACCAATCATATGTAAGGTTTATGACTATTACTGACACCTCGCGTTACGTGTCATAAGTGAAATATTACGTCCCTGACCAATCGGTCTACTATATCCTTCCTTTTACAATAAAATCACCGTCATGGGTAATTAATAGTTTCTATAAACGAACTGGTCATTGAGCAATAGCAGTCAAGGTCGATGTTTTATTGTTCTTTAAGATATTTTGGACCACTTTCAAATGTCCATTGACTGGATGTTTGATACGGTTGTTTTAGTCATTCGTGTTACTAATTTGTTTAATCATCGATTTATTACACGCCGAGAATGTTCCTCAATAAAATCTATACATTAATTTAACAAACTCGTAACAAAGTTGAAACTGTACATAGATATTTTAAAAAAAATAATACATGTTGTACAACCGATGCCGAAGCCAAAAATACAGTTTTTAGGATTTTGGTCCATCTGTTTGTTAGTTTTTCTGCTCTCTGATGTCAAAACAAGGCAGAGTGTAGTAACCAGACAAATGATCCTCTTGACACATCCGCACTAATATTATAAATGCGAAAGTAACTTCGTCTGTATGTCTGTCTCTTCTTCACGCCTAAACCACTGAACCGATTTGAATGAAATTTGGTACAGATATAGTCTGGAACCTGGAAAGAAAGGACATAGGATAGTTTTCATCCTGGAAATCTCCCAGGAACCGGAACTATTAAACCACGTGTTCGAAGTCGCGGGCAAAAGCTAGTAGTAATATAATTTGCAAAGGTATATATGTACATACACACACAGAACCAACAATCATTCTCATCATACAACATTTGTCATAGATGGGAACCGAACCCAAAAAACCGAAGGCTATGCATAAAAGTCACGGTCACTGACCACTAGACTAACAGGCCAACACATCGACCACTTTGACAAAGAAATGTCGCTGAATGTTTATTTTGACAAGAAAATTAATATCTGCTTCATAATTACAGTTGATTAAGCAAAGAAACGCAATATTTCAACAGCAGAATCATTTATATAATTGAGTTAGACAAATGCAGCGTATTTTATCAAATGTCAAAATTAATTAAGCGCTATTATAGGCATGTAGTGATGTCCAATAGTCACTGATTACATAATTACAAAATGTTAATCATAGTTAGAAATGTCGAAAAGTAAGTTTAAGTTTGTTAGTGTAATTGTAGACCTTGTATGTTTTTCAGGATAAAAAGTAACTTGCCAACTTAAATTCAAGTGTTTCTGGATTTACACGATGTTGTAAGAAATCGACACACAACCTTCAATCTTGTAAGAGACTTTCATTAGACCATAACTTCAGCAAAATGTGAAAAAATGCCAACATTTTTTCTCTCATCAACTCATCTCAAAGGCTACAGGGTTTTTCAACAAATAAGTAAAGGAAGAAGGATAAGCAGAATGATGAAGTATCTAGTCTTGGCTCACGAGGTTGTCGTTATGAGACTTCGTGCCGATAGTCGTGACAGCCAATGGCATAATAGCCAAGAGCCTCGACCAATCCCTGAAGAGGCTCTAGCTAAGCAGCTGGATCAAGGGTCTGATATAGAAGGTGATACTCCTGGACACGGCGCGCATTGCCTGGAGGTTCCTCTCTCTGGAGCCCTATACACTGGTAGCCTGGACCCTGTTCCCGAGGCCCCAGTGCTATAATAAGTATTTGTTTATATTTTTATTATAATAATATTCTAAAAATGTATTCAGTATGCTTACTGAAATTACTTCAATATGCAACTGCTAAATAATCAAAACAAACAAATAATAAATCTTCACAAACTCAGGTTGTTGACCGCAATGACCTTTACAGCGCAAAGCGTGTAGCGTCAAGGGCCTTATAAAGCTATCTCAAGGTAAACCACAAATAGAATTAGCGTAGAAATTTACTGAAGCTTATTTGTTATCTAATTGATAAGAAAAGGAGACAGGGAGATAGAATAGACCCTGTTTTTTTTTTTGAAGAGTGGGAAATCATCAAATGTCTTCTCCCGTCCTTCTTGTCAGACTTTTACTGACTAAAACCCACTCATGTTCCTTCGCCCTTTATGTTCCGGGGTCACGGTAACTAATATAACTATTCCGCAACCCCGGCAGACATTGGCCCTATTTGGCTATTGTTCAGGGGCTGTCAATAGTGAAGACATAAAGTAATGAAAAATATGACACAAGAATTCGAATGACTACAATTTGTTTAATAGAAAGAGGACGGCTGTAAATAACGAGGCAAAAAACAATAAATCTTTAGATTATTCACAAGAATTCATTACTGCAAAAATAACGCACATAAAACAACAACAAAACCACTGACCCGAAAGTATTAAAATTTGACGAAGACGTAGCTTGTCATTTGGGTAACGACATAGGCTACTTTAAAATATAGTTTGTCAGCAATAAAACATTCTTAGGAACGGAGTTGCAGTAAAAACGCTTTTATTAATGATATTTATGTTGAAGTTGAATTTTTACTACTTCCCTCCTGTAGGTCATAGCAATAGCTTGAAAATATATAAAACATATATTTTTCGATAAATGGACTATCCAACTCAAAATGATTTTTTCTGGTGTGATTTATCTATAATATGTATGTATTTATAAATAGGCGAGATGACAAAAAAAAAGTAATTAGTCCGTCAGTTAGATAATCAAAAAATTTGGGACACGTATTTTTTCTTTTTTCTCGTAAACAGAAAATGACGACAATACAGTGCGTTGAAGTTTCGTGAAACGTCACGCCTTTGTATAATTTTTACTCAGAAGTGACGTCACAAGCCCCCTCTCCGGAACTTTGAGGCTCTTTATCTTTGTATTTTGTTATTAATTTGATCAAGCAAAAAATATGTGTCCAGTATTTTTGGACTGTCTAACAGACGGACTAAACAGAATGTCATTCTTTTGATGTAGTCATCATCCCTATTATATAAGTATTTTTATCAGTTGTCTGGTTACCACAGTACAAGCTCTGCTTAGCTTGGGATCAGATGGCCATGTGTGAGTGTCCCAGGATATTTATTTATCTTATTTTTATTTATTATTTATCTATGAACCATTCTTCTAAAAGTCTAAAAAATAGTGGAAAGATAAATGAGTTGATTAAAGCAATTAATATGGAAATGATGCGCAGTTTATTAACCAAGTCAAGGGCAGTTTTCCAAAATGATGAAAGTAACAGTAAATTTCTTAATTGACATCATCAATGCTACTATAAATGGTCAAGGGGAAATTGCCAAACAAACTTGATCACCAAAGCGAAGATGCCCAATGAATGGCTTTGAATTTTAGACCTTTGAATATCATCAAACTGACTGAATAAGGTTTCCTCACAATGGAAAATCAGTTATTTTTTTTTTTTTGAAAAAGCCTTTTATTTTTTACTTTTTAGTTAGTCTCAATGTCTGACTACGTTTAAGAGTAACTTTTAAAAAAAATACGTTTTTCTATAAAAATTGAGGAGTTCCCTCGATTTCGGCATGATACCATCATCAGATCCTAGACCTGATGACAATGGGACCATTTGGGAAGTCTACCCTTTCAATCAAAAAAAGAATTGTTCGAATCTGTTGGTAAACGACGGAGTTTGCGCGACAAACATAAAAAAAATACAAACATCCGAATTGAGAACCTCCCCCTTTTTTTTGAAGTCGGTTTAAAAGGAAATAAGGTCTTTATTTGCGTTGCGTACTAAACGAAAATGAACCATTAGTTATTTGAATATTTGTTTGACATGAATTTGCTGTCGAACATGAAATTCACATGCTTAATATTTTTTAATATATTTGGCCTTTTCTATGATTGGATCTACTTTCGCAAAACGGAATCAATTCGCACAAAGTCAGTTTTGAGAAAAAGCCATTTTTGATAAAATGATTATTACACAGTAAAATTGTTTGTTATTTTTTATAAATTTTATCTACAACTACCTGCCTTCCGCGGTTTCACCAGCGTTATAAATGATAAGGGTGAACAACCTTTATCACTTAGGGGTATGAAAAATAGATAGTAGCCGATTCTCAGACCTACTGAATATGCATATAAAATTTGGTAAAAATCGATAAAGCCGTTTCGGAGGAGTAAGGTAACTAACATTGTGACACGAGAATTTTATGTATAAGATATTGTATGTTCCAAATAATTAGTTCTGTGTTTACAAATAAAACATGAACGAAATTCATTGACATTTTCAATTATAACAAGAGAATAAAAACTTGTTTTTTTCCTTTTGCATAAGTAGGTCCAATTTATCATTGGAAAGCTTAGATATTTACCTAAGTTTTAAAATAATGTTTCCTGTTTACTTTACTTGTAATTGGTAGAACGTTTAAATGTTTTGCACGTAACGGTAAACTTCTTCAAAGATGCGATCTGAATTTGTTTGTAGTTCTTAGACCCAGTTTCGCCATTCTTCGGTTATCTAATTGAATTTAAGTATAACATGGCTTATGAAATGTAAAAGATACATCTAATAACAATATATAGGGTTTATGTATCTTTTTTCTAAGGGCCTGAATTAAATAAATAAATTAAAATAATTAAACGGCAAAAAATCAGAATGTGACACTTTTAGAATAAAACATTTTGCGAAGTTTCAATAGCGCCTAAGCCGCACAAAATACGAAACATTTGTAATAAATTGATTAGCGCTTATAAGCATTGTTATTTTTTTAATTGAATCATTAATAAAGAAACTTAAAAGCTTTACTACGCGACTTAACAATTTGTTACATTATTTTGTCGTTGATTTTACTACTATCGTGCCTTATCTGAAACGACATTTTGAACTCTCCAAGAAGGAATTCTTCTTCTATTGGTTTTTTGAAATTGCTATTTCAATCAGTTTCTGTATTTAACAACATTATCATAACTATTTAGCTAAAATAAAAAACCAAATTCCTTTAAAAAGTACAAATTATCGCTCACCATGTTATTCCTGAAAATGATTTTATGAAATATCCTGGACCAACTCACAGACGGTCGACTGATCCGGGACTCGACATAAAGGGAATAAATCTCCCAAACTAAGCAGAGCTTGTACTATGGTATGCAGGAACTGATAAACATACTTATATAAATTATCAATACATACATATCACTACATAGTATAAAACAAAGTCGCTTTCTCTGTCCCTATATCCCTATGTATGCTTAAATATTTAAAACTACGCAACGGATTTTGATGCGGGTTTTTTTAATAGATAGAGTGATTCGAGAGGAAGGTTTTTAAGTATAATCCATGTTTATTATAGTAGAGAAAAGCCGGGATTTTTTAAGATTTGTTACACCCGTGCGAATCTGGGGCGGGTCGTTCGTTATAGATAAACTACCTTTTGCCCGCGACTTCATCCGCGTTCCTAAGGGATTTCCGGGATGAAAACTATCCTAGGTCCTTTCTCAGGTCCCAGACTATATCTGTACCAAATTTCATTCACATCGGTTAAGTGGTTTAGTAGTAAAAAAAATACAGACAGACGGACCGACAGGCAGACAGACAGAGAAGCATTCGCATTTATAATATTAGTACGGAAGTACGGATTACACCCAGACTCAGAACCAACATGCTGATCACACAAAGTATGTCTTGGGTATGAACCGAACCGAGTCGATTGAAATTACTGAAGAATTCTGTTCCTCGTTTATAAAATAATTTGATCCCCATTAACATAGGGTCAGTCAAGATTACATAATGTAAGTGCTATGTATGTTTTAATATTTACTTACAGTCGCTAAAGGAAGTGTTAGCTCATATGTAGTAAAACGTAATGATATTCATTAAACTAGGAAATTGTAATATGAAAAGAAATATTTGTTTGTTGTTTAAATACCTAATTAAGGAGATAAGGGAGAGATGGTAGGAGGAGAAAGAACTTTTTGGATCTGTTTACACTATTTTTGCGTCATTTATATGAAAACGTGTAGTTTTTTTATACGAGCCACATTTTTTACATACCTAATTTTATTGCAGGTAGAGCTTTGAATAAATATTGCAGAAGTCAATAAAAATAACTAAAAACTGAATGATGTATTATTTTTTCTGACACTTAAAAATAGTAAAACGTTGTAAACTAAAAATATTCTTGGCATATCTTTTTCCAAGAAAAAAATGGTTTCACAAAATTATTTATAAAATATTTCGTTACCTAAAATTAGTCCTAACTAAAACATTTTTAACAAAAATTGGTAGGCAACTTTTTGATAAAAAGACATGTCATATTGTTCACAGTTAGTTAGTTATCTAAGCAGTCTGTGACATTTTGAAATGTCACATTTTACTTTGTAATACATCCTTAACATAAAAATTGAGCTCACGATGCTTGTTGAGGCAGGTTACCCATATCATTATTGCAACTTTCTTCAATAGGCTGGTCCTGAAATCTATTTTGCACGGTTCGTTACACTAAAATGTCGTTTTATGTCTAAACTTTAAAAAAGATAATATATTTATAATAATTAATGTTTTGACATTTCTTCTCAAAGGTAGTCAGCTAAGAAATGCCAACTCCATCTTGTTTTAAAAATGTGATTTTAAATTAAATTAAATTAATTTAAATATTCTTTATTTCAGGCAATTTTAAAATCCATTAAACTTACATAAATATCACATTTAAACGTCACATTTTTAAAACAAGATGGAGCTGGCATTTTCTTAGTGATTTAAATCCTATTTGCATAATAAACAATTTTATTTCACTTCATTTCATTTCATTGTCAATTTCTGACTAATTGTAGAGCTAGAGAACCAGTGTTAAGTCACGTAAAAACTTGTTAGTTAACGTAGAAAACATTGTATTTTAGGCGCGAAGTGATTGAATCATAATTTGTAAGCTGTCAGAGTTTTATGGCAGGCCATGCTCCAATTGTTCGGACGCGTGAAAATAATGTTATTGAGAAATAAATCATATACAACTATACATAATAAAATAACAAAAAATATACGACGGGCCTGTTGGTCTAGTGGTCAGTGACCCTGACTGCTAAGCCAGAGGTCGTGGGTTCGATTCCCACCCAGGACAAACTATATGTGATGAGAATAATTGTTTGTTCTGTGCCTGGGTGTTACTTATAAAACAATTAAATACATACTTAGGTATTATAGATGTATATATTAAAAAAAAAAAGACGGGTTGCACTCCGGGAGTGCCGGCAGAAGTGAAAACTTGATTATAGCTGTCTACTATCCATCAGTCCTACGCTTTTTCGATCAGGTCACGTGTCCTGACGCGAGTTTAAGATTTTATACCCATTACAGAAAAAGTGCTCAACGCCGCTAAAGAAGTTTTCACTTCAAAAATATAAGTATATATATCACTTGTCTGATTACCATAACTCCAGCTCTGCTTAGCTTGGGATCAGATGGCCGTGTGTAAGATGTCCGTGGAAATTAATTTATATTGCCGCTAAAATTATTAAAATCACGACTGCAGCTTACAAAAGAATAATTGATACCTTCAAAACGGCTGATCTGATCTTGATGGAACATAACTAACAATCATTGCATAGTTAACCTACTTCCAAATGAAAAACGCATCCAAATCGGTTGACCCGTTTAAAAGCTAAGGTGTCACAGACAGACACACACACAGAGCGCTCAAACTAATAAATATAACACACATTTTTGCATCGAGGGTTGACAGTGATGTCATTTCGTTTTAAAGGAGTATTTTCTTCTGATATGCATTCTCACAAGTAATTTGATGTCTCCCCGAGGGGAGCCGTCAGGGGGGACATGAGACCAAAGCCGTCAAATCTGCCTCTATTTCTTTCTGCCTCTATTTTACATTTGATAGGTTTTTAACATTGATAGCCGTTGAGATAAGATAGCCGCTCCTACATTTTAAACGGAACGACTCTGCGAATATTAATTTGCTTATATAATGCCCAATGAACTACAGTCAGTAATAAGATCGTTTTATCAGTAACTAGCTTTTGCCCGCGGCTTCGCTCGCGTTAGAAAGAGACAAAAAGTAGCCTATGTTACTCTCCCTTCAACTATCTCCATTTAAAAAATCACGTCAATTAGTCGCTCCGTTTTGCCTTGAACGAAAGACAAACATACAGACAGACAGACAGACACACTTTCCCATTTATAATATTAGTATGGATAAATCAGTAATAAGTCGAGATAAAGATGATAGATATATTGACCACAAATTGCTAGCTAAATAACTTGTGTAAAAGATGCTATAGAAACTTTTTATTAAATGTTCTGTCCTATAAAAATATAGGAAGGTTTGGGAATTAATTTAGGCATGCCTAGTTGAAAAACTTTACAACATTTCTTAACGTTTAGATAAATTATACCTGTTGAAATAATCGAATTTAATTTTATTTTTATTTCTAGCTTTGAACGCGTGAATTAATAGCTCGCGTTCCCGAGGGATTTCCGGTATGAAAACTATCCTATGTCCTTTCTCGGGTCCCGGACTATATATATCTGTACCATATTTCATTCAAATTGGTTCAGTGGTTTAGACGTGAAGAAGAGACAGACAGACAGAGTTACTTTCGCATTTATAATATTAGTACGGATTTGAATTTTTGACTGAGGCTGCCTCGAACATGTCTGGGCTATATCATGTGCACATCCGGCAAAGTTTTATTTTAACTAAAACAATATTGTCAATGTTTTACTTGATACAATGTACAAAGCCTTACACCAGGCTCCTCCACACTTCCTGTCAGGGTTGCGAAATTTGTTCGAAAGAGTTACAGCTGGCTTAAACGCAAAGGGCATTAACAGGAACACGGATGAATTTTAGTAAAAGTCTGACACTCCCTTTCGCTACGCCAAGAGCGGAAGGAGTCATTTTACGATTTCCCGTGCATAAAAAGGGCTTTTTCTTTGGGGAGTGGGAAATCATCAAATGACTGCTCCCGTCCTGGGTGCGGCGGGAGGGCGTGTCAGACTTTTACTGACTAAAACCCACTCATGTTCCTTCTGTTGCCCTTTATGTTCCGGGGTCACGGTAACTATTATAAACATTCCGCAGCCCCATAAAAAGAGCTTCACAAATTGATCTCGAAGACTTCATCTTTTTCTTCAGACTTACAAAACTTAAAAAAAATCTACTACTACTAAGATCTAATGTAATTTTATATTAGGTACGTGTTAATTTTATGTTCGGTGATTAGTATTAGGAGTTAAAAAACACATTTTCAAAAATTATATAGTCGTAAATTAAGTTTATTTTCAAATTACTTCCGGTGTTCCAATTATTCTATAAACTAGGTAGATACTGCTTTTATTACCATTCATTGATATAAGTCCAAAAGTGAAAACTGCGGTGTAGTATATATTTAATTGTAGTGAATATTTATGTAGTCTAAATATGTAGATTTCGACTCTAAAACTGATGTTAAGTAATTTAGAATTATATTTTAATTCAAAGAGCCTATTCTATCTGCATAAAACTGCAATAAGCTAGAGTTGTATTTTATTTGTAATGTTTTAAATGTTATATGTAAAGAACGAATGGGGATTAACTAAAATGTTACTAGTTACTTGTAAGGGAGAAAATTAATTAACTGTATTTCTTTATTTACGTTTCTCTACGACAATATTTGGTATAAAGTCGTGTTGCATTTATTTAATATCAATTTAAAAATACCAATATTTATAATGATAATTTAGTATAAATAATATAAAAAAAGATATGATTCGTGCTAGTAAAGCGATATTATTAATTTTAGTACTCGTAGCGGTAAAACTAAGAAACAAATATGTAATTTGTTAAAAAAAACATTGTTGGGTTTGGTTTTCTCGCCTGAAATACACCTAGTACAGACATTAATTAAGGACCACAACATTAATATTTTAGCCAAAAACGATTTTTTCAATAAAAATTATCGTCTTAAAATCAGAGCGTCCCATCTTCTTAATAAAAATCAACACCCACACTCTGACCCGTTACCCACACTAGCGAAAGTGTTTGCAACATTCGTACATACGAAACTACTTGCATGAGGTATAAAACGTGGTAACTGGCGTGATAGGAATACACTCACGGCGTAACATTCGCTGAACAACAAGCGAAGCGAAAATGAAGCTACTGGTTAGTAAAAATCTAGTGACAGTGTTCTATGTGTGTGCAGTTCGGATCAAGTGTCAATGTGCTTTTTTAACGTGTCATGGAATTTGAATTCGAAAAAAGAATAATCGATTGACATTTCAAATGTCATCGAACCTTTTTTTCTGGAAGTGTCACCGTGAAGTTTTTAATCACATTATCCAAGTGAACGCGTTACTAGATCAATATTACGTAAACCCGTTTCCTTATTCGCATAACTAGTCATTATGACTTCTCCCACAATGCGCGGAGAGTTCTTGTGTTCACTTCCAGTTAGATTTCACTGGTATAAGTTAATTTTCCCTTTTCATTTAGCGTTTCCTGTATTATATTGATTCCGTTTTTCATCTCAGTTGTTTTAGATCGTTGTTTGCGCATCTTTCATCGTACTTTATGGTGTTAGACATAGTATGTATAAGGTGAACATAAGATAACTAATCACATTATTTTTTGTTTGTTTCAGAGGTCTTCCTTGATCCTGGCCGTGGCGTTAAGCCTGGCCACGGCAGAGGAGAAGGCAGAGAAGGACAGTAAGGCTGAACCAAAAGCCGCAGAGGAAACAAAGAGACAAGACAAAAGAGGACTGTCGGAGTACTATGGTGACCACGGCGGAGATTTCGGGGGTGGAGATATAGGCGGTGGAGGCTATGGCGGCTCCTTCGGGCACGATCTAGGAGGTTCCAGCGGAGGTGGCAATGAAGGACACATCATCGGCCACGAAGAACATGTACAGAAAACCGTCACAGTAATCAAGAAAGTCCCAGTGCCATACCCCGTCGAGAAACGCATCCCCTACCCAGTGGAGAAGAAGGTGCCTTATCCCGTCAAAGTGCACGTACCACAGCCCTACCCCGTCGTCAAAACCGTCCACTACCCAGTCAAGGAATACATCAAAGTACCCGAATACATCCCCAAGCCGTACCCCGTGACGAAACACGTGCCAGTTCCCGTGACAGTTCACGTCGATAACCCCGTCCCAGTGAAAGTGTACGAAAAAGTCCCGTACCCCGTCGAGAAACACGTGCCTTACCCCGTTAAGGTGCACGTGCCCCAGCCCTACCCCGTGGAGAAGAAAGTGCCTTTCCCCGTGAAAGTACCAGTCAAGGTGCATGTGCCTTACCCCGTCGAGAAGATCATCAAATACCCAGTACCGGTGCATGTAGACAACCCAGTGCCCGTGCATGTTGAGAAGCCAGTGCCGGTCCCAGTCGAGAAGAAGGTTCCTTACAAGGTTGAGAAGGAGGTGCCTTACCCAGTAAAGGTGCACGTTGACAACCCAGTACCAGTGCACGTCGACAAGCCCGTGCCTTACCCAGTTAAGGTGCCCTACCCAGTTCCCTACCCAGTTGAGAAGGTCATCCCCTACCCAGTGGAGAAGAAGGTTCCTTACCCAGTGAAGATTCCCGTTGACAGGCCGTACCCCGTGCATATTGAGAAGCATGTGCCTTACCACGTTGAGAAGCCCTTGCCGTACCCCGTGAAAGTGCATGTGCCTATCATCCACCACGAGCATCACGAGGAATCCCACCAAGCTCAAGGAGGTGGTGAGGGTCTCGGAGGGTATGGAGGTGGCCAGGAAGGAGGGTATGGAGGTGGCCAGGAAGGAGGCTACGAAGGTGGACACGAAGGGGGTCTAGAAGGAGGTCTAGGAGGCGGTCAGGAGGGGGGTTACGAAGGCGGTCATGAGGGGGGTTACGAAGGCGGCCAGGAGGAGCAATACCACCATTAAAAAGAACTGATCTCTTTATTTTTTCTTTAGCTTTAAAGTGTTATCTTGTTTAGTAATTGTTTTTTTTTAATAATATTTTTTGACTGCTATTGTACCTGTGAAGATGTAAATAGTAAACGAAAGTATTAAAAAAGTGATATAAATATAACCAGGTTTTCGTTTCATTATTAAACATATCAAACAAATGGTTTGTCCATTTGTCCCCGCCTCATTTATCTGTCTCGAGACAAGATGAAATCTAAATCATTAAAACCATGACTTGACAAACCGGAAAAGCAAAAGCTTAGCAGCATTACATTAGAACTCAAGCTTAATGTTCTGTGTGCAGCTTACATAAATAATAATTTAATAGCCTCATTCAGAAGTAGTCGGGAAATCATTATTTAATTTATATTCAACCGTAATTACATCCCATCTCTTTGAAATGAGTTATTTTGCTTAAGATATTAAATAAATTTTACTTAGCACCTACTATCTAGTACTATAGTCTATAATCCCCTCTCTCTAATACTATAGTCCCCTCACTGTCACACAACTATCAAATTGCAATGGTAAGATAAAGACGGAAAGTAGCTAAGCCAAAATAAGTACTTAGAAACGCATATTTATCTTTAAATAATTGCGCTAAGATTTCTAATAACTTCAAATCATGCTCTTATATTTAAATAGCTTTCGCTGGCAGCTTCGTACGCGTAAATATTAAAACTTCTATTTCTTATTTTATCTCTATAAGATGGGTATTTCCAAAAAATCCTTTCAAAGTGGATACTTACACTCTTCACAAGACATACTCTCGAGGTTTCAAGTCTCTAGGACCAGCGGTTTGGGCTGTGCGTCGTTGCTGTTGAAATATAGTCAGTCAGACAGACAGTTTACGATTATTATAAATATATACGCAACCTATAAATATTTCTATATTGCGTAATTGACTTGAGTATCAGACCTATTAATTTTTACCTGACTGCCAAAAGGAAGGTTTTAAAATTTGGTTAAGATTACAAAGCTTCGGAAAAAATTGCTTATACATATATTCTACACATTTCATCGGAATAACAATGACATCACACTGTAAGAAATCCGATACAAAAGTAACATAATCCTAAATTATTCATATCAAGTTTTTTAATAGACAAGCCACTTTCACTGACCAACCTAGTTGCTGTCGACACTTATATATATCGTGCTAAACGACAATACACCTTGAGTGTACGAGATATAATAAAAGCCATATTTTGAAATAATTCTTAGGAATATTTGAGTTGTAGTCGTAAACACGGCTGGTAAGAGTGTGGTGCAAGATTCAAGCCCGGTACGAGCCCGGTGTTATTGGGTTTTTTTTTAATTTTAACCAACTTTAAAAAGGAAGAGATTCTCAATACGGTATTTGACACTACTAACCGATAAATCTAAGACATATTTTTTTATAAAACCTATCTTTTTATTAGTCCTAAGCATCGGATTTGTTTTTAATTTACTGTAAAATTGGATTTTTAGTTGCTTTAAAATCAATAAATAGTTACATAATAGGGTTGCTAGCTTGTGACGTCACAAGCTGGTATTGGCATACAAAGTCTATTGGAGAATTGCATTTTGACAGTTCATAAAAAGTACGTCAATTGATGATGGTGTCAAATACCGGATTCGATGGGTTTGTTTTTTTATGTATGTACACCGATTACGTTGAGGTTTATAATCCGATTAACGTTATTCTTGTTAAGTTGATGCAGAATAGTTGTCATTTGGTCCCATAAAAAAATGACTAATTTGTCCCAGTAACATTTATGAACATTTTTGCCTTGTATATTTGTCTGTTTTATATCGATGACTTGATAATCTTTTCTTTATTTAGAGTCAACCTACAACTGTTCTAGAATTGGACTTCACGTTTGGACAATAAAATTAGGGACTCAAAAGTAAAAACTTAAAAAATTCAAACGCCTTCAAAAACAAAAAATAACTTTAAACTCGGAAGTCCGTGGCAATGCAAAACAACAACAACAGTGTTATTTCAGTCCACAGTTTGAAATACGGTAGTATGACACCCCGTGTCTTAGAAAGCCAATTAGTCCGTAGGTCCCGCTTGCCATTGACTGATCTTTGGCAGTTGTTACGGGTCCGAAGCCAGAAAGTTTGACTGCCATGTCATGGGCTATCGTGCTACCCAGTAGTCACTGGGTAACACCTCAACAACACTGAACCCAGTCGGGTTCAGGGTTGTGGAGGTCTGATAGGCAGTCACTCCATATAAAACACTGGTATTCTACTGCATCTGGTTAGAATAGAAGCTGACGCTAAAATAATTAAGTATAGCAACCTTACTGAAAACTATATTTTCGAGCCGTTTGGGGTTGAAACCCTTGGGCCATGGTGTCCAAGTGCCCACCTAATTTTTAAAGAGGCCTCGTGACCCAAAGGCTGGCTTTTATCTTGGCCAGAGGCAGCATTGCTATCCAACGTGGCAATGCTGCCAGCCTCTTGGGCACTTTACCAATTGACAGCGATGCGGAGGAGTTTTTTGATGCCATTTTATTTTAATTCTTGGGGTTTTAATTTAGTTTTAGTTTGTAAATATTGTGTATATGAAAATTGATTGATTAATTAAAGAAAAAGACTAGGAAGATAGATTCCATTGTCCATTTGAATTAAAAGTCCATTTCCTCACTATGTGTTCTACCGATGTCTGTGATGTTCAAGATAGTTACGTATATCTAAGTATTCAAATTCACATGAGCTTTTAATCAATTTGACCGATATAATTATTATGCAAGTGTAATCTGAAGTAACTGTAATTTTATCGTAATGCAATCGGGTCATTCTGCAACTCGAGAAATTACCTCACGATTATATATAGAAAAGTTTAATCTCATGTACCGATTGTCTTATCTGCAGTGAATAGTTTTATTTATAAGTCTACCCAGTAAAAACTGTAAAAAAACTTTGTCATAATGGATAAATATCTTCTCATTGAGCACATGAGCTTTTTTTTTGCCAGTTTAAAGGCGCTAAACTAAATAAAAAAAAAACTTATAATACTAGGTGTATTTTTGGTATTGCTCAACCCGCTAGGAGATGATTCTACCCATGAAAACAAACAACTTTTATTATGGAACCAACTCAAAAATCGCGAAATAGATATCAGCTGTTTCTAACAAAAGTTCAATGCCCTCCCGATCACAATGTATGAAACAGCTGATATTTTTTTCGAGATTTCAGAGTTGGTTCCATAATAAAAGTTGTTTGTTTTTATGAGTAGAATCATCTCCTAGCGGGTTGAGCAAGACCAAAAATACACCTAGTATAATCATTTGCTTCATTTTCACGTCCACAAAGATAATGAAGCTGTGGTGTTACCGTCTAAGAGAAAAACTGTCACAGCAACCAACACTCTACTTAATAAGTCGAAGTGTTAATTAAACTTTAAGACTTATACTTGACAACGGAAAGCCAAATTACTTTCTCCATTAAATGCACGGAAGTGGACGAAAGAAATCACCGAGTTGTAATTAATTAATTACTTCGACATAAGTATTACCTGTTTTACATAATATGCAAAGAAAGTCCTTAATTAAACAAATATAAAAATCAACAAAAGTGAAGAAAGAGGAATATATAGGCGTAAAAATATTACGACCTGTTATAACACCTTCGTTATTCCAGTGTCAGCCGAATAATAAGCTATGTGGTATCGCGAAATATACAGTGTAAACTGAACAGTAGCCCAATTCAAGTAATCAAAACCGTAGTGATATCGTAGCGACTAAGTCGTTAAGACCATTTTCGTATTCACATCCGTCAATCGAGCTAAGAACGACACTACCGAATCGCTCGATCGATTCTAATCGATCGCGATTTTTAAATTGGTGTCGTAAATTGGGCTACTGAACTGTTAGATCAAGCGTACTATCGGCAGCTAACTATGAGCGAGCTAACTGTGAGTGGACGCCGTACGGAACCCTACAAGTACGAGTTCAATACGCTTTAGGTCCGATTTTATTCCTACTTAAATACTTTTATATTATACTAGCTGTTCTTCGCGGTTTTACCCGCGTTACGTTAATTTTTTGATTACTACTTCGCTCCCGTGGGACATAGCGTGATATTATAGCCTATGTTACTCAAGGATAATGTAGCTTTATAATGAAAGAAGATTTTTGTAATCGGTCCAGTAGTTTTTGAGCTTATTCGTTACATACAAAAATACAAAACTTTTCTCTTTATAATATTAGTATAGACTAACCTCGTTAATCAGGTTATCATATAAAACTAAAAATATTCCAAACCGAAGAGTAGTTCTATTACTTTAGTATTGATCTACTACTCACAAGAAAAAGAATTGCAGCTAGAAAAACATCGAAATTGCATATTAACACATCTCCAAGAGCGCCATGTCCATATTTTAAGATGGTTTCGACAAAATTAATGAACAGACTCTAATAAATTATAATTTGTCTTAGGCAAAAGGGTTTGTACCTTTAATTTAGAAATATTGATATGTCAATTGTGTAATTAAAACCTTGACACACCTAATTACTATTTCAAAATAACTTTAAGAGCTTTTCCAATCAATATCACTTTATTTACTTATATAAAAAATTACAAGAATGATTTCGAAATAATAAATTACATCACACACGAAACAAGCAATTCTTGTCATTCCTAGTCTTCAGTAAATCCTAACCGCATATAGTTTAATATCAATGCATTATATAGAACCTCTGCCTATCAGACCTCCACGACCATATTGGGTAACCCTCGGTTAGAACTAAGTACCCTTGGTTAGACTGACTGTCAAACTTCCATATTCTGACAACTCATAACGAGAAAAGGTTTTACAGACTTCCCGAAGTCCGGGATTACCGTAATGTCCTAGATAAAAGGAAGATATGGCTAAAGGAATCAGTCTTCTTTAAGCCGTGTCTCAAGGGCGATGCTAGGACCGTCGCCTCCCGGGGCTCCAGAAAGAGATACCGCGGCCCCGGACACTAAGTAAAAAGTAAAAAATGTTTATTTCTCCACACAAATCATAACCAGGTACATATATATATTGTAACATAAATGGAGTGGACTGGAGCCTAAACTAGGGCAACCCTGTATTTCAGGACTCCAGGTCTTCCTCCCGCAGCGAGTGAGTTGGTTGTGCTTGTGTATTATTACCGTGTGTTTGTTTTTGTAGTGCACGTGTGGTGTGTGTGTGTGTTGCATGATGAGTAACAAACTAAGAATACGGCTAAGACAGAACATGGACGGGTTTTAGTCAGTAGAAGTCTGACACTCCCTTTCGCTCCGCCCAGACCGGGAGGTGCCATTTCATAATTTCCCATCCACATAAAAAAACCAAATCTCTAATCAGTCTCCACAATATCCCACCTACTCTCAAAGCTTCAACGCCAACCCTGAACCTTCCACCAAAAATATTTAATAATAACACCTTCTCAAAACCACACTAAGCTTGTAAACCGACTTCCTGCAAACTACTACATCATTAAGGAAACCGCGTCACTTGCGCAAGTGCAACGTTTCTTACATAAATTCATCAGCTAGTACAAGCTTTATTCATCCCCGGAAAACTAATGTTTTTATTATGACTATCACAAGACTACACTTTCCCAATCGAGGAAAGGTCTCCGTACTCTCATTCGTTTTTCTCTGCATAGGACATTTTGGGATCAATCTTTATCAAACTAGTCTATTTCATCTCGCTATCAAAGCTGCGTTAGAAGAAAATCTATTTAGATATTTCTAATGGTAACTCGGATACGGTTACTTCGATATTTCAAAAGATGGTAAAATGAGTTGGTCTTGAATCAATTTACTTTAATTAGTTACGATTTTGTTAACAAACTCTTCCATGGCTAGACAATATATTGATTTGCTAAGGTCATAGTAAAGGACTATTTCTGTCAAAGAACCTAAGACTTTTATGTTCGAATAACCAGAGAGGAGAGACGTTTTTAACCAAGCAGTAATTATTACACGACCACTAATAAAACTATAAAACCTCGTACAACCCAACAACTTGCAAATTCATAAAACACACGCGACACCGTGTGAACGGCGCGGCGGTAGTTGTCTTAAACTGTATCCGACATGAATTTACTACCGACGTGACACGATTCTGTGCAGTCGTACATTCACCACAATAGACCTCGACTGGCCCTACAAGGAATGGTGTAATAGATTGCGAAACAATTTATGTTTTGGGAAATAAATTCATTGAATGCGCCGTGTGACAAAATTTGGAAAAAATTGCGCGACTTTCAAAAATATTCTGAACTTCTGGTTTACGTAGATAATTTATTGGTGTTAACTTACATAATGTTTTAAATAGCTTTGTTTCTCTCTGTGACATTTGTATAATGTAAAAGAGTTGCTAAAGAGTCAACGTTGATTCTAAACTATGGTCTCAAAGATGGCATGTCTGAATGCAACTCTAATGCCCGAATACTAAAACGTTACTTAATTTTAAGACAAATCTTTTGCTGTCTTTGTCACTTTATTGGGATAAAGCAAGGACAGCAGCAGATTTGAGAGAGTCTTAAAAATTAAGTGACGTTGGAGTTTTCGGGGGAAAGTCTACAAACAGATTTTCACTAAAGAACAAAGTAATAGATGGTTTGGCTGTATTATTCATTCTTAAAGCTTTACATAAATTAACTTTAAACCGTCGAACACACTTTAATTGAGACACAATAGAAAGACAATTGCAGCGCGACAGCCGGCTGTCGGTTGGTCGTTGAAAGGATAGAAAGACGATTGTTAATGATGTTGAAGCATACCAATTGGGAGCTTCTTATGTCCATTTCATGTATTAGCGAATTATTCTTCTTAAAAACTGTAGCAACGTCATATTATTTCCATTTTCTACCTTGCGGACAAAATCGTGGTCAAAACAAATGAAAGCAAATTCTGACGGATAGGAGTATTGCCAACAAAATGTCATCAAGATAATATTATTACTGAACCATTACACAACCGGAATACAATAAAATTTGCAATAACCTGGTACATTTCTTAACATTATAGGTAATATAATATTTTTATTACTTGTGATTTAGGAGGCGGATTTATAATTATTACTGTATGTATTAATTTTATTTTAGGTTTTTACAACTGAATGGCTATACATATAACGTGAAGTATTTATGACGATAGATGTTGAAATTAACATAAAGAAAGAACTGTCACCCGCGTCCTTAAAGTTAAGTTAAATTACAAAACGTCTGCAAATGTTCTTAATGCTTCGTTCTGTATAATACGTTGTGTACAGTACGATCAATGCTCATGCCTTCTCTATTATGAAAGGAGGAATTTGTACAGCAGTAGGACAGTTACAAGCTGGTACTAGTTTTAAGTTAGTTACGTTCTGTAAAAATATTAACGGTTAAGGTGTCTTCTAGTGAAAGAAACACACAGATTTGAGTGGACTCGCCCAATTAGTGCAAGCATTTGCAAATAATCGTATAGCTCAACTTAAAACGAAAGAAGCGCAATATCTTTACCTCACATTGGTGCCGATTCTCTTATTCACAAACTAACGTAAATTTAAGTTAAGTGCATCTTTCTCTTTCCATTTAATTAAGAAAAGGACAGAAGAAAAAATATTAGTTAAGTCCTGTCAAATTTAGACACTCCATAGATAATTTAGATGCATTTTAAAAACATGGCGTCTAAATATACGTCAATGTTTTTCCGGCGCTGTCTAATTTGACAGGATTAAACTAAATTGTATCTTCTGTCCTTTTCTTTAAGAAATGGAAAGAGAAAGATGCATTTAATTTAAATTTAGTGTAGTTTGTGACCAAGGGAATCGGCACCAATTACCTGCCATTATATTTTCTTCATCACGTGCTAAATAGGATGTTATGGGCAAGTAGATGATTAATAATTGCAATGCTTGAAAAAGTCCGCTACGTCATAAGCACTTATCTAATATACGAGTATTGTCAACTTTGTACACTTGGTTTGCAATAAGCCCTAAGACTTTGATATCTTGGACAATACTTAAGAAAAGACATTTGGGTAGACCGCATTAAGTAATCAAACCCTCCAACTGTATCAGTCACCTGTTTTTTACATTGTTTATTTTTTTTTAAGTTCTCTCTCCACTCTTCCATTTCCGAATCACTTTTGACATTGGCAGAAAAAGAAAAGAATAGGAGTAATCAAACCGTCAGAATATCATAAATTTTTCTCGTAATATAACGGCTTATCCATTCACCGTTCCTGAAACAAACACCGATGACATCGAGTTGAAATATCTAAGACTTACCTTATGTACGGGATGTTGGCAGGAATGTGGTACTTGGAGCCAGGGTCGAAGTCCAGCTCTGATCGGAGTACTGGGGGCTTAATGCCCTGGTACTGCTCCCTGTGGAGAAATGTCATAGATTAAACTTTCGAACACACGTGATTTGAGAAACAATAGAAAGAAAATAGCAGCACAGCAGCCGGCTGTCGCTGGGTCGATAAAGGGAAATTTAGAAATTCTTTGAAGTAAAGGTTTTGAAAATGTTTTGTTATTGTTATACATATAGGGCTTTGCCTTAGACTGTCGGAGGCGGATACCTACGCGTGACACAATGCTTTTTAATTACGACAGTACAGCGCAGCGGTTATAGCCGGAGAGCTGGTGAACCCTCCTACTAACGGTCGTCCTGTAAGGCTAGAAATTTGTGGAGTGATGAGTCATAGAACACCAAGGCCAACAACAATGACCTGGCAGGCAACAACCCTGCACGTCATCAGCCCTTTCATTTTTTTAAATGTAAAATAAATAATAATAAAAAAACGTTCTTCTGTAAGCTTCAAAATTTAATATAATTTAGTTTATTGATTAATAATTATGGAAAAAAATTGACAGGCGATTTAGGTAAGCAGAAGTATCTGCCAGGCGAATCAAAAGGTGCATAGTTTAGGGGGAAAAATAAACTTTCTCCTGTAAAGTTGAAATTTAAGTATGTGTTTGAGCAAATCATTAAAAAGAAATGTGTACAATGACAGGCGGTTCTGAGCAGCATAAGACCTTGACAGGCGAGGGGAAAGATGCTAAGAGCGGGCGAGTAAGAGGCGTAACGTGAATGCGTATAGTGTGAATGACATTAAATAAAATTAAAAATTATAGATGTTTATAGGTGGAGAGCGGGATCTTTAAAGAAAGACGTGTCTAGTTGATCTGTGTTTATTCGTAAAATGGTCCTATTTATATTTACATTCGCTATGGTACAAGTAGTGCTTAGCCTATGATATTTACAATTTACAAACGTCAGAGGGCGCTCGATGCGCCGCGCGTGTGCGGGGCGCGCGGGGGGTACCGTCGTCCGTCGCGCGCCGCGCTAGTCTATAAGTACATGCGGGCGCGCCGCGCGTGTCCTTTTCGCGGGCTGCTGGCGTTGCGTGAAGATCTCTGCGTGTCATCGCGTCGTGTGTCACCGTGTCGCGCCGTGTGACTTCTTTCGCGTCGTTTCTTCTGCTGCTACGATGATCTTCACGCACGTCGACAGCCTTGCGCCCAAAACCGTTCTTTTCAGAACGAACTTCTTATTTCTTAAACAGAGCGCGCCTTTTTCAATGCGGTCTTTTTCTCTGTTTCTTTAACAGTTGTCAAACAAAACAAAAGGTAATGGTTATGCAGGTGGTACGGTAAAGGTATTGGTTCTGGTATTGAAGGTGATGGTTTGTGGTTTCTGGTAATGGAGGTAAGTTGCTGGTCTATGTCACTACAGATGCAATATTTTTTATTAATTGTAGTGTAATCTACATTATTTTTTACATTAATTATCATCATCATCCGACACTTCTTCACTACTACTTCTTTCGTCATAATCGAGGAGATGCTGCTTCGGAAGCATCTCCTTCAAACCAATTAAAATTGTAGTGATTATCGCAGCTTTATTTATTTATTTTATGGCTCTCTAACGACTTACTCACTAATACACTTAGTTACAATAATAGGTTTTATGACATATTTTTTTATGATAGTGGTCATGTATAGGAGACAGGAGTGCACATCACTTGTACCTATTAACATAAGTTAAAACATTACAAACAATAAAAAGTGGATAAAAAGACGACAAAAGCTGTTATAGGAATTAAACTTGCTCTGAAATACAATATTGTGGAATCGGGAGTACCGTATTACAGGTATGTGCTCGACCCAGTTCTTGAGAATAGCCATATCACATTATACTGGGATCGATCTATTATCACAGACAAAACTATTGTTGCCAATAAGCCTGACATTGTGGTAATAGATCGATTAGAGCGTCGGGCAATGATTATTACTTGGCTCGCGGGGTTGTCGACATGTGGGACGTAGATTCAGCAGTCATTGTACCGATAGTGGTTACGGCCAATGGCATAATAGCTAAGAGCCTCGACCAACACCTAAGGAGGCTCTCGCTAGGCAGCTGGATCAAGGGCCTGATGCAGAAGGCGGTACTCCTGGGCACGGCGCGCATTGTCCGGAGGTTCCTCTCTCTGGTGCCCTGACCATCGGTAGCTTGGACCCTGTTCCGATGCCGGTGGGCTACTATTTTTTATATTTTTAAATGTTATTTTTTA
This sequence comes from Athetis lepigone, assembly GCA_033675125.1. Lineage (NCBI taxonomy): Eukaryota > Metazoa > Arthropoda > Insecta > Lepidoptera > Noctuidae > Athetis > Athetis lepigone. The sequence goes on along the minus strand of CM066226.1, from coordinate 692,192 downwards.
TATAAATACCTATTTAAAAATGTAATTTATATGTATAATAATATAATAATAAATGTATTTATTTCAAAAAAGGGAGATTGTAGTACATGAGGCATTACAGACTTAAACATTTAGGTTTGTACCAATTCAAATACAATCAGGTGGGTGAAGTTCTGCTGTCCTAGCTAGGTTATAGAATAACCTGTATTAAGGAACAGCAGTCCCTGTCCCTTACAAGAAGTCACAAAAATACAAATACTTAAATACTTTCATTATAATTTGCATACTACAATTTTGTAATTAAAAACATGCATGTGAGTAGTGCGTGTATCTGAGCGTGAGTGGTATCTGTCAGTGAGGGTGTGAATGAGTGTATGTAATAGTGTGTGTATATGTGTGTTAGAGTCGAAGAGATGAGTGTTTGTTTTGAATGAAGTCGTGTTTGGAATAATTTGATCTGACACTGTCACTTATTAAGGTAATCCTCTGTTTCATCATAGCTTTTATTTTGAAGAAATGACCTTAGGGTCTTTTTACACTTAAAGTAAGATAGATAGTAAGATAATATGTATGTAATTATGTATACTATATAAATGGAAAAATAATAATAGTATAATATCTTAGGACAATTCACACACGGTCATCTGATCCCAAGCTAAGCAGAGCTTGTGTTATGGTAACCAGACAACTGATATACATACTTATATAGTTTATAAATAAAAGTAAAATTCTTAAAATGTATGGTTTTCCTTTAATTTAAATAACCATGTTTATTAAAGAGATTTTGTCCTTATGAATGACCCTAACGTTTGACATCATAAAAATAGACTGTGTTACTTTTTTGGATTTTTTGGGGTCAGATAGGCAGTCGCTCCACATAAAACACCGGTATCCAGCTGAATCCGGTTAGGCTGGCAGCCGACCCCAACACGGTTGGGAAAAAGCTAGGGAGATGATGACTTTTTTGGATTTTAATCGGTTCGATTCCCGGGAGTGGTAAGCAAAATTTCGAAAAACTTTGAATGCAGTTTTGTTTCTTTTTAAAAATAAAGGTATGTTTTCTTTAAGTAAAATAACCTTTCTCAACGATTTAAGGTAGTTTTCTTCCAGGGCCCATTAAAACGTTCCACCCTGGATAATAAATAGATTTGAAATATATTTTGTACGTGAATGAAATGTAGATTTGACTTTTTGAAAAGTAAATCAATTTTAAACATACTGAAATCTATATTATACTTATATTTGTATACAGAATAGTATAATATGTATAAGTTAATAATTTTCGTGTCATATGTGGCAAGAAACTTCTCATAGCGTGCGTTATCCAATCTTTGACATTTTGATCCGTACATGATGATGATAATTAATGTAAAAAATAATGTAGATTACACTACAATCAATAAAAAATATTGCATCTATAATTTTTAATTTTATTTAATGTCATTCACACTATACGCATTCACTTTACACCTCTTACTCGCACGCTCTTAGCATCTTTTCCCTCGCCTGTCAAGGTCTTATGCTGCTCAGAACCGCCTGTCATTGTACACATTTCTTTTTAATGATTTGCTCAAACACATACTTAAATTTCAACTTTACAGGAGAAAGTTTATTTTACCCCCTAAACTATGCACCTTTCGATTCGCCTGGCAGATACTTCTGCTTACCCAAATCGCCTGTCAATTTTTTTCCATAATTATTAATCAATAAACTAAATTATATTAAGTTTTAAAGCTTACAGAAGAACGTTTTTTTTTATTATTTATTTTACATTTAAAAAAATAAAAAGACTGATGACGTGCAGGGTTGTTGCCTGCCAGGTCATTGTTGTTGGCCTTGGTGTACTATGACTCATCACTCCACAAATTTCTAGCCTTACAGGACGACCGTTAGTAGGAGGGTTCACCAGCTCTTGGGCTATTAGTGGAAAATCATGCTCAATTGAATCTATACACAAAAATTTTCATTTTCATTTATTTTCATAATCATTATTGATCCAGTCTTCTTTTTGTATTGAAACTTTATCCAATGTAATTAGTATCAAGACGATATTTTAGAGATATACGTTATTTCAATATTTTGCTGGAAATTAGTAATCTAAATTATGTTAAGTCTATTCAATCAGGTCTAAGCCTTTCCCCATCTTGACATTGCTAAAGGTTTATTTGTAACATACTACATGAATACAAAGTAATATCGACATAAGTGTGTTATTACAAAAATTAGGCCAATTGGTTACACACACAACATTTTGAACTTACATAATGTCAGAAATGCATTCTATAACATAGTACGTCTTAGGAAGCTGGGTTAGTGATAAGAGATAGCGGATTAATATAGCTTTTAAGAGTAGAAAAACGTTTTTAAATAAAATACAATATCAGCAACGCAATGAAACAAATAATAAGTTTTCTGAATCATAATATTTTCTATTATATCTTTTATTAGTCTGAGCTAGTCTGATAAAGTAATTCTCTATTTCATTACATTGTAAGGTTTTCTTGCACCAAAAACCTTACTCAGTGTAACTTACTAACACGAGGTTTATAAAATATCATTGTGTACAATACCTGTATTAACAAAATAACAAATATGTATGTAGTTAAAAAAATTCTGACCGATGCATGTAAGCCTAAGTTGGCTTATAAATTGGTTCCTTATTTTTCACCAATCAATCAATGATTTGCTAAAAATCAATTAAATAACCTTTTTTATGTTATTATATTGTTTTCCGATTAAATAAAGCACTATCAGTGTAATCAGGCTTAGAATGTTTGTTTATGAAAGTTTTCACAGACGAGAGAGATCACGACACAGAAAAAAAATCCTGTGAAGTAACATAATTCAGTAAACAAATAACACTCAATTAATAATTCCCGCTACCGCTCATACCCTAACCACGAACAACTCTTGCTTTCATCGAGATGTGAACCCGTTACCGAGTCAAGGCCGACAGACGACCGCAATCCCATCGTGGACCACTTGCGTTCTTGCAACCGGTAGCAATCACATGGTGCCTTTGTTTTTCTTTTTTAATGCGGTTTTGCGAAACTGTACTGTTTAACGATTTCAATTTACTAAATGAAGAAAGATCTTTTCTACTAATTATTTTTGTGAGTTTTTGTTGGTTATCTTATTTTATCAATATATGAACTTAGAGAAAAAAGCAGCACGAGATGGCTCTCCTTCAATTTCAACCACTGCAACTCCTGAAAGTCAGAATCAACAGTGGGGTCCATCAGAAAAGCAATCAGCAATGAAGCTCGACGAGTCCCGGGGAAACGATTCAACGGTTTTGGATCTGGCAACTAAGTTAATCAGAAAAGAACAGCAGAGGAATTAGAAAAATATGTTTTCCACTTGTTCATGATTGTCTGTACTGTCTGCGTGTCTCCTATCTATAATAATGTATATGTATGTATAAATTATATAAGTTCTTTTATCAGTGGTTTAGTTACCATAGTACAAGCTCTGCTTAGTTTGGGATTAGATGGCTGCGTGTGAGTTGGCCCAGGATATTTATATATTTATTCGATCAGGAATATATTCTGATCATCTATTCTATTAATATCTCCCTCGGTAAAGTTAAGGTCATAGCTCATTACAGCCACCCGGCAGCCACTCCGCACCGACTCGCCTTATAACCGAGGCGATCCGATGACGCCACGGAGTTGATATAGTGAGCGCATGCCCATACAGGTCCATATAAAGAATACTAGCCGCAGGAGGCGAGGCGGTGCGGAGTGGCTGCCGGGTGGCTGTAATGAGCTATGACCTTTAGGCTGCGTGAGCTTGAAGAGAACTACCCTAACACCAGGTGGATGATTATTCTCATTATACATTCTCATTTCACTTAATTTAGCGGGCAAAGAAAATATTATTCAGAAAAGTATTGAAGGATACCCTTTTATCTAATTTTGAGGCATGACCTAGTAGGATGCCATCTCGTGCCGCGACATGAAAACAAGAGACGACAGAGGACCTCGATGTCTTTTGAATCTTTTACGTAATTTAGTATTAATGTCATAGGTATCCAAAAACAGCAAATTGGAGTTATACTCCTAACTGAAGAGCTTATATCACCACAGAACAAAAAGCATAGCAAAAAAAAGCTTTTTTAAAAAAAAGATAACCGACTTCAAAAACTAAAAGCTCAAAAATAACTATTTCGGAAGTCGGTGGCAACACAAATCAACCGGCAGAAGAGAAGCCACCGACTTCCGAAATAGTTATTTTTGAGCTTTTAGTTTTTGAAGTCGGTTATCTTTTTTTTAAAATAGCTTTTTATTTTTTACTTTTTAGTTAGAGTCTCTGTGTCTGACTACGTTTTAGGGTAGCTCTCAAAATAAACTTATAATCTTATAAAATGAAAACGGCACTATGCGCGCAACGTCACAGGATATCCATTATATACTAAAACCTTCCACAGGATGTTACAAAGACTTTTCTGAAAACCGCATCGAAATCGGTATAGCTAACGCGAGATAATCACGGACAAACATACATACATACATACAGGTCGAACAGAGAACCTACTTTTTTTTGAAGTCGGTTAAAAAGCAAATTTCTTTCATAAGATCCCTTTTAATTTTTGATGTGAAACATCAGTAGCCGCACGCAAAACAAATTTCTGGCGTAGCGACGCATGCCGTGGCGACGCGTCGCCACGCTATATGATGGTGTATATGTTATAGTCAAAGTCCGATACACAGTCTCTTCGCGGAAGGACTGGTTTATCCTAGGTTTGGCCAAAGCCATCAGGCAATCCCCGAAATACATTTCAATTTCGCCCTTTGCCTGAAGTATTTTTAGTCAAATCCAGGAGCTCCTAACTTTTCAGTCAAACGTCGAAAGTAAATTATTCTGTTTCGGTTTTCCCCTAGTTAATCCTAGAAGCGACTGCAAAACTCGGTCAAACGTTGATCTAAACATGTTTAAACAGGTTCATAATGTCTCTCGCGGTGTTCCGACCGATTTTTTTGTCATTTCATGTTTGTTCATTGAGCGTGCGGGCGTGTAATTGTGTAAAATTGAAGATGAGTAATTTTCCATTTTAATTACTTAAGAAATTATTAAAACAATAAACATCAAAATTTTAAAAATGTTATTTTTTTATACCTAATCTTACAAACTAACCTCCGTATATTCCAAAGCATTTATTTATTTTATACTTTATTGCACATCGTACAAAAGGCGGGCCTAATGCCACACGGCATTCTCTCAAAGCATCTCAAATATAAAAGTGAAAATCACGTAAGCTGACCAATCAGGTGTCAGAACTGGCAGAGTTAAGCGGTTCTTAAGACTTGAAAGCTGCTTAAATGATAAAATGCTTCCAAATATACGAAGATAAGACACTTCATACCTATATCGGAGTTTGACTCGTCAAACCCCGATTTAATAAAATTGTGTTTTGACGTTTGCCTGACCAAATTAGTCTCTCCCAGGTTTGACGAAAATTGTTTAGTCAAAGGCCGAAAATTTACATTTGTTTGGGCTTTGACTAAGTCATTCAGTCTGACCTGAGGATTGACCAGTCCAACCTAGGAGCGCCGGAGCTTCGGAGTTTGCCTATAACATATATATACAGTCACAGTCTTGTGTACTGTGTGGCGATGATGTAATGTCGATGTATCACATCTGCCAGGCGTCCCGTAATGGCTCACTTTTTTTTAATAATTGTTCCTCTCAATAAAAAGAATTTACAACAGACCGAGAAACAAGCCGACCGTCAGACTGTGAAGTTTCAATATAAAAATCCCGTTTAGCACGATAAGGAACTCAAAAAATTACTATTACACGACTTCAACATGAAGTTAATGATAGATTAAAACGAAGTAACACTACGAACATATAATTTACATTTTGACCTAGAATAGACTTGAGTACTGTTATCACATGTTTAACTAATCGCCGGACCGTTAATATTATGTCATATCGTTGCGTGAGTTTGCTAAATTATCTAACTGTTAATGAGTTACTCAGGTGAGTAAAAAAGTGTAATGCATAATGGAGAACGTCTGAGGTGCGAGGTGATTTAACGTAAATGTTATTGTTCGTGTGTGGTTTTTGATAAAAATGGCCGCAGCTTCTCTTTCGATGAAGAAATAGAAATAGATCGGTGAAGATGAAAAAAAGATGTAGATATAAAACAAAAAAGACTTTATGTCGAAATGATGTCGCACAAATGTGTAAGGAAGCACAGATCCGAAACAATCTGTTGTTGGTTGTCAAGACTTACATAGTTCAATGAAAGAGCAATCACAGGACATGTGACTGAGGATAGTTCATGGGCAAGGACCAATGCCTATACGTCCTTTTCCAAAAATTAGTATATCAGTGTGAAGATGTGGGGAAAGATTTGGCAAAGGCTAGTTTTATTTACTATTAAATAAATACAGAGACTATAGTAACCGTTTAAGAGTTTCACAATATTCTTATTTATTATCTAATGTTAAATTGTTATGACGATTCAAACTTAAACCTTGCATCCAAATTCATACCCAAGATCAGTCAAAGGCATTGCATACATCATTGATTGTGGCTTGATCTTGGTTTCCACTCGAAGATGAAAGAGAACAGTTCTAATCGTTACCGCGGCCCCGGAACACAAAGGGCAACCGAAGGAACAAGGATGGGTTTTAGTCAGTAAAAAGTCTGACACTCGGCCCGCCCCGCCCAGGGCGGAAGAAGTCATTTGTTGATTTCTCATCCATAAATAAAAGATGAGAGAGTAAACGGTCAGGGAATAGCCTTGATCTCGTCCACGGTCTTATATTCTTGCATTGCTAGTTCCTAATTTTGGCTCCTCAATCTACCTTCTCACAGAATCAAAATCTAGATCACCAAGCTCGGAATGCTACCTTCTACATAATATTCTATGAAGATAATCAAGATAGCCAGTGTCTGTAGCATGTTGTAATAGTCAGCTGAGGGTGACGTTACTCAACGCCGATGAGCAGTTACCTGCGTACCATCTTACACCAGCTTATTATACGTTATGGCATTAATGGTTATGATCTGTGTTTAAATAGTGAAATTGAAAAAGAAAACTGTTTGTACGGCTGATTAGATACGGAAAACTCTCTAATCAGATCATATCTTAATCCTTCGAACACACGCGATTTGAGACACAAACGTAACAATAGCAGCCCAACAGCCGGCTGTCGGTTGGTCGATGAAAGGTTAATTCCAAATGCGCTTAAAATATTAATTACCCAAGGTTCAACAAATTTTATGTTATTTATTCCATACGAACCTAAAAAGTAATAAATATGTAAAAAACTGATCATATAACGCAATGAATATCTTTACCCTAAAATTATAGCATATAAGATGAATATTGTTTTTCTTTAATGAGAATTTTGTGCCTTTTTTAAGACATAAATATCTTTAAACGTAAAAAGTAAACTGCCAAGTCCATTTTACTTGATAGAAATAAAAAAAGAGCTTGGAATTAGTCTCCGTAATAAAGCAATTTTGGTTCACTACATACAAAACTAGTCCCCATGACCTTGACATAATTTTTGGCATAATATCTCTTAGAATGCCAACCATATCTTTAAGCAACAAACCTGAGTCTCCACCAGTGGCAGTTGTACTGCTCCTTTCGCACGTCGCCAGTGAAGACATCCCACCTCCACTTGTCCATCACCAGGGCGAAGGGTAGGAAGGCCAGTTTGTCCATAGCCTGGGTGTAGAGGTAATTGATGTCGTGAGCCGTGTCGTCCACTGAACGTTGCACCAGGCCCAGGGTCTGAAGGTGGCGAGGTGAGGAGACGGACAGGGCGATGGTCTCGCCGATGGCTTCGTGGAAACCTGTTAAAGAGATCATTATGTTATTAACAAAGAATTATGTTATAAACGGATGATATGATGTTTTAAAGTTCTAATTCTTAAACTGGTTCTTAAAGCATTATCTTTCTACTATACCATGCACCCTTGTTCTAGTCTAAAGGACATAACAAAGATGATTTACAAAGATATAGACGTCCTTGATATGTCAGCTACGATTTTACGAGAATGCACTTAAGGGATTTTTAAGAAACCAGCTGCAGACTGAGAGATATTAAACATTTAAGACATATATGATAAGCGGTCATCGCATCTTTTATTTATAACAACAATCGTCTGATTAATATAAATAATCGGATATATCATTATAGCAGTGAAATTTTATCTACTACATAAACTGGCTCAAAGAACCGTGTAGAATAAAGGAAATCGGTCGGTTTCATTGTACACAGCCAAAACTAAGAAACTCTTGATTCCAATTTATATTTTTTTAAATCATCCCATCAGAACAAAAAAAGCCCTTAGCACGAGACAAAGAAATCACCAATTACTTCTCTAACTAGTGCGTTACTTTCCTCCGCTCAACAGCGTGAAGATATAATTCGTTGATTGTACTCGTTTCTGATAAGTTTGGCAACTTAGATCATTAATGAAACAATAGCATCTTAGTCCCTTCAACGAGGCCGTAAACAATATGTTCATGACGAAACAAAGAACATCATACTCGAAGCTTGTAACTTGAAAATGTATGGAATAGGCAATTAAAAGTCCGTGTTTAAAGTAGAGAAAGGAACATTCTGGTTTCATTATCTTGCTGAAATAGCTCTGGTTTTGTCAGAGCTGTTGAAAGCCTTCTGAACAGAAAGGTCTTTCATTTATGGTCGCTTTAGCAAGCACTGAAGTAATATTGAGCTGTTGCAGTGCCAGTAGACAGCTACTGCATCAGTTTACTTGAACGAGAGTGGCTTGCAGTTATACTGTACTATGTACTACTTCTGTACACAAGTGTTCTTATTTTACGCACAAAATTCATATTTTACGCACACGAGTGCATTAAATGTCTTCATTTACTGGACGCATGTGCTCACAATCAGTGTCGTGGCAGCTACACTGATCGTAAAATCAAATTAGGTAAGCCAAACTGCAGTAGCTTGTCAATATTGCCAATTGCATTCATAAACAAGTTTCATTAATGCCATGCTATTGATTTATGAGTCAACAATTAATCATTTTGATTAAGCATTGATTCGCCTGTTCTGCTTATGTGCCACATTTTATGTAAAACCGTATAGATCCGAAATCAATTTATTTTTAGTTCCGCTCATAAATTTTATCTGAAACAAATAATTATTACGGTTTGACAGGTGTTATATAGGAAATATTATGTGTTACTATCATCTATGTATAATTTAAAGTGATAAACTGTCTCACTAATTTACTGACTGTTGATATATAAACGCACAGGCCAAACCAGTGAAGTTTTATGTCCCAGAGTCATAAAACTTCGATGGTGTGTTCTTTGTAAATAGTAAGTAGTATATTCAGATTTTAATAATAACTTTCATGTTTTTCTACTTCATTAAACTACCATGCCACGTTTCTAGATAAAGGTTATTAATTCGTCAGATAAAACTTAACTGCATCTTGTCAAAACCAGTCCTAGACCATTTAACATCGAATTTTGAAATAGTCAAAGAGTTTTGGACAACTCTTTGACTGAGAAAGTTGATCTTATTGTTGAAGCTAAACCAACCCAGTTGTGACAAACAAACTCAGACAAACTTGCACTAGTAATTCGATACCACGGTATCAGATTATAAACAGGAACTAAAGTATCGAAGGGAAAGCGATACTGTTACTAAAATAGACCGGAAAAGGTATTTCCTGCAAAATACCTCACCTTACTGGTACATTCGTTTAATGTGTCAGTAAGGTTACGTCATTTGTTGCTCGGATTCTGTGGAATGTTGTTCTGGATGTGGCGCTATTAATTAAGCTACTATAATGATCTAGAATAGTGTAACAATTGTGGATCGCAACTCCCTGAGGTAATAAGGGAGACGACGGACCTGTTGGTGTAGTGGTTAGTAGCCCTGATTGCTAAGCCGGAGGTCGTGGGTTCAATTCCCACCCAGAACAAATTTTGTGTGATGAGCATGATTGTTTGTTCTGTGTCTGGGTGTTATTTATCTATAATATGTATGTATTTATAAATTATCTAAGTATGTATATCAGTTGCCTGGTTACCATAGTACAAGCTTTAAGCAAAGCTTAACTTGGGATCTAATGACCGTGTGTGAGCTGTCCCAGTATATTTATTATAATTATTTATAAGGCTTATTCAAGTGGCCGCGGGGAATAGAAAAATACATGGTGATCATGCACTGATATTTAAGTTTTTTTATTAACCTATATTGTCCCACTGCTGGGCAAAGGTCTCCTTCATAACTTATTCTCTGTGTAATGCCTTGTCTTGCCAATCCTTCATGAAAGACAGTAAGTCGTCCCGCCAGCGTTTTCTAGGCCTCCACCGTGACGACGCCCGTCTTCCGGCACCGACTGCGTGACGACTCGAGCCCATCTGTCTACATTCATTCTGCATACGTGACCCGCCCAATCCCATTGTAGCATGGCAGATTTTCAACCCACATCGGCGATAATAATACAATATTAAGAGTTATGTATTGCTTTATTACATAAGCATATCCTCCATTGCAAATCTTACTACAGCATTTTGGTTTGCTGGTAGAAAACTCAATTCTGGGTTAAGCTCGCCATTGTACGTAAGTTATAGTATTTTGTATATAAGTTTTAGTTATTATTCTGCTATTGGTTAACATTTGATGATGGTCCTTGGTGTCGGCAGATATAACTTGTAAAGGTCTCGTATTAAAAAATATTGGAAAACACTATCTAGAATAATAGAAGCGCTAGTTTTTAAGAACTTTATATTTTCCTTTTAAGTTTATACTCAAAACAACACACGTTTTGGAACAGCTCCAATTATTTATCTTATTATGTGACCCACTCCGTAACTTTTAAAAAGAAAAGTATTTAATTAAAATAAATAGAAAAAGAGATAAGAAAATTGTTCCACGGACAGATAAATATCGCTCTGGCGATAATATAGTTAGTAGTTATTATCTAAACTTTACAAACTTAATCCAAAAGATACAAAACAGTAAAAATCTCACGCATGCACACAAACAATGTAGGTACCATAGTATCAGAACGATCTACATGCTCATCGCGTCCCAATATGGGTGACTTCCGACTGTGTAATAATAAAGACATTATGCAACTAGTGTTGTAACTAATCCGACAATGAATTGAGATGTCCTTGTTAACATCTTCGGTGGGATTTACCAAAAAAGGAGATATTGTATTGTTTTCTCTTGTGACGTAAACTTAGAATTGATAATGCGATTCGCCGATGAATAAGACAATATTTTTTTAAAACAAATTGATAAAATTTAAGCTTTTTAAGTACGAAACTCGAATGCTCAATTTCAGAAAAAAATATCTAAAAATAATTTTTGTGTGATTTAACGGTTAGTAAAAATCAATAAGTATCAGTTTATCAATCAAATTAAACATTAGTAGGTGTATTTAAATTTCAATCTAAGAATACTTGTGTTAAAAAACATAATAATATTTTTTTTTGTTTACTAGAGATTATGCGTGGAAGTACTTGGCTGATTACAAAAAAAAACTTGTTTGATAGCTACACTCATTTCAAGTGTCATAGGATATTAGATAGGTTTTATAATACTATAGGCTCCCACGCGGCAGTAGTTTATATATATACCTATGTAAAAACTAGTCCGAAATACAGTCTTAATTTATGCAACTATCCCTCAATCAAACTCAACCCAATCAATATGATATTAAATAACAAAAGAGATGCACGGCGCATGCGCGGGAGAAAGCTGCCCACACGCGGATGTTAACCTGCTCCCGATTGATAAACTCGTGCGCAACAAAATGGCGGAAATAAAATCCAGTATTGGTTGTATCGACTAGGTTTTACTTGTGACTACGGTGGCGGTTTTTTGACTAAACTTTATCTTAAAATGAATTTAAATTAAAAAAAATTAAACTTAGCACAGTTATTAAATTAAAACTTTTAATAAATTATTTCCCAGAGAAGAACCTTGGCCACATCTTGCTAGATGTGGCCAAGGAATAAAATAAATGTTTTTTTTAATAATGCAAATTTGTTAAATAACAATTGTAAGTAACTCATTGTCATTTAATAACTAATCATACTACAAATCAAAATTAAACACACACCTCTTAGGGAACTATTAAAAAAGACTTTATTCTAAATCATCCATAATTTTTAAGAAAATCATGTAACTATGCCATTCAATAACCTAGATACTTCAAATAATAATAAAAAATACTAAAACACACAGATTTAACACCGATTAGTCAGTCAAAATTATACGTTCCGAATAATTTAAAATTTTATTTAGCCATATTTACATAATTCCAATCTGAAGACTGCAATTAAACCGTAATTCACCGGTTTTTAATCTACGCACGCGCCATCTTAGGTAATACGAATCGATGACTGTGTAATTTCGGTACGAGACGGTTATTCAGTTTCTACTCTCCAACTGCCTCTAAAATTATTTTAACATTATGTAATTGTTATGTTTTAATGCGATAAAAATATGTATTCATATCAAACTTTCTACTTTCCAGTTGTTTTCGTAAAGAATGTTAGTTAATGGGTGGCTATTTTAATGTTTTGCGTAGGTATTTTTTTTTCAATACAAATTATGTGTACTTACATCATTAAGTATACATAGGTAATTGTACGTATGACTTTAGCATGTGTTTGAATAGAGAAAATTACATTTTTCAGGGAGATAAATGATCAATATGTTGTACCATTTTTGTTTTTCTCCAATAGCAAGTTAAGTTACACATACTATTACAACTTTGAGAAGAAATAAACATATAATTATACTATTTTATCGCAATAACAATCAATACCAAAGCGGAACCACAAGAATAAATAAAATAACCACAATTGGCATGCCTATAAATCATGAGATTGACGAATCATCTCTATTTGAACATAAATCATCGTTGATCTATAGAAAATCGTAATCATAATAAATACGGAACCGTGACATTTTATATTTCAAAGAAACAAATCTGGCGCGGGTCGAACTTGACCCCGATGTGCGCTCGCGCAGTGAGACGAACAAAAAAAGAATTTGATGATACATGGATGATGGTTTGTCTAGAAGTAACAAGTTGCTGCTTTAGTTTAATTATTAACAAAGTAAGTAGTTATATAAGTATTTTTTTTTTATTTTCATAAATTTTTCACCACTTCTACTTCTCATCTTGATTTCTTTAAAAAAAAAAACTTCATTCTGTCTTTTTCTAAATTTATTTCTTTTAAACTATAAGTACTTTGTAATGGATTTTAATACCTGTTTCACTATAATATTGAAAAAAAAACACTAAAGGTTTACATGCAAATACGCTCAATAAGAGCAGAGAAAAAACACTTGAGTTTTAACATTATTAAGACCTCGTACAGACGAGCAACACTTTGCTGTCGACAGAGCCAACTACAGCTGTCGTCAGAGGCAACTGCAGCTGTCGTCAGAAGCAACTGCTATCGACGTAGGCAGCAGTTTTTGTTTGTTGACTCTGTTTACTGCAAACTGCAGCTCGTCTATTTGATGCCTAAGAATGTTTAAAATGTAGCATCATGTCACTTCTAGACGCCATATCTCTTGTAGCGGACGCATGCGTCGAGATGCGCGTGAGTTACGTAAAACAGCTCCGTAATCGTTAGTATTAATTTCCGTGAATTTCCTACAACGCGTGCGGCTTTATAATGTGCAGTTTTTTTTTTATTTTATTGTTATTTAATTATTACGACTTAAGTATTACGATTATATCATTAAAACTTATTTTTAGCCACATTTTTGCTACACTTGCTGCTTTTAAAACTTGTTTGCGCACTGTAGCACAATATGAGACTTATGGCCGACTACTGAAACGTCACTCATTTTTAAGATGCTCTCAAATTTATTGCCGTCTTTGTCAATTTAAAGGGATAAAGTAAGGACAGCAACAGATTTCAAAACGTCTTAAAAAGTGACGTTTCAATATTTGGCCAATAGTCTGGTCAAGAGCTCCGCACTTGCTTTGAGAGTAATCGGATCTATGATGCCGCATTCACATTATTATGATATTAACGCCTGCCGGGGTTGCGGAATGTGTATAATAGTTACCGTGACCCTGGAACATAAAAGGCAATCGAAGGAACATGAGTGGGTTTTAGTCAGTAAGAGTCTGACACCCGCCGCACCCAGGACGGGAGCAGTCATTGGATGATTTCCCACTCACCAAAAAAAAAAAAAACATTATGATATTCTTTATTGAGATTTATTTTCGTTTTGGAACAAGCAATTAGCGTTACCTTTCTTAACCGACCGGCTCTGACAATTCATAAGTGCCTGTAATAAATAAATGCCTTGTATTATGTTTTTTTTTATTCATCAACCTACCTAAGATCTTAAAATAGAAGAATAATGAGAAGAGTAGGTCTTCGTATACGCCTAATTTCGCCAAATAAACTTATTTTTGCCACGTCCCCACGTCTGAAGCTTCTCAAGATGCATCCTAAACGGGCGTACGTGCAGCAATTTTACGTCTACTCATACAATTTCCTAAGACTGTGTGCCACATTTGGTATCGTCGTAACTATAGTTTAGATTTAATTATTATGTAATATGTAACGCAGTCACGTTGCTATTTCACAGTTGTAGCGATCTCGTGTTGGATACACGATGGTGTTAAATAATAGTGTGGAGCTTCTTTAAAAAGAGTAAGAAGTAGTGTATTAATAACGGCGGCCAATCGTCCACATCTTAGGTGGCTCTAAGATACTGATTCAGAAAGCATTATGGACCTAGAAGGGTTGTTGCGGAATGTTTATAATAGATACCGTGACCCCGGAACATAAAGGGCAACCGAAGGAACATGAGTGGGTTTTAGTCAGTAAAAGTCTGACACGCCCTCCGGCCTCGCCCAGGACGGGAGAAGTTATTTGATGATTTCCCACTCCACAAAAAAAAACCTAGAAGGGTACTTAGGGTACATCTGTCTAGTCGAGCACTAACCACCACAAGCTATCTTTTTCCTTCCTTATTATTATTATTTATATATTTATACTAGCCCGTACTGTCCCACTTCTGTGCAGAGGCCTCACTCCATTCCTTCCATCTGTCGATGTCCACCAAGTCGTCCCGCCATCTCTTTCGTGGTCTGCCGCGTCTACGTCTCGCCACTTCGGGGCACCAATCTTGTGCTCTACGTGCCCATTTATCGTTCGACATACGGCAGACATGTCCAGCCCAGTCCCATTTTTCCTTCCTTATCCTATGTTATTTTTAAACGGCGCAACACATCTTCTATTACGTCCTGTCGACCGTCAGCATACTCTTTTCTGTATCACCATATTAATATAGTATTATACAAAAATCTAGGTTGCCTCGCGACATTATTTTTTACAGGTCAAAGTTATAATGATTCGTTATTTATTATGTAGTGTAAACTGGTCCGTTATTTTATTCGGATGGCTGAATATCGTTTCAGCTAGCTCAGCAGTCACTAATCTAATTACATGTCGTCATAGAAATGTAATTCAGTTTCTTTCCACCAGTTCAAGTGTTCGGAGTTCCCAGGGTTTAGTAATGAAGTCTCTGTATAAACCTGTGGTCACGTTTGTTGTTAGTTTGTTGTATTGTGTTCAATATGGTAAGTTTAAATACTAGTCTGTTGTGCAATGATGTATATCCAGTGCCTCGGTAAGCTCAAAAAGCCGTAGGTCCGGGTTGTCTTTTTTAGAACTTTGACAGTCGTTGCGGTTAGGTAGCCTGAAAGTCTGACCAGTCTGACCACGGAGTATCGTGTCGCCCTGTGACTGGGCTGTGGAGGTCTGATAGGTGTCTTATAACTAAACCGGTATTTATGCTGCTTCCAAATTATTTTAAACGTGATTATATACGCGATTATCAAGCTCTGGTTATGTGCAGTGCTGGATATTTGACAAATAAATCCAAATAGACATCCATCTTATAAATTACTAGTTACCCGCCCCAGCTTCGCACGGGTGTTACAAATCTTTAAAGATCTCATATAAACCTTCCTTAAGAATTACTCTATCTATTAAAAAAAAACCGCATCAAAATCCGTTGCTTAGTTTTAAAGATCTAATCTAATCTAGCATACAAGGACAGACAGAGGATAGCGACTACTAAGTAGTGATTAAACTTCTAAATTAAATTCTTAAAACTTTGAACAACGTAGACGTAGTGGCGGACGTAGGTAATACATAAATAAAAACATTATAATAACAATAACAACCTATGCTGTCCCACTGTAGGGCCAAGGCCTCTTCTCATACAGAGAAGGCACGAGTATTGATCGCCACGCTTGCTCAAGGCGCATTAGTAATCTCAAACTTATATTCCCTACCAGACCAGGTATCCTCGGATAATCTAAATAAACACCTCTCTTTATTAAGAAGTGTTTAGGACCAGACGTGCCAGCGAATAATTTTAAATTTCCCTGTTCCAAATCCATTGATTTCAAAGTAGGACACACCGGTCATACAACGCGCGAAACCGTACAATGCAAGACAAAATTGGATTACTGACCGCAAGTAGTTGAACTTGACTCAAATTCTACTGAAAGTAAAATTCACCTTTCATTTTATGTCCAGGATGAAGCCTGTTTATAGTGTCGTCATCTTATTGTTATTGCCAAGAGCAGGGCTTATTTTAAGTGAGGTAATTGTAGCGGCTTATAAATATCGTTAAGCTATCTAAATCCGTATAAAAATTTGCCACGGGATCATCACCGTGGTGTTTTGGGAACATTGGTTTGCTATCTATACATGACTGTGGCAAAAGGTTAATCAGTTCTTTTTGCTTTCAGCCTCTTCAATATTGTGCTATGACTGCAACAGTGCCTACGATCCTCGGTGTGGAGTGGAGTTCGACTCCTTCAGCCTGGGTATCGTCAACTGTTCCTTGAGGGATCCACCGGAACATTTAGAACCTATAGAGCCGACCTTCTGTAGATCTATCAAGATGGAGAGTAAGTATCTTTTTATGATTGGGCTTGTCCACCAGTCGGTCTCAAAAAATTTTGAAGCCTGCTTACATAAAAGAAGGCCTACTGTAAGATATTGCTATTTATTTGTGGCCAATTGAAAAGCCCTGCTGGCGAAATGGAAATAAATGAACCGTCGTGTCGACGAACAGTCCAATAGCAAATCGATCATCGGAGAACGGTTGCCGAATCTATTAGATGAGCAGCCACATCATCCCATCTATAAATGGCTGTCTTTATGATTTGGGCTTATCAGTTTTAGGTCAAGTTTAGTTAAAGTTGACGCATTGAAGTCTTGGAACTACGGAACCCGACATTATTATTTACTCCCAACACTACAACTTACTGATATCCGTATATAGTTTCGATTTTTCTTACAATAGTCCCAGCCCCTATAAAAGCTACCTCTACATCACAACTATAACCAGTTCCTAATCTAGTTATTTCTTCACAGTCTACGGGAAGACTCGAGTGGTTCGTCAATGCGGCTACCTATCTGATGACGAGTTCAGCAAGGGCCAGTCCTGCCGACGAGTCTCCGGGAACGGGGATGTGTTCGTCACCTACTGTACATGCAACACTGATCTCTGCAACTCCGGCGTTTCACAGAACTACCCACAGATGGCGCTGGTTGTTGCGATATTGTTTTTAGTAGTGTTGCGTTAGTTGGTTGAATTGAATGGCGGTAGATTGTTGTTGTTTTTGTTTTGGGTTGGTTTTATTTTACCAATACAATTGTAGTTACTGTTTTTAAATTATATTGTTTGTTTTTTTTACCAATACAATTGTAGTTACTGTTTTTAAATTATATTGTTTTATTGGTCTTTAAAAAAACAGTTTTATTGGGAGGTGAATAATATCCATACTATTATTATAAATGGAAAAGTGTGTCTGTCTGTCTGTCTGTCTGTCTGTCTGTTTGTCTTTCTTTCACGGCAAAACGGAGCGACGGATTGACGTGATTTTTTAAGTGGAGATAGTTGAAGGGATGGAGAGTAACATAGGCTACTTTTTGTCTCTTTCTAACGCGAGCGAAGCCGCGGGCAGAAGCTAGTAAAATAATAAATATTTTGGGAAAACTCACACACGGCCATCTGATCCCAAACTAAGCAGAGCTTGTACTATGGTAGCGAGACAACCGATAAACATACTTAATAATATTATAGATAAATCACACCCAGACACAGAAAAAAAAATCCTGCTCAACACACAAAGTTAGTCCTGGGTGGGAATCGAACTAACGACGTCTCGCTTAGCAGTCAGGCCACCATAGACCAACGGGCCGTAAAGATGAACACACTGAAGATATTAAAATAATTACAAAAAAAGAATGGACAATAAAAAGCGCTCCTATCACCTGTCATCAATCTCAGTTTAATTAAAAGCCTACCTGAAGACAATAGCGAGGCCTCATAAACCTTATTTATACGACACTAGCTGTTCCTTGCGGTTTCACCCTCATTACATTAGGTTTTTGGTGACTTCTTCGCTCCCATGGGACATAGCGTGATATTATATAGCCTATGTTACTCATGGACTATGCAGCTTTCAAATGGTGAAAGAAGTTTTAAAATCGGTCCAGTAGTTTTTTAACCTATTCATTACAATCAAACATACAAACAAAGTTTTCCTCTTTATAATATTAGTGCAGATTGCATGCGACGATTATGTAAATTACACAAACGATAAACACTGTAAGTAAACGTTCTCTACATTAATTTTTTTCTGGTTATTAAAATAAATAAAGTAGATTATCAAAAGAAAGTCCTCACAATTATGAACTAGGTTTTTTCCATTTTCCTGATTATAAAATAAATGCGATAGTGCTGTAAGCTAATACTTTTTGCACCGGAACTCATGGAAAATGTATTTTCTTGTGGAGAAATCGGGCTCGTGATTCAATCAACATTATTTAATGGTATCTTGTATGGTAGGTATTACATTTATTTAATCGTTATGTATACCAATAAAGTATCTCGGAAATCCTTAATACGGATAGGTTAGGTTTGACGGGAATGGCGAAGACCAGCAAAACCATTGTCATCTCCTTTGTGTTAATGTTCTTTTAAACAAACAAAAATTGTTTGATTAAAAACATTGACTTCGCATTGAACATGTGAACAATATCACAATTAAAATAAAAACTATTGACGTTAAAATTAATGTCATGTTTTCTTACAACGCAATTGATTCGTGATTATATTTTTATATTTGTATGATAACCAACCATTGACCGACCAAATGACCAACCTCTGTAACGTTAATATGTTTTAACAAAAAAGATAGTTACAAAAAATAAAACAAACTAACAAACATGTGAAAAGCCCAAATAATGCATTTGATTATGGTAATTAAACAATCTAATTAAAGCGGAAAGTAGAATAGTCAACAGCAGTCTATTCAGCGTCTTAAGAAGTGTTATAAAAAACACATTATTTAAACGTGAGGCGTTTTAATTGCTCGGCAAAATTGGTGAAATATTATTGACCAATTTAGATCCAGTTAAACGTATTTTATTATACTAACAGCTTATCCATTTCCTATAGTAAAATAAACTACATACTGAGTTCCTAGAACTTCGACAGCCGTCACGGGTAGTCAGAAGCCAAAAAGTCTAACAATCAGTTTTACCGATGTAACAGGGGGCGTACCACCAGCCCTTATTAGCAGGATTACTTTGATATTACTTTCAGTGGGAAAGAGACGGCACTAGACAACGTGTCTAACGCTGTCACTTGCACACTCCTGAACAGGAATAAAACAATCTTACTTTAAACGTCATGGTACGGGGGCTGGACCATGGAAATCATATTTGGTCCATGTAAAACATTGTTATTGAAGTATGAGTAAGCATCCACTTAATTAAAAAGATTTTTTGGGAATTTCAACCACAAAGGAGTAAAATAAAATAAGGGATGGAAGTCTTGATATTCAATCGGATAAAATCGCAAGAATTTGTCTGCGGTTTGTAATATTCTAAATATACA
Organism: Athetis lepigone; assembly: GCA_033675125.1. NCBI lineage: Eukaryota > Metazoa > Arthropoda > Insecta > Lepidoptera > Noctuidae > Athetis > Athetis lepigone. The sequence continues at coordinate 672,279 of CM066226.1, read as the reverse complement.
TGGGCAGATAATGAAATATTCGCTAACCTGGATTAGCACCGTCACGGAACACTTTGGGCAGGTTCCTGTAGGCCAGGAAGTACTCGATGTGAGCCATCTCATGATGAGCCGTCACCAGGTCCTTCATATCCACGTGAGTGCACATCTTGATCCTGAAACGTATGGTATGCTTTGTTACTATCCGGTAATAGAGAGTTTCTGATGGAAAATGGCTTTTTCAGTTCTGGGTGTCACAAATATACAAAACATCATCTTATTTTGTACGATATCTCACACACCGCTTTTCTTTTTTTATCCAAGCTTTTAAAAAGAAATCCTTCTTCTTCTTCCCATTGCATTAAATTTTTGCTAAAAACCTCTCATTTCTCTCTTTATTTATTTTTTAATTTTAATTTTATAATTTATTGTCTAAGGTTTTACTAAAATTGAACATGGGATTTCCAAACCTCCATTATTTTGTATGGGAAGTCAGCATGGACTTTCCATACAAAATAACGGAGGTTTGGAAAGCCTTAGACTTTTTTCTACATAACTATCATAATTGGATACCTGTAATCATGCCGGTTGCAAAAGTCCTAGGAGGGCTGGCGGGATATGTGCCGGTCTGTGGGCTGCTGCAGGGCACTCAGTGCCCAGATGTCCAAACTCCTCAGACTTTCTTCCACAAAACTATCCTCACCTGTAATCATGCCGGTTGCAGAAGTCCCAGGCGGATGGTTGGCAGTGTATGTGCCGGTCAGCGGGCTGTTGCAGAGCACTCAGTGCCCAGAAATCGTGCGGCATCGCTGACATGTTCATGGATACGAAGAACTCTTCGGCAAGTTGGAACATTGTTAGTGGTGTGTAACCCTGGAATATACAAAAGTATTATTGGAATGCGTGTGTGCTAAGTCGAGTCAACGTTTCTAAATAGTATTCAGAGTCGGTATTGTATTTGTAAATGGCTTAAAATAATTTATGTTATAAAAATACCACGCTTTAAAGAACGGCAGTGTCTCTCATGTTTAAATTTCAAAAGGGTTAGTTTTGTGCAAAAATAATAAAGTAATTTCACCATATTCTAATAGTATAACAAAATATTTCTAATAACAAAAATATTTCTAAAAACCTTTCTGTAATATCAGTTTATAATTAGTAGAAAATGTATTTTATAAAACGAACAGTTCAACATCAAATCTGAATAGACTACTACTACTATCTCTCACCTGCTGAACCATCTCCGGCGTAACATCCACCAGGGTCTTGCCAGGGTAAGGCAGCGTGACAGGCACGATGCCAGCCCAGCTCTGTCCCCACATGTCACCCAGGATGTGCGCCGGGATGGGAGCGGAGCGGGAGATGCGCTCAGGACCGTATGCTTCGCGGAGACGGCGGCGCACGTAGGCGTGGAGGAGCTCGTAGAGGGGTTTGATCTGAGGAGGAATTTAATAGATTTGTGAATGAGGTTATAATATTATTATAAGTCAAAAATGTTTATTTCCAAATTAATGATAATTATACCAGCCAGTTCTTGGTACTGCAGAGCAAAGGTTTTTGTCTTATACAGAAAATGCACGCTTGCTAAACGCAATGTTGATTTCTGTTAATATCTTAGAACTTAAGATTACCTTAAACTTATTCTTAATTTTTGCATTGCATACAAAATAAGAATATGTACATTGCAACAAACAAGCATTTATGTACAATGGCAAGTTAAGTCAGAACTTAACAAAAGAAGCTATATGTAAGGCCTAAAACACACACAAGCGACGTAAGGCGAAGGCACGGGGCAGGCGCAGCGCAAGCGTGGGACAGATACGGCGCAGACGCGATTTTAATTATATCAGAGGCGTGGAACAGGCAAGAAACGTTCAGATGCGGCATTTTATAGGCTGACTTTGGTGCGATAAGATGTCTTCGTCTTCAGAAGACGAAGATGCACTTGCTTTGCTGCACCGACCGACTGCTAGCGACGCGGCGCAGGCAACGAAACGGCGTGTCTGCGCCGCGTCGCTTCAGTATAATTCAAAAACGTCGCCTGCATACATTTTGTATGAAATCGTTTTGAAGCGGCGCACGCCTGCGCCACGCCTGTTCCACGCCTGCTGCCTTACGTCGCTTGTGTATGTTTTAGGCCTTAGAGAAAATGATAAATTTTCAATTGTGTGAATTTCTATTGATATCAACATCAATTTATTAAGCATGGTGGATTAACAGCTTCAGTCAAAGATACTGAGCTCTTACTGTTCACGATAAAGAACAGTTAACTGCTTTTATAACAAGAGCAGAGTGTATAGTTTTTTTTTTTTTAATTTAATAAGATTTAAGTACCTGCTCCCAAACTTCATCAACTTCTTGCCTCATAGTTAAAGTCTCATACGGGAACATCCAGTAAGCAGAGGCATCAGTGAAATCTGGAAAATACAAAACAAAAATTTAAAATAAAAAAATAAAGTTAACTGTGAAGATCTGTATTAATATGGCATGGCATCAAAAAATGGCCGCCACATCTGAGAGGGAAATCAGATTTTTTTATTTGTGATACATAGGTTGGTACAGCAAAAGATATAATAAATTATAAAATATGTGCGCTATGATATAAGTAGTCAGCAAATTCATGTGTGAAGATAAATTTAAATCTTTTGGAAATTTCCTACTTCCTGTCACGAAAGTTGTCATAATGTGAGTAGAACACGCACAATATGTCTGAGAAGAATATGTTGTGCAGTATTTTGGCTTACTTTTGCTCCTTCTCTTACTTTTCATTGTGGTTAGGCATTTGTGCGACAGTGATAGTATCATTGCTAAGCTAAAGTGCAAAGCAAAGTTTATTTGTCTTGCCCTAAGAGAACATACTTTCATTGCGCCTTTCGTTTCTGTCAGAGCATGTGCGCTTGAGTTATTCGCTCAATTATTGCAGGCGTTAAGCATTAACTTAATTTGCTTTGCATTGCTTGCTTAGTTATCGTAGTTGCTACTTATTTTTTTTTTTTTAATTAATATAAGAAAAGATTTACGTGGAAACTGTAAGTGAGGAGTTTGCAACAAGAATTATTTATAAGCCAAATCTGTTTAATTTAAAATGTTACTTACTTACATTATACTCAGAACAAGCTTTTAAGTATTGTTTTCATAGTAATATAGTAATTTACACATTGTTAAAGTTTCAAGCGAAGAACCGAAGGATTGAGCCACTTATTCATACAGGTAAACAGAACCTACTCACTATTCAACCGAGCCGCCTGATTGGTCAAATCGACCAGCTGTTCATACAGATCCCTGATTCGTCTGCCGGTGTTCCTCCTCCACTCGGTCCAGATGTGGGACAGCTCGTCCCAGTCCCGGGAGTGGGACATGATGAACTGGAGCTCCGGCTGGAGATGGAGGCCGCACTTAAAGGGCTCGTTGTAAGCACAGATCTCCGCGGTGTTGTACACTGCTAGCATGTCGTTGATGATGCGGTTGTACTGGAAATGGTAGGTGCTTGGTTATTATAAAACCTTCGAACACACGTGATTCGTGACGCAATAGAAAGACAATATCAGCCCGATAGCCGGCTGTCAGTTGGTCGTTAAATGGTTAATTTAACTCTTAACTTAGACTCTTGAAACTTCGAACATACGTGATTCGAGACACAATAGAAAGACAATAGCCGCGCGATAGCCGGCTGTCGCTTGGTCGTCAAAAGGTTAATTAGTAGTGTTAGCTTGGATGTTCATTTGTGTTCAAGTTCTGTTTAGGTTACCTTAAAATATTTTTTTATGGTAATTGGTATATATATTTTTTTCTGTAATCTGATCAGAACCTACTTCCAGAGTTTACATTTAATAATATTTAGTTTAAAAGGTCACACATTACTTACTTGGAACTATAAATTATTGAAACAAAAAATTGTTAATAATTTTGTTAAAAACCGAAAAATGTTTATATAATTTATATTTCTTTTTGAGCACGGTTGACTTATTTTTTTCTACCTTTTTTTGATACTAGGAATAAAGTATCCTTTATATAAAGATCCTTGACCCAAGCCAAAGTTGCAATTCAATACTCAAAATTGTAAAAAAAAACTTACTCTATCAAGCTGATCAGGCGGTAAGGCAGCTGGTCCGATGATGGATAGCAGCCGCAGCTGCCTGAACGTGCCATAGTCCCGGAGACCACCTCGAGGAATCTGCTGGGCAGCCTCCCACAGACCACGCTGGAATAGGGTGTAGCGTTGCTGGGCATCCAACTGGAAGAGAAACAAGTTTGTTAGATTTGAATAAAGTCCTGTAGATCGACCATGTTCATGAGAACAGAGGGGCTTTTGCGCAATAATTAAGAAGGGAAAAACTGTTAGTACAGGAAAAGCTTTTTTGCAGACCAGTGCAGTGGCCCAACTACTCTGTCTAACTATTTGGACCATTGGTCTTTACTAGGAACAGTCGTCCAACTTAAAATATACACCTTTGTAGTTAAACCACAACATCTTTTAAGTGTTCCGTGGTCCAATTCATTTAAATAATAACTATCAACCAACTTCGTAGCCAACTCTGGAATCCTCTACTGCATCTTTATGAATTAATATTGCGGTGGATAGTTTTATTATTGAGTTAAAAAAGAATGATTATATTGATTTGATTGCATTTCAAATGATGAAACAGAGAATTTTTATAATGCTATTTAGTTTAAAGTTTTCAAAGATATTTAAAGTTCATAAACCTAAACATAAAACTCTAAATGTTCTGTTGGTCGTATTTGCATGGTCTTGTGCCATATTTATTTATGACAAAAGAAACAGAAAATCTCCATACAGGTTGCAACTGTATACCTTTTGCTTTTATGTACTGGTACTATTCTAACAACCTGTCAAAACATTGTGAAACCATCCATTTTTCAATCTAAAATAAATAATTTGGTGTGATGCCATAAAGACTGATGGCAGAGGCTTTAATCGTGAGATCTACTGAGATTCTTTTGTGCAGTAGAACCCAAACTTTTTTGACTATTATTATTAATTTTAGGATTATTAATAGGACCACAAGGTTGTAGGAATATCGTACAGAGGTTATGTTATTTTTGTTACCATTTTTTGATGGATTTGGTTTAAACAAAGTAGCCACTAAAGAGTGTAGAGAAGTCAGTAGATGATCACTGACTTCTGAATTCAAAATACTTTTTCAAAGATAAGATTTTGTATTAATAAAAATACCAAACAGTACGAACTTCCGGAATTAATCAAGGTATTTTTTCTTTTTAAGTTTTTTTTAAGACTTATAAAAAGTTTTTCAATCTTTGTAATTAAGGGTACTCATATAATGTATTTTTGACTGGTATCCATACTAATCCATACTAATATTATAAATGGGAAAGTGTGTCTGTCTGTCTGTCTGTTTGTCTTTATTTCACGGCAAAACGGAGCGACGGATTGACGTGATTTTTTAAGTGGAGATAGTTGAAGGGATGGAGAGTAACATAGGCTACTTTTTGTCTCTTTCTAACGCGAGCGAAGCCGCGGGCAGAAGCTAGTATTATATATGGGAAAGTGTATCTGTCTGTCTGTCTGTCTGTTTGTCTTTCTTTCACGGCAAAACGGAGCGATGAATTGACGTGATTTTTTAAGTGGAGATAGTTGAAGGGATGGAGAGTAACATAGGCTACTTTTTGTCTCTTTTTGACGCGAGCGAAGCCGCAGGCAAAAGCTAGTAATATAAATTAGAGATTGTAGCTCGACTAAATTCAATTCTCCCAAAGTTAATTGCACATTATTTTTAAGCCTCTCAACTTTACCTACCACTTCTTAATTACCTTAAAGCTTAATTACGACTGACGTCACTGCACAATGACTTATAAATAAAACAATGATGAATTGGAGTCTATTTTTTACTGCAATTACTTGGTGACTCAGAGGACATAGCGTGATGATATTCTGTATGAATCATAGTAATGTCGCTATTGTACATAATTGATGGGTATTGTTATAGGTGACATAGTCTATAACAGGTTTGATTCTAAGCTGTGGCTGATGAGTGATGAGGTGTATTAATAATAAGGACGTGATACCTATATCTTGTCGTAATTTATGCCTTGGTTTCCAGGAATTGAAACCATAAAAATAAACAATGTTTTACTACTAAGTCACATTATAAATCCATACTAATATTATAAATGGGAAAGTGTGTCTGTCTGTCTGTATGTTTGTCTTTCTTTCACGGCAAAACGGAGCGACGAGTTAACGTGATTTTTTAAGTGGAGATAGTTGAAGGGATGGAGAGTAACATAGGCTACTTTTTGTCTCTTTTTAACGTGAGCAAAGCCGCGGGCAAAAGCTAGTAAGTAAATAAATATCTTTGGACTACTCACACACAATCATCATGAATCCAATTCAGGCAGAGCCTGCCTAAGCAAAGGGTGTCTTATAGTAACCGGACAACTAATTTACAATACATATTTATGTAGTTTATAAATACATTCTTAATGTAAATAAATTATACCCATTTACTATAGATCACTCATGAAAAGACATTGAGCCGCTGTCGGTCCAAGTGGTTTTACGGTTGTATACTTACTACACCAAGTTAATACCAGGTGTAATGCCCTCCATACAACTCTAAACATGTTGGTGATCACGCAACTATTGTCCTAATGCAATAGGGATTTAGGATTATTTTACAATCCTTTTAAAATCGGTTAGGCTTCCTCTAACTTTGAATATATAACCTACTAGCTTTGGCCCGCGACTTCGTCCGCGTGGATTAATAGCTCCCGTTCTCAGGGGATTTCCGGGATGAAAACTATCCTATGTCCTTTCTGGGATCTCAGACTATATCTTCACCAAATTCCATTCAAATCAGTTCAGTGGATTAGGCGTGAAGAAGAGACAGACAGACAGACAGAGTTACTTTCGCATTTATAATATTAGTACGGTAGTACGGATACTTTATTACAGCTAGCAAGTCTCCCCCAAGATCTCCCGGACACTTTTTACATCCGGTCTTGCGCTAGCTTTTATAGGAATCGTTTAAGTCAATTTGTTCGTTAATAACCGCCAAAAATCTGTCTATTTATAAATATTTTATAAGACTGCAAGATATTAAAAAACTTAAAATGAAAAAATTTAACTACATAGTTATGTGAATATTTTCGAAGGCTTTACCCTCGCAAGCCCCGTCACGGGTCAAAAATATGATCTCAGGTCAAAATCTTGAATAACTCGTTATCATAATATTATTATAATTATCTTAAAACCCGGATTTACAGCAATTAAACAATAATTTTGTGAAATAATCGTGTAATTAAAAACCGCGAACAAAAATTCCGGTCACACTTTTTTTGGCATTCGCTGTAATAAGGGTCTGTTTATATGGACCGGCAGTGTGTAATAAATTAATAATTGAGCGAAATAAATGTTTTGAACAATGGAAGACAATTTATTGACAAAAAAAAATAGTTCTTGATCGTTTTTGTGAGTTAGTGGAAGTTTTTGGTTGCCTTTGGTGCCAATTCTCTTATTCACAAACTAACCTAAATTTAAGTTAAGTGCATCTTTCTCTTTCCATTTCATTAAGAAAAGAACAGAAGATAAAATGTTAGTTAATTCCTATCAAATTAAGACACTCCATAGATAATTTAGACGCGATCAACTTCAACTCTTAATAGATCAAAAACATGGCGACTAAAAATACGCCAATTTTCTTTAGGCGCTGTCTAATTTGACAGGACTAAACAAAAGTGTATCTTCTGTCCTTTTCTTAATGAAATAGAAAGAGACAGAAGCACTTAACCAAATTTTAGGTTAATTTGTGAACAAGAGAATCAGCACCATTGCCATGCAAACCATTTATAATTTAATGCAAAACTAACCATGTCTAAGTGTTACATTTTCATGGCATCAGTGGAAACCGATGGTGTCGTGATGGCCCAGTGGATAAGGCGCCCGCCTCTCGTGTAAGAGGATGTGGGTTCGAATCCGGGCAAGTACCAATGTGACTTTTTCAATTCAAATGTACTTTCTAAGTTTATCTTGGACATCACTGACATCCCGTACCTCGGAAAGCACGTAAAGCCGTTGGTCCTGGTTGTCATTCGTAGAACTTTGACAGTCGTTACTGGTTAGCCAGAAACTATGACCAGTCTAACCAAGAGGTATCGTGTCGCCCAGTTACTGGGTTGTGGAGGTCAGGTAGGCAGTCGCTCCACGTAAAACACCGGTATCCAGCTGAATCCGGTTAGGCTGGCAGCCGACCCCAACACGATTGGGAAAAAGGCTAGGGAGATGATGAGTGGAAACCGATGAAACTTGTTTTATCGGTTACCACTGTTTTTTGAACTTTTATAAAAGTTGGCGGGTTCGCAGGATTTCTGGAAGAATGTTTCTTTATACAATAGCCAGATTTATGAGGAACAGCACAAACTTTAAAACATCGCGCGATAACTCCTGGACAAAGAGCAGTTAACCAAAGACACGGATGAAACCGCAGTCAACTAGTCAACAGTAAGGTACATATAACACTTAAAACCTAGAACAAACCACTAACAAACAAGACCAAAAATAAACCAAAAATTTAAGTAGTTCATTTAAAGCAAACGACTAACTAAATACCGAATAATTACAATCAAATACATCCACGATGCAAATTAACTTAAACTTGAGTCTTCAAGATTAGATCTCTAAGTAAATCAAGGTTACCTAATGAATCGCTTTGTAAAGGCCCTTATGACATTTGTTCGTAATACTACGGACAAGGTCGTGGTATCAAACAGTGTTATTAGCACGCAAATTTGCGAAATTATATAAAAAAATTTTGATCTTGAAGGTCTATTTTTCGTGCATATTTTGTCCTAGTTGTTTTTTGGTGACTTAGGTCGTAACATAGTTTAGTATGGGGTTTACATCCTTAATGTTAAATGGGAGAAACTTCCAAATGCCATAGGCTCATAAAGAAACCGCGTCGACGGCGCGTTAGTGTTCCACGCGCGCCTCAAAGAGAAGGAGTCAGCAAAGGAAGGGGCCCAACAGGGCCAACGCCTGCCGGGGTTGCGGAATGTTTATAATAGTTACCGTGACCCTGGAACATAAAGGGCAATCGAAGGAACATGAGTGGGTTTTAGTCAATAAGAGTCTGACACGCCCTCCCGCCGCACCCAGGACGGGAGCATTCATTGGATGATTTCCCACTCACCAAAAAAAAAAAGGCTTATAAAGAAGTAGTTTCTTGATAAAAACAAACTTATCACCCTTCTTGAGATCCCACAATTCGAGTTAAAATAGGTATTCTGGCGGCCCCTTAAACCATCAACCACAATCAAAAAGACAAATGAACGAGCCAATCAGTATCACTAACAGTGATAACACAGTATAAGAAATGGTACCTAGACGGAAGTCAGTTGGTTAAGTCTTTATATGAATACCACTCTGCGGTGCAAATGGGCCCATTCAGTTTCAGAACTAGTTCTAGTACAAAGCTATAACAAGAAACAGAATGCTTATTTCTTAAAACTTAAATAAGGCCGTAAATAAACCATACTCAGCTAATGCTTTTGACTAAACAACTGTCACGCTATGTTGGCAAGATATGAAACAGCTAAGCCACAATAAATGCTAAAGAACATACAATTATCTCCGCCAGGACTCAACATCTACTAAAAAATGAAAAAGGTTCAATTCAATTCAATTCAATTCTTTATTGCATTCACATGTGTATTGTAAGTTCTTAAAATTAAAAATAATGTTCACATGGACCCTGTCGGGCACAACAATTCAAATAAAATGTCGACAGTAGTTTTAAAATTAGGTATCAATAATAATAAATTAATTTAAATAATAAAATAATTACAAAAAATAAAGAAAAAAAAAAAAAAAAAAGATATTAAAAAGTCGAATACAATAAAATTCTTACTTAATATCAAATACATGTCATTTATAATCAAAAAATAATAATAATCAAAAACTAAATTTCAATAAAATAAAATATGGTCAAATACATTATAAAATAATTATTACTCAAATTTAAAATGTTAATTAAATAAAAACAAAACAAAATTCAATAAATAAGTGGTTAGTACAAGTCAATCCATATTAAAGTCATCATTAAAAAAATCATTCAGTGAGTAATAACAATTGTCAATTAATAGGTTTCTGACTCGTTTTATAAATATTTTGTCATTTTCTTCAATTCGTATTTCATTAGGAATTTTGTTATATATTTTTATTGATGTAACGTGAGGGCTAGTGCTATGTAATTTTAACTTTGATTGGGGTACTACGAGCGTATTTTCAAATCTTGAACGAGGTGCATATCGGCGAGACTGGTCAGAGATTTTAATAAAGAAATGTGAGTACTGTCTCACAAATTTACATATTTCTAAAATATAGATAGATGTCAGAGTTAGAATGCCTAGTTTCTTAAAATGTGGTCTACAGCTTTCGTCATTTTCAATATGGACCAAAATCCTAACACATTTTTTTTGCAAGATAAACAACTCGTTGGTATCAACACTATTTCCCCAAAGAATTATTCCGTATTTAAGCCATGCGTATGCGTAAGCGTAATATGTGGATAGGGCAGTTTTTAAATCCGTTGATTTTTTGAGCTCACGTAGTGCATATATAAAACTCGATAATTTTGATTTAATTTTTTGTATGTGTGCTTTCCATGTCATATGAACATCTAGGTCCAGACCTAACAAGGTAAATGTATTAACACATTCCACTTTGACACCTTCAAACGTAAAATTCACATCTAGGGGTTTTTTTTGATAAGGTCTAAATTGCATAATTTTGGTTTTCAAAAAGTTTATTTCTAGGTTATGGTCTTTCATCCAGTTTTGTATAGTCAACATAATATCATTTAAATTGTCATGTAGGTATTCAGAGTCAGTACAGGAAGTCATAATTGAGATGTCATCGGCGAACAATACGCACGATTGCGTTATAATTTTGGGGAGGTCGTTGATATAAATCAAAAATAATAAACACCCTGCAACACTTCCTTGAGGAATAGAATTTTTAATACTAAGCGCATTTGAACGTATTTGGCTGAGTTCCCCAGTGTCATGATCCCAATAGTCAATTTCTACGAATTGTTCTCGGTTTTGTAGGTAGGATGCGAACCATTTATGTGTTATTCCTCTAACGCCGATTCCGTATAGTTTGTCTAATAAAATATTGTAAAGTACTTTATCATAAGCCTTTGTCATGTCGAGTAAAATTCCAATCGCGTATTTTTTATTATTTAAAACGTCCAGTACTTTTTGCGTAAATTTAAATGTTGCTAAAATTGTGGATCTTTTTTCCCCTTGTTGAACTTGATTGAACTTGGTTGAACTTGACTCCAATTTTACGAGAAAACTGGACAATTCAAACAAATAACTACTCATTACCTCAATCCTATAGTAATAACGAATTCGTTTTCCCACGGTACGAACTGGTTTTGAACTTGAGACTATGTTTATGAGTTAATTACTCATACAGATTATCGCACATTTTGCCTTGTCACGATCTAAACGTAATCGTATTAAGTACTTGTACCTACGGTGCGTAAGTACTGCTAGTTTACATAAATGCCTTTATTACTTAAACAATACTGAAATAAGCACAGTATAATAACTATTAGATTTGGAATAGGATAACGGCTCTATGAGAAATGAAGCCGGAAATGCAGGACACATTGGCTGACGGCTGTTTGGCTAAAACAAAGTTTGAATTCATCCATAATATTTTTAAGGAATTCGGCGAGAACTATCAACGTCATAATCCATCTCCCTAGCTTTTTCCTAACATCAAAATACAGCTGAATACCAGTGTTTAACATGGGGCAACTGCCTGTTAGACCGTAGAATGTTGTGAACTGTTCGGTCTAAAAACCAAAATTGAGAGACAATAGTCTCACTTGAAGTTACTAAATTGGTACCGAAGTACATTGAACAGGATATTTAATTATACAAATAACCTTATTACATAAGGTCCCTCCTTTTAATCATGAGAATGAGATCAAAAGAAAATATTTTTCGTCTGATCGTACAAAAGAAGTATCGGCCGTAACATCCTACAAAAATATCAAAAATTATGATTCTTATCCTATTTCTACCGGAGCTGGCGAAACTTAACAGCCGAAACGCCTACTGAACCCCTCCTACTAGACTACAACCTAAGCAAACTCCAGCCCTTTTAACCCGACCAAGCAGTTCCGTCTTTCCTCAATTTCGTCGCCACCAGCATCACCAGAAGTCATCGTCACGTTTTGATTGCGAAACGCCACAGTATGGGAATGTCCTCTATCATTGACAATGGGCACACACTCGTGTGAGAATTAATAGCCGTCTCATTATGCTGTGGCGGCATTGAAGTGGCTACCGTAAGGTCTTACTTTATCTTCAGTAGTTAAGCTTCATCGAGTCTTTGTTATTTCGTGTTATATAATGGGGTTAATTAATTCTTTGCGGACATGTGGGTTTGGTTGACCAAAGCAATGTCAGGGAAAATTCATTGTCCACTATTTTGGATGGTCGTTGGTTGTAAATTCTGAGCCATCTTCTTACAATGTTGATGGTAGGCTATTCAGTTGCCTTAGAACTTAGTCCACGAAATTAGCATTAAACGCAGCACGCAAAAACAAGTCGACCATTGTTTGAGGATCTGCACCATATTTTTGCTTCAGGCTAAAATCGTCAATAGTTTTGCATTTAGGCAGATTTTCATTGTCATTCGACCATCATGTCACAGACTTCTAAGCCCCTAAATTAAGGAAATATTACAATTTAGTTTTATCTGATTTTATTCGATGGCTCAAGAGTTTTACATAATTATGATCTAATTGTGACCTTTAGGATGAATTGCAAACTTCATACCACAACCTTCTGGTAAGGTAATTTCAAAAGAACCATCATCAAACTCATACAAAACTCTGTAAACTAAAGAAGTCACCACACTATCCATCATAATCAGTGCAACTTCCAAAGAAGCTAACAAAGGCTAAGAGACCAAACCAACAAAAAACCCTATTCATACCCAAACTAGTTCAAGTTTACAAACAGATGTACTACCGCGCACAAAGCTGCTTCAATATTTGGCACAACACTATGCAATCCATTTGCACTTTAACACCAACTTAGATCTACAACCTAGAAACTGAATTTCGACCTTAAGGCTAAGTGATAAAGGTGAGATGAAATGTTTTGTTATTGTGGTCTTGAGGATGGTAAGGTCAGGATCGTCTTTTGTCATCAATTAGCGAACTACGTGTGTGGGTTGTGTGAAATTGTGGTAGGTACTGTTAAGTGGAAAAGTTGTTGAAAGTCAAATTAAGTCATTTTTGTTTGGGATCAGGTTGGAGCCGTTGGAGTATTCCCGTTTTAACCCCTACTTTTGAGCACCGATATTCACCTTTTTAAAATAAGGTTGTTTGGTGCACAAAGCACAGGCGCCCAAAAAACAGGTGCTTAAACGGGATTCTCTTTCAATCTATCATTGGGATCATGAAGATTTTTATGTTTTGGAGAAAGTCGTGCAATTGAACAGTAGCATATTTTGCTATTAAAACCATTTTTTTATTCATAACTGTAGTGTATGTAAATATAGTGTTGTTTGTCTCGAGCGTATACGTCACAAGTACCCACTGGCGGAGTGGGGGTCAGTCGACTTAGGCGGCAGTCTGTGTGAGACCGCTGTCCGGGTAGCACGTGGTGATACGTAGGCGAGCCAAATATAATCAACGAATGTTACATTGGCGACGAGGATAAAAAAGTTTGTACGAAAATATATTGTATTTGAAAAAGAAGGAAGAAAGACAAGAGTGAGTAGAAATAAAAAATCCTAAAAATAAAATTATTACCTCACGTATGTAATAAAAAAATGGATAGCCAAAATAAGCAACTAATCTTCGTTGTTAGCAATGATACCTATTAGCAAAATATGGTTTAAAGTTGTTACTAGCTACGAATAATTTACAAACGATTTGGAATGTAAACTAATCCAATTTCATAACGAAATAAGATCACAATATTTGGTTATCGGAGAAATGCAAGCGACAGATTAATTCCGATTTGATGAACAAACAAACTTAGTCGGATTTTGACTATTATGATGATAAAATAAATATTGCTTTACTAATAAGTTAGCATTTCCATGTCGTACAAAGTACTTAGACAAACTTATTGGACATTTTTATGATTACCATCGTGAACAACCTAAACAATAATCAAATGTTTTAATAATTTACATCTACATCCTAAGACTGTCTTCGGTCTGTGCGTGACTGACAGTGTCTAGATGGACTGTATCATAAATTAAATAATACCTAATTTTCCGGGATGTTAATCTCGTTAAAACTTATGTGTAACTAAAACAAAATAAGTGCAGTTAGTGCAATAAAGTGTAGGTACTTTTTCACCTGATTACAAAACAGCAGGGCACAATTTGTTTGCGTGTTGGTGCAGCTGACTGTAATTATATAAACATATAAGGTACGTAACTCATACGCTGGTCAAAAAAAAAAAAAATTGGCAAGCCAAAAGTATGGAACAGTAGAAATGTATAGTATGTATACAAGGTGTATTTTTGGTCTTGCTCAACCCGCTAGGAGATGATTCTACCAATGAAAACAAACAACTTTTATTATGGAACCAACTCTGAAATCGCGAAAAAAAATTCAGCTGTTTCTATGAAAAGTTCAATGCCCTCCCGACCATAATGTATGAAACAGCTGATATTTTTTTCGCGATTTCCGAGTTGGTTCCATAATAAAAGTTGTTTGTTTTTATTATAAAATCAGAAAAATCACAAATAAGCAGCACAAAGCTGATCATTAAATTGATAATGACATGTACAATGTCATGATAGCATCAAAGCTGATCATTAAATTGATAATAATATAATATAAATGTTTATTGGAACCAAAATAAAATTCATACATTATATTGTGGTTACGGTAATAGCTACGATAGTTCAAAATAAACTGTGTTGCAGCTATTAACGCTCACCTCCTATATGTAATGACATGTACTTGTCATGGTTGTAGCAAAGCTGATCATTAAATTGATAATAATATAATAAATGTTTATTGGAACCAAAATACAATTTATACAATATATATTGTGGTTATGGTAATAGCTACGATAGTTCAAAATAAACTGTGTTGCAGCTATTAACGCTCACCTCCTATATGTAATGACATGTACTTGTCATGGTTGCAGCAAGCTGATCATTAAATTGATAATGACATGTATTTGTCATGGTAGCAGCAAAGCTGATCATTAAATTGATAATGGCATGTATTTGTCATGGTAGCAGCAAAGCTGATCATTTAATTGATAATGACATGTATTTGTCATGGTAGCAGCAAAGCTGATCATTAAATTGATAATGACATGTATTTGTCATGGTAGCAGCAAAGCTGATCGTTAAATCGATGATATCGTGTATAGCATGAAAGCAGCACAGCTGATCATTAAATTGATAATGTTATTTACATGAGATGGTAACAGCAAAGCTGATCGTTAAATCGATGATATCATGTATAGCATGAAAGCAGCACAGCTGATCATTAAATTGATAATGCTATGTACATGAGATGGTAGCAGCAAAGCTGATCGTTAAATCGATGATATCATGTATAGCATGAAAGCAGCACAGCTGATCATTAAATTGATAATGTCATTTACATGAGTTGGAGGCAGCATAGCCGATCGTTAAATCGATAAGATCATGGGTAACATGAAAGCAGCATAGCTGATCATTAAATTGATATTGTTTCGTAAAAGGAAACTGTTTGATTTCAGATATCACGCTAATATGGCCTTAAATTGACAAGTCATCAAAGGATAGATAGATAGATAGATAAACACATTTATTCGGTGCAAAACACAATAAATAAATAAAAAAAAAAAAATATTTTTAGCCGCACACTATATAACAAAATAGTGTGCGAAAAAAGGAAAATATTCATATTTATATAAATTAATTGTGCGGGTGTGATTATTAGGAAAATTGTGTCTGTGTTACTTGCAAAGTGATGCTATTTTAAGTGTGTTATGTGAGTGAACAATAAATAAATAAAATGACACGCCCAAATTCAACAAACCATAATATAGTAAAAATACATATAAATAAATATAAATAAGAACAGAAAATATGTAGACATCCTGGAGGATGACAGTTAATGCAGTAGTTAGTACCTACTGGTCATTAAATTGACAAGTCATCAAAGGATGACAGTTAACGCAGTAGTATGTACATACTGGTCATTAAATTGACAAGTCATCAAAGGATGACAGTTAATGCAGTAGTAAGTATGTACCCACTGGTCATAAAATTGACAAGTCATCAAATGGTGACGGTTATTGCAGTAGTAAAATATAACTACTGGTCATTAAATTGACAAGTTATCAAAGGATGACAGTAAATTCAATAGAATGTACCTAATGTTTATTACGTAATTAAGTAATAAAATGAGTTCCCAGGTCACGCTTGAAAAATTTGATTGTGAGGGGGAACCTTCAGTTGAAACTAAATGGGAACGCTGGAAGCGAGCGGGCCTGGGAAGCACCCGCTTCCAATGAGACGTCACGAAGACTCGCAGGCACCGTCATCGTCGCACGCGCCGTCGGGTAGTAACGGGCATAGCTTAGAGTAAGCTCGTCGAATCAGTCCTGTCGCTGTTTTAATATCTGCGACTCTGGAGATGCCGTCGGTTCCGGTGAAAGTGCTGGTGACTCTGCCGAGGCGCCATCAGAGCGGTGGCAAGTTGTCTTCTTTTATGAGAACGAGGGTAAGGTTTAATTTCTTGTTTTTATTTCTTCATTTAGTTCTTATTTGAAGTTCGGTAGTATATTCTTTCGCCCATCTCTGCCAAAAAGGTTGCCTTAGTTGCTCCACCCTCGCGTAACGTGACAGCCTTAGTGTTGGCGTAGCAGTGAGTGGTCGACTGAGGAGAAAGTGCGCCGGCGTTAATGGCACTACCGTCGGCTGTATCAGAGGATAATGGTGATATCGGACGTGAATTCAGTATAGATTCGATTAATGCTAGTACTGTGTAAAACTCTTCGTTGGTTTAATGTGCATTACCATTGATGTTTGCAAGATCTAACCCCGGCCTCCCATAAGCTACCAAAATGAGATGCATACGGCGGAATAAGTGAGAACTTAAAGTTTTCAGAAGCTGTATAATCGATAATGGAGTTAATGTTATTATTAAAAAAAAAAAATTAAAAATTCTTTGGTAGCTCCTACGAAGGTTTTCCCATTATCTGAGAATATCTTAATAAATATTTTTAAAGCTAGTAAGTAGGCTTTGGTAGTAAGACTAGTGACTAATTCCAAGTGAATGGCCTTGGTTGAAAAACATATAAACAAACAAAAATAACATTTTTTCTAATTTAGCCCTGAAGACTAAGTTTGGACAGTGGTCCGGCGTAATCTACGCCGCAAAGGTAAAAAGGAAACTCTGATTCTAATCTCTCCACCAGTAAGTTGCCCATCTGAGCATTTATTGTTTTGCCTTTTATGCGTGTACAGACAACACATTTGTGGGTTATCTTTCTAGCTAGGTTCCTGCCGCCTAACGGCCACCAATCCTCTTGTAAACTGAATAGCAGGAGTTCGGGCCCGCGTGCATTAAACGGTAGTGTTCGTGTCTAAATAAAAGTAATGTGAAATTATGTTTACTAGACAACACCACACATGTTTCTAATTGAAAGAGAAATCAAGAAAGTTTTAAATTCTACCACCTACCCTCATAAGGCCGTGATTATCTAAGATTAATTTCAAACCCGTTAAATTACAGTTAGTTTTTATTGGTAAATTATTTTTAGACACTTATATTCATCAGGAAAAGAATCCAATTGTGACAGTAGAGATAATACAATCATTGAGTTGTCAAGCTCCTTGACTGATAACGCGCCGAGATCTCGGTTCGATTTTAATTTGATTCGCGTATTTGTAATGAAACGCAAAACGATTTAAAGAGGAAAGACTATCAAATAATTTTAAGTTTGTTCTAACTTGACACTCCATTGCAACAGTGGTTAATCTATGTTCTGGTAGTTCGTTAAATTTAATATTATGGCAGACAGACGTGAAACTCTTTTCCCAGTTCGAGTTGGGTTCACGTAGGCAACTCGGGCCGTGCCACCACAAATCGGACGCTTGAAGTTTATCTATAGTGACGCCACGCCACGCGAAAGAATGTCTGTAGGATCATGTTTACCACTTATTATGTAACCAACAATAACCTTCAGTGAGCTCATAAATTTCTACGACCCTATTCTGAATAAACGATTTTAAAGAACTCGGTGTTATGTTCAGTCATCTTAAAAACTGTCGTCGAATCAGACCATAAATAAACTTTACTGAAGTCAATCTTAGGTGCTTTAATTATTTTATGACATAATCTTGAACCTGGCAACGCACCGCATAACTCAAGACGAGGGATAATAACCGGTTTTATAGGAGCTACTTTACCTTTCGCACACAACAGACATCATAATTAAATACCCATTTACGCAACTAAACTTCTTTAATAACTCGCGCGATGACGTCATCATTACATTCGTCAGAAAGCTGTCTAATGCATCGCATGCTAAGATACGGTGCGGACACAGTCGGACGCAGCACGTCATGTTGAGCTGGTATATTCCAAGCTGATCTGAAGGATTTTCTCTCCATAAAATAAGTACACTGTAAGTTACGTTGATCGGGCTGTATGAGTACCTGCCTAAACATTTTTCGACATCGGCACTAGCAATATATCTGTGTTGAAAAAATCGTAATAAGATTGAAAATATGTCGTTTTGCAATATAGGACCTGTTAATTGAATGTCATTTAAATAATTACCACTGGTTGATTTTGCACTTGCGTTAAAAACTACTGTCAATTTAGTGGTACTACCACAGATTACTAAATAGTTACTACTTAACAGATACTTTACTCCTATACAAAAACGAAAATACCTACGCTATAATAGCCACAACATCATAATAATAATACCAGCTGTTTACAGCGAGGAGAAATGTACCATAAGTACGCACAAAGAGAGTTGAGACTCTTTTGCCCGCCGCGCGACTTACGTGTGTGCGTGTCAGCCAGCAAAATGTGCTAGGGTTATACGTATGATGATAATGGTAATGAAACGAATGTTTTAGAAAAACAAATATTTTTTATTTGTTGATCAAATATTTTTAGTTTAATAAAATGATTGATGCATATTTTTCGTTCCTTGAATTCCCGATTATTATATTTTAGTGTCGAAAATATCCAAAACCGCGTGAATATATTTAATAAATAATCAAAAGGGAAACAGGACAATTGGGAAACAGGGGAATTGCACAATAATCACGCAATAATTACGTGGTTTCGGCATTTTGATAGTCAGCGCTGTTCCCGTGACGCGCGAGCATTCAGCTGGGCGCGCGACAGCCCGGTGTTCGTTGTACCGTCGACGGTACGCAAAGCGGTAGACATAAAACGCGTGGCCGCCTGGTACTACTGCTTTCCCTAAAGACACCGTGGTGTGGTAAAAAATAGGCAGGAGAAAAGTATGAACTAATGCGACTCATATGTCCTAGGTCTAAATATTCTTGCATGCACGTTCGTCCGGTAACCGATAAATTTAAGAATTTATTAAACGAAATAAACGCGTGATTACTGCTATACGTGCCCGGTGATTTAATTATTATGAAATACAATTAAACATACAATTATCAAATTATATTAAAATAAGGAAGGGATGTAGTGTATGTAAATATAGTGTTGTTTGTCTCGAGCGTATACGTCACAAGTACCCACCGGCGGAGTGGGGGTCAGTCGACTTAGGCGGCAGTCTGTGTGAGACCGCTGTCCGGGTAGCACGTGGTGATACGTAGGCGAGCCAAATATAATCAACGAATGTTACAATAACAACCTGAGAATGGGTACTTTCAAACAACAATAGAAAGCTCTCAAATTATTAGGTAGCCATATTGAAATGTGTGTTAGATTGAAGTTTTATCTCTTGAAGACATCGATAATTTTCTTATATGTATTGCTGACACCGCCAATTTGTTTTTGTCATGATTTAGGCCATTTATAATTTTTTTGTTAATCTATATTCTATTTTCCTCTATTACTTAGATTTTACATTGTTTCAATAGTGGTTATATTCCGAGGAGATACAAATCGGGCAAATTAAAGATAACAATAAATCGAATTAAAAATAGTGTAATAGTTTGTCGGGCCTGTTGGTGTAGTGGTTAGTGGCCCTGACTGCTAAGCCGGAGGTCGTGGGCTCGATTCCCACCCAGAACAAACTTTGTGTGATGAGCATGTTTGTTTGTTCTGTGTCTGGGTGTAATTTATCTATAATATGTATGTATTTATAAATTATATAAGTATGTATATCAGTTGTCTGGTTACCATAACACAAGCTCTAAACAGAGCTTAACTTAGGATCAGATGACCGTGTGTGAGTTGTCCTAATATAAAAATATAAAAAAAAAACATTGCCCGACTTTGCTTAAATATTAAACCTTCGAACACTCGTGATTCGAGATACAATAGAAAGCAGTGCGACAGCTGGCTGTCGCTTGGTCGTTGAAAGGTTAAATAGACACGATGACGTTACTTTGACATCCTTATGCACAATTTTATAAAATATGCAATAATTAAATTGAGTTATAAAATATTGTTCTCATCTGTACTCAGTTCAATGGGGCATAACAACGCAGTCGTGGTCATACGAAATTCACTTAAAAAAGAGTATTGTGACGTCATTGACTGTCGACCCTGAATTCTGCTGATTCCGAGCCAAGGCGAAGGTAGATAGATATCAAATTCCTTTGGTAATGTTTAATTTGACATAATTTTTACCTTAGAATTAAGGTTGAGATACGGAAGAAAATTATAGTTAAGTAGAGCATAACCCGCATTGAGCAAGCGTGGTGATCAATGCTCGTGCCTTCTCTGTATGAGAAGAGGCCTTTGCCCAGCAGTGAGACAGTAATAGGCTGGTATTATTATTATTATTAGAGCATAATCACTGGTTGCATTTTGTCATAGTTTATTGTAGTTTTTGCATATCAACGTTAAATGGTTCCGTAATTCAAAGCCTAGTGTTTGTTTGCGTATTCCATTGTTTTATTTAAGTACGTATATCGAGTTAGGCTTCTTCAGAATACCTTGTCAAAGTTTTGTCACAATTTAATGAATAGTTTATGAAAACATAGAGAAGAAACATTACTTTTTATTTAGAAAGAAATAGTTTTATACACAGGGCTCTCTAAGCTGTGATAGAAGTCCTAAACGCATTCTGCTCTCTGCATTCAGCAGTAGATCACAGATCGCGTCGAGTTGTCCATCAGAAGCTCCTAGTAAGAACCTCAGCACTAAAGTTGAGCATTGACGGTCGCGTCAGTCTAGTCGTAAAACTATGGCGTCACTCCAAACGGTTTCGGTGGCCAACCAACTCTGGAGCGACGATTGGACACTCACGTTCCAATTTTGGATGGCTGTCAGTTCAACTGACGCGTCAAATTGACCATCAATGCCCAGCTTAAGAAAACCGAAGCCAAGAAGAAGAATGTTATGTGTTTCATTTGTTTTATATGACACTAGCTTTTGCCCGCGACTTCGTCCGCGTGGAATAGTTCCCGTTCCCGCGGGATTTTCGGGATGAAAACTATCCTATGTTCTTTCTCGGGTCCCAGACTATATCTGTACCAAATTTAATTTAAATCGGTTCAGTAGTTTAAGCGGGAAAGCGTAACAGACAGACAGAGTTACTTTCGCATTTATAAAATTATAAATTTTTAAATATGGATTTAAATAGATATATTGGAAGTATTTATTTTACTTAAGAATTCCCTTTTTACGATTTCCTTTCAGTTTCGTCAATTAGTTTCTTCACAAGCTTATACACAAATGTTTGAATCAACAAAGCAGGTACGAAAAAAAACCCAAAAGGTTTACCTTTAAACATGAATGAGAAACCCGCAATACCAGTGCTAACAAGTTGTACAACTTAACATAGTATCGTAAAATCGATGTGTCACTACAATTCGCGGTCCGCTAATTAAATCAGACTTTAAACTCGGAGTGGCATAGTTATAGATTTTCACTTGCACTTATTCGTTCAAGGTTGCTTAAATTCTTCGCGGCTATAGTGGATTCGGCTGAATAGTGTTTTACAAAAAGCGACCGCCTATCAAACTTGCTTTTCGAGGCACTGGGGACATGCATACATACAACCAATTTGTGAACTGCAGTGCGATTCCGTAAGAAATTTCGTACGAATACGATTTCGATCTCATTTCCTAACTTATCTGAAGAGAAAATTATTTGGTATTCAATGTCAAATTAGCCAACTTTTTACTAAAACTAGTTAGTTCCCTTCACCTACGTTCTCATTGAGTGGCGCTAGCGTAGTTTTCATTGGGTTACAGAATACCTAATACAGTTTTCACTGCGGAATCAGAAGTGAGCACTGAAGTGAGATCTTACAGAATAGCGCAGCTGTAAGCCCACTGTAAGATCACTATAAACATTATGGAATGCAAACAAACAAAATGAATAGGTATTAACTTCAGGCTACGACGGAGAAGTTCACGGAAAATCTAAATAACCCTAATTCTTTCTTTTCTTGCATTTTTAAAATAATTAACTAACCCTGTCTCCCATGCTCATATTCAATATGAGCAATAACCATAACAGATTACCAACATTTATCATTCAGTCCATGTCCTAAATTTTTTTCCTCTTAACATTGAAAAACCTTTCAGGCATCAAATACGTGTTTCTCAACACCACATAAAACACAATAGTTATAAGTTTTTTTGAACTAATTTTCTATTGTGAATAAATTGATTTTTTTTACAAGACAATCTTTCAAGGCTTCCCTGAAATTCTTATTCGTATTAAACTATCATTTGATAAAAAAAAGTTATAAAGCTATTGTTGTGTTTTTGTTACTTTTTCAGCGATTGGTCATTGACTGACTGAATCGGGTTAGATTATGAAAAAACTGACTAAAATATGACATTTGGATAACTGTTGTTTGACTGTAGAGATCTATAAAATAGTAAATCAATTTTCAAAAAATTGCCATACAACGTGGCAATGCTGCCAGCTTTTTGGGCACCTGTCCTGTCGACAGCGATGCGGACGAGTTTTTTGATGCCTTGTGAGCCCTTCTTTTTATAACTTATATATATTTATTTTAGTATTATTTATAAGTTTTGTACATATTATGTTTAAATTATATAATTTAGTTAGGATTCATTTGTTTGAAATTAGAAAAAAATGAGTATTGTTTTAATGGAAAAGAAAAAAAAATTCAAACTCAAACTCGAAATAATTTGTGGAAATAAACCATTTACAGGTACGTTTGAATAGTCAAGGGGTCAGTCAGTTAGAAAATTGAAGCTAGTTGCTCGTTCTAAACAAGTAGGTTCCTACGGAGAAGAACGAGCAAGACAATTACACAAATGAAAAAAATTTTTACAAAAAAAAATTAACCGACTTCAAAAAGTAAAAACTTAAAAATAACTTAAATATCGGAAGTCGGTGTCTTTTCTTCTGCCAGTCAATTTGTGTTGCCACCGACTTCCGAAATTTAAGTTATTTTTAAGTTTTTACTTTTTGAAGTCGGTTAATTTTTTTTTGTAATTTTTTTTTATTTTTTACTTTTTGTGTCGAGTTAAAATTTAGTCCTGTTTAAAATGAACCCAAACACGACTACTGTGCTGTAATTTCAAGGTTTGTACTTTTTCTGATGCTCCTGGCTTCAGCATCAGGTCTCTATGTACTTCGGTGTTCCTCATTAACAGTACGTTTATCCACACATCGAGCCCTTTTCAATGAGCCTAAACACGATATATCTGCTGTTATTTGTCGAGGAGTTAGGTACTCTGCAGACTATCCTGACTGCAGCATCAGGTCATGACTTGATGATCATGAGCCCAAATGTGGCAAATGCCCTATCAAACATCAAAACAATTTACTAAAACAGTCCTTGCCTGTTCGAGTAACTTCTTACTGTTAAGGAGCTGTACCTTCCATCATCAGCTCAGCTAACTGAGATGGTGACAACCATACGCAAATACACAAGATACTTCATAAAATATGCGAAAAACAATAAGTGAGCCTATAAAATTTGAGGGTTGCCTTCGATTTCTCTAAGATCCCATCATCAGATCCTAACTTGGTGACAATGGGACCACCTCAGAACTATCTGCTTTCGAACAAAAAAAGAATTTTGAAAATCCGTTGACAATTCACGGAGTAATCGATGAACAAACATACAAAAAAAAAAAACATACAAACAGCCGAACATAGTACCTCCTCCTTTTTGTGAAGTCGGTAAAAACAATACAGATTTACAGAGGAAAACAATTGATTACAAAAAGGTTACATCATTTATTGTTAAATCTAAGATACATTCAATTATAGTTAGTTTTAAAATGTGTCAATCAACAATCAAACAATCGATCGATTAAAAACAATTCAAAATACCAAAACTGTTTTATTACGTAAACAACGAGTAAATGACGCAGTGACTAAGTGATTAGCTCCTGAGGTGTGTCTCTCGCGTTTGATTTTCGGCTAAACAAAAATGGTTTACATGTCACTGTTTGTTTGTTTGTGCAAGTTTATGTCCTTTAAAAACACCCATGATATGATACAAGACAAATTGTGTGACTTAGTCAGTGGGTTCGTTTTAAAAAATAACTCAAAACAATAACCTAAATAGTGGTTAAGGCGCTCGCGTCTCATATAAAAGGTTTTGAGTTCAATTTCGGGCAAGTACCAATGTGACTTTTTCAATTCATAAATATGTACATTCTAAAATATACACATTTATATCTTAGACAAATATCGGTGACGAAAGACGTCGTAAGGAAACCTGTACTTGTAGTTAATATGAGTCCAAAAACGCCAATCCACCTTAAGCAAGCGTGGTTATCAACGCTCGTTCCTTCTTTGTATGAGAATGGGCCTTTGCCCTGCAGTAGGACAGTAATAGGCTGGTATTATTATTATTATTTAATAACCAAAATAACCTGCAGGAAACAAAGTTATAACATACTCGTATCCCATTAGAAACCACCTCACAAGTGTCATCAAACACAATTTATGGTCACAAACCCATTACACGCTGCCATAAGCTTTTCCTCTGACTATATTTAATCATTGTAATGGTTGAAATACAATAAGAAGCCTTGGAGTAATGTATTATCTCATTGTTTTGTTATCACCAGCCTTTTAGGTCAAGATACGTTTATAGGGGAACAGAGATTTTGTGATGTCTAATGTAAGATGGAGGCCTTTGTCCAGCAGTGGTTGTCTATAGGCTGATAATGATGATGATCATGATGATGAATGTAAGATGGAATATTTGAGTTATTTCGATCTGACCAACCGTATTTGACACTCTAGTAGGAAATCATTCTCACAATCTTTTTTTATATATTTTTTATCAACAAAAATCTCCTATTTATCAATTAACAGATATGGTCATTGGATCCAGAATTCGAACAAAAGAACAACCGGCATTAAATGAGATCAGGAGATCTTTCGTGGTTTCTAATCAAGTAGTGCTGTCTTCACAGCGATTTCCACCATTTTCTTGACTTAGCCACCATTTTCTTAATCCAATGCCAACCTTTGCATTGTTAATTGTTGTGAAGAGACAATTGGCATACATATAATAACAATTACTATTCTTACTATTATTATAAATATGGTTAGATAATACTAGAGTTAATTATTATTATTGTTCGCACATGTTTATGATTGAGCGATTTATATTTACGATATCTTGTCCATTCTAATCAGTAACGCTGAAAACTCTTTATTTCTGTAACTATTTCTGTAATCTCTGGTATTATCAGTCAGACAGAAACAATATCTTTGTTTATAAATATACAGAATCATGAAGAATAGTTGTAGATTATAATAACAACATAGATTAGAATAAACGAAACAGATATTGGCCTAATATATATTTTTTAATTTTATCGTTAAAACTTTTCACCATCCGATCATTAACTCTAAGAATTTAGGACTGGAATTTTGAAGCGCTAAAATTATAAATAGACTGACGAATGCTTATGTAACTAGATTTAATGATAGGTCTTTTTTCAGATTTCTGGCATAAAAGTACGTAATACGGATTTGGATGTAAATGTAGTTGATATAAGTTCGCGTGTGTGCCTTTCCATACTCTATAAAACTGCTTTAATCTTCGAAAATTAACTATTTCTTCTTTATATTCGATTACCACATAACTATCAAGTATCAGGCCATGGCCTAAATCCATTTCAAAATCTCATCCTGAGGATCTCCGGTTGCATTGCCAAAAATCGAATGAGATTTCAATAGATTACAGAACAAACAAAAGTGACCATGATTTGTGACACCATAGTCATTGTTCTGTTACAATATAGCGGATATTACTGGCCTAAAACCAATGGGTGGCGATCGTGACGAATTGTTGATTTTGATGTTAACACAATTTTTTTAAATAATTCAGTGGGAGCACAATTACAATGTTTCAGAGTAATAGAGTTACTTAACCCGAAACTGTCAAAGGAGGTGTTTCTTTTTCCCTACAACTTCGGTCCAGGCGTGTACCTCAAAAAAAAATCAGATTACGTAAAAAAAATCGTAGAATCTGAAAAAAAATATATTGGATTTATTTGCGCATTTGTACCACCTGCAATATTGTCGATCGAAGATGTTAAAAACTTGCAACCCAAGAATTTCAGTCTGGCAATATCATGATTTACTCCTTCGTTAATGCGTTTCGTTGATTCATTGAATTAACCTAAAAATGAATTATTAAGGATTTTTTCTGTGTTGCAGATAGTATTTTTTCTAGTTACATTTATTTATTTATTTATTTATTTAGAGCATGGAAAACCTACAGCTAAATACACCTAGAATAATAATAGAATAGTAACTGGTACATTTGTCGTGAATTATTACAGAAAAAAGTATTTCCAAAAATACTTTCATTTCACAATTCTTATCATTTTTTGCGTATTGTTATCTACCGGACAAAAAGACAGGGCACCAAATCAGGGCCGATAGTTTTATTTTGCTGTCAGTTTTCATTCAAATCATACGTAAAACAACAGATTAACAGCTGTCAACGCTCTCATGAACGTTTCTTTTTACGCAGTAACGACAAGAGGCAGCTTTTTTTCATATTCTTTTATTTCTAAATCTATGTGATATTAAAGGATTTTAAATACTGCTAAAACACAAATTATTGGGAGGAATTTTATTAGTAATTTGTACCTCGGTACTGGTTTGGGCCAGAAAACGAACACCTCCTTTTCCCAATTGACCTTGAGCCTAAAACTCACTACATAGTTAAAACAAAGTCGCTATCCGCTGTCTGTTAATCCGTCCCTACGTATGCTTTTTTTTCTTGGGGAGTGGGAAATCATCAAATGACGTCTTTTACGGACTAAAACCACAGATTAATAAATCTAAAACCCACTCATGTTCCTTCGGTTGCCCTTTATGTTCCGGGGTCACGGTAACTATTATAAACATTCCGCAACCCCGGCAGCCCTACGTATGCTTCGATCTTTAAAAATACGCAACGGATTTTGATGATTTGGATGCGGTTTTTAGAAGACATGTTCAAGAAGAAAAAGCCCGAAGATTTGTAATACCCTTGCAGCTGGGGCTGATCGTCAGTTATAAAGCTAAAAATATATAAAAGTAACAGTTTGTACTATGTGGTGGTTTATTAACAAACTGTATGTATAATAATGATGAATTTTAATAAAAGTAAATAAAAGGATTAGTAGTTTTATGCTTTGAAATGTAAAAGTTATATTGTTCTAGGATCTCAATTTTGGGCTTTAAAAGTATTACTGAAAAGAGTAATGGAAAAAATAGCCCATTAGATTTTTCAATTATTACTCGTAAGACAATTAATTACTTGAAACTGGTAGCAAACAGCACCCAAACACAATAACAAGATAAAAAATATGAAAAAAAAAACTAAACCAGACTCATAGCAGGATCTTATCAACTGATCCAGTCTTCTCAAGGTCAATTAAAAACAAAAGACAATAAAATGCAAACTTAGCTTCAAACAAACGCTTAGTCATCACCACATGATTCTTATGTCGTCGATAATAAGGTCATTAATGTAAAAAATCATCTAAATAAAAGTATATTGAAACTAGTCACGACCCACATGTATAGCCTTTAGTTCCCACGAACAGGTGTCATAAGAAATATAATAATTAGATCTTGATCGCAAGACATGGTTGTGGAAGTAACGTGGTAGCTTGATAAGTTTGAAGTTATTGGGAGTTTTATTCCGGACAATAATGTGAAATCAAAAGATAATAATTATCGAATTTATCCATAAGGCGTTTACCAATCAGATCAAAATAGAGTTAAAACTGAAATCATTTTACAGAAAATTCTAAATTAAAGAGATTTCTAGTTGCATTTCGCACCAATCAAAAGATTTCTATAACGTAAAAACTGCGCCATAACGTGAAGTTGCGGAAATAAACCCAGCATACCATACTAAAATTTCTATGGAAAAGAACATATAAGAAACTCAAAGAACTATTCGATGATGATGATTTAGATCACTTCTATAAAAAAATATAACAAGTTGCAACACACATTGTGAATCTTCCACAAATAACAGAAAGAACCATCACAATGCAAAAAACGGCCATTCACAATAACGAATATCATCAAACGGGTAACACATTAAAATCTAGGCTTTAGCAAACCATTCCAAGATGACCCTTAGAAAAGACAGCCAAATTAAAAAGTCATCTATGATGTCTATCATAAGTCATCAACTTGAGACAATGCTGATGAGATGGTGATGAGTTCAGAAGCTTTTCTAACTGCACTTAACGTCTAAGAGAAATTCGGAACAATAAATGTCATTATACTGCCAAGTTAAGCAGTGATGGATATTCTCAGAGCTCCTCTGTGTTAACCTTACAACAATATTGTCGATAACACACACAATATCGTAATCAATCATGACGTCTAGAAACCTGCCCATAACATACAGCAAAACAGTAACCACGTAATAATATCTGACGGCAGAAACAATACAGCACTCTCTACAAAAACTGTGAAGACATCCCATAGAAACGTAGCAGATCTCACATACATTGTTCAACTATGGGAACCGCTACCCGGAAACTTTCCACCAGATAAACACCTATGGGAATGTGTGAAGAAATTCTAGTTCTCTAATTGGGATTTTTAGAAAATTAACTTTATTTGATGGTTGAGGTTACCAGGGCACGAAAATTCACCGTTCTTTTCCACCATTGTCATCAGAGACGAATAATTGAAATTTTTAACGAATGATCTGGATTAATTTGTTGTTTTTAATTGTCACTCTCAAAAACAAAGAAATAGTTTAGAATCAAGAAAGTAAAGGCTTTTTTGTCTATATTAAACAAAAAGTCCATGTTGGTAAACAATCACGGACTGATATGACTATACTATACCACTTATCAACTTCTAACAACTCTAAATGATTATAAAAATAACACGTTCATACGTACTATAAATAAAACAAGGAATAATTAAGTAAAGGTATGTTTTGAAGACGATAATTAAGAACAAAACATGTTCCCAAGGCATTATAAAATGCTGCATGTCATTTTACGTGGTAGTAAGTACCACATTGTTTATTTGATAACAATCTCAAATAGTAGAGTCATTTTCTATAATCATTGTGGTCGGACGACCATTTATATATATGTTGTATAGTCTGCATGTTTTATGCACATACACCGGATACATTTGATTACAAAAGCCCTTTATTTATTACATTAAAAATAAGGGGTTTTAGTAGTCAAATCTTAAAACCACCTTTGAGAACTAATTTCAGATATTAAACTTACTCTTTCGAATTTAAAAGACAAACTGCTATCTAAAATCTGTATGCAAACTATCTACAGCAATAGAATAAATTGCCAGCACGTCCTTTGAATACAAATTGTGCTACAAGCGTATACAAGCAGTATCTCAATGAAACCTTATCTATTTGGCATGAACTAAACACCATGAAAAAGAAACACCACTGACTTGCTAAATAAATAGGGACTCTAATAGCTTTGTATAAAACATTAAATAGTTCGATCAAGACACAGTTTAGTAGAAATCAAAACAGACTTACCGCCGCATGTTGAGTAGCATCGTTGACATCAGTCTCAAAGTTCCACTGGGCTGCAACGTTGTTGGTGCATTCTTTCGACGCCTGGTCGTCAGCCTGAGCCAAGAAGTCCCGAATTTGCTGTAGATTCACGTAACTCTGTCTATCGTCAATATTATTCCTATCACCTCTGTTAAAATCGTAAGGATTTGCTCCGACATAATTAGGATCATTACGAATGAAGTTAGGATCATTCTTCCTAAAATTCGGATCATTGTTTATGTCAATTGAATCATCTCGATTCCTGTCATCGTAGGGTCTTGAAGTCGAACTTGGGTTCCGACTGTTACCGAAATTCACATTGGGGTAACCGTTGTTGCTTATATCAGGGTTCAAACTATAAGGGGTGGAAGATACAGGGTATATCCCTGGCGCCTGGCTGGACGATATAGGTCTTGCAGAACTGTACTGAAAGTTTCTGTTCACATCGTACTGGTTTCCAGGAGCATTTATAGAAGCTGGAGTACTAGAGAAGCCGTATCCACCATAATTCCGCTGCGTGCTTGAAATTGGCGGCAAATCCAACTGTGGTTCGGCGGAAGAGTGTGATAAAAGCACCAGAATAACTTGGAACCACATAATGGGTTTTTTGTTTGGAAGGTAGTCCATGTTAAGATGGTCTGTTTGACCTAGTTGCGCGAGGTTCTTAGCAGCCAATGGTGCGTGGTGCTTGTTTGGTATCGCGTTTACGACTGTCCGCCGGAGTGCTGGCTTCTGAACTCGGGGCGTGTGAATCGGCTTTGTCTGGCTATACTTCTGCGTACCTAATAGACTTGAGGTCATGCGTCACATCTTATGTATTGTCAATTCATAGGGTTATATGTGATTATGACGCTTTAAGGGATGATTTCAATAGATCTAAATTCAATTTATTACTTTTGTCTTAATTTTTTGAATAAAAGCTGAAAAATGTTATGAAATGAAAGAAAATGAAAAGGGTTGAAGGGACAGCGCGTTTGTTCCATACCTATAATAATATTATACATAATGATTTATGCGCAAAGTCCTTCAAGTTCACAGTTATCGATTAAAATAACAACATATAGTATCACAAGCTACGTTCGTCTTAAAAGTTCACATGCTAATTATATTAAATGCTGGTTTGCTTGAGGTTTTCCTTACTGTTTGTGGATTATTTAGTTTTTCTATTATCCCACGGAAATTATATTTCGATATTTTACCTACTGTTTACTTTGATTGAATCTTACAAAATGCCTCCTCCTTTAAGTATTTATTCTTATAATAATTGTATTAATTTGGAACGATAGCTGATGTCTTTTTTCGTCGCAATTATGCGGCTATGTCCGTTATTCGCCCAATTTATATATAAACTTTATCCTCTGTTTTCATTACTCCATCATTTGTTTTTGTCCTATAAAGGGTCCTTATTGTTATTCTGTAAGGGGTTAAACTTATAAAAAATACTTTAACTGATTAGTGCGTCGAAAGATACTTTCATACATGACATAGTGGTACCACACAGAAAAAAATATAGACATTCAAGTATTGAAGAACACCACTTCATCCCTGTTTGAAGTTTATCAAGGCAAAGTTAAACTATAAAAATATATAGAGAATAGATTAAATATATGTCAAATGGTAAACTGACTGACTAATTGACTAACTGTTGAGATATCAACGTACAGCAAAACCGCTGGTCCTAGAAACATGTCTTTTTTATAAAAGACTAGCTTCTGCCCGCGACTTCGTCCGCGTGAATTTTTCCTGAATTTTCTTTGCTATAAACCTCACGGAGCCCAAGACCTTTCCAACGAATGCAAAACCGTGGAAATCGGTTCGTGCGTTCTGGAGTTATAGCGTCAGGAAGGAAAACCCGACTTATTTTTATACTAGGTGAATTTTTAGTCCTATACCACCCGCTAGGAGATGAAAGAAAACAAACAACTTTTATTATGGAACCAACCCTGAAATCGCGAAAAAAATATCAGTTGTTCCTAACAAAAGTTCAATGCCCTCCGACCGTAATATATGAAACAGCAGATATTTTTTTCGAGATTTCAGAGTTGGTTCCATAATAAAAGTTGTTTGTTTTCATGGGTAGAATCATCTCCTAGCGGGTGGTACAGGACTAAAAATTCACCTAGTATAGTAGATAGGTAACCACTAAGAAAGGATTTATGGAAATCCTAACCCCAAAGGGGTTAAAATAGGGGATGAAACTATCAAAATTCACGCAGACGAAGCAACGGCGGAAATATAAAACTCATCTACTACAAAGCATGTCTATTTAATTATGACCAACTAGCTTTTGCCCGCGACTTCGCTCGCGTTAGAAAGAGACAAAAAGTAGCCTATGTTACTCTCCATCCCTTCAACTATCTCCACTTAAAAAATCACGTCAATTCATCGCTCCGTTTTGCCGTGAAAGAAAGACAAACATACAGACAGACAGATAGACAGACACACTTTCCCATTTATAATATTAGTATGGATTAATTAGTGCTGCTTCATAGAGCGATGGACGATGACAAACTTATTTATTATGATTATCTTATTAAACACCATAATAATCACCGTTAAACTATAGGCCGAAAACTAATTAGTTAATTTAACACATGACTGAATTTGATTGAATGTTTGAATTGACTGTTCATAATGACTCAATTATTCACAAATATGTTTAATCTGATAGGGCCTTCATGCAGAAACTGGTTGTTGAGTATGAAGCCAACCGATAATACAATCACTATACAATAGTTACTTTTTACGCTTTTAATAAATAATTATCACAAAGTTATATTTTGTTCAAATAGATAATCTTATAAAATACAATGATACATTAAAACGGTTACTTATAAGAAATAACACTATTGCTCAATATTCTTAATTGGAATTAGCACAAGTATTAGTAAATATAGAGGAGGTTCAAAAACATCAAACATTTTGACGTGATAACGTGCTATGCCCGGTACACACTATGGGTACAAACAATTTATCGTTACGATCTGGCTGTGCAGTTGGTTTATGCAGTGCATCAAACGCCCATAGAGTGTCACCCGACCACAATACCAGGTTAGATTTTTGTCAACAGCTTTGATAAAACTGTAGTCGTGTATAAATAGAAGAATATCGGCTGCACACACAAAAAAAATCAAGTTAGGTCTGAGTCGGGTAAACAAACGAGAGCGTCGAACAAGTGATAGTAGATAGGCGCAATATACTGATATCGCGTAAAATTTTACTATCGTCTGCAAACCGACCTACAGACTATTTTTTTTATTAATTTATTTGAGAAAACGGGTATTGAGAAGAACATATCCCAAATACTAGCAAAACCGGGGTCGCAGTTGCGTTGCTGGACTAGGCTGAGTCCTAAAAGTTGCAATTTTTAGTTAGTTGAGGTTATTAACTTCCTCATTTAGCCTTTTTCCTTCTATGTTAGGGTCGGCTTCCTACCTACCCGGATTCAGCTGGATACCAGTGTTTTACGTGGAGCGACTGCCTATCAGACCTTAACAACCCAGTTACTGGGCGACACGATACCTCTTAGTTAGACTGATCGAGGGCCTAGACAAGTGGCATTGTAGAATAGAAAATGAAAACGAATAGATTGTCAAATTATGGAATTGACATAAGCTTTCGCTAAACAATTTGACATCTCCATACATTTGACAATCTATTCGTTTTCGCTAACTATTCTACAATGCCACTTGTCTAGGGTGGCAGACTTTCTGTTAATCGTTAAGGTTCTATTAGTTGAAGTTATTAATATTTTAACGGTATTCACAAAATATAACTGTCTCTTAATTAGTTACAAGTTTACACAACACCCAAACATACTAGGCTCATTTTCAAGAGCTTTTCGAAACAGTAAGGCGGTACCCAAAGAACGTAAAATCCCAGTTGTAATGAATGCATGGTTAAATAACATGGTGTTACACTTATTTGTTGCACACATTGTAAGGCGTGTGTACCGCGCCTAACATCGTTTAACAATTAAGACTTACGAAGGTACTTTGAAATCTGAATATTTTGACGTTCTTGGAATTTGAGTGGCCTAGATTTTACATGGTAATAACACTCCTTTTTTTGGGCAGTCGTGTCAACGGTTGCTGAATCTGTAAAAAGTGCAGACAGTTTGGGAGCTAGCCGTGTATTGTAGAGACTAGCTTGTTATGGCTAAAATAAAATAAAAATCTTATATTGAAACATGGCTAACCAGATATAGCATTATTTTATTAGTCTATACTGAGTCCCTAAGATAAAAATACTGCTTGAATATGTTAGAGTAAAATTTTGACAGCCTCTCGTCCCCCAGAGGCTGATATATGAAAACTCTAAAAACAACATATTTATGCCAAAAAGGTTGCAGACCGAGAGCTAAGCTAAGTTAGTTCAGCTTAGCTCATGTAGCTGACGCAGTTTTCCATACTTGGAATCGAAAACTATCTGCGATGAAAAACAGCATCAGGTATGCGGACTAAGCGAAACTAAGTTAGGTTATTTTTCAGTCTGTAACCAATATGGGGTCTGCCAGCGAGTCATAGAGTGTATTATATATTCTAGAAGGTAAAATCATATTTAGAATTTTGTGTACTTCGCTCCAAAACTAAATCTGATATTAAACATAATATTTGATGTTAAACTTCTCCAGGTTTGTGGTTTTGGAACATATAAAGCAACCGAAGGATTATGGGTGGGTTCTAGTCAGTAAAATTGACAACTGACACTCCCTTCAACCCCGCCCAGGGTGGGAGAAGTCATTTAGTGATCTCTCTTCCACAAAAACGGGAGTTTAAACCTTCCACAGTCTTCCATCACTCACTACAGTCCCAGTACAATTAGATCACACCACTTAACATTCACACCTCGGCCTCATTACCTAGGTGTGCTGTGACAAAGAAAGCGCTGACAGGGAAAGTTATAGATAACGCAACGGAGGAAGTTGTGACCTCATGCGCACTTATTATCTCCTGGTACCTCATATTATTTAATAGGCCATTGTGTAACGTAGAAGAAGTGTTTGTGGTTATTGAATATTTTAAGGTGGGTTTTCTTCAGGATGTGGCGGTATTTGGTAAAAACTATAAGTCACCTTGAGATACAGCTGTACAAGAGAATGAATTTTTTTATCTCACTTATTTTTAAAGTGCTGATGTTTTTGATTTTGTATACCGACTCGGCTACCGTCTTTTCTTTCTTTCTAGATATCTAGTATCAGGTATCTAGTTATTTAGTAACACGTGAAAATCGAATTTAAGCTCACTTTAACACTAAGGAATAAGAGATAAGATAAGAAGGTTATATATTTTTAAATTTATTTTGGGCATAGTTAGGCACCATTAACTAGAAGACTAATTTAATCTAACTTCCACGTGAAATTAGTTAATTGTCCCTACTCTTTATTAGAAGAAACTAAGATCTCAGTTCCTCTACAGTTACACAATAATGCGACATAGGCACTCGTAAGTACTGCACGCGCATGCGTAATAACGAGATGCCATCGTTTTCTACACAAATCAAAGGGGAATTCTAAATGTGTGGAAGAAAACTATGGAACTATTAGGAGTTGATACACCGTACACGTTGATATTAGAATTCAAAATTTAAAATTCAAAGCATTTATTTCACTTAGACCATTACAGGTACTCATGAATTGTCAAAGAGTCGGTCGATTAGTCAGAAAAGAAAAGTGACGCAAATTGTCTGTTCCAAAACGTAGATCTCTATGGAGAAGAACAGGCAAGAAACTCCACGGGCACTCTTTAAAAAAAAATCATGTTTTACAAAATTTTGGTTACATTTTCTTTTTGTTGCTTCTACATGTGAAAACAATGTAAGTATGTAACAAAATAAACAAATACAAAATTAAAATAAAAAGTCAAAAATAAAAAAGTCATGGCAGTTAAGAGATGACCCATCTCAACTGACAGCGCCCGTTCACGAGCATGACGCGTGGCATCAGCACCATTAGAATAAGTCATTCAATATATGCGGAGTGGTGCAAATGTTATTATGGGCTTGCAGTCTAACCGGATCAAGCTGAATAGCAACAAGTATAATACCTCCACAACCCAGGGCAGCATACCCCTGGCTAAAATATCTGGATTCTTTCTACTCGTAACGACAGTATTTAAATCAAAAATACCATCGGCTTTTCGTGTTTCCCATGGTTTGTATATCAACCTGGGGTTTGCTAAAATGTTCGAAAGACTTGTATCACCGGAACATACAAACAGGCAACCGAAGGTACAACGGTGGTTAGTCAGTAAAAGTCTGACACTCATTCAGCCTGACATTTTGCTGAACTGGACCTTTTTGACACAGCTGCCGGGGGCACTAATATTAAGTAACTAGTTTTAAGCGGATATCTTTCTAAAAAGTCCATGTTATGTAACATTATTTAAACCTTCATACCGGCACTGCTGTGTGAAATAAATGTATTTTCTTTCTTTCTTTCTTTCTATTCATTTGATGATTTCCCATCCACAAAAATGGCCTGTTTATCAGAAACTAGCTTTTGCCCGCGGCTTCGCTCGCGTTAAAAAGAGACAAAAAGGAGCCTATGTTACTTACTCTCCATCCCTTCAAAACTATCTTCACTTAAAAAATCACGTCAATTCGTCGCTCCGTTTTGCCGTGAAAGAAAGACAAACAGACAGACAGACAGACACACTTTCCCGTTTATAATATTTGTATGAAGGATATTATTTAAGTTCATAAACATATATTTTCTTAAAATTGCGCTCACATTTTCTATAAACCACTTCACACAACTGCGCGCCTAGTACTTTTGATTGATTTAAGTACTAAGTATCTCAGTATTTTAAATTCCCACATTATCACTTCACATTACTGCGCTCCTAGTACTATTGTTCTCTTAAGTTTTCAATCTTTAATTGAATTTAGAATTAACTATAGGGGAACATGATTCATCTTTTATAATTATGTTCTCGTCGATTTTTCATTATTTTTAAGATGTATTCTGCTATTCAGGGCGGGGACAAATCCAACGAACCAAAAACCATGAAAATTGGTCTAGCCGATCTCGAGTTATAAGTGTTGTAACAAACCCGACTTTGTTTTATATATATATAGATGTCCTAAATATAGTCACAAATTACATTGTTATTACTTGAAAAAGTCACAACACGAGAATAGGCTAGCAATCTACATTAGTTTGACTGCTTCACTCTATGTAGACGTTGTCGCGGACTATAGTTATTAGAATACTAGCTTCTGCCCGCGACTTCGTCCACGTGGATTTTTCCTGAATTTTCTTTGCTAATAACCTCACGGAGCCCGAGACCTTTCCAACGAATGCAAAATCTGTTCGTGCGTTCTGGAGTTATATCGTCAGGAAGGAAAACCCGACTTATTTTTATATAGTAGATAGGTAAGTAAAGTAGAAACTAATTAAAGTAATGAATTACCAACTCTATATATTTACAAGTTCGACGACGCAATTTTCCTATTGTGCCATTTTAACCGTGGGAATTATTCTGTACCTGCGTATGTACATACATATACTATTTAGTATGTAAGCCCTTACTGAGTGACACGTTACAAGTGCTGGTGTATATGGTATAGCAAGGACAATTTTTACCATAAAATTGTTGGTAAATATGCCCTTGACATAGGTGAATATTTGTATAAGACTTTGCATAATTTTCTTGCCGTGTAACTGATGAATTTTGAATACCACGGTATAGATCTTCATTATAGTAACACCTGATTAAACTCATGGTAATAAAACTATGTTCCCAAGTAAACATTTTCAATAGATTTTCTTTCTATAGGTTATTTTTGTTTGGACAAGGTTATAAAACCAGCTTTTTTCAAAGATCAAAAATGTATAATACTTAAGTGCAAAAACAAAATAATGTCTTTCTTAAATTAATTGTTACCTACAATTCGATACCCGTAAAACATAACATAAATAAATACCATAGCTACAATAAACGGAAAATATATAAATAAATAAATATACTGGGACAACTCACACACGGTTATCTGATCCCAAGTTAAGCTTTGCTAAGAGCTTGTGTTATGGTAACCGGACAACTGATATACATACTCATATAACTTATAAATACATACATATTATAGATAAATTACACCCAGACACAGAACAAACAATCATGCTCATATAATAAGTATATATATAATATGTACATACAAATATCAACAGAGAGGAAATGCTCCTATTTTCTTAGATTTAGTAATCACTTATCAATAACATTTCCTTACTCCAATTAGATGATAAGGAAGTTGCATCATATGTTTCAAATTTGAAACCCTAAATTCGTATGAGCTAGAAATCTTCAATAAGATTACGGTATCTTACAGTCCAAAGGTAAGCTAAACTTTTTACTCGTCTGAATCTAAATTGGCGAAAAATGACTCAAACAGACATTATTTATAATAGTAAAATTGTTTTGTATTCATTACGCGCACGACTGGTTCTGTGACGGACTTCTTGCAAGGTCAGCAAATATTGTCTTAAGATCATTTTGAACTCTAAAGTTATAAACATAAGGGTGCTGTTGGATTAGAGTGGGATATAAAATGTGGTGGACAGTTTTTTCTCATGTTAGTAGTGTAACCTATATTTTATACTTTTTTTTGGAAATATTTATTATTATGATTACTGAACTTATTATTTTTGTGATCTATAACTTATGCAAGTACGTCAAAATACTAATTTATTATGATCCTCAGAGTAAGATTAATGTAGTCAATATATTATAAGTGTAATAGTGTATAAGCTTGTTATCATAAAATAAAGGTCGTTTTTTATTTATTTCAAAAACATCAATTTAAGAACGTCGCAATTTACAAATTCACAGGGTGCCCCTATTCATATTTTGCCTTGAGAAAAATCGATAAGAGACTTAAACTACAACTTTCACTGTAACATTACCGCCAATCTTCAATGTTCTTCAATACATAAATAAAGGCTAAATACTATATACTACGCAGTTCTAACGTGACTTACATTCCTAAACAAAATTATCATTATTCAAAAAAACTATGGTGGTAAACAAGAAAGATGCCCTGGCAAAATAAAATAAAAATCTTAATCACCAATTTACTGGAGACCAAGCCCGTGCCTTCTCAGTTGGAGAAGAGGTCCTTGCCCTGCAGTGAGGCAATAATAAGCTGGCATTGTTATATAATGCTCTGGATAATAAGAGGAGCTCCAAAAACACCACCACGTAACTAAGGCTACTTAAATGAATCATCTACTGTGAATAATTTACCCTAACTAATGGCCAATAGTGACGAATCTGCATAATAATATGTGCCACAATAACTCATAAACAAAAGCTATTTACATATTATAATAACATTACAAGTCCTTGTATGAAGTTGACAAGTGGACCGGAAAAATATGAAGCAAAAAAAAATGCTTTGACAAAAAATTTGAGTGATTGTGGGAACCGATTTTGAATTGTATGAATTTAAAGGGTCAGGAAGGGGAATACTACTGTTTATTATTAGTTTGTGGGCTAAATGTCCTTGACATTATGTGTTTTTAAAACGGGTTTTTAGGCCTTTGTCTTCAGTCCTGTATATTTATGTGTTTGTTTAAACTCTTGTTAAACCTTTTTCTATTGCCTTTACTACACCGATCAATATATTTTTATCAATGTGATATTTTTTTATTTGGAGGAGTCAGCGCATAGTGACACTCTTTATCATTGTCTAGTAAGTAGTATGAGTTTATTTGGTTATCTAGATTTTGATGAGTCTCTGAGAAAAAAAACACAGCAATCCCTAAAAGCTATAAAGTTGACGCAGGGTTTGTTTTAAAAGCTAAACATATTAACCTAGGTAACATAATTTTGTTTACCGTCAAATTGTTTATATTAAAATTTATTTTTAAACACTTTTCTTTATGAACTTACCTTACCATGAAGTTCAAAGTCAAAGACTTAAACGACAATAATTAAAATGTCTCTCAATATTTTTAACGCAGTCAATTTTTATTATTTAGGATGATCTTCAACTGATCTTCCAATTATGGCCAAAATTGAAGGAATTCGGCGTATTTTTTGTGGATAAAATTCGATCCAAAGAAAGACCTCTATTTACAGAGATTGTAAAAGACACAATTGGGTCCAGACCATAAATCAATACCTACCGTATTGATTTATGGTCCTTATATTTACTAAAATACCTTTAATCGTCCTGGTATAAAAAGTCTATTTTAAAAACCCAAATCATGCCTTTTTTGTTTTATAAGAGACTAATAATAGCAAGAGATCTTTGTTACTATTAGGTTCTTAGCCGTATCAAATCTATTATCATAACGATGTCAACATTTTTTTGTACTCCGTCCAATTAATTGAAATCCATTGTTGACCAACTGATTAAATATTCAATCAATCTCTCGGTGAAAAAAATTAATACACTTTGTGTTATCGTTCTTTTTTCCCGTTTAAGGATAACTGAGTTTAAAAACTAATTAGGATAATAATTCTCAGTAGTATTTACAGCTCCGTTGATTAATCATTTTGATAAACAGTTTGACTATCTAACAATGGCTAACTTAATACGCAATATTCACGTGACATACATTAAAATGGCACATGCGCAAGACGAGTCCCACAGGCACCCCATCCCAACTCCCGGCGTTCAGTTCCAATGTTGAAACTAGAGGGCGTTGTGCAATTCGGTCCAATTTCTGAATCGCGGTGTTAAGATTCTCCGCGGCCGAACGACCCTCGCGCTCTACTGTAGGGAACTCATACTTACCTGGCGTAGGGGAAACCATGATCAAGAAGGTGGTTCCCCCAGGGCGAGGCCTTTCCATTGCACTGCGGAAAATGGTTGACCCTTGCGATTATCCCTAATGTGGATAACTCGGACGCGTAATTTTTGGTAGTGAGGGACTGCGTGCGCGCTGCCCCTCTTATTAATCAGTTAGTGGTTCCCTGTAGCCTCACATACCTGCATAGCACGATCGCAGTCAAAAGTCAAAAACATTGTGCTTTTACTGCCTCTTAATAGCCGATTTAAAAAGGAGGTTCTACCTCTATGCCGCCGACTTCAGAAAAAGTTATTTTTCTGTGTTTAGTTTTTGAGTGTTATTTTATTTTTATTAACCTTTCCACGACCAAGCGACAGCCAGCCGTCGCCCTGCTATTGTCTTTCTATTTTGTGTGTTTGAAGGTTTATTAAAAAGTCTCATAAGTTGCGATACATTCGTTTACTTGTGGTGTGTTTGAAGGTTAAACAAAATGTCTCATAAGTTGCGAATACATTCGTTTACCTTGCACGAAGAAAAATCTAATTGCAAATCAATTATTTTACTGCTATACTACTAAAAAAAAAAACAAATTTAACATCCTCACCAAATGTTTTTCAAAGGGATGTTCAAGTTTTCAAAATTGGAAGATGTTTAATTTATATACTTCTAGCCCTTTTTAAAATAATTCGATTCTTTCAAAATATGTAAGAACCCAACGATCTTGTTGTTATTATTTCAATCAACTAATTATCTTCCCTACTTTTCAACCAAGGATAAATAGAATATAAGGATGTAAAAACACTAAGAGAAGCTATCCGTTAATTGCTACTATACTCCCCAAATGGGCCACAGTAATGTTACTAACCTTTTTAAGTAGTGCGAAATTTGTCACTGCGAGGTCAAGGCTGTGTTGCGCAGGTATTGGTATTGTGTGGCATCCTGCCATTGAACGAAATTAGTTCATCTAGAACCATGACTTGTACTTATTGTTTAGACCTGAAATATTGCTGGTTTTAGTTACAGCCTATTTAATTTTTATTGATTACGTTTGGCCTTACAACGACCAAGCGACAGCCGGCTGCTATTGGCTGTCTATTGTGTCTTAAATCACGTGTGTTCAAAGGACCAATAAATTTTCTTTATTAATGTAACAAGATAGGACTATTAGTGATTTATTTTGTACATAATTATTATGATATTATATTTAGATTCAGAAAATAATTAAAGTCATAGTTAGCATAGTAATTATTATAACGATTTGCCAAAGTTATAAGTATTTAATAAATCAATTTTATTTATCCATCCAATGTTTTTTTTAATTCAATGATTAGTTCCGAAAGCTACACTATCTTCATACGTGTTCTTTTACCAAATGCAAAATGTTCTAGGTGCATTTAAATAGGTCATTAAGGAATGGAAAAGGCGAAGCTGAGCTTATTTATCTGTGTTTCCGTTTTGAACCCACATCTTCGAACATGGAGTACGGATGCAGGACCTCAGGGCATTAGGATAGGCATATCACATTAGGACACCGGTTTTGCAACTTCATAACGCCACCACCAAAATATATGGCGGGTGTCTCACTTAGTGGCGCTACCAGTTGCAAAATTCAGAGGCACCTAAATACATTGTGTCGGTGGAACGACCCAAGTTGCACAAGCTTGTATAATAAATAAATAAATAATAATACATAGAAATCCTGGGGTAGCTCACACACGGCTATCTAATCCCAAAACTAAGCAGAGCTTGTACTATGGTAACCAGACAACTGATTAATATTGTTATGTAATTTTTAAACAAAAACATATTATAGATAAACTAGATGACCCGGTCAACTTCGTATCACTTACCTATTTAATGTAAACAAAATTTATTTAAACCATATCACCTTTATTCATAAAAGATTTGTATCGATTTCCCCACATTATCACAATCTAGATTCACGTGTGTAGGAGTGGCCTAATAGTTGTTTAGTAATCTGGCAATACTGTCATTGTCACTGTCCCCTAACTTTTGAAGAAAAGATTGTTGAAAGGACATGTTATGAAATGGGCTTTTAGTTTAAAAAAAAAGTCCAGGATGGCCATACAAAAACAAAAAAAATATTAAAAGCACCATTATTTAATCAATACATCAATACATATAATAAAATCAATATATTATTTAATAAATTTGTAAAAGGTACAGGTCTGTACATGGAAGATAAATAAGAAAAACTTAATAATAGGAACTTAGGGGAACTTTATATACGCAATGAACCCAAAACAATGTTTTTAGAATTTTTGTCTGTTTGTCTATATGTTTGTTCGGGCTAATCTCAAAAACGGCTTAACCTAATTGAATGTGGTTTCACTAATGCGTTGCGGTTTGCTGGGGTCTTTGTTTTGTTTCAAAGTGAAAATAATGATCATCCCAGGCAGCTTTCCTTCGTGCAGGTTCTATCCCTGTTGTAAAATGTGTTTGGTTGTCGATGCGTTCGTGATAAATATTGGGTCGTTTGGTCAAAAACAAAAAGTAATCAATTAATTCAGTAAAGAACAATGAGCGGTTTCGTCCCAAGTGCTGCAACATTTTCCTACCTATATCGTTGCAGCACTTGGGACGAAACCGCTCATTGTTCTTTACTGAATTGAAATACTAAAATACTAATTAATTAAAACTAATTAATTAAGTTTTATTCAATATTTTTATCAAATAAATTAAACCACTATAACAGTTTCCCTGCACGAGATACAGAGTTACGCCCATACAAAAAAACATAACTGATTGAGATCTCAATCAGTTATGTTTTTTTGTATGGGCGTAGTATTTCAATGACAAAAGGTCTAAAACAAGTGGAAAAAACCACACT
This sequence comes from Athetis lepigone, assembly GCA_033675125.1. Lineage (NCBI taxonomy): Eukaryota > Metazoa > Arthropoda > Insecta > Lepidoptera > Noctuidae > Athetis > Athetis lepigone. The sequence goes on along the minus strand of CM066226.1, from coordinate 628,561 downwards.
GTCGACCGTGCGCCTACTCTAACCCAACAATATAATTCAAGTTTTAAATGAGAGGATTCATATGGCTAACAGCCTTGGTGACTATGTCATTGAAAATAATATAAATCGACAGCGAGTTTCTTTTCGCACTATAACCTCGGATGACAATCAATTATTACAGTTTCCTATTCTAACAGAAGAAGACCTTTTATTAATTTCATTAGGTAGTTACCCAATAAAACTCGCCCGGTCTTATTCGAGTGAACACTGAAGAAATGGCATGTACACAATCGAAATATGCATAGGAGCTATTCCTAACCTTGTGCGGTACAATATAAATATTTCCGAAGGTATTCTGTTAAGGGGGCGGATAAAATCACGGCATGTATCGGGTAGGATTTATTATTCGGATATTTTGATAAAAAGTAGAGCAGAAACGGGGAGAGATACAATTGCTCATTATTATTGCTCATATTTAACAGGAAAAAGAATAGAAGGTACTTGTGCTGACATAATGAGTATCATTTGGTACCTTGGCTGGGCTAGACATCAGCCAAGCATATTTATTTATTTAAACTTTATGCACATACGTACAATGGCGGACTTAATGCCTTAGGCATTTTCTACCAGTCTACCCATATTGTTACCCGCGACCTTTTTGGATGATATTATCATAGATAATAACCACTATGAAAAGTACCAGTGAACAATTTGCATATGTTTAAGCCACTCTCTTACTATAAGGGTATTATTTCTTTGTTATTTCTGTATTTTAAAATATAAATAACAAAAGAAATAATACAATTATCAAAATTGAATTATTTTCTTTGTAATTTTATACATTATCAATTGTGCGTTTATTAATAACTGACAAAAAATAACTATTACTGCATGTGATTACTGTACAATTATTATAAATGTAATAATTATGTTTACATGTAACACAAAATGTAATAAAGTATGATTAAAGCATTATTTAAAACAAAAACCTTTTTTCACTTGAAGTCCAATAACTTTTGACCTGCATGCAATTACTATAAAAACTTGGTATATTAATCATAAAAAATCTTAAATGATTATGTTTAAACTAGTCGCAACTTATTACAAGGGTTGGGACGCATCTCATACAATAATGCCCATTGTCCTTTAACAATTGTTTGGTTCTATCCCTTATTCGATTTGTATGTGGGGTGTCGTTTCGTATGGGAGTGCGTCGTGAAGCAAAATTTAATACCCGGTCTCAGTCTTCTATTGTATGTGGATGGAGTCATTGAAGAGATACATTCATCATTGTTTGAGGAGTGGCTGGAGAGGCGCCACGGCGCTCTCACGTATCGCCGGACACAGCCTAGGTCCTCACCGGACACGGAGATTTAGCTCACCGGCGGATAAGGAGCAGGCCCGTGTTGTCGGCGCGTTTGTTCCACTCGCGCCTCACAGAGCAGTCAGCACGTGACGGAGCCCTCTAGAGCCAATGCCTGTCTGAGTTGCGGATCATAAAAGTCAGTAAAAGTCTGACACTGAGGTCGAGAGAAGTCATTTGATGAATGAATGAATGAATTGTTTTATTGTTTCTTAAAATTTCTTAAAACTACATACATAGCCCCACAAAACTGCTTACGCAGTTTAACTGTGAGATCATTGAGTCTCTAATACAAAAATAATAACATAATATCAGGTACATCTATAACCTAATACTTAATAGGTACCTTTTTATTACATAGTATCCAATAAATATTTCTTTAGCTGACGTGCGAATTTTAATTTCTTATCTTCTTGTCTGATGTCAACAGGCAAAGTATTCAATAAATAGGGAATGCGTTTTCTTAATGTTCTGTCGCCATAATAATTACAAACTCTGGGTACAACATATTTACCTGCTGTCATCGACCTTGTAGTATACCCGTTAGATACCAGTGAGTCACTATCTCGACTGCCATGGTTATTGACCAACAATAGGTATTTATGTTTAAGGCTAACTGGTAGAATTTTACATATTTTGAACAACCTATTATAGTCTCCTTTACAACTGTTTTTGGTTTTCTTGTTGACTAATAATTTTAAAAATCTAATCTGAATTGCTTCTAACTTCTGTATATTACTTTTAAAAGTCAAGCCATAACAATCAAGAGAATAACTCAGTATTGAGTCAACTAAGGACATATATAAACATTTTAAGGTGCTGGAGGGAACTTTAAAACTTAAGTGATAGAATTTACATAGCAATATTCTGAGTTTACTACAAATGTAATCAATATGTGAAATAAATAGGTATATATGTATATAATAGTAAACTTACTGACTGATATCAACGTGTTTGTTAATTTCGACATCCACGCGGGCGAAGCCGCGGGCGAAAGCTAGTAAATATTTTAAATCTACATATTTTTTATCGTAATATTATTTTTGTACGTTGGAAATAAGAAAATCTGTTACATTATTATTTTTTATAGCATATTACACTCCTTTCTGTTATTTCAAACCGTATTAAATGGCTTTAAAATAAAACCAACTAATTATTTGCATGATTTGGATTTATGAAAATGATTCCATTCGTATTTTGAAAACAATTAAACATAACTTATTTGTGTCAGGTTGACGGATTGTAACCTCTATGGTTGTGACTGTAACACTTGAATTTGACACTTGATTTGCCGGTTACTATGACAACGACATCCAACAGAACATGGACAACTTTTATATGGGAAAATGGAATTGTTGTTTTACTCTATCTTTCTCGCAATTTTTTTTTATTTGCTCACCGTTTAGACCTACCCTGGACTACGACAAACATTTTAAACCCAAAATCAGCTCAATCGGCCCAGCCGTTCTCGAGTTTTAATCAGACTAACGAACATCAATTCATTTTTATTTATATAGATAGAAGATAGATAGAAGCTTAGGATAGAAGATAGATTACACCCAGACACAAAACAAACTATCAAGGTCGTCACACAAAATTGGTACTGGGTAGGAATCGAACACACGACCTCCGGCTTAGCAATCAGGGTCACTTACCACTAGATCAACAGGCCTGCCAATATCCTATTAAAATGATGTCCTAATAAGATAATTATGGCCTTTAACCACACGAAATTCATAAGGAAATTCAAAAAACAACACCTCTACTGTTATCAATAAGTTTTTAATTCAATAAATAGGTAGTACTCGTTAATTTGATTTTACATAGAAGCATATTTTTTCAGCCTAGTGTTGAAGCCAGATGATTCCATCGCTGAACGCTGTTCTCCCGTACAGAATGCTGAAATCCGTAAAATTACCCTGTTAGGTGCATATTCCGTCAAGACGCTTAAATTATGCGCTTAAGGCGTGTATAAACTTTTGCGGTCTATAAAATGTTTTTTTTTTAAATAATATTTGTTTTCGCGAAATCCGCATCTCATTGTAAGCTGAAGAGTTTGTTTGGTTGAACGCGCTTATTTCAGAAAGTACTAATTGGAATTCAAAAAATATTTTGTGTTGAATAGCTAAGCCAAGCTATGTAACATTACGCTCCGACCACTCTGATATATGTTTAAGCTATATTACTGTAGAGTTTTATCAAAATCCATTTAGCAGCTTTTGCTTGAAAGGGTAACAAAGATCCTTCATACAAACTTTCGCTTTTATAATATCAATGAGTATGTAAATAACAAGTAATTAGCGTCTTCTTTCAGACCATTAAGACTACTTACGGACGGTACTAGGCTCCCAGCCGACAAACTCGCCAGTCCTCTCATTCTCGGCCTTCAGCCAGTCATGAAGAGGCGCGAAGTATTCTAGCAGCCCGCTAGCATCCATGTTGCGCTGGCCGGTCAGGACTTCCATCGCATCGGGCCAGGGTTTGGACGAACCGAGCTGGAGCATTTTCCTGTGGGAAAGGGTGGAGGATGTTTATTGACTGGTGAAAATGGGCTGTAAGTTTCTTTTAAACCTTCGAACATTTAGTATTTTATATAAAGAGGTAGCAAAATGAGCCAAGTATTATATTTAAAAAAAAAAGCAATTGGCTTGTTTATTTTGGTGAAAAAACCAGGCAAATGCAAGTAGAACTCGTCCCTGAAATATATCTTTTTTATCTTATTTTTCTCAAAATTATAACCACAATTTTTTTAGGGATATTGGGGGGAATGGAACAGCCAAACAGATAAAGAAGCTGAGCGAGTAATTCTTTGACTCCGTTTTTCATTAGGACGTAACCTCTTACCTCACTGACTGTAAAAAATAAATATTTTTTCTTTCGTTCTGAAAACAGTAATCAGCTTACCCCAAAGCGTCTCCAGCATCAGCACTCTTATAGATATCACAGTTGGAGAGCAGCTTGGTCTGGTCTCCGGGGGTATACTCGGAGGCCAGCTGGCACAGGGAGCGATGGAATTGGAACTGAATGATGTATGAGATGTAGTATCTGGAATGTTAGAGACAAGGGTTTGATTAACAGAAGAATAGTACAGATTTTTTTTACGGATAGCAAATCCTGAAATGACTTCTCCCGCTCTGGGCGGGGCGGGAGGGAGTGTCAGACTTTTACTGACTAAAACCCACCCATGTTCCTTCGGTTGCCATTTATGTTCTGGGTCCACGATAACTAATAGAACTATTCCTCAACCACATTGACAGGTAGGGCCCTAGAGGGCCTCGTCACGTGAGAATGGTGAAGATGGAAAACAAATATTTTATTGCCAAATGCTCTAAAAAGAAACAAGAATCGACTCTGGTTAAGGTTCTTTTAAAGACTTAGCGTTTAAAGAAATTACATTGCAGTTGCAGTATTTGAAAATGCTTAGATCGTTTGTAACTATAACCGTTTCTTATATTCTATTCCCACTATGTAGGAGGTGAACGACTTTGGTTGATTCGAGCACTAGTTCTCTCTTCGGATTGCTAATTTAAATTACTGTAGATTCGGATTGCACTGAGAATGACACCCGCTTAGTTGTCGTTTCTCGTATATTTTTTTTTAATTGATACAACCCGTTCGTAAAATCCATTTACATTTAGACCAAAGATGTTCCTCACCTCATATACTCCACATCAGCAGAGATATGGTATTTCGCAGTGGGATCAAAGTCGTCTTCAGTCCGAGGTGCTGGTGGTTCCACTCCCTGGAGTGACTCCCTCAGCTGCCAGTAGTGGCAGTTGTAGTCCTCAGTGCTGGTGGTGCCCCGGAAGACGCCATAGCGGAACAGATCGAGGAGGTAGGCGAAAGGTAGGAAGACTATCTTCTCCAAACCCTGAGATGTCAGAAAAATGTTTTTTTAGATGCTGAAATATTTTGTGTTGCTGATAAGAATAGAAAAATCAAACTTCTATTAGACTATGAAAAAGGCACTTGAAACTGTTATTTACATGTTAAGACGATTAGTGGTATTTTTGTTTGGTTTTAAACACCAAATAGACTGCAAAGAAATTCGTGACATGTAGTAAGTGTGCAAGTACTTTTAGTGTGTATGCAAGTTAATGCGTCTCTGAGGTCCATATATTATTACGACACCATTTTGTCGCATTACAAAAAAAAAATATGGAGAGTGCCTCATTTGATGGACCACCAAGTGAACTATGTACTTGGTTGCGAATCTCTAGTCTCCTAATTAATGGAGCTAATAGTGCTTGCTTACCATTTTATAAAGCTGGTTGATGTTAGACTCGATGTCATCGGGTCCATCTTCTAAGAGACCCATCACTCTCATGTGTTTGGGTGTGGCCACTGACAGAGCTATGACGTCACCAACAGCCTCGTGGAAACCTGGAATGGTAAAATATTTGTGTTATACCATTGCATTTACCCCTTCAGTTTACTTGATCGTGGCCGAACTAGGAGTACTAGGAGTTGGCCAAGTTAGACAATTGGCAGTATATTTGTTGTTACATCCCGGTAATCTAGTTTCAAACACTGCAACTTCTGTAGAACATTTGTGAAAAGTAGCAACCATCAAAATAGTGTCAAGGTAACGGATGAATGAATGAACTTGTCCCGAAAAAATCGATTTGCCTTTGGTCCCAACCATGAACAAAAGAACAGCAAATGACCAATGAAAATACATATGTCCACTTGGTGAGAGTCAAAATCGCTGGTGTACCATAACGAATTAAATTGTACCAATTACCAAACAAATGTACCTAAAGTGTACTATTTTGTACTAGGTCTAAAAAATCTGTACCTCCTTCATAACGAAATTATTTGGAAATTTATGTACACCCGCCATATTGACATCAAGATAGCGGGTGTACTATGATATTTTATTAGTTAACTATTACCCATAAAATCTAATTACACTAAAAAAATGTACCTAAAAAGTAACTCAAGTAACTAGAAACACACACTTGATCAGTGTGATAGTTCCTGAGAAATAAAACAACCTCGTTTCGTTTACATAATATGTTTATTATCATTATACACATAGTACATATACAACGTGTCCCGGAAATCAACGTCAAGCAGAAAACGGGCAATAGGCCAAATCGTGACAGTTATTAGAAAAATATAAAAAAAGTCTTGGTCATGTACTTTTTAAAGGACATTGCTCAAAATAGCCTACGAATAATCTGGCATGAAACCTTTACAGTAATTCCTATTTTTTTTATAAAGTACTTTACGACTATTACAATATAATGGACAGGTGCTAATTTCAGAAACATTATAAAAAGTAACTCAATTTCGTTTCAATCTCCGGTGTCAGATATTGGTTTAATTTGAAGTTAGTAGTAGACTAAGGTATTGTAGCTCATGCAGCCAAGTATTAAAATAAGTATGAATACCTAAATTAAAAAACTCAATTATTCTCAGCGCTTGATCTATGAATAAGGTTTTAATACGAATATATAATGCCCATTTCACACGAGGGCAGAACAGTGAGGCAGAACAGTTATAATAATAATAAGTATTTATTTCATAAAAACATAGAACAGTGCACTAAGTATATATATGTGTGTGTGTAGATGTATTTTTTCCTCAATTAAGAAGTAGAAATTAGTAAAGTGGCATACCATTTTGGAATTCAGACTAATCGCGCCATCTTTTTAAGTTACTTGCCAAAATAGTGTAGTACTTTTTTTTTTACACTACACGTGGTTAAAGTTGGGTGATGCAATAATTTTGAATTGAATGTTGGGCGAAAATCTAATACTTTATTTAAAGCTGAGGTAGTTATGTTTTAACTTTTAACTGTAATTTACAGAAGGGTTATTCATGGTTACGTCGTAGAGAAAAATTCTGACGATATGTTAATATTTGTAGTCACAGAACTTGAAAGATTGTCACAGGGTGTCACTTTTTTATTATTTATTTTTGAATCCATAAAGGACATTGCTATGCGTCCATACATTGTTTGCCTAAGAACCAACAGGGAGGTGTTTTTTTTCATTTTTGGTTCTAAATAATATATGTATTCGATTGAAACTAAATTGAAGCTACGAACACTTGAGACTTCTAAAAGCCATCAAAATACTTTAATAACAACATCATGTCACATTAAAAGTATCATCTATATTTTCGACCAATATATTTGCAGCGGCAGAAGTCTTTCCAAGACACTTATTGGTGCCGATTCTCTTGTGCACAACTTAACGTAAATTTAAGTTAGGTGCATCTTTCTCTTTCCATTTCTTAAAGAAAAGGACAGAAGATACATTTTAGTTTAATCCTGTCAAATTAGACAGCGCCTGATGACAATTGACGTATATTTAGACGCCATGTTTTTAAATTGCGTCTAAAATATCTATGGAGTGTCTAAATTTGACAGGACTTAACTAATATTTGATCTTCTGTCCTTTTCTTAATTAAACGGAAAGAGAAAGATGCATTTAACTTAAATTTACGATAGTTTGTGCACAAGAGAATCGGCACCATTATTGATGTTCCCTTTCTCTTTTAGTGACATGGAGCCAGAAGCTGATCCGCAATTTACACAAAATATAGAATAATTTGGGATTCCATGTTAAATCTGCAATGTCCGTTTAATCTCTTGACACCAATGATGTTATATATACAATAAAGAGGTAGATATCGCACTAGCGCGTGCAAATTGTTGCAGTCAAATTCAGACAATTGTTGTAATTTCACTTAGTCGGCTAGTAGCAGCGAGCGAAGCAAAACGTGTCCGTGGTGTGACATTTGTGACAATAATAATCTTAAATGTCGAGCTGTGTATTAAGAAAGTGTAAAACTGTGGTTCCAAGATAAAAAAAGAGTGAAGGAATTTCATACCATACGTAAGTAAGATATAAAGGAACGTCATATTTGTATTTTTTCACGATTTTATTTCTCATTTACAAATAAATTTCGGATTTTTAATATGGCGGTTCGAAAAGGATAGAGAATCTGATAGCAACTGCAGCGCGACAAGGACAAATAGAATATGTCATTATGATATTATGACATTGTCATAGATTAATCAACCAGAAGCGAAATCGAAGGCAAAATACATAGCGTTCGAACCGCTCGATTGCGCAACCTGAGTTTTCTTGTTAGTTGGGCTGACCCGACATTACGCGTGCGAAACAATCGGGCGTATGAGTAGCGCGAGCGCCGCGCGTGCGTCGCGGGGTCCTATTAGGGCATGCAAACCGATAACCGATAATCGATAATTTATCGGTTATCGATCCATTTTGACTAAACGATAAATATCGAAAACAAAAACGATAATTACCGATAATCGATAATTTTTTTACAACGAATTACTAGCCTAAATGACAAAACTATTGATTGCTTGTCATTTCTGCAGACATATTTTCAGCAGCAAAAAAATAGCAACAGTAAGCACACCCTAAAAATCTCTTTAAAATATGATTATTTCAAATGTGACCTCTTTTAATTATAATACAAAATAATAATTTTATGTTAAGTAATTTATTTATAGTGCAATAATCCTTAAAATATTTTCTACTATTTATTTTAAATGTGATCTCTTTTAATTATAAAAAGTAATTATTATATTTCAATTTAACTATTGTATTAATCGTTAACAAATCTTGTTAAGATGTGTATATTTAAAGTTTTATGACCCAGATATATACCTTTTCAGTATACTACGAAATGATTCAATGTTAGTTTAATTATAGCAAACGTTCAAAAGTGTCTATTGTCAATATATTTGACTCATAATAATTATTATATTATTTTGAAGAGTCCAACTTTTTTAATAATTAAGCAAAAAGCTTCTAAAATTTATATTTTAAAGATCTCTTTAAGAAAAGTTTAGTGAGGAAATCCAAAATGCTATGTTACATATTTTTTTTTCCTTGGACAACTAACATACGGTTATCTGATCCCAAACTAAGCAGAGCTTGTACTATGGTTAAAAAAACCTTGTTTTATTTATTTTTCAGTATATTATATTACTTTTTATTTAAGGCAAGTAATTGCATTAGTTTATCCATTCATTTACATGCAAAAAACAAGTTTTTGTATTTATTTTTATAAATAACGACAATTATCGGTAATTACCGGTTTTTATCGAAAAAAAAAACGATATTTTTCATTTTATCGATTATCGGAATATTTCGATAATTGCATGCCCTAGCTCCTATTGTATGATAGCGCACTCGCGGCGTGCACGCGGTGGCCGCGTCGCTGATACGCCAGAGGAACGCGCGCGCCTAATGTTTGGCAGGCCTTAGTGAGCGTGTTGCTAAAATAATATTATGCTGAATATAATAAGTTCTAGCTTTCAACTGTTCATAATAAAAACAATATTGAATGAGACCAGTAATAGCAGGCTATTAGATATTTTATTAGTAATATTAAAATATATGTAATATATACCTAGATAAAACAGATTATTATGTTATATTATTTTTTAGATTTCCGAGTGACGATCTTACAAAACATAAATGGGTCAGCATGGTACAGGCAGAAAGAAGTGAACATGGCTGGATGCCTACAAAAAGTGGTACAATTTGTTCTGCACTTTTTGAACAGGAAGATAAATACACTACTTCGAAAGGATACATGTGTCTAAAAAGAAAAAAATATTATTATTAATTGGATTTTAAGTAAATGGATGACTATTTTGTTTGTTGTTTTATTTAATAGATCATACCTATTGTTATATTCAATGTCTCTTCTGTTAGCAAATCCGCATACTCTATGATTCATTAGTGTACTTCAAGCGCAACACACTAGAGATTACTATCTCTTTCTGTGTCATAAGTTCCGTATTATCTATCGCAGTCGTAGTTGACACCTATATGTAAGTACTAATTAATAACAACGCAACAATACAGAACGTCGCTCAGTATAAACATAGCGTATCTTCTTTTAAATATCATTGCTTGACACCCACCGCCATGCCAGGTCGTCGTTCTTAGTAGGTCCGTACATCAGCCAATTACAGCCGGAGGTCGATATTTCAGGAGGAAATCTCAGTCCGTAGATAACATCGGAAAGGAATAATAATAAAATGCAAACAACCAGATTACACAGAACCTGGTCAAATATTGGCATCTGTCAATTCAATTGACGAAAAACAATAGACTAAAATGTTGATCTTTTTTTCTAAACAAATGGCTTGTTCATTTCACACAGCGCTTTCAATCGCTTTAATGCCCATTTCACACGAGGGCAGAACAGTACTGCTACTGTAACTGGGCGTTCAGACAGTAGCAGTACTGTTCTGTTCACTGTTCTGCCCTCGTGTGAAATGGGCATCAGGCAGAACAGTGGGCAGAAAAGTACTGCTACTGTTTGAACGCACAGAACAGTACTGTTCTGTGCCAGCTTCTTAAAACGATGACTCGTAAATATTATATGTTCCCCACAACCAAACTATATGACGAATGTAAAGTTTTAACCGTGAGGCAACTCTTTATCCTCCTTCCTTTCTACAGAAAACCTTCTCACATATGGCTCTTAAGCTGTACACATACAATGGATTACTGTTACTTACTAATTTTTACATACATAACACCTAATATACACACACTGATAATCACAAACACGCACACACACACATGCACGCACTCATGACTCGAGAGTTTATATGAATATAATAATTCAAATCGACACTGTTCTCATTTGCTAAATCTTATTATATAATCAATTTAGTTTAAACCAATGGCTGAACCCTGTCTCTTAAGATACAGGCTAGACCTAGTTTAAGTGATAGAGTCCAATAATGTAGTTCTACATAATTATATACATATATATATATATATATACTTAGTGCACTGTTCCATGTTTTTATGAAATAAATACTGATTATTATTATAACTGTTCTGCCTCACTGTTCTGCCCTCGTGTGAAATGGGCATTATATATTCGTATTAAAACCTTATTCATAGATCAAGCGCTGGGAATATCGAGTTTTTTTATTTCGGTATACATACTTATTTTAATACTTGGCTTGAGCTACAATACCTTAGTCCTACTAACTTCAAATTAAACTAAAATATCTGACACCGGAGATTGAAATGAAATTGAGTTACTTTTTATAATGTTTCTGAAATTAGCACCTGTCCATTATATTGTAATAGTAGTAAAGTACTTTATAAAGTTGCGGAATGTTATGTTTATAACAGTTACCGGGACCCTGGAACATAAAGGGCAATCGAAGGAACATGAGTGGGTTTTAGTCAGTAAGAGTCTGACACGCCCTCCCGCCGCACCCAGGACGGGAGGAGTCATTGGATGATTTCCCACTCACCAAAAAAAAAGTACTTTATAAAAAAAAATAGGAATTACTGTAAAGGTTTCATGTCAGATTATTCGTAGGCTATTTTGAGCAATGTCCTTTAAAAAGTACATGACCAAGATTTTTTTTATATTTTTCTAATAACTGTCACGATTTGGCCTATTGCCCGTTTTCTGCTTGACGTCGATTTCCGGGACACGTTGTATATGTACTATGTGTATAATGATAATAAACATCTGTAAACGAAACGAGGTTGTTTTATTTCTCAGGAACTATCTCACTGATCAAGTGTGTGTTTCTAGTTACTTGAGTTACTTTTTAGGTACAATTTTTTAGTGTAATTAGATCTTATGGGTAATAGTTAACTAATAAAATATCATAGTACACCCGCTATCTTGATGTCAATATGGCGGGTGTACATAAATTTCCAAATAATTTTGTTATGAAGGAGGTACAGTTTTTTTAGACCTAGGTACAAAATAGTACACTTTAGGTACATTTGTTTGGTAATTAGTACAATTTAATTCGTTATGGTACACCAGCGATTTTGACTCTCACTCCACTTGGTTTAATATGAACGGATTCATAGACAAAACACAGCTTGGCCAATAAACATTATCTAAAAGAACGATTACAATTATATCTCATTGTTATTGCTTTGAACCTGTGGACTCAAACTTTTAAGTAATATGGCGGTAATAATGGCAATTCATCTAATAAACCCAACATACCTGGATTAGCTCCGGCCCTATAAACAACGGGCTGATCTTTGTATTGAAGATAGTACTGGATATGCCCCATTTCATGATGAGTAGTCTTGAAGAAGGCGTCCGTAATTGTAGTGCATTGCTTGATCCTGAAGAAAGAGCACATGGACATTTATCATAGTTATTTTTTCGATCAACTTATAGCTAGTTCCAAAAATAAGAAAGCTAACCGAAATAAGAACTGGACAGAATTGGATTTACTCAACTTTTATGACACATTGTTAAAATGGTTAATTTAAAAGTTTTATATGAAGTATCTTACCGATGTTTGAAAAAGAGAATATACAAAACTACCCTCATTTTTTGTGTAGCTTAACTAGTTAATTAGGCAGTCACTTAAATGCTTGGTCGACTGCTATTTAGGTAATTATTCTATAGTATTACATAGTTGTAGTATTCCGATTATTTTAGGCGCCACCGCTGATCATAGACTAGCTGGCACATATGCACCCGGTGGATTTGGTGATTACAGTTTATTGAAATAATTTGTGTTCAGTGGCACGTGGTAAACAGCAGCAAGGTAAGTACGATAGTTTACATAGTTCAAGTCGATTGCAATTGCAAACTGTTGGTTGCATATTTAATATCATATAATATTTCTTATAGTTATACTATCTAGAACCGGCTACTAGTCTCGTCTAGTTAACTACTTGTCTTTACCAAGTCCATCCACCGATCACAATAAACTGGAAGATTTTAGATATGAAACGCGAATAATTTATAATGTAAGGATACCCGTAAATTCCACAAATTCACAGTATTGTCTAAAGACCATACTGCGGCCTGACTGTTGGTAGACGATGTAACGCATTTTTTCTGTGCGCTGTTTCACACTTGTACTTGTAATATTAGATTTCTGCTTTACTTTGATTTTCTATCTCTCTTTGAAAAACGAATCCTACCTAAAATCTTCGCCATCAAAGAAGTCCCAGGCCGAGGCATGGCAGATCAGGTCGCGTCCATCATTAGGCTTCTCGATGATGGACTTCTCCCAGAACAGTTCAGGCATAGGACTCAAGTTCAGAGACGTGAAGAACTCTTCAGCTGTTTGGAAGAACTTCAGGACTGTGTAGTTCTGCAAAAATGAGCAAAAGATAGAAAAATAACGAGTGTGCTACGTGACTTTGAAAAGTGTAACACGGAATAGCTCGTCCTGGTAAGTGTACGAATACGAAACAATTAATAAAGAATTCTCGCTACCTCAAAAAATATGCGCGGTCGCCATGCGATCTCAAATAACGAAATCTCTAATTCACCTATTCAAAACACTTAACAAAAAATGTACGCTATCACTAAAAACTGAACAGCACACGCAAATTTTTCAGTCTGGTAAGAAGGGAAGCCAAATCCAAAATAGTTGGAAAAGGCTAAGCAGGTTTATGATTGTTTGCCTAGATTTTTACCTGAGCTTGTAAAGCAGCCGTAACGTCAACCTCAGGCTTATCTGGATACGGTCTGGTGAACTTCTCCACGTTGTTCCACGTCTGAGCCCAAATGTTTCCTAATGACAAAAACCATTAGAAATAAATAATGAGATCTTTGACCAAATGCCAGTAATAGCAAGACTATTCATTAACATTGCGTCTATCTTAATGTTACCAAAAAAATCTACGATGGCGAATTTTACTACTTTATTAAAAGTATTAATTTTACGTATGTAATAAATTGGACGTTTGTCAATTTTTTGTAAAAGCTTTGATACCAAATTTTTGTTCTTTGAGATGAGATTTGGTTTAGATTTTAAGGTCAGTTACACGTATTTGCTTTAATTTCGCCTTAGTTCAAATAATTCTCGTAATGTATTTGAATCATGACAACTGACCAATTTTTTCCGATCATGATTGTAATAGGTTGCCCATTTCATTAAAAATTTTTCAACCATTCACCTACTATTCAAACCATATCTACAAACCCTACAAACTAACCACACAGCTTGTTCTCAATCACTCAATCTTACCCAACAAATGAGCAGGTATAGGTCCCTTAGCAGGCACCACATGGTCTCCGTACTTGAGCCTCAGATGCCGCCTTACGTACGCATGTATCTGTTGGTACAGAGGCTTGACCTGAGCCCAGAGAGACGAGAACTGGTCCTCGCTGTCATCTGCTTCGTATTCGGCTAGCCACCACTCTGCTACGCTGTCGAAACCTGGAAATGTGATGAGATCGTAATTATAGGATACGTGCTTCATGTTTTTCAAAGAAATTCTTTTAGTTAAAGAGCCAGACCTAAAAGTCTGATCATGTTTCTTATCTATTATCGGTTATGTAAAAATATCATGATGGCCATGCGGTTAAATCATCGTCAGCAGCGTCTCTAGATGTAAGCCTGAATCCAGGCAAGTATGAATGTGGCTTTTTCTATTCATATGTTCATTCTGATAATATTCTGAATTTTTATTGTCATTGTAGGTATGGTGGATCGCATTCAAACAAAAATCTGAATTCTCTATGAAGATAAATGACTTCAGAAGTTTTAAACAATCAGCCTAACTACCTAATTCTTATTTTACTCCAAACTAGCTTACACCCGTGGCGTTGCCCGTCTGAATATCGGTACATCCATTCCCTACTTAACCCTTTGATGGTTTTGGAATTTCCAAAAAGAAAATGTTAGTGGTAACACAGGTACTCTTTACAAAAAACACACCCTGCAAGTTTCATGTCTCTAGGACCAGTGGTTTGGGCTGTGCGTTGATAATATCAACATCAACACTCAGTGAATCAGTTAGTTTTGCCAGTTTATAGATAAAACGTAATAAACACAGAGTAATCATAAAGGCTTTACCGTTCAACTTGGCCGCCTCATTGTTCATAGCGACGTATTCAGTGAAGTTGCCCTTGGAGGCTGCGCCGGCGACCCTGTGCCACTCCAGCCAGGTGTACTTCAACTCCTCAGGGTCGTTACTGGTCGCGAAGATCTGGGTCACCTCTGGAATTACAATAAAATTTATTAGTAACGACTTGGTCGGCTTCCTTGAGGATTGGGAAGACGTAGCGCAAAGTCTCAACAGGTGGAAGAAATGGAGGGAGGCCTTTGCCCAGCAGTGAGGCAGTACAGGCTTAGTTAATAAAATTATTAATTTTTTTCCCCCAGCATTCTTTATTTGACATATTTTTTTCATATTAAAAAAAAAGAAATTTCATAATAAAAACATTTTTATAAAAATAGTGCTACACCGTCGCTAGGTATTGAAAATTAAATAAAAATAAATAACAATTATTAATTAATATTATTAATACTAGCTGGGGACACATTGTGTCATTTTCACTCGCGTTATGTTAGGTTTTTGGTGACTGTTACGCTTCTGTAGGCCATAGCGTGATAATATGTGGCCTACGTCTTATTCTGATATAAAAGCGATATTATTGTACAGTTTTATCAAAATCCATTCAGTAGTTTTAGCCTGAAAGTGGGTAACAAACATCCAAACACACGCATAAAAACTTTCACATTTATAATATTAGTAGGATTTGAATATTAATGCGAAGAGGATGACATAACTAAGAAGGAAAGGTTACCTACACATAATATTACTATTGAATGTGAATTGCTAATGTCTTGCTAAGAGCAAAACTCATACACGACTGTGCCTATCTAAATCTCCAGTGAAGTTAAAGGAAGGTTCTTAAACATTCGAATAGTTATTGAGAAAAAGAAAATATCGGTAGGTACATACTTTTAAAAAGCAAACCTTCATTGCACGGGGCGAGGTCTACATAATAAAAACTATCCTAGCGTTTAAACACACTACCTTTTAATTTCTATTCAATACAAAGTATTAAAACATCAGCAACCTAACTAGGAGCATAAAACATCATATCGTGTTATCCAATAACTGTTTTTTAAAGTTTAGGAACTACTGTGCCACAGACAGGCAGAATCTATTTACTATTATAATAGTTACCGCGGCCCCGGAACATAAAGGGCAACCGAAGGAACATGAGTGGGTTTTAGTCAGTAAAAGTCTGACACGCCCTCCCGCCGCACCAAGGACGGAAGAAGTCTTTTGATGATTTTCCAGTCCCCAAAAAAACCCACCCTAGCACAGTTGGAAAAGACCTAGGAAAGAGTTGTACCTGGTTCCACATGTAGATCACACTTGGTCCTATCCTTAAAGTCACAGATAGTGGCCTTGGCGTATGTAGACTGCATGTTACTAACAGCGTTGATGAGTCTCTCGTTTAAGTCCTCAGGAAGTGCCGAAGTACCAAGCTTGGAATACTTCTGGAACATTCTCTTGAGGTCCTGGTCTTCGTACTCCTGCCAGAGGTAGCTCATCGTCTCCTTCCATAATTCTTTCTCTTCTTCTGCCAGTTCTAGAGATGCTTGGAGCTGTAAAAAATATAAATAAATAAAATCCTGTTACAGCTTTCACACGATCTGATCCCAAACTGAGCAGAGCTTGTACTATGGTAACCAGACAACTGATACACATACTTATATAATAAATAAATATATCACACAAAATCTGTCCTGGGTGGAAATCGAACCCACAACCTCCGGCTTAGCATTCAGGGTCCCTAACCACTCCACCAACAGGCACGTCAAATAATTAAATAAATTTTGTATGACCCAAAATGTTTTGAGAATCTAATGCGAGTCTTTGGGGTCAAAAACACTATAATTCGCTTATGTCAGAAATTTGTAATAAGGAACTTAATATTTTGAAAAAGCCGGTTTTGGATCATGCAAGTTCTTGGGTTAAAATGAGCAAAAAACGAAATCAAAATTTCGAGATAAGACGGTCTTGGTTATGCCGTAGTGTCGATTATTTATTGTTATAACACCTTCCCGCAAATTGAGCAGTGTTTTTATACATATCCAAATTTTAAATTTTATTATACATATCCAAATTTTAAATTTTAAAATGAAAGACTTTCTACTAGCTAAGCCTTACTTAGTCTTACTTATTCTCAATCTCAATCTCAGCTTTGTAGTTTAGAAGTTATAAAAGCTGATCAAAATGTAGCTTAGCCGAAGCACTACTTATTTATTACCTAGTTTACCATATCCCACCTCAATTTTCTAATAAAACATACCGATACCAAAAACAGAAACACATCATAATCTACAAAAAGTTAGTTCGGCAGCAACGAATGCGTGTAGCGTAAAGGTATAAAGAACTAGCTTTTTCCCGCGGCTTCGCTCGCGTTAAAAAGAGACAAAAAGTAGCCTATGTTACTCTCAATCTACTAACTATCTCCACTTAAAAAATTACGTCAATTCGTCGCTCCGTTTTGCCGTGAAAGAAAGACAAACATACAGACAGACAGACAGACAGACAGACAGACAGACACAC
Source organism: Athetis lepigone (assembly GCA_033675125.1). Taxonomy (NCBI): domain Eukaryota; kingdom Metazoa; phylum Arthropoda; class Insecta; order Lepidoptera; family Noctuidae; genus Athetis; species Athetis lepigone. Next base: position 610,882 of record CM066226.1, on the reverse strand, counting down.
TTTCCCATTTATAATATTAGTATAGATGATACACGCTCATAATGAAGCTACAAAAATTTTCTCAATCTTTTTTGTTTTTCTTTTACTTTAGTGTTTTTTTGGTATTAACCGACAGCCGGCTGTCGGACTGCTATTGTCTTTCTATTGTGTCTCAAATCACGTGTGTTCGTAGGATTCATTTTTAACCAATATGATTAGAGAAGCACCAGACTCCAAACGTCTTTTATTTATTGCATTTATGGAGAAGAAACAAATTATTTCATTATTTATATCTTACCATCAGATCCTCATTATGCTTCGTAATGTTGCTCTCATAAGCCCACGCTGCTATGGTCTTCTTATTCCTGCCCTTCGCCACCAATTCATCCAGTTTCCTCATAAAGTCCCTGCCAGCCTCCTCCTCGGCCGACCTCTCTGCCGCACGCCCTTTAGCAGCTACTATGAAGATAGAGGCGATGGCCCCTACCAGGGCTAGCTCACCGATGATCTTCATGACTAACTGGAATTTTTGTAATTTGTATTATGATGATAGAGAAAAAACTTACGTTACTTTTGCAATATCGAACCTAATAGACGTTGTCCTGACGAAATTTTTGAGAGCGTACATTTTTTTATAGGTATCTAAACTCGAAAAAAAAAATACATACACACATTAAATTTTTCTTTCTAAACTTCCCCGGATTGAATAAAAAGTTGATGAATTGAATTCACCCAGCAGTTTTCCAAGTTACACTTACTTATACATTTTTTTTTGCAAAAAATGCAGCTGATCAATTAGTACTAAGGAGGGATAATTTGCCGCTCTATTTGAATAAGATTCTATAGAGCATGTTCTCTCAATGGCATTTAATTAAAATATACATTATTCTAATGTATTTACTTCAAACTGGTTTGTCATGAGTTAAACAACGTAAATAAGCTCAGTATATAATAGTAAGTTTCCTTGACGTGTTGCAGGGAAATTATTTTCTTGCAATCCATAAGGACAAATATTTGCAAATTCGTTAACAGCTGGAGCAATTTGATGTATTTTCAAATAACGTATGATGGGAGTAATCAAAACAAAAAAAAATGGTTTAGAAACATTTAAAACTCATGACACACCAAACCTGATTTACGAAAATCAATTAATCATTTTTTTACAAATCCTAAAAATCTCAAACACACACAACAAAATACAACCAAACAAAAAAAAACCTTTATGTAACAAATGCAAAAAATATGAATGAAATCAGGCCCAAACACATAAAACCACAACAATCTTAACACAAATAAAATCAAGGAAAAAAAGTATAAAAACAAAAAATCAGACCGACCCACAACACGCGGTTTCACAATCGGCAATGACGAAAATGGTCTTATATCAATGCATAAATACCTACAGGTCGGCGTAAAAAGACGGGCAAAACAACATGTCAAGGAGGCTGCAGAGATGAACGAACTAACCGCCAATATTGTTAACCGCAATCTAAGCTGAACGGAGACGAAAAAATATTTAGATGCTAGAGGTAACCTCGGTGAAACTCATGTATTGACTAACGGGAGGAGGTCGTGGGTACGATTCCCACCCAGGACGAACTTTGTATAATGAGCTTGATTGTTCTGTGTCTAGATGTGATTTATCTATAATGTATGTATTTATAAATTTTAATGGTATATTTATCAGTTGGCTGGTTACCATAGTACAAGCTCTCCTTAGTTTGGGATTGCCGTGTGTAAGTTGAATATTTATTTATTTAACTATACCCCATGGTTTTGCTCGCTTTAATTCATGTTGTAGTCGTCTGTCACAGCGTGATAATCTTGTTTCTTAATATATAAAATGACTAGCTTCTGCCCGCGGCTTCGCTCGCGTTAGAAAGAGACAAAAAGTATCCTATGTTACTCTCCATCCCTTCAACTATCTCCACTTAAAAAATCACGTCAATCCGTCGCTCCGTTTTGCCGTGAAAGAAAGACAAACAGACAGACAGACACACTTTCACATTTATAATATTAGTATGGATTTTATTATATGTATTGATGTATTGATTAAATAATGGTGCTTTTGATATTTTTTTTTGTTTTTGTTTGGCCATCCTGGACTTTTTTTTTAAAACTAAAAGCCCATTTCATAACATTTCCTTTCAACGATCTTTTCTTCAAAAGTTAGGTGACAGCGACAATGACAGTATTGCCAGATTACTAAACAACTATTAGGCCACTCATATACACGTGAATCTAGATTGTGATAATGTTGGGGGAAATCGATACAAATCTTTTATGAATAAAGGTGATATGGTTTAAATAAATTTTGTTTACATTAATAGGTAAGTGATACGAAGTTCACCGGGTCATCTAGTATGTATATAATAGTAAACTCACTGCCTGATATCAACGTGTTTGTTAATATATAACAATAACTAACTAAATACATTAAACTTGGAGGGTTTATTCTTTGTGAAGAATATAAAAAATAGCCCTAAAGGGTTAAAATAGTAGGTAGAAGTTCGACATCCACGCGGGCGAAGCCGCGGGCGAAGGCTAGTAAATATTTTAAATCTAGATATTTTTTTTATCTTAATATTATTTTTGTACGTTGGAAATAAGAAAAGCTGTTACAGTATTATTTTTTACAGCATATTACACGCCTTTTTGTTATTTCAAACCGTATTAAATGGCTTTTATTTGCATGATTTGGATTTATGAAAATGATTCCATTCGTATTTTGAAAACAATTAAACATTACTTATTTGTGTCAGGTTTGACGGGTTGTAACCTCTATGGTTGTAACTGTTTTGACACTTGATTTGCCGGTTACTATGACAACGACATCCAACAGAACATGGACAACTTTTATATGGGAAAATGGAATTGTTGTTTTACTCTATCTTTCTCGCAATTTTAGAGACAAAAAGTAGCCTATGTTACTCTCCATCCCTTCAACTATCTCCATTTAAAAAATCACGTCAATCCGTCGCTCCGTTTTGCCGTGAAAGAAAGACAAACAGACAGACAGACAGACAGACAGACAGACACACTTTCCCATTTATAATATTAGTATGGATAATCTGAGTGACTGAATGGTATATCCAACGCACAGACCACAGCCCAAACCGCTGCGCGCTGCTGGTCTTAGAGACATGAAACTTAGACGTATAAACGTAAAAAGACGGGCAAAACAACATGTCAAGGAGGCTGCAGAGATGAACGAACTAACCGCCAATATTGTTAACTGCAATCTAAGCTGAACGGAGAAGAAAAAATATTTAGATGCTAGAGGCAACTTCGGTGAAACTCATGTATTGACTAACGGAGGTCGTGGTTTCGATTCCTACTCAAGGACAAACTTTGTATGATAAGCATGATTGTCTGTTCTATGCCTGAGTGTGATTTATCTACCTATAATATAATATGAATGTAATTATAAATTACATGAGTATGATTATTAGTTGGCTGGTTACCATAGTACAAGCTCTGCTTAGTTTGGGATTGCCGTGCGTGAGTTGAATATTTATTTATTTAACTATACCCCATGGTTTTGTTCGCTCTAAATTATGCCATAGTCGTCCGTTGCAGCGTAATAATCTTCTTTCTTAATAAATAAATGTGTAATCTGTCTGACTGGCTAGTATATCCAACGCACAGCCCAAACCGCTGGTCTTAGAGACATGAAACTTAGACGGTGTGCTTTTTGTGAAGAGTAAGTACCCTTCACCCAACTAAACCAGCAAACAAACTCTTTAGTTTTATTACAAAAGTTTAAAATAAAAAGGTTTAGAAGATTATGCACATTAAATTGGTGATCAAAGTACAATTCGCTTATGCGCTAAAGCGTAACTGTACTCAGGTTTTTTTCTTACATAAAAAGTTAAACCCTTGAGATTATACAGGGTAAAACACCGACATCCTCTCAGGACTATGTTACTATCATCATAAACAACAACTTTTGTTTTATGATTTTTTACAAAATGTTATACATTTACCAAAAACAAATCTTCAAGATTTCGTTGTCTTATCTAACACATATAAACTCTGTATTGTGCCGTAACAACATACCTACGCTTGCCGCGCACTGTCCTCGTATGCTACGCAGACTTCGTCACATTTAGAGTGTTCAATTTAAATATTTTTAATTTTGTATGAAAATGTAATGAACTAAAATATGATAGTTTTTAAAATGTCGTAGAACAAAAGTTGTTGTTTATGATGTTAGTAACATAGTGCTGAGAGGATGTCGGTGTTTTACCAATAACCCTGTATACGTTTGGTTTATCTGACTTTATCTCAATGTTTTGTTTTTGTTTAATATTGGCCTTGTAAGCTAGATTATAATTCTACTAGCTTTTGCCTGCGACTTTGCTCGCGTTAAAAAGAGACAAAAAGTATCCTATGTTACTCTCCATCCCTTCAACTACCTCCACTTAAAAAATCACGTCAATTCGTCGCTCCGTTTTGCCGTGAAAGAAAGACAAACATACAGACTGATAGACAGAACACTTTCCCATCTAAAATATTATTGTGATATTATTATGGATTATGACAAACGAACATGTAGAAGCAACAAAAAAAACTTTTTTCAAAAAAATAATAACCGCCTTCAAAAACTAAAAACCCAAAAATAACTAAAATTTCGGAAGTCGGTGGCAACACAAATTCAGATAAATTGACTGGCAGAAGAGAAGCCACCGACTTCCGAAATTTTAGTTATTTTTGGGTTTTTAGTTTTTGAAGGCGGTTATTATTTTTTTGAAAAAAGTATTTTATTTTTTACTTTTTAGTGTCGACTCCCAATGTTTGACTGTGTATAGTATCTTTCAAAGTAATTTATTTTCAAAATAAAACTACTAACAATCTTATGAAACGAAAATAGAAACTTGAAGACAAAGCACACATCGTCTATGAAAATTTCGTCAATATTTTTTTGTTCTTGGTGAATTTTTCGAAAAGCACTGAACTGATCGCCACAAAATTTATATGGGACCACCCCTGAATCATGACTTATCAAACAAAAAAAGAACCAACATACAAAAAAAAAAAAACAAAAAAAAAATACAGACGAATTGAGAACCTCCTCCTTTTTGAAGTCGGTTAAAAAGAAAATGTAACCAAGATTTTGTAAAACATGATTTTTTTTAAAGAGTGTCCGTGGAGTTTCTTGCCTGTTCTTCTCCATAGAGATCTACGTTTTGGAACAGGCAATTAGCGTCACTTTTCTTTTTTGACAATTCATAAGTACCTACCTGTAAATGGTATAAGTGAAATAAATGCTTTGAATTTAGAGTTTTTTTGAACAAAAACACATAGCGGTATACCTTATTATAGCACCCCTCTCTTTACGTCATGGGATCAATGCACTACTGAAACCGCTGGCTTTGGAAGCATACAATTTTGCACAAATGTTCACAAGGAAAGGATTGTCGAAAAATTCAACCCGTAAGGGGTTTAGATCTGGGATATATAAGTGGGTGTTATAAGTTTGACCCCTACATATGTGTGTTTTTTTATCTGTCTGTCTGTTGCAGCTCTTAAAAAGGTTAACCGATTGGGATGCGGTTTTTTTGCGGTTCTTAGGACATGTTTTATCAAAGTCGGTTCACCCGTTTTGAAGCCTTCAACTCTTTTACTTGAAGTTAACTTTTACAACTCTTGGAGTGGGGCTAACCGACTTCAAAAAAGGAGAAGATTCTCAAGGAGATGTTTTAGAAATGTATGGAGCTTGGTCCAGCACTTTGTACACCTAATGTAATGTTAAACACAAATTGTTAAAAGAAATAAAGTTTTATTCAAATTGCAAATTTATAAGAATAAAAGAGGAATGATTCCCGCGAGAAGCTAATGTCAAAGTGAAAAAACCGGCCAAGAGCGAGTCAGGCCACGCTCAATGTAGGGTTCCGTAGTTTCCCGTCCGTCACAATAAGTGTTCCCACTTATAAGTTAAAAAAAAGGCTATTTGTTACGTTAACATAGGTACTAAGTACGCAGAAATTATTTTGTACAACCTTTTTGTCTTTTTTGTACAAAAACTGTTCTTTCTATCAAGTTCAAAATAATTTTCCTAGAAAGTCCTTATAAAGTTCTACTTTCCAGATTTTTTTCATATTTTTTAAGCCTACGGGTCAAAAGTTAGAGGGGGGGACGCTTTAATTTTTCCTTTTGGAGCGATTATTTCCGATATTATTGACATTATCAAAAACTGACTTTAGTAAACCCATTTCATTTTTAAATACCTATCTAACAATATATCACGTCAGGGTTGAAATTTAAAAAAAAATCACTTCCCTCTTTACATATAGGGGGGCTACCCTAATAAAACATTTTTTTCCAATTTTTATTTTACCACTTTGTCGGCGTGGTTGATATACATATTGGTACCAAATTTCAGCTTTCTAGTGCTAACGGTCACAGAGATTAAGCGAGGACGGACGGACAGACAGACAGACATGGCGAAACTATAAGGGTTCCTAGTTGACTACGGAACCCTAAAAAAATAGGGTTGTGCCCCATTTTGCCGGTAAGTAGTGATGTCCAATTTCCGACTGATATTCTCAGTCTAACAATAAATATCATTTTAGAGTATAGTTAACGGTTTTTGATGTTAATTCCCTATATTTTGGCTTCGTTTTTATGTATTTTCAATTTAACTCGGTCAAGGAGAGCAACACAGCTACTAATAATTATGGTGGTCAGCAATAAGCGAAATGTCATTTTGAAAATGACGTTTTAAAAAAAAGAATGTCAAACGTCAAAGATAAACGGAAACGAAACTTAGAACTGTCAAAGTCGTCAATCAAACGTCATAACACCACTGTCATGGCTACCTTAAAGAAGGGTTAGGAGTCATCTCGTGTTCTTGGTTTTAAGAACACGTGTATGATCTCCATACTATAATTTAATAACCGTACAGTTGTCATTTAAACTGAAATATTATTTTCAAACTGGACATTGGCAGAAATCACCGAAAATTCGGTGGATTGCCATAATAAATATAAAAGTTGAAGTTGAAGAAGGGTTAACTCACTAAAAAACTTTGGAAATAATTAATTATTTACAATTTTACTTTTATTCAAATTAATTTAATTGTATTTTTATGAAAATCTTTTATTTTTTTCCTTTTTATCTATGTAGTGTACATAGAGGTGGTCCAAAATCAAACATCTCCTTTGTCTGTATGTTTTTTTTTCTAGTAGTTGGTAGTTTTCAAATTTTTTATTTATACTTGTAAAGTTTACAACATATAACTTTATATAACATATAAAGTATATAACTCGCACCTGCCGCTGAATGCAAGTTTTAAACGGTGATTTAATTCCAACACTGCTTTGTTTTTGTGCATGCATTTTAGATATAAATAAATTACTAATTATATCCTCCAAATAGATACGTCTTTTCAATGGTATTTAACTTTGAATACTTTTTATTTGACTTTGGCAAATATAAACTAATACTTGCAACGTCATCAGTTTAAGTGGATCTGTAAGTGTAATCATAATCTCTTCTATCTTACACAATCTTATCATTATTCGTCACATGAGTGTTTTAAAATATATCAATAAAAAAACAAAAAAAAATTAGTCTCAATTTGTGTATCAAAATAAATGACAGTTTTTCTTTTTCATTAAATCTTTTTAATGAAAAATCAAAACAGCCTTTAAAACCTAAAATAAAAATAATATTGGAAGTTGGAAGTCGGTTCTGTTTGTGTGTTACTAAGTTAAAGTTATTTACTTAAAATACGAACATAGAACTTCCCTCTTTTTTGAAGTCGGTTAATAATAACAGCAAGGAGTATCGTGTTGTCCATATCATTAAAAGTTAGTTACTGTCAAGTATCACAGAATAGTATGTCCTCACGAACGAAGTTTTTAATAATATCCATACTTACAAATAAAACCTTTTTAGCAGTATGACTGCAATATCCACAAGGCATCTTCCTATTCTTCTTAGTTCTATTTATCTTAACCATTAGAAAAGCTTATAATTTCCACAATATTATCACTGTTACACAAAAAACTAACTATAACTCCTAACGTACTGAAACCAATGGTCCTTACTGAAAAACATCAATTATTATGTTAATTAATAACCAACGCGTCAAGCCTTTAGGATTTCAAATGTTTTGTTACATGAAAATTGTTGCCAAAACTAATGGGACAGGTGGATGACGAAAACTGAATGTAGCCAAGAAGGATCATGATAAACAAGCTTTTGCCCGCAGCTTCGCTCGCGTTAGAAAGAGACAAAAAGTAGCCTATGTTACTCTCCATCCCTTCAACTATCTCCACTTAAAAAATCACGTCAATTCGTCGCTCCGTTTTGCCGTGAAAGAAAAACAAACAGACAGACAGATAGGCAGACAGACACACTTTCTCACAGTTATAATTTTAGTATGGATTAATTCCCTCTTATCTGGTGATGATCTGATCCCAAACTAAGCGGAGCTTATACTATGGTAACTAGACAGGTACTATGAAACTGTTAAACATACTATGTAATTTAATTTGGCAACAATTTCATGAAAAAAAAAACAAAGCTTCCGTCTTCCGAAATTGCTGTTGAGTTTTTTAGATTTTTTAATTTAAACAAGTTTTATGCCAATAGAGAATCTTTCAATACCAAAAGTAATTGAAGAGTATTTCAAAATAAATTAATTGGGTGTTTTAACTATGACATTGAAATGTTTTTACATGCAGCGAATACATCGTAGATGCAATTATACATAATTATTGTGCCTCTTGCTGCATCTAAAACCACACACAGTTGAGGTTATTTTTGTTAAAATAAACCTACCCACAATCCAAACAAATATACGTTGATGTAGCTCGGTCTGTCTTTAGGTCTAGCTAACACGGTTTAACACGTAAAACTCTAAACCAATTTAAATAAAATTCGGTAAAATATAAGCCTGTATTCGAAGAAAGAACATAAAGGCTATTATTGATCGGTGGCTTCAAATACATTCGTCGTAACATAAATACATTTATGCGAATAAAGGATACTGACCCTCTCAATTTCAAAAGCTTTCCTTAGCAATATTGTCAATACAAAACAAAAATAGTCATAACGCCAAATTTTATTGCGATAGGTTTTTATCAAATACCGGTATTATTAATAACTTGGTTATCCTCTACACACATATTATCATAAGCAAAAGCAACGCTAAAAGTACCTAAGAGCAAGAATTTACTTACAAACTGGTTTTCTGAGCGAGCAGCGGTTACTTGAATAAATTCACACTAATGTATGAACACTAGCTATGCCTACGGTTTTAACCGAAAAATCGATGTTGAGATAAATGTAAGTTACTTAGCATGTACTTTAGCTAAGCCAATCTTCATCTCTTTCTTACCATCTTAGTATCAGAGTTGTGTGAATCTAAAGCTTAGCCAAAGCCCTTGCTTAGTGAGACTACTCTATCTTTCAATTGATTTAGTTACCGCTGACTTGCATATTATTTATTTCAACATGCATATTACAGTAAAGATAATTTATTGTGACAACTAGTGGTCTCTAGTAAAATATAAGTAAGGATTTATCAATGACGTAAATACCATTATGCAATGTTGATTAATAAGTAAAAAATAGGTAATAGAATTAAGTACCCACACCGCTAAATCCAGTAAAAAATCTAAAGAAAAACATAACAAAGTAATTGAACATAATTTCCTTTATTTCTCACAGATAATCAAGTTTATGAGGCAATTAGTCCAAGGTCAAATCTATGAAATTCTTCCCGAACGATCCAACCATTTTATACCGTCTATGTCATTTGTTTTACTTAATAAAACACTTCCTATTTCAATATTTGTATTAGCTCTTACTAAAACTCAAAATCATTTATTTAAATAAACCATTAACAGGTAATTTTCTTAATCAAGAAGTAAGTCTGTCAAAAAATGACGCTCTTTTCTATGTCTTGTATTTAATTTCGTTAGTTTTTGCTTAGTAGATCAGTTACTTAAGATATTTTTGCAAAATAACGCTACCTATAGGTATTCTAATAAAAACGTCCGAATAAACGTAACGTACCTACCTATCTCTGTCAAACTACGAATGTAAGATGGCGACGGGAACATAGCTAAGTCAACGAGTTGCCAAGTTAAAGTGAAAAAAGTAATAGTGAAACGTTCTATCAGAGATGTCTTACAAACAAACAAACATTTATTTCTTAATAATATTAGCATTGATTGACGCACTGAGTAAGTAACTTAACGTTGCACACAACTCTCGGCAGTTGGTCCGCCATTTTGAATTTGTGCAAATGCAAGTAAGATTTGTGCAATATTTAGAAACTTGTGCAGTATCACATAAAGTGGTGAACGGCATTAGTCTCGTCAAAGAATCTCGTTCGTTATTCATAAGCGATACAAAACATTGTTAGTCAATTATTTGTAACAATTTCACACTTTGTATATATTTTTGGCATAAGAATACGTAACTTAAGACTAACGGAGTAAAGTCCAAAATTGATTTACGTCATTTTCATCCTTTTTGGTTTTGCAATTTGTATTTTCCACATAAACACGGAAAATTCTATAAACACTAAATAAAAAGAACCTTATTAATAGGTATTTAAACTTGTTTTTTATTCAACAAATGGTGAGTAAAAATACACAATACCTACTTACAAAACACCGTTTCTGTTCTTTGGATAGAACCATGCCACGAGGATAAAATGTCCATAAACACTTTAGGCTCTTTAACACTCTTATTACACCATTAACAAGGCACATTATCCTTTAGCACTAGACAAATTTAATTAAAGTGAGTGGTTATATCGCGGAATCACGTTTGAAGTTGAAGTTGACTTCGATCTTAGATGACACTGCGCAGAGTAATAAGGATAACTTGAGCCTCCAGCCTTTATGATTGCTTTTTTTACTACAAGGAAAATGCTTGATCTTTGTTTAGTGCAATGAGGAATTTAATTTTTTGATTTTTCCGGTTGGTAATTAAATATAAACTTTAAAGTTTCGTAATATAAGGTTCAATTTATGTCGAAACAAAACAAAGCCTCAGACTCAGGTAGGCTTGTTCGAAGACCTGCTTGGTTTCATACAAACCTGCGCACGATCATCATTGACAGCGCTATTTTTTGTTTTAATCGATATTTTATTTAAAGCAGTCCGACAAGCGAGATTTTTATTCAAAAATCCTTTTTTTTTATTGTATTTTTTTCAAGCCGGCAATATTTTCCAACAAACGTCATGCTAAAGATCTTGTGGCCAGCTACATTTTTATTGTGGCAACATTACTCTCAGGTCTCGGAGAGGATGATTTAGTAGTGTACTCACTATTTATTACACAAACTTACTATTTTTTATGGCACAGCCGCACATCAAGCTTCCCAATTCACTTTGAACATTATATTGTTTAAGTCGTATGTATGTATTATGACAAGAAGCTTTTGGCCCTCCGATGGACATAAATCAAGACACACAGGACCTTGTGATCAACAGTTAAGGCAACTTACCTAACGACGCATCTGGGACTAAATCAGTGCAATGCCAAGAATATTTTGGAAAGTTACCGAAACTTTCTGATCTTATTTCGAAATAAGGAAATCCCAAAATAATTAACGCGCAACAAGCAGAAACTATGTATTTAAATAATATATTACTCAAATATTTAATTAAAATTTCATCGACCAAGCGACAGCCGGCTGTCACGCTGCCACTGTCTTGTCATTGTGTCATGAATCACGTGTGTTGAAGGTTTAAATAAAAAATACAATACTCACCGCCTGGTTCCGTCTGCTATCAGATCCACACTGCTACTTGAGACGGGATGCGATACGTATTTATCAGAAACACTCCTTGAATGATAATGACGCACCTGAATATAGATATAGATGTAAGATTTGATAAGTAAGTTTGTTTGTTGTTGAAACTTTGATCTGCTTTTTATTGGGCTTCGTATAATTAGTACCTACTAGTTCCTAATTGATTCAATCGACAACATTTTTTTTTAAATTCGTACTAATTATTAATATTACTAATTTAGTTTTTTACTAATATACAGTTATACATATACTAATATACAAATATACTAATATACTAATGTACTAATATACTAATATACTAATATACTAATATACTAATATGCTAATATACTAATATACTAATAATACTAATAAATTTATAAATGCGAAAATAATTCTGCCTGTCTGTCTGTCTGTCTGTCAGTCGGTCTGTCTGTCTGTCTGTCTCTTCTTCTCGCCTAAACCACTGAATCGATTCGGATGAAATTTGGTACAGATATAGTCTGGGACCCGAGAAAGGACATAGGATAGTTTTCATCCCGGAAATCCCCCGGGAACGGGAACTATTATTCCACGCGGACGAAGTCGCGGGAAAAAGCTAGTAGTTGAATATAATCATGTTAAACTAATAATTGCAATAAAAGTACGAAAACACCCTGTATTACTCTGGAGCCCTACCTTACTGTTGGGTTTTAAAACTGGCGGGGTATTATTTTTTTTTTAGAAATAACGTCTATTCCATTTTTTTTTTCTGAATTTAATCTTTCTACGTTAACAGTCACACTATAAAAAAAATATGAATAGGCATGCGAAATTACTTATTTTGTCACAGTGTGCCTTTTTATGTTTAAAAATAAATTCGTTTTGTTTTATATAAAAAAACACCAAGTATTCATGTTTTTACAGACAATTACTGTAAAAGTGTACAATGACCTCACACGAATCGAAGGCAAGCTTATATTTGATTTTTTTTTTTTGTATTTTATTGTTGCCTCGAAATATTTTTTACCACACGTTTGGGATACTTATTTTATTTCTAAGGAAGCCAAAAATTAAAACTATATAACATTCTTCAATTTAGCCATATCTTTATACATAACAAAGTCTATTAGTCTAGATTTTTTTTAAGACCATAGAAATATATGTGTGTGATGTTAATTCAATCTGTCGGGGTTGCGGAATGTCTGCCGGGGTTGCGGAATGTTTATAATAGTTACCGTGACCCTGGAACATAAAGGGCAATCGAAAGAACATGAGTGGGTTTTAGTCACTAAAAGTCTGACACGATGAAAACTTCCGGGATGAAAACTATCCTATGTCCTTTCTCGGGTTCCAGACTATATCTGTACCAAATTTCATTCAAATCGGTTTAGTGGTTTAGGCGTGAAGAAGAGACAGACAGACAGAAAGACAGACAGACAGACAGAGTTACTTTCGCATTTATAATATTAGTATGGATTAGTATAAGGATTACTATAATCTAGTAATACAGGGTTATTCCCGCTCGGTAACACCCTTTCGTCAACACTGTTGACGATCGGGAAAAAAAAGTTTCGTTCGTTCACAGTGTTGACGAACGCTACTTATTATTTCGGGTAATTCCCGTTCGGTAACACCTTTCGTTCCTGTCGTCAACACTGTTGACGATCGGGAAAAAAAGTTTCGTTCGTTCGCAGTGTCCATGAATGCTGGTTTTTATTTTTAAAATATAGAAATAAAAATAAAACTTGTCACGGATTTTTAAAATGTTTTAATGGATTATGTTAGATCTTTTAAAACACAAATAGACCAACAAACCGCATCTAACTAGTTTTTAAACTAGGTCCTGTGTACTTGTCATTGGCTTAATTCGAAACGTGTTTGTTTTACATAAGAACAGTTTGTAGGATTTTTCCTCATAACTTAACATACTATTCCAAAGATATAGATAAATTATTGATGTATTGTCTTGAACCTGACAGCTTCATATAGCGGTTCATGAGATACAACCCGCCGACGGACGGACAGATGAACAGAGGAAACTAGTAATAGGATGCTGATACAGAACTCTAGAAAATAGATTATTTTGTTATTCTTCTTATCAGGCTCTAAATTCGCTTAATTTTACTGATATCCAATTACGATACGGGTACCGAACCCGTATAGCAATTCGGTGCCCGTATCATCCAAATTGATAAGAGATAATGCTTTTTATCTTTATCTTGTACTATAAGACAGGTATTTAATCTATGAGATAAGTAAGAGATCGAAACTGTTAAAGTACTGTCGAAAGATCGTAGTTATTTGACTGTCATCTTGGAGTAATAACAACCAGGGAAAATGAAGGAGAGATATGCGCTGGATATAATCTAGAATCTAAGGGCCTGATTCGTGTCACTCTCTCTGGCTTGGCCACCATCAGGGATTTTAATTTTGATAACACAAAAAAATAGTCGCTAAACAGTCGAAATTATTCGTCAAGTATCAGAAATAGTCGTTCACTAGTTCAAAAGTTATAAGGGTTTATAGGTGGCCGAGCTGGAGAGAGTCTCCCCAGCTTGGCCACATGTATATCTCAAAAACTAGGTCATCTGTTTTTACATAAAAATAGTCGCTAAATAGTCGAAATTAGTCGCCAAATATCAGAAATAGTCGTTCACTAGTTCAAAAGTTATAAGAGTTTATAGTTTATAATCCAAGAGCTAGACAGAAAAGTCTCTCTCTTTCGTAGATTTTTATGTCTAGCTCTTGGAATATATTTTAAAAATTGAACTCATTATAACTTCTAATCTAAGACCCGACTAAATTTGTGACTTGGCAATTGATTTCGACTATTTAGATCGGCCACCTATAAACTCTTATAACTTTTGAACTAGTGATCGACTATTTCTGATATTTGGCGACTAATTTGGACTATTTAGCGACATTTTTTTTGTGTTATTAAAATTTAAATCACTGATGGTGGCCAAGCCAGAGAGAGTCACACGCCTGATTCACAACCTCGAAATAGTCCTTAGATTAGATTTTGAATGAATTTATCTGCCAGATATTTTAATCAGATCGTATCAGAAGAATGTGAAACTGTCGGTAAGAATACTCTAATTATTAGAAGTCGCTTTCCGTTCAGATGCGTACCACTAAACAGAAAACACACGACCGGAAATTCGTGACAGCCAAGACCTTCAACATTCAGAAAGGACACAAGGAAGAAGTCTTAAGTATGTTACGTGACCTAAACTTATAAGTAGAGCTTTGTAAAACAGACTGTCGAGACAACATAAACATAAAAGTACAACTTAGTTTTTTAAATGTATTCTAATGTATTTTATATGTATTCTAATAAAAAAAACCGTATCGGATTTAGACTATTCTTTTAAGAGTTAAAATACCGCCTACTAATATGCAGCTTGCAAAAAAAACTGTTGAAAGTTAAGGTATTAAAATAAAGAGTTCTCAAAATAAAACCCCAGGGAATCCTTATAAAAAACATTTATTATGAATACTGTGTTGCTTGTCTGCTATAAATTAGACTAAGTTAAGTAAGTACTCATCGCGTCACGACTCAGCCGGTTCCTGTGTTGGTGGCGCCGCCTCTTTGGCGCTTAGTGCTGCCCTCTGTTCCGCCGTACAGTAATCTGAAAAAAATAATTTTAAATAATAGCCGCGAAATGTCGTGATGGCTTATAATATAACGCCCGAATCGCATCTAAAGCTGGGCGTTGACGGTCATTTTGGTGCGTCAGTTGAACTGACGTCCATCAAAAACTTGATCATGAGTGTCTAAAAGTCACTCCAGAGTTAGTTGGCCGCCTAAACCATTCGGAGTGACGCCGAGTTTTACGACTAGGCTGATGCGAAAAATGACCGTCAAAGCCCAGCTTTAGAGATGCCATTTTTATTTTATGTACTTTTTAAAGTTTATCTTGGGACTTCACTGACATTCCATGCCTCAAAAAACACATAAAGCCGTTGGTCTCTGATGTCATTCGTAGAACTTTGACAGTCATTACGAGTAGTCAGAAGCTAAAAAGTCATAAGTAGTAACTGGGTTGTGGAGGTCTGATAGGCAGTCGTTTTACGTAAATCACTGGTATCAAGCTGAATCCGGCTAGTCTAGTAGTCGACCTCTACATAGTTGAGAGAAGGTAAAAAGATGTTGTTCTCGAACAGCCCGATAAAAACAAATCAGATACCGAAACGAAATGGAGTTTCAAATCATGATAATGAACTTTATGAAACGCAATACTAACGTGTTTTACTAGATTCCCATCCGATATATTCTCCGGTGCGTTGATTCTCTGTCGTGAGCCAGTCCATCAGAGGTTTGAAGTACTCCAGAAGGCCGTCAGCCTTCATCTGTCGCTGGCCAGTAAGGGCTTCCATCGCATCAGGCCAGGGTTTCGATGAGCCCATCTTTAGCATGTTGCTGTGGAAAATAGGAAATATAACTAGTTAGCTAACTGCAGCTTTGTATAGACTTGAAAATTAGAGTAACGTGGATTCAAATAATGGCATTAGTCCAGGGACTACCTAGACTGCAATATAAACTCATTCGCAAGAGTCGTAACAAGACTCTAGTCTTTGATCTTCTGACTAACTGCTCGGTTGCTGGGGACCTCTAGGGCCATACCTGTCACGGTTACCGCGGCCCTAGAATATAAAGGGCAACCAAAGGAACTAGGGTGGGTTTTAGTAAAAAAAAATCCGACACTCCCGCCGCCCCGCCCAGAGCCGGAGAAATCATTTGAACTTCCGACTAATTAAGGCCGTTTCCTCACTACCGCCGTCCCCGACACGTCACCTAGAATGAGATTATTTCAGGCTAAGTTGTATAATATTATAAGGTGATGTGACGTGTGGTGGACACACGGCTATAGTAAATGTATGTATCGCCACACGTGGTGGTGACTGAGCGGTGGTAGAAAAACAGCCTAGTGCCGATACCTTACAAGCGGATAACCGCAAGCGAACTGTTCAAACACACTTCTTCATTAGTATTTGACCATCATCGACAAAGCAACAATAACTTACGCCAAAGCGTTCCCAGCAGCCACACTCTGGTAAATGTCGCAGTCGACCAGCTTCTTGTTCAAGTCATTGGGCACATACTCGCCAGCCAGCTGGCAGAGAGCGCGGTGGAACTGGAACTGTACTATGAAGGAGACGTAGTATCTGGAATATTGAGAAAAACTCCATTATAGTAAAAACATTGTTCATTACAGGTGGCAAATTTTATATAATATACTTTATTGCACATAACTGTTTAACAGAGAACTTAACTGTAATTTGTTTACAAAGGTGGACTTATCTCTAGAAGAGATCTCTTCCAGTCAACCTAGGGCATTGCGATAGACTGTACTTGAAACGGGCCAACATAGTGCAAGAGAGTGTTTAAATAATAACAACGACTAAAAATATATATTTATGAATGCAAATACATAAATTTATAAATACTGAAAACATAAACTAATAAACTAAAATATAAAATAAATACATAAATATAATATATACCTAACCTTATAGTGATGTAGTGAATCTATGATGATGATGCGTCAGATACTTGGGATAGTAGATAACTTCTCAATCTGTTTTTAAAAGAGTTAATCGATGGGCTTTCTTGAATTGCTTTCGGGAGCCGATTCCATAATTGAGAGGCACGCACGGTAAAGGAGTGGAAATAGAAATTTGTTTTGCTACTAGGCACCTCCAGCATCGTTGTGATACAGGGGCGCCTAGAGCGAGTAGGAGGTGGGAGCAGTTGGAACCTGGATCGTAAGTAAGGAGGGGAATTGGGATCATGTAGGATGTTGTAGAGGAAGGTGAGGATATGCATATCACGGCGAAAACGGATAGGGAGCCATTTAAGTTGAGCACGATATTCAGAAACGCGGTCGTATTTACGCAAACTGAAAATGAATCGGATAGCAAGATTTTGAAGGCGCTCTAACTTATTAAGTAGCTCCTCTGTCACATTCAAAAAACAGACATCGGCGTAGTCGAGAATAGGAAGTAGAAGAGATTGCGCTAGCATAATTTTGGTGTTGAAAGGAAGAAAAAATTGGAGACGCTTTAGAGAATGATAAGTGTAAAACATACGTCTGCTGATATTATTGATATGAGGTGCCCAGGACATATTGCAATCCATAATTATGCCCAAATTTTTGACTTTGTCACAATACGGGATAGTGACGCCGTCATAAGAGAGTGTAGGTACTGATCCCCAATCTTTCTTAGATCTGAGCCTGCTACTGCCTACAATGATGGTTTGTGATTTGGTGGGATTGACAAGAAGTCCAAAGCGTTTAGCCCATAGTTGAACAGCAGCAAGGTCTTTATTTAAAATCTCAACAGCCCTGGGCAACTCCGTCAACTCAAAATGTTGGTATATCTGTAAGTCATCTGCATACAGATGGAAGGGAGAAGAGATAACCTGGGATATGTTGTTAATAAATACAGAGAAAAGTAATGGGGAGAGTACGCCGCCTTGGGGAACACCAGCAGTGAGATCCAACCAGTCCGAATTAGCATCGGCTGTTTTCACAAACTGCAGGCGACCGAAGAGGTAAGACTGAAACCAGTCAAGAACCGAAGAGGACATGTTCACTGCACGAAGAGCACCAAGAAGTATGTCATGATCAACAGAATTGAATGCGCTGCTGAAATCCAACAGCACCATTGCTGTGAGCTTGGTGTTATCCATAGCACACCTAATGTCTTCCGTTATATTCAGCAGCGCACCAACTGTGCTGTGGGACGGTCGGAAGCCGGATTGGAAAGGACATAGGAGGTTGTTGGAGGTAAGAAAGGAGTAAAGTTGTTTGTGTACAACAGATTCAAGGACCTTGGAGAGGATGGGTAGGATAGATATGGGTCGGTATTGAGAGTAAGATGTCGGGTTTGAGGTTTTCGGCAACGGTATGACAAAAGCCTTCTTCCACTGTGACGGGAAGACACTGCTACCAAGAGAGAAGTTAATAATGTGAGAGATCACAGGTGCAATGTCTTCCAGCACAGGAAGAATCATGTCGAGGCTAAGACTGTCACAACCAATTGCTTTAGTGGATATGGAGCGGACACACTTCATGACAGCATCTTCTGAGACAGGATTGAAAGTGAAATAGGGGCAGTCCGGGTGGGCCATATTAGAAATCTGATAAAGTGTGGAAGTTTTAGTAAAGAAATCTAAAATGATTGGTGGAGTAGAGAAGTGACTATTTAAAGCATTGAGGTCCACAGTGCTTTCACAAGCATCCGTGGACTTGCCCACACCCAAAGACCTCAAGAATCTCCAAACTTGCGTTTGGCAAAGATTCTGAATTGTAGAGTGAATATAGCGACGTTTTGCATCCCGACACATTCTGTTGCAGATATTACGAAGTTTTTTATACGCCTGTAAGTTTTCCTGTGAGGGATCTTTTTTGTGTCGAGCCTTAGCTCTATCCCGCTTTCCCATGGTCCTCCTGATAACAGGGGTAAGCCAGGGAGCCGGGGCATGCTTTACACGAACAGGGCGTACAGGAGCATGGACATTATATAGTTTAACCCGGCGTCATGGGGGTTGGGTCTGTGCGACCCGTGACATTTTATTGCGCTTCTAGTTCGGTTACTATGCGTGCGACATTGCTGTTCTTCTCAGTAGCTGGAGCTGTTGAGTTGTTCTGTGCGTCTCAAGCAACATCTTAGTCGTGGCACAGCCGCAGCAGGAGTTACAAGTGCACAAAATTGAAAAAGGTATGTGAGACCCATCCCCTCAGTCGGTGTAACAATTTCGCGCCGTGTTGTATAGATAAGGTTTTACTTATTATCCGTGTTTTTTTCCTTTTATAGTTGATTTTTTGTTGTTGTTTACAATTAAATTTGCTGATACATGGTTTAAAGTATTTTATTTGTATTTTTGTAGGTACTTAAATTGATCTTGAAGAAGGAGAACGACAGCGTATTCTTGCAATTTTACAAGGCTGACTCTGATTCTGAGTTTTCAGACCAGGATTTGTGTGACGAAGAAGATCACTTGAGTGAGCGAAGTAACCCTAAAAAACCTAATGTTTGCAAACGGTGCCAAGTATGTTCAGCCAAAAAAGACCGTAAGACAAACTACACCTGCGAGAATTGCAACAAATATATTTGTGTAGAACATAGAGTACCTTTTTGTGCTGACTGTACCAAAGATATGAAGTGATTTTTGTTTTCCTCTTAAGTTAATTTAGTTCTCTACGAAAAAGTGCCATCAAAACATTAAAACTGATTTTAAATTAATAATATAATTAGATTTATACAGAACAGGAAAATTTTTGTTGACATTTCTCGTCATTTTTTTAAAGATCTATTTATGTGATTAAAACATAAATATAATATGATATTTGTGTTTCATTTATTTACTTAGATACCTAAAAAACTAAACATGAATAATATTACCTTTATTATTTATACAGTATTGGAATAATTTGTACATTAATAAACGGGTCGGTGAGACCCACCCCAACGTTCGTGTAACACTTTTCCACCCCCATGACGCCGGGTTAATAAGTTCAGAAGTAAGAGCTTCTACCATTTCATCAACATTGTCAGATGACAACACTGACGACCAGTCAATGTTTCTCACATCATCTCTCAAACGTTCCAGGTTCATATGCTTAAAGTTGCGCTGAAGTAGCACTCTGCCTCTAACCTTGGGAGGGCGTACTTTATAAGATAAGAAGATTAAGTCATGGTGGGAGAAGGGTGCAGTCATTTGACCGTGAGAGATAACAAAATTTGGGTTAGAGACAGAGATGACATCAATGAGAGAAGGCCTACAGTTAGGAAAGTAATGAGTTGGGGAAGACATGGGAAGAATCTGGAGGTTAAGCGAAGACATGAGCTCTGTTAGCTTCTTTGACCTAGTGTCACCCTTTAACAGACATGTGTTTAAATCACCCATGAGGATCACGTGATCGTAACTTGCTAAAAGGCTTTCTAGAACTTCCTCCAGTTTATTAAAATAGTCTACTTTGTCATTTGGACTGTAAAGAACTCCAAGAAGAACATTTTTATGACGGATGACGATGTTTATGAAGAGAAATTCGAGAGACCCATTGAGACCAGGAGGGGTCGTGGACTGAGATACGACACTCGCAGGAATGTCGCTGCGAAGATAAATACCTACGCCACCGCCACCCCTACCAGTACGATCGTTGCGAAACAATTTGTACCCAGGTAGTGAGCAGCTGGTGGAAGGAAGTGAAGGTTTCAGCCATGTTTCTGAAACAAGGATACAATCGACCACGCCAGCCTGAAAAGATGTGAGAAGATCAGAATGATGAGCTGCGATACTCTGCGCGTTAATATGCACCAATGATAATAAATTACCATGATTAAGTGAGAAAACCCGCGACAACTTGTCCTCGAGCAAGTCAGAATCAGAGAGAGAAGTGTTGTTACTACTATTGACGCTAGCAAATTCATCATCAGATGAGCAAGAAAAATAAACATCATCTTCATGCGAAATCATATAGAATAGTTAAATAAAATATACGTAAGTATAAAATAAACTCAATAATTTTATTGAGTTACTCGATGGCTTAAACTTGATAATTGAAGAAGAGTGTCCATCGAGTTAGTTGCTTGTTGTTCTCCATAGAGACCAACCTACGTTTTATAACAAGCAAATTGCTTAGGCTTTCTTTCTGACCAACCGACCGACTTTTTGATAATTCATAAGTGCATGTAAATGGTCTTAGTATCATAAATTATTTGATTTTGACTTAAGATAAAGAACACGGGTTAGAACAATTAAGAATAGCCTTAACAAAAAACAATCTTAAAAAAATCTTATTTTCTCGCTTTGTTAATTTTCTCCTTACCTCGCATATTCAACATTAGCTGACACATGGTATTTAGCTGCCGCATCAAAGTCCTCCTCGGTCCTGTTGACCGGTGGCTCTACACCTTGCAGCATTTCCCTGAGCCTCCAGTAGTGGCAGTTATAGTCCTCAGGAGGAGTTGACCCTCGGAACACTCCGTAACGGAACATGTCCAAGGTGTACGCGAATGGGAGGAACACGATTTTATCTATACCCTGGAAATTGATGAAGGGGGTTCATTAAAATAGTGCTGAACAAAAGTTTGATAACAAAAAAGGATAGAAAATGTGGTGATTCTTTAAGGATTAAAGGTTTATATTGGTTCTAGCAGCAATGTTGCCAAAACTGGTAGCAACTTAGACCTAGTAGCTGAAGCCGGGTAAAATGGTGCACCTTGGAAGAGGCCCTGTCCAGCACTGGACTGACTCATATGGTGATGGTGTGTAGGTTTATAGGAACTCTAAAAAAATCTTACCATTTTGTAAAGCTGGTTGATTTCAGTCTGTTCATCTTCAGCGTCACCGGTGTTCAGACCGACTCGTCGAAGATGTTTAGGAGAAGACACTGACAGAGCAATCGTGTCTCCTACAGCCTCATGGAAACCTAAAGCACACCCGAAAAATTTGACTTTATATAGCTAAAGCATACTTTAGCAATACCATAAATAGACATAGTAGTTAATAATAAAATATATAAATAACTGTTTAAAAATAGTACTTATAATAGGAAAATAGCTTCAAGTAAAACTTTGATGGTACGGAAAAATACAAATATAATACTTGATGATGACGACGACACCGTAAAAGAAAGACCAAATAGAAGCACCAATTTGGAATTCATATTATTCGTTGACTTTAGAAAAATTGGCTATTGGCAAAAATGATACAAGGCATCCCAGGTATAAGTGGCTGGTGGAGATATAGGGTGAAGGTGCAGGTCCAAAATGATGATAAAGAAAATTCGTTCCCAAATTCCAAATACCTGGATTGGCACCTTCCCGAAACACGAACGGATGATTTCTATACTGCAAGTAATACTGAACATGACCCATTTCGTGATGCACCGTTCTAAATTGTTCTCTGTTCACCGTTGTACACATTTTGATCCTGGTATAACAAATAAGGATTATTTACCTGGGTTAGCTCCATCCCGGAAAACAAATGGTTGATCTCTATACTGAAGGAAGTATTGAATATGTCCCATTTCATGATGTGTAGTTTCAAAGTATTCTTTATCAACTGTTGTGCACTGTTTGATCCTTCAAAATGAAGCCAAATAATAATGTTAGTTGAAATTTTGAATTTTTGTTAATTACGATGTTAGTATTTGTAGGAAGAAAGTTTAAGCGAGATACATGATTGTGAGCCCATAAGAAACAATGCGGTAAAAATGTATTACTTAGAGCTAATTTCACCAAACTTTAATACCCAGTAAACGTTGTTATCTATGAAATAGATTGTCATCTCAAGAATTTTAGTATCGAGAAATTAATATTTATACTCATTTTAAAAGTTTGATGATATTCGCTCTTAGAATGATTGTCGTTGCAACTTTTGTTAGAATAAAGCTTGATCCCAATAGCAATGTTGACGGTACAATCTGAGAGGCAATTATAAAAAAACCCGTCCTAATTTTCCCACACATTATGGAGTTTTTGACTTGAATTCGAAAAACATTAAGTTAGTAGAATTGTCCTTCTTATCACACAGCGTTTATGAAACCATCTTGCAAATCCCAATTCAAACAATATAGGAGAAACGTAACCCAAGCAGAGGCACAAATGACTATTAGTATACAGCAATTTCCAAAAAATCCATAAGAAATTCACCGACTGTTAAATTATTAAGAATGGTCCATAATGTTTGTGAGTTTAGAGACGATAATGACAAGCTTAACTACAGTGGATACTCTTGATACTACTTAGCTTTTCTTACTTTAAATTTGCTGTAAATTCTAATTTAAAATTGGATTAATATCTTGGATTTAAAAGTAGTTTCTCAATAGAAAAATTCTACTGTTGTTTACCTAAAATCTTCTCCATCATAAAAGTCCCAAGCAGATGCATGGCATACTATCTCCCTGTCATTCGGTTTTTCAATGATGGAGTTCTTCCAGAACTTCTCTGGCATCGCAGTTAGGTTCAAGGACTTAAAGAACTCATCAGACATATGGAACATCTTGAGAGCTGTGAAGTTCTGGTCTTTCATTGCTTGAGTTATGTCTATTTCTTTCTTGTCTGGGTACGGCCGAGTGAAGGACTCAATGTTGCTCCACGTTTGAGCCCACATGTTACCTGGAATTTAATTTATGAGTATAATATTAGCACAGTAATCTAATAACTTTATCATAGTGATTTGGCGACAATAAGTAAGTAATGTTATTTAAATAGCAATTTCTAGTTATTTAAGTTTTATGTTTTTAACGACTTTAGTCAAGTGACTTATTGGAGATGTAGTAGTTACTTGTGTTAATCGCTTTTAATTAATTTTTTGGTTCGAACAATCGAAGAGAACCAAAGATTTTTGCATTGATCAAAATAACTCATAATAATAACAAACCAAATCTGTTCTTACATAAGTTTGTTCATGATCTTTACCCTGTTTTTGAACAATCGAACTAAAATCCAACAAAGTCTACTACGCGGCACAGACATCACATTGCCGCAGCGTCTTTGCAAGGGTAAACAACGATATGCTGCCTTAACGCCGCAGGTGCGCCACGCATGCGGCGTGTTACTGTGCAATGTAACGCAATTGTGTGACGCCTGTGCCGCGTTTGGTCAGCGTTCAATGGACTCCAGAGAAAACGCCGCAAAAACGTGACGCACTAAAAACGAAACTTCGTGTAAGCTTGTCTGCGCTGCACACAAGTTTACACGAAGGTACTCTAAAACTAGAATCCTCACCCAACAAATGCGCTGGTATGGGTCCTTTGGCCGACACGACGTGGTCTCCATACTTGTCGCGAAGCCTCTTCCTCACATACGCGTGAAGCTGCTGATACAGCGGTTTCACGTCCTCCCAAAGCTTGGCCAGCTGCTGCTCAAAGTCATCTACCTCGTACTCCGACTGCCACCAGTCAGCCACGTCCTTGAAGTCTGCAAATGAGAAAGATGTTGTTAGACCTAGTTCTTTTACCTTTTTACCTTAATAAAACTGAAAAGTTTGTTTATGACTAAACGGGTAAAACGCGCCATTAAAAAATGGTCCATTTATCGAGAAAGGTTATAGGTTATGTCACAGGTTACCATGTGGCCATGTCACAGGCTATGTGACATGGTCACAGGAGCGGAGCAGTAACCAAAAACAAGCTAGACACTGCTTAGGACAGCTAGTCTACAATATATTTGTGTGTGTACTGATCCCGTAAATGTAAGGGACAATTTTTTTTTTACAAAAGAGAAAAAAATGCTCTTTCATTAGGAAAGTTAAAAAATAAATAACTCTAGTATTATTAATTTGTCTAGTAGACAATTCTACGAATTCTACGAAATTTTTCGTCCGTCTTATTACGACAATGACATCACTACAAAATTATTGTTACATAGCAAATTTTTATACTACGACTTCCAAGAACCCACGTAAATATAAATCTTCCATCGATTTTATAAAAAAAAACAAGTGTTACTCACGCACACACACATGTGACTTTTTCAATTCATTTATAACTTCTAAAGTTCATGTTTAACATCACTGACAACCCGTGCCTCGGAAAGCACGTAAAGCCGTTGATTCCGGTTGTCATTCAAAAAACTTTGACATTCGTTACGGAAAGTATAAATCCAGTGAATCCAGTTAGGCTGGATGCCGACCCCAACGTAGTTTGGAAAAGGCTAGGGAGATGATGATGACCTCACACACACAAACTCATATGCACATACACACATGCACACACACACCGATTCACTGATTCATTCTATTTTATCCTAAACCTTCCTGATAAACACCGATAAATAGAATCATACAAAACGCCTCACCATTTAGTTTAGCAGCCTCGTTGTACAAAGTGACATATTCAGTGAAGTTGTGGCGCGCCTTCGCACCAGCTTCTTTGTGCCACTCCACCCACAGGTGCCTCAGCTCATCAGGCTCTTGACTCTTCGCGAACAGGTCTGTGATATCTGAAATGAGTAAATAATATTTGAAACCTTTGATCACACGTGATTCTAGACACAGTAGAAAGACAATAGCAGCGCGACAGCTGGCGCTTAGTCTTCGAAAGGAGGAGATTTCTGAAGACTATTCTACATGAAGCTTCGCCAGCTTAAATGTCGAAAATCCGACGGGAACGGACTACCGGCATTAAAAAGTAAACTATATAACGACAGACTACGGCCGACAAAAGTCCGCGATGATCAGTACTACAATAAATAAAGTTGTACTTAGTCCGTGCAATACCGCACCTCGCCTAGTGGACTGCGAGCAGACAAAAGCAACCTAATGACAATAATGAGCGCACTTCGGACATTTTCTCCGCCATTGCCTCTCATCTTCGCGGTGCTTAGGTTAATCCAGCTTGTAAATGACCTATGTGCCAAATATCATCCAAACCTAATCATAGATCTAAATAGGCGGATCTACACCGGACGATCCTTCGCGCTTTGATCGCGAGATCCGGCGGCGCATTTCAAAGGCGCTCTTTGGATCACACTGCTGGATCGCGCGATCGGAGCACGGTGGATTGTCTGGTGTGGATCCGCCTAACGTGCGTGTTTTCTAGATAATTATGAGATATTATATCAATAACAATATAGAGCTTTGTTTATGGCTAATTGTTTTCCTTTACGTGTGATACTTTAGAAATACCATTAGTTAATTATAAATTAACATTTGGACTTGCATTTGTCAGAGGACACAATTTTATTTTTCAGATATCGAGGGGTAAGTTGTAAGTTACTCCTCGTTCCACAGCGTCCATCTTTAAAAAACAGGTGCAAATAGTTTTTATGGTTTATCTCCGTTGCAGCTACATAAAACGGCCTTGAAACAATATTTTTTGTGAAATTTTGATCCCCATTTACAAAATTTCAAAAAATTCATTGGCGAGAAAACGACAATTTTACTCATTTTATTAATCTAATTAATCCTGTTTACTATTCAAAAGCTTTTATTGGACCAACAGTCAATGAAGTACTAAGCAGCCAGAATTTGCAAAAAATAAACTATTCCACGAACTATATGAGAAAAGTTCTGGAGGGGAGAAAGGGAGAGGGGGAAAAGACTTTGCTAACTTATACTAACAAGGAGGGGGTGTCAAAAAATGCAAAAAAATGCTTAGGTAACGTGAACGAACAAATAATAAATGTAACTGTACAAATCCTTACCAGGTTCCAAAGCCAGACTACACTTGGACGGATCCTTAAAATCGCAGATCTTGGCTGTCGCGTAGTTCGACTCCATGCCCGACACCGATCGCATGAGTGACTTGTACTTGTCGTCGGGTAGCGCCGACACGCCCAGCTGGCTGTACTTCTTGAACATCCTCCTCAAAGTGAAGTCCTGGAAGTCCTGCCATTTGTACATCTTTGTTTCCTCCCATGCCTGCTTCTCTTGCTGGGAGAGCTCTAGGCGGACTTGGATCTGGAATAGCAGAAGTTTTGGTGTTAGACGCTGGTAATTTTGTATTTCGGTGATTGGTGAATAACAAAATACATAAGGCATTTTGTTGAAAAAACATTGCGGAGCGACTAGCCAGACATAAAATTATTACCAAGGTCACATATACTCTAAACTATATAAACAAAAAAAACTCCGTAACTGCCTTTTCTTAGTGGTAACTAAATTTCGCTGCGCTCTCACTTACCTTACAAAGCACTGAGGAAATTAATACTAGAAAAAATCAGTTAAAGGGTTAAGCCCGCAGTAATAATTTACTAACAATAACACTTTCTAAATAAAAAAGTTAATAATATACATCATATTGGTATGTAAAATACTATGTCATACAAAATCATACATACATTGTAAAACTAAATAATGAATAAATAATAAATATACTGGGACAACTCACACACGGTCATCTGATCCCAAGTTAAGCTCTGCTTAGAGCTTGTGTTATGGTAACCAGGCAACTGATATTACTTATATAATTTAAATTAAATAGAAAACAATAATGTTAATGACGTTTTAAAAAGATGGTCCAATAATTTAGCTTTGACTTTGAATAAGATTTTTAGACCATTTATAATTAAAAACAAAACGGTATTTGCAAGCACGCACCTCTGACCTTGGACAACTGATTGTAATTTGTGCATCAACAGATTAGCATGATTCAAGGCCGGTCAATTACCATATTAATTTCACTTCTATGACGCTACAATCGCAAAATTGTGTTCTCTGAATCGAATAAGTGATTTACCACATATTACGCAAAATAATAAAACATCAAATTTAAATTGAATTTCACTGCCAACTAATTAAATTTTAATTATCAGCTTTTATATTACATTTACCAATTGATAGATTCGCGTTTTTATTAGAACTTGTGGCCTAATTTTTTTTTTATTATTATTTATTATTAGTGATCCTTCACAGTTTCTGTATATGTATACCCGGTACACACCACACAATCCGTCTCAAACTTATACAGTCGTCAATTACAGGCCAACAAACACGTGTAGAAAAAAATATATGGTGGGAATGCTTCATCTATTCCATATTGTATTTTTAAATAACATTAAATAATAAAATCTATGCTGCAATATGCTATATGCAGTTTCTATGTGCTCAAAAAACTTACGACCTCTTGCCAAACTGGCGCCAACTGGTGCCGTAAATTGCAAACACCCATCCTCATTGACGAAAAACTGCAAAAAGAAACAAGACTCACCCATTTCTCCTCATTCTCCTTCGTGATGTTGGAGGTGTAGTCCCATTCAGCAAGACTGGCTCTGTTCTTCCTCGCGCCCATGGCCTTGTCGAGCTGGAGGATGTACTCCCGACCCTCGTGCTCCAGGGCTTCAAGATCGGGGTCGCGGCCTTGCGTGGCGACCACGAAGACCGCGACAATCGCCGCGATCAGCAAGGCTCCTCCCCCTATTTTTAACATCGTCTGAAAAAATAGAATGGAACTTGAAGATTTTTCTAAACCTTCGAAGACACGTGATTCGAGACACAATAGACAGACTAGCAGCGCGTCAGCCGGCTGTCGCTTGGTCGTTGAAAGGTTAAGAAGAATAATATAGAAGAATACTATGTTGACGTAAAACCGTTTGTCCCGGTTTTCATTCTCAGAACTTTGAGTCAGAAGCCAGAAACACTGACCAGTCTAACTATGAGCTATCGTGTCGTCCAGTTGCTGGGTTACGGAGGTCTAATAGGCAGTCCCTTCACATAAATGGCTGGAATCACATCTCACACGTACTTTTTCTTCTATAGTGAGATATATCGGATAATGGTAGTTTTGCAAAAATTCTGCCGTTTATCTATTATCAGCCAATATTTTGACCCTTCTATATTCTATAAACGAGTTCGTATTATGCATCTGTTTATTAGAAACATATCTAGAAGTTGGGCTGTTTAGCAATCAAAGCATAGAATTTTCAACGTTGCATTGAAACTTCGTTGTGACTTACAAAAGTCATGCGTGACGCAATTGTACATAGCGCATTTGACCACAAATCGTAGAAATAACAAATTATATTATATGTATGTTATATTCTCGGTACTTTAATAGTTTCTTATTACAAAGAAGCGTAGGACACTTTACTAGATGAGGAAATAACACTGGTATTTCTGCATTCTTGGTAACACTGTTGCAGAGATCCGCCACACCATGTCTTATCTAGCAAAATTCATGCATGTGAAGTTATGCAACATTCAGATTTGGATGTAAAATTCTGCCAGGTTTACTAGTGGGCTACTTTCTCTGCTCTTGAGTACGTAATCTTTACGTAAATATGTATCGATTGGAATAATTTCATGTTTATTTTGTTTTTGTTTTGTGTTAACATTTCATGTTTTATCTATAAATAAAATGGCAAACAGACTGACTGACTGAAGCCCTAACCACTGATTCTAAAGACATGGAAATTGGATTTGGTGTATCTTTTGTAAAGGGTAAGTATCCACTAAGAATGGATTATTGGAAATTCGAAATAATAATTTTATTGTAGATAGAAGTTCGATCACTCGGACGGCGCGGCGCCGAGAGCGAAGGCTAGTGATTAACAAATTCGTCGTATTGTAATATAATTTAAAGACTGATTCATTGATTCAACTTCAACTCTTTATTAATGGCATTTGTGGAAAACACACCACAATGCTGCCACGACCATGTTTATTTTACATTATCTCAAACGAAGAAAGATATAAAACGAAAATATATGCAATATGACTGTGATGGTTGTGAAGAGACCTGGTCCGTCAGTAAATCAGCAGGGTGTATCACGTGTAGGTGAGGTTGGCTTTGACCCTGGAGGTGACGGCAGGGTCACTTACACCCCGATTCATTGATTCAGTGGTGACAAACATTATTTCTAAATATAGGAAGAACTCCATGCTTATCAAGAGAGATTTCTAATTTCAGAACAGGCGAAAATATTGTTGAATTTATCCTTAATAACTATTTCGTCTGTGTACTAGTTTCTTCCTTTATTCAATGAAATTTAAAGTTATCTGATAAAATTAATGATGAAACCAATTGATTCTAGGGCTATCTGACTATTATTAGCATAGATAAAAATCTAAGGATAAAAACTTAGTCAAAATATTACCAGATAAAATCAGCAAAGTTTCTAATTGATTTTCAAATGACCACAAAAATTTATTTTTAAACAAACATGTAATTATGAGACATATACAGAATTGATACTATAACACACACTTCTTAAATAGGCTGCTATCAAAACTATGTAGAATTATAAACTAGCAAACAAATCTAACGCAAATATATATCGTTTTGAAGTTCAGCTGTCAGATCACTTGAGATGGGCGCGCCCGGTTTGTTTTTAATATAACCTTGTTAATACAAATGCTTAGAACATTGAGGTTGTACATAGAGATATGTAACCTCATTTGTTCTACAATCATTTTCATCAACAGAAACTTTATCAATAGCCGCATATATCATAATTTCGTGTTGCACAAAGTCACAAAACTGAGCTTAATACATATTAGGCGTCGTATGTTTGTAAAATTAAAACGGAATATGAATATGATGAAGAAGAAGAAAATTAATCTTAGGGTAGAAATTGTTGTTTTCATCAATGCATGCATTGATGAAAACAACAAATTCCACCCAGTGCATTGCATAAAGTTATGGAAAGGGTTAAGCCATTTGAATAATTAGATCGCAAAGACAAACCCTTCTGTATTCACCACTGAAATATAAATATTGATACAAATTCATTAATATCCCTTTTACCCAAGACCAAAATATTAAGTATAATTATTCCATCAACAGACTCCCTGAAACACTGGTGCTGATTCTCTTGTTCACAAACTTAACAAAATTTAAGTTAAATGCATCTTTCTCTTTCTATTTCTTAAAGAAAAGGACAGAAGATACGTTATAGTTTAATCCTGTCAAATTAGACAGCGCCTGAAGAAAATTGACGTATATTTAGACGCCATGTTTTTACATCGCGTCTAAATTATCTATGGAGTGTCTAAATTTGACAGGACTTAACTAATATTTTATCTTCTGTCCTTTTCTTAATTAAATGGAAAGAGAAAGATGCACTTAACTTAAATTTACGTTAGTTTGTGAATAAGAGAATCGGCACCATTATCTCTCTATTTTTTGTAGTGGTCTCTCTTTAAGAGCATTGAGGAGTTTCGACACACTACTCTCACGACAAAATTCAATCTAACTCCTTAACTCAACTAAAATACTATACATCCCAACAAGCCACTTAGTCCGTAAAAACTGCAGGAAATTCCCATACATAACGACTTTGGGTCACGTTGGTATCAGTCAGTACACCATAGAGGCAGCGGTGTGCGTCGAACCGCAACAGTCCTTGACGCTCTTCTTGGTGTACGAGTATACAGCATTGTCTTAACCGGCGCTAATGAGATATTAATATATACTGTATGTTCACACTTAGGAACTGGTCGAATCAAGACCGTAATTCTAGTTAAAAATGGTTGTGTTTAGCGTTAGAGTTTGTGAGAGGTTAGGCATTTGTTGGTGTGAACTTAATAATGTGATGTGCGTAAAAATAAATGTATTTTATAAATAATATTTTTATTATCTATATGGTAAATAATATATAATTTTCCTAATATCTTGTATTTTATGTTTGAGTCATAAGCTATACTGTTATGTTGGATAGCAATATACATACAGGTGATCTATCCGTACTAGTTAATTAGTTTTTATTTGAATAGGTTGGTTCTGTGTCTATCTTCATCAATAATTTGTCTTGTTTACTACTATATAAATCTTCTATTATTATAGGTAATTATTACAATTTCAATCTATCAGAAATACAAACAAAGGAGCGAAGGCCTCAATAAGATCTAGCTAGGGTCTCGCAAAAGACTTTTGCACATATCTTTATAATCCATGACCTAACCCACTATAGAATAATCAATTTTAGCTTTGTTTTACTATCATATAACACTTTTTCTTTCTGCAGTTTTATCCACCACAACGATATTGATTAAGATATCTTGAGATAAAAGATAGAGATAAAATTTTTTCAAGATACATGACCGGTATATAAATAATGTTATGCCCCATGAAAATATTCAGTGCCAAATTTCCATTAACTCATTTAAACCATTACAGCCTAAATAACAAACATTCATCCATCTTCACAAACATTTACGTTAAAATATTATACTTAGTAGTAAGACCTCAAGATCTAGGGTTCAGCTGTACTACTCGCTCACAAAGGTACTGCATAACCTGATATCAAAGCAAGTCTATCCCATCTTTCAAGGCATCTCAATACAAATTCAAAGAGAGATGAGTACAAACGAAAAGAAACCATCCAGTTTTGAGAACAAGACACCAAATCATCTGCATGCTTCTGAATACATTAGTCTCTTTGCTACGGGACTTTGAAACTGGTAGTGCCACTGGCCAGGGTCGCTGACACGCTATATCTTGCATAATTTCTAAATAAAAAAAAATAACGGAATGTGATCAGATAAAGCCAACGTCCTTTGGCCGGGCTGCAACTTTTTGCATTCATTATACAGTTGGTTAATCCATCGGTAGATTGTAGGAATTATTGTCGGAGTTTAATTAAAAGTTTCTTGCCTGTTCTTCTCTGTAGAGATTAACCTACGTTTTGGGAGAAGCCACTAGCTTCAACTTTCTGGCTAACCGCGGGGTTATTACCTATGAAACAGCAATCAGCAATATTTGCGCAGTGATCGCGCGTTCACCGCGCGATTAATCGCTTAACGTCAAAAAAAAAGTGTATTATGTATGAACCGATTGCTAATCACTCGCTGATTGTTCTAATGCACTTATTGCTACGATGACGATAAAGTAGCAATCGCTGGAACTAATTAAATATCACCTTTAACAAAAAAAACTTAACTTTGCTCCTAAAAACTAAATACGAAACCACCAAACGAAAAATGCATATTTTAGTTAACTGATTGCTCCACAGAGGCAGCACTATCGCTAGGTTGCTATTTGACATGACGTATTTTGAATTGACGTTTATATTGCTAAATTATCGCGATCGCTCGGCTTCTGCAAGATTCGTAATCCCAGTGATCATCTCTAACAGTTCATAGGTTCCTGCAAGTGGCATAAGTGAAATAAATTTTGGTTGCTTGGAAATCCTAACTTAGTGCGATATAATCACTTATTGCATTTTATGACAGTAATATAATCGAGCTACAATTTACTATTAAATGAGTTATGGCCATTTCCATCCCATATAGATAGAAAAGTCTGGAACTCCCAATCCGCCGATACAAAAAAAAAGGATTGGTCGTTATCAAATTATTTTATAAGGCAATTTTTTTCCACTTTTTCCACTCGTCTGTCTGTCTTATGTTAATCCGACACCCGCGATACAAAATGCATCGCATTTTATTTAATTACAGGAAAACCTATAAGAACTGATCGTTTTGCGGGGGTTTTATAGCCTTCATTTCTAGCAAGAATTTACATTTAAATGCAGTAATTTTTAGTTTTTTTTTTTTTTTAAGATAAAAAGATATGTAATATTGTTTTCTTTTCGTCAAATACCTAAATAATTGGAGTGTGTACTTTGTTACTATGTGTAAGTAGGAACAAATTTAGGTAAACAAAGAGTGGCCACATGCTTTTAAATAATTATCTTTTATACACCATATTGTATTGCAGATATAAAAACAAAAGTTTGTGAATAAAACACGCAAGCTATCGACATCTGGTTGTATTGTTTGATAAATTAATTAGTTGCTAGTACATGGTGCTAATTATTGTGGTAATTAACACTTTAGTAATGAACTAGCTTTTGCCCGTGGCTTCGCTCGCGTTAGAAAGAGACAAAAAGTAGCCTATGTTACTCTCCATCCCTTCAACTATCTCCACTTAAAAAATCACGTCAATTCGTCGCTCCGTTTTGCCGTGAAAGAAAGACAAACAGACACACCGACAGACAGACAGACACACTTTCCCATTTATAATATTACTATGGATATTGCTATCAGGTTGTTTAATTATAAGTATTTGAAAAAAAGAAATGTGAAAGTGGTATTATATACTTTACAATTGCCCAAACACAAAAAGAGGGGTGTCAAAACGGTTAAAATTATATTTGTCCGTAACTTGTGTGTGTATATTTCTGTGGTACAGTATCTCTTAAACGAGTGGACCTATTTGTATGTGTTTTTTTTATTCAAAGCAGATTATCTAGCAATGGTTTTCAGACGTGTTTCACCAACATCGGTTCAGCCGTTTCGAAGATATTACCTATTTGTGAATTGCATTCGCGATTATAAAAACTTATAATTTACACTGGTTTTATAAATCTGGCCATCATATACAGAGCATGTTTAAACCCACTGATAAAAAAACATTCTACTTTACTTTAAACTTATACTAGTTGCCACCGTGGTTTCACCCGCGTTATATCAGGCTAGTTTTTGACCGCGACTTCGTCCGCGTGGATTGATAGTTCCCGTTCCCGGGGGATTTCCGGGATGAAAACTATCCTATGTCCTTCCCGGGTTCCAAACTATGTCTGTACCAATTTTCATTCAAATCGGTTCAGTGGTTTAGGCGGGAAAGCGTAACAGACAGACAGAGTTACTTTCGCATTTATAATATTAGTATGGATTAGTATGGATTTTTGGTTACTAAAAAAAAGTATTCTATGTCCGTCCCCTGGTCCTAAGCCACCTCCCTGACAATTTTCAGTCAAATCGGTTCTGCCGTTCTTGAGTTATTAAATGTGTAACTAACACGACTTTCTTTTATATACATAGACTAGCAGCCCGTGCCCACTTCGTTGGGCGCCAAACATTTTAACTTAAAACTCGAAAACATGCGCTTCCCCAGACATAAGACTGAGCTAGATCGATTTCTCGTCCCCGAAAACCCCCACATATCAAATTTCAGCGAAATCGTTAGGGTCGTTTCCGAGATCACATGCTTTTTCAAGCAATTAGCGCCATCTGCCGGGCTGATTTGTGAATCTAAACCATCCAGGGCGCCACTCAAACGCATACAGAAAAATTCATTTAAATCGGTCAAGCCGTTTAGGAGGAGTTCAATGACATACACACGCACAGCAGAATTATATATATAAAGATAATTATAAGATTATTTTCTAGTAAATTATCTAAAAAAAGCTTGTTGGTAGATAGATTAATGATAAGACTGTTTTTTAAGCATACTGAAAGACTTCATTAACAATAAATAGATATAATTAATAATTTCAAGCGCAAATAACCCATATGTATGTTATTTACGCATGCCAGTACCGGTCATTGCCATTTCAATAATAATTATTTTATTGTAAGACCCTAAACAAAAAACCTTTTTATCTATAAAATAATAATAATACCAGCCTATAACTGTCCCACTGCAAGGCAAAAGCCTCTTCTTATACAGAGAAGGCACGAGCATTGATCACCCTTGTTCAAGGCGGATTGGCGATTTCGGATTTTAATAATTACATGCCCAGGTTTTCAGGATGTCCGATACGTATGAATTGAAAAATTTACATTTTATCTATACCTACTATTATAAAGCTAATCTTAAAGTGGTCAATTTTTTTTTTTTGATGTGTGGGAAATCATCCAATGACTGCTCCCGTCCTGGGTGCGGGAGGTCTTACTGACTAAAACCCACTCATGTTCCTTCAATTGCCCTTTATGTTCCAGGGTCACGGTAACTATTATAAACATTCCGCAACAGGTCAGTTTAAGATAATCTAATAGTAACTGTTGTAATTGTGACATTTACAAACTTCGCTAATAAGGCTGACCAGGCTGTTTTTTTTTCAAATAAACATTGTTTTATTGTCCATAAAACGCTATTTATTTATTGGCCTATCTACAATTCTTACACTTTTCATCTTAATAATACAAGCAAAGTGATACAAGCACAGTGTACAATATGATACGATAGACACTGCATACAATACATGCACTGCATGTTATAAACTTTATTTACTTGATTGTTTACACTACATTTACATAATGCATAAAGGTAGACTTAATAACCTATGCATTCTCTACCAGTCGCTAAAAGTAATGAAGAGATAGCATAATTTCTAATTTACATTCGTTTTTAGGGTTCCGTAGTCAACTAGGAATCCTTATAGTTTCGCCATGTATGTCTGTCTGTCCGTCCGTCCTCGCTTAATCTCTGTGACCGTTAGCACTAGAAAGCTGACATTTGGTACCAATATGTATATCAATCACGCCGACAAAGTGGTAAAATATAAATTCGAAAAAAATGTTTTATTAGGGTAGCCCCCCTATATGTAAAGAGGAAAGTGTTTTTTTTTTTTAATTTCAACCCTGACGTGTGATATATTGTTGGATAGGTATTTAAAAATGAATAGAGATTTTCTAAAATCATTTTTTTATAATGTCAATAATATCGGAAATAATCGCTCCAAAAGGAAAAATCGAAAAATCAAAGCGTCCCCCCCCCCCCCCCCCTCTAACTTTTGACCCGTGGGTTTAAAAAATATGAAAAAAATCTGGGAAGTAGAACTTTATAAGGACTTTCTAGGAAAATTATTTTGAACTTGATAGAAAGAACAGATTTTGTAAAAAAAAGACAAAAAGATTGTACAAAATAATTTCTGCGCACTTAGTATGTCAACGTAACAAATAGCCTTTTTTAACTTATAAGTGGGAACACTTATTGTGACTTACGGGAAACTACGGAACCCTACATTGAGCGTGGCCCGACTCGCTCTTGGCCGGTTTTTTTTATTGATTTGTAAATGACAAAAGTGAATTCACGGTTCCTCTACAAAACGTATGAAGAATCGCGTTTTGACAATTAATAAAAAGTCATTTGACATTTGGTCGTGGGCCTAATAACGTAACCGCTTGGCGTACCATGCAAGGATCAGAAAACCGAAGAGGGAACTTACAAAACTTTTCAACGACCAAGCGACAGCCGGCATCGCGCTGCTATTGTCTTTCTATTGTGTCTCGAATCACGCGTGTTCGAATGTTTAATTTGACCTGATTTAGTCAATATTTGTCATAGTTGGGTACATGTTAGTTAGCTTTGATTTCTTGCACGTTACAGCGACAGTGTTTTGAATATGGACGGTCCTGCAGTTGGTCACTAAACCAACAGGTTAGTGACCTGACTGCTAAGCCGGAGGTCGTGGTTTCGATTCCCATCCAGAACAAACTTTGTGTTAAGCACAATTGTTTGTTCTGTGTCTGGTTACCACAGTACAAGCTCTGCTTAGTTTGGGATCAGATGGCCGTGTATGAGTTGTCCTAAGATATAGGTATATATATTTTTAATATATTCTTAATATCCAGATTACAGTAAAATTAGCGACTAGCAAAATTAAAACAAAACTAAAAACATTTTGTGTACAGTCACGAAGAAGAGCCTTAAAATAATCCCTTTATTTTTATTTGATATTTTTTGTTTACACATTTATTATAGAATAACAAGGTTTATAGTGGTTGAACATTAAATTTTAATTGAAAATTGTGTAATCAATTTTATTTTTTAAAACAAAAATAAGAACGTCATAAACATATTTCAGTGCAACAAAGAAATTTCGAAAAAAATTTTTAAAATGTTTAGAAAATGTTAAAATGTTTAGAATAAGAAAATCTGAATAAAAATGTATTATCCTTAAACCTTGACTATATTTTCTATTATTAAAACTTTATTTAAGTAATAAAACTAAGATTTTTTAATAAAATAAACTAGAAGTACGTGGTACTTGTTATTTGCTCTGCATAAACAGTTAACGGTAAATTGAATTTGATTAGAAAGTTTACCCAAGTACATAGAAAATAGTTTTTATTACATCCATGTTTAATAATTATTAATCACGGTACCATGTCAATAATTGCACGGTGAATTATGGCAACAAGAATGAAAAAATAACTTAAATTTCATCGACATAAAAAATAGCAAAACACCCAACGAACGTCAACAACGTGTGCAAATACATATTCATAATTTTTAATTCACAAAACATGACTAAAATTCCCAAAAAAAAATCTACAAAAACAAATAATACATACCTAGTTTATTTTATTTTTCTGTCGTAAAAATTCGACAAAAAAATCAGGACGAATACGCACGAATAAGTGTAATCTCGTTACTGGTTGGCGAATTTGAAAAAAGAACGGCCAGTCACCGCGACCGGCCGATGACTGAGCGGTGCGCCGGCGCAGCCTCGGTATCCACCCACACATGCGCAATACGATAAAAGGTATCGGATTCGGCCATAGATTTTATTGAGTGTCATTGATTTGAGACGCGAATTAACTTACAGTTATGCGTGACGTTTGTTTGATTTACGCGGTAAGTATGCGCTTAGTAGGATTGGTAATTAATTTTATGACTTATAATGGTACTGGACTGTGAAGTAAAAAGGTATAGATAATTTTAATTAATAAATTATGTGAATAGAAAAATCGGCGAACTTTTGTGAGGAATTAGATAACTCATTAGATTAATTTTATCAACCTTTGTCCTAAGTAAAGAAGATACATTTCTTTTAAAAAACCTAATAATTATAATTAGGTACCTCAAAAATATATTACTTTTAACTGTAACTAATTTTGTTCAAAGCCACACTACTCGACGTAACTTATTATTGTTATCTAGAAATAATTAATTATTACATCCAATTGAAATTTAATAAAAAATCCAAGGCTTGATTCAAATTCAAGCGGATTTTTAGAAAAAATTATAACATTTGTGAAATATATATTTTTCAATTGATTTTACTAAACATTGACCAACTGCTCAATCTGTTTTTTCAAGTCGTACAATATTCAAAATCGGTATTTTTCGCACCAACTTTTTTCTGTTTAAGTACCTACATATAAATTATCTTTACAAAATCCTCATGTTGTTTCTTTCACGTCTACACGATAATCTTTGACGTTTACTTGTGTGCTGCGACAGCTTGCAAGCTCGACTGTCACCTTCGGTACTGACGTCGACACAAGTATTAACACAGCTTTGCAAAAACAATTACAATGTAAAAAATAAAATTAATCAATAAATGGGTTTGAATCTGTTAGTTTTTTTTTAATTTTTGTAATGCTGATTTAATATTTTATAATTTAACTCTTTTAGTTTTTCTTTTATTAATTTCAAGATTTTTTTAAAAGAACGTAGACGTTTTTACTTAGTTTATTTTTTACAGGTACATACGTCGGTAGTGTCGAGATAAAATTGCCCTTTTTAATTGGATTATGGATACGTCGGTTTTTCACATCTAATTATATAATTTAACCTCTACACTGTAATAGTCTATGACTACTTATTATTTCCTTGTTCGTCGTGAATTCGTGACAGCCGGCTTGACTGTCATTGCAGGTACAGTCACACAGTAAATTTCAAACACCTTTTGTTTTTCTTTGGTATGTATATGGTGAGACATAAACTACGAAAAACTGACTACTTTGTACAAGCTGTTAATTATAA
Organism: Athetis lepigone; assembly: GCA_033675125.1. NCBI lineage: Eukaryota > Metazoa > Arthropoda > Insecta > Lepidoptera > Noctuidae > Athetis > Athetis lepigone. The sequence goes on along the minus strand of CM066226.1, from coordinate 571,264 downwards.
TCTCCACCTCTAAAACGATTTTTTTTTTCTACAGAACATATTTAATCAACTAACACGAAAACTAAATATACCATGTAACACTCAGTTTAAAAATATGTTTTGAAAATATTATTTTAAGAAAATGATTGTTTGAGAACATATTTGGAAATATTGTTAAAGTCCTCTAGCAGATTTGCAAAATTGTATGGCAACTGGTTTAGGTTTTAAAGCGTGAACGTAGTACAAACCTTGTACAAACTAACACGGAAAAAATAATGTTATGTTTTTTGGGACAATCTTACCACACTATACCCAACCACTGCAACTCCTGAAAGCCAAAATCAATAGTGGAGTCCGCCAGAAAAGCGCCGACCAATGAAGCACAGTGAGTCCCGGAGAACCGATTCAACTATCTTGAATCCCGCAACGATATATGCGTCGTCCTAATTGGGATCGATCGTACGATGGCGCGATGCGTTTTTCATCTCACGACGACGATCAAACGCATCTTACGATCGTTATTAAGCATTCCATGTGCTCGCACGATTATTTGCGAGTTGCTTGCGAGTTTCAAATAGGACACTCTGATGAAATCTGTATGTTTGAACTCATCGCTCCCAATTAGGACGACGCCTTAATCAGAAAAGTACAGCGGAGGAGTACAAAAAAATAGAAAAAAAGAAAAAAAAATGTTAGCAAGCTTTAGTAAATTGCAAAAAAAAACAACATGTATTGTGCACACTACTGTGACTCAAGTTTCTCCCAGTTATACAAATATTATATTAGTAAACTCGTTTCAACTACATATGTGAATGAAGCCATTATTATCAGCTGTTTTTCTACAATGGTTCACAGACTACGCGTCAATTACTAGGAAAAAAAAAGATTTAAACATGTGTGTGAACATATTCAATTATAATAACTGTTTGCTGGAGTTATGTGCATGTATAATTAATAGGTGGTTTAATCACACACATATGTCTTGAATGGGCAATACAAATATATCATGTTATTCAATTCATATTTAAATTAAACTCAATATATTGTTTTTTTCTGTTTAAAATTTATAAAACTTACATCAAAATCATCTCAAAAAAATCTACAATGTAATACATGAACATTATCTATTAATCTACTTTTGCAACATAATATTTCTATATTACGAAAGAAAAAATACAAAAAATCTTAAAAAAGATCATAAATATTTTAAAACGAATTTTCTCCACGACGGTACCTCGCTAAGCACGTTCGCGCGGTTTACCGTTGACTCATCACAGCTTACATATACAAGCTAGCTGACAACGGTACATACGAGTACGATCAACCAAATGAAGCAAACAATTATAGCAACGTTTTAAAAATAAATAATAATAATATATAAGTTATAGTTAAATAAGTTATAAGTTATAGTTAGTTAAGAAAATAAGTTATAGTTAAGTTATAGTTAAGGTATAGTTAAGTTAAGTAAAATAATAGTTAAGTCAATTACTGTCCCACTGCAGGGCAAAGGCCTCTTCTCATACAGAGAAGGCATGAGCATTAATCACCACGCTTGCTCAAGACGAGTTGGCGATTTCGGCCTTGTATTTCTTACAAAGTCAGTTTTAAAAATAACTTTAAAAAAATATCTATATCTATGCTGTCTCAACTAACGAATTACTGTGACTTTATTACGCCATAAATAACAAGTTTTATATAAAACCAGCTCTCATTTTGCACCTCTAATGTTCGAATACTCAAACGTCTTTAATTTTGAGACGCTCTTAAGTCTGTTGCTGTCTTTGTCACTAAAAAGGATAAAATAAGGACAGCAACATGTTTAACAGCATCTTAAAATTAAGTGACATTGGTGCCGATTCTCTTATTCACAAACTAACGTAAATTTAAGTTAAGTGCATCTTTCTCTTTCCATTTAATTAAGAAAAGGTCAGAAGATAAAATATTAGTTAAGTCCTGTCAAATTTAGACACTCCATAGATAATGTAGACGCGATTTAAAAACATGGCGTCTAAATATACGTCAATCTAATTCAGGCGCTGTCTAATTTGACAGAATTAAACTAAAATGTATCTTCTTTTCTTTAAAAAATGGAAAGAGAAAGATGCATTTAACTTAAATTTAGTTAAGTTTGTGGACAAGAAAATCAGCACCATTGTGTAGAATAGTTGTCTGAAATCCGTTATTGAAACCTTTTATAATGTACAAGTGCTATACGTTATCTATGGAACACTTGTGCAAAGTGTCATGCCTCTAAACCCATCGGTTTCAGCTGTGTTTGTCAGTGGATCAGTCAGTCAGTATTTTCTTTTATTTATTAAAAGAGTCAGGTTTTTTAGTAGATAACAACAAATGTTAAAAAATAAGAATAAAGGAAAAATGAAAGGGCTCCCATAAAAATGTGATTTTGTTTGCAGTTTTTTGTCGAATATGGTACGGAACTCTCCATGAGCGAGTCCGACTCGCACTTGGCTGGTTTTTGGAAAATCAACAAAAATGAAAACGAGCGATATTATACTTACTAGGTGTATTTTTGGTCCTGCACAACCCGCTAGGAGATGATTCTACCCACGAAAATAAACAACTTTTATTATGGAAACAACTCTGAAATCTCGAAAAAAAATCAGCTGTGTCATACATTATGGTCGGGAGGGCATTGAACTTTTGTTAGAACAGCTGATATTTTTTCTTTTTTCGCGATTTCAGAGTTCGTTCCATAAAAGATGTTTGTTTTCATGGGTAGAATCATCTCCTAGCGGGTTGAGCAAGACCAAAAATACACCTAGTATATGTGAATGTTTGTGTGTGTGACTGTTTGATACTCCTTCCCCGACAACTACAGAAAGGATTCTGTTAAAACTTTGCAGTAAAATGCAAATTATAGGCAATGCAAGTGTGTATTTTTAAATAACCATCTTACCAGCGTTATTTCGTTTTACTAAATGACCTTACACAATAAACTTAATTTTTTATGAACATTTACATAACCGGAATGAAGTTTCGCTGAGTCGCAGTGGTTGAAGATATCTAGAAGATCTGTTATGACTACTTCTTATAGAATATACAAATAACTAATACCACCTCCAGGGTCAAAGCCAACCTCACCTGCACGTGGAACACCCTGCTAATTCACTGACGAGGCTCTTACGGACTAGGTCCCTTCACAAAGAGGAGACCATCGCAGTCATATTGCATATATTTTTGTTATATATCTTTCTACGTTTGAGATATTTGTGGCAGAATTGTGAAAAGAAATGTGTTTTCCACAAATGCCATTAATAAAGAGTTGAAGTTGAAGTTACTATCTTACCCAGTAACAAGATTGTGGTGGTCTAGTACAGTCTCTACACATAAAACAGTCGCATACGGGTAGACTGATCACCCAACCTTATATTTTGAATTTCAGGCCATATTATTTATTTCCCTGGTATAGACGCCAACAACACCCAAATAGGCTTTATTCAAGCAATGTTTTTGCCAAACATACCTATACAGTTTGTGACGGCGACAAAAATAAGTATATGTTAATCTTGAACATTTTCTGAGAATCTATCAAAACACGTTATTGAAAAGTATTTCTCGATACAATATTGCTCATGTGCCCATATTTGCCGGTAAATAGGTACAGAGTTAATAAAAGGTCATTTAATTTCTAGCTAAAAAATCAATCAAGTATAGTTTGTTGTACCGTGACCCTGGAACATAAAGGGCAACCGACGAAACATGAGTGGGGTTTAGTCAGTAAAAGTCTGACACGCCTTCCCGCCGCACCCAGGACGGGAGAAGTCATTTAATGATTTCACACTCACCCAAAAAAAGTATAGTTTAATCACTTGTTTTCATAGGATTTAAGACACTCGTATAAAAAATACCATTAAAATTCAAAACCAAATAAATAAAAAATCCTGTCCCTGTCAACGTCAGTAACTTGCATTACAGTTACAAATCTAATTGCCACAATTGTTTTAATTACCGCGGAACCGAGAAACTAGTAAATATAATAACATTTAATTTAATAACCACGCCACAACCTACATAATAATGCAGAAACAACATTATATTCCTCGACGAAAAGATTTGCGCTATATACTTGTAAAACCAGAATATTATTTTATGTATCAACGTTAAATAAAAATGCGGTGAGTCATCGTAACTATTCTTGGGATTTCCCGAGAACAAGTACCTACACGGCACCCCTTAATATAGCTTAGTAGGCGTTTCGTCCGCTTTGGTCGAAACAGGAATATCATTATAATTAAAGTCAATGTCAAATCATTTGTCAAATAGACCTGTAAAAAAGACACTTTAGAATGTCATAAACAAAAACAAATAAAAATGAATTTAGTGAAGTTACCAACCGTAAAAATTGGCTATCGCTTTGTAATTGAAACACGCCTTAAAGATACAAATCATAATAAAATTTATGTTTCGACCGGAGCGGGCCAAACTCAGCAGCTGAAACGATTAGGAACGAGAAAAAATATACAATTATTAAAAGATATTTTCATTAATTATATATTTTTTCTCGTTCTCTTGTGTTATGGTCAATAAAGCTGAAAGAATTATTGTTTTTTGTTTCTTTGATAAAGGAGCTAATCATTGGAACTACCTGGGGATTTTTGTATCTGAGTTGTGAGAATAATTTACATTTTTTTTAATTCTAAGAAAACTTGCCGCTACATTCGAGTAGTTAGAAGTAAATTTCCGAATATCTTATTTATTTCCAAGAATTCACTAAAAAAACGAACACTTATAACGCTATCATATATCACGCTACAAGTTTCGGAAGCTGAGCAGTCCGCGGGGGACAGCTAGTTCATTAGATTTTGACAGAAGATAGACAGACATTCATGTTAAAGTTTCTAAAAGGTAACGCAACAAAAAATTTAAAAAAAATCACAGAATGATGAAAAAAAAACACGGATATTTAATTAAAGCTATTTAATCATAGAAGCGTTTGGAAATAATATCAAAACAGCGGAAAAGTTTTATTGGTAAATGATTGGTTTGCGTTAATTCCGAATTAATACCAATTAGTTAGATAAGAGATTGATTTATACCAAACATGAGTCTATACGTGCGAATCAAATCCGATAATAATTTGTTCTGGTACGAATTAGAATATTAGAAACACTGTCAAATTAATTTAATAAATCAAAATCAAAGGCATTTCATTTAGACCATTTACAGGTAATTATGAATAATCTAAGAGTTAGTCAGTCAGTTAGTCAGAAAGGTTACGCTGGTTGCCTGTTCCAAAACGTAGGCAGATCTCCATGGAGAAGAACAGGCAAGAAACTCCACGGACACTCTTTTCTAAACTTCATGTTTTACATAAACTTTGGTACATTATTTTTGGTGCTTCTGAATGTGAATAAAACAAAAAAAAATTGAAAGAAATTATAAAAAGTCAGGGCAGTTAGAGATATACAATTTCAACTCACAGCTCCCGTTCACGAGCATGACACGTAGCATTAAATACCAAAACATCGGATAAAAAAATTGCAGTCCGTTGTCTGTGTATGCTTAGATCTTTAAACCTACGCCACGCATTTTTAATAATTTGATTTAACGACATTATGAACCAACAGACTGAATGAATAAACAGACTAGCTGTTCCTCGCGGTTTTACCCGCGTTACGTTAGGTTTTTGATTACTGCCTCGCTCCCGTGGGACATAGCGTAATATTATATAGCCTATAGCACTCAGGAATAATGTAGCTTTCTGACAGTGAAAAAATTTTTAGAATTGGATCATGAGTTCCAGAGATTACCCCCTACATACAAACTTACAAATTTTACCTCTTTATAATATTAGGGTATAGATACAAGATGAAGTAAATTATTATGTGAAAGGTTGAAAAACAATGCGTTGGGCTAATTTCCTAAACTAGATAAAAAAAATTATCAATAACCTTTCGACGACCAAGCGACAGCCGGCTCTCGGTCTGCTATTGTGTCTCGAATCACGTGTGTTCGAAGATTTAAACGATATTGTGCTGTAAGTTGTTGTAATATTATGCACGGTCGGCAACAAAAATCGTTTAACACAGGAATTTTGTTTAGTAAGTAAAAGTTACAGCTAATCGATTTTGATTGCCTACCGTACCTAATTTAAATCTAAAATGCAATAAAAGGCCAGCCTTCTGGTCACGTGAAGAGTCAACCAGCCAACATTTTGGGCACCTGTCCTGTAAACAGCGATGCGGACGAGTTTTTTGATGCCCTGTGAGTCTTTCTTTTTATAAATATATTTATTTTAATATTATTTATAAGTTTTGTACATAATGTTAAAGTTAAGATAAAATTATTTGAAATTAGAAATAAATACGATATTATTGAAAAAAAAAATCAATATGCAATTAAGTCACTATAAATGTGACGGCCTTGATACGGAAAGCGGAAGATTATGCTAAATAGCTATGAAGTCGACCGTCTAGTCTAAACAATGATAACCTGACTTGTTTTCTGATAATTCCGTGTCCGTTTGATGATTTGCTGATACTTTCTCTTAATTTACGGAAGGATTTTATTTAAAAAATAAGCTGACCCCAATCGATTTACACGCGTTATTTTAAATTTTGGTTGCTGCGCCGCTTCCGTGTATTACCAATAGTTAATATATATTTAACTATTGGTAAAATTTCAAAATCAGTAAATTAAATCCAGATATTACCTCCTTCACTAAAACCTAACATTTTTTTTTATTACTTGTTTATGGGCTTGCTCTTGGTCCCAGACTAGCCCGAAGGCATAGACGGGGCCTACGATGGAGCGAGCTCTCTCTCTTTATACTAGAAAATGGCGTCCCAAGGCGCCATTTAAATGTATTTTTGTAGGTAATAAACAATTTATTTAGACTTTGACTATTATCAACGCATTCGAAATGCTGGCTGCCGCTAATGCAATAAGGTAAAGTGAGTGTGAGATGACCTGTCAACTCATCAAGCCAACTAAGTGAGATTTTTCCAAAGCAATTGACATATTCCTACATCGAGATATAAGAATCTTCTGCGATATGAGTACATGTACAAAAATCCCGACTGTCTGGCAGTAGCCCACCGACATAGCACCCGTCTGGTCGGAGATTCCTCCGTTTTCAATGGCAGATGAGGGACTTTATATCCTGCCATAGCTTTATACCTTCGAACACACGTGATTCGAGACACAATAGAAGCGCGACAGCCGGCTGTCGCTTGGTCACCGAAATGTTAACAATGTTCTTCGCGCTCGTTCCCAAGACATTATTCGTTGCTCAACAAAAACCGTTCTACACGACCGTACACTATTACGAGATAATCAGAAGGACATTCTCAGCCAAATTCTGTTAACGATGACTGTGCCTTACCGTTGTTTTTTTAGTACCCGTCAGTGCCGGCACGCCCAGCTTTAAATAAACATGAGTATGTTCTTGTTTAATGAGGTAAATAAACATTTTAGTATATAACAGAATACCAGCTTTTTACTGTCCCACTGCAGTAAATACCTCTTCCTGTACAGGTAAGGTACGAGCATTAACCACCACGCTTGTTTCATTATAAGTTTAGGTTCCCTTGGGTTCTTTCAGTTTTTATATTTTGCACGTCAAATCACAATATGAACATTTTAAAAGCCGCCTTGGATTTGTTATACAAGGTGTATTTTTGGTCTTGCTCAACCTGCTAGGAGATGATTCTACCCATGAAAACAAACAACTTTTATTATGGAACCAACTCTGAAATCGCGAAAAAAATATCAGCTGTTTCTATGAAAAGTTCATTGCCCTCCCGACCATAATGTATGAAACAGCTGATATTTTTTTCGCGATTTCCGAGTTGGTTCCATAATAAAAGTTGTTTGTTTTTATGAGTAGAATCATCTCCTAGCTGGTTGAGCAAGACCAAAAATACACCTTGTATTTCTATTCATAAATCTTTGCCCCACTATGTACATTTTTTGGGTGTGTTTATAAACACCAACTCGCATACACATTACCGGACCCGGAACAACTGTCCGTACCCGGAATCGAAACAACAATTAATAGAATAGTTTACTAATAGAAAAACTACACAAATCCATACTATACTATACTATACTATATACTATATAATATACTATAATATTATAAATGGCAAAGTGTGTCTGTCTGTCTGTCTGTCTGTATGTTTGTCTTTCTTTCACGGCAAAACGGAGCGACGAATTGACGTGATTTTTTAAGTGGAGATAGTTGAAGGGATGGAGAGTAACATAGGCTACGTTTTGTCTCTTTCTAACGCGAGCGAAGCCGCTGGCAAAAGCTAGTATATAATATATCTAGGCTATTTTTAAATTAAGAGTTCGGAAGTCAGAATGTGACCCGCGTCTAGAAAACCACGTAAAGCCCTTGGTCCCGGCTTTCCTGCGGAAAACTTTGACAGTCGTTACGGGTAGTCTGAAGCCCAAATATTTGACAAGAAAGCTTAACATCCTTATGTGTTACCTAGGTTATGGAGGTCAGTTAGGCAGTCACTTCACGTAAAATACTAGTATTAAATAGCATCCGGTTAGACTGGACGCCGCCTCCAACATAGTTTGGAAAAGGCTTTGCAGATGAAACGTAGATACTAAACCTACTTAGATTCTAGTTATCAATGCAATACGTGACCTGACACACATAAAAGTTATGAAATCAAAGAAGTACGTCACGAAGCAAAACTTGTACAAGGCATCTTCTAGAGCTACACTGAGACTAAAAAGCAGTTTTCACAATATCCAAAACTTAGCCAGTATCTACCAGACGACTTAAACAAAACAGTTAACTAAGTAAAAGAGGCCGTTTGTTTTGGCAATTCGACCTTACATCAAACCACACAAGTTTTTCAACATCACAAATCTTTATCACTTCTTTGAAGCAAACTTGTCCTAAACCACTAAAGGACACACTTACCGAGTTATTCCACTTATAACTTCATAACAAACTGTCACAAATACCACATATTGTCCACACGTCCAGTTTTATGAGCGGGTCGCTCGTCACTACTTCTTTGAAGCGATGGTCTGTGCGCTCCGACAGTGTGCGAGTGGGGACTGTTATACAACCCAAGTTGGTGATGGCCACACCAGTAAAGAACGTAGTGGGAATATGTGATGGTGCTTCTGAGGACGAATTTCACTTATGTTTTGTACCTTGTGCAAGTTTTGTGTACTTTGAATAAGATTGGCGTTTGATGATTTTTGAAAAGAACTGTCAAAAAATAGAATTTTATTCAGAACACATTAAATTGCAGTATTTATTTATTTATTTAATTAATCTTTATGAACATATGTATAATGTCGGACTTAATGCCTTAGGCATTCTCTACCAGACTAGCCAGGGTGGTGGTGATTGAGGTAATGAGACGTTCAAAATGTCTGACTGTAGACGTAATCTTAATTACGTCTAGTCAGCCATCAGAGTCAGCGTCTAAATTACATGTCATTAAACAAAGCAGTAAATCCGTGTTTGTAATTTTTATGTCCACGATGTTTAAATAAAAGCACAATGTAGGTCTTCTGTGAGTGAACGAAGATGTGGCAGGATCTTTGAGAGAAAGTAAACAAATGTAGAAATTAATAAAGATGACAATGGAAGACCTAGTATGAATTTATGTAACGGTCCAAATTTTGGAGCTGTCACTCTATCAAGGAGTGACAGTCCCGTGCTTCGGAAAACAAGTCAAGCTGATTGATCCTTCAGTAGTCATGTAGAATTGCCATCCTAACGTACTTACATCGGTGCACTATGATATTTTTCTTACCTCTGATTGTGGAACTAGTCTAATTAAAATTTTCTTACCAATTATCTACAATACACCGTGTTAACGCTTCTTTGTAGCGTAACCTTAACCCACTTAACCTGACGTAATTAATTTAATTATTACGTGATTTTTAGTTAACTTTGGACATAACCATGACAACCTAGTGAAAATCAAAGCATTTATTTTAATTAGGTAAATAAAGACACCTTGTGCCACCTTTTTACATAAACACCGGCTCCATCGTCCGCTTAAAATTAGCAAATGAAAATATTAACGTGTAAAATAAACATCATTTTTTTATCAATTGTCAAGAAGTCTGTCAGTCAAACAAGAAGTAAAGTCGCACACTCGCACATCGTACGAGTTGTAGCGACATTCCCACGCAAGGTACATCATTACAATTTGCAACTGTTTATCTGACGTATTACCCACTGTGCGAGATTAATATGGCGGCCATTCAACTAATTTTGTTCGCAGTTTAATGCAGATATCCTCAAAGTTTTGTGCCATGTTTATTGGGTAGACCCCGTCACATTTTATAAAGACTTGTGTTTTTAATTCTTATTCTTAGGTAGTTTTACAATTGACTAGGGAAGCTAGCTAATTCATACAACTGTCAACGGCAGATTCACCTACGTTTTATTATGTTTTTGGTTACTGCTCCACTCAAGAGGGTCATAGGGTAACGTTATGTAACCTACACTTCCAGTTACTCTCATGATTGTGCTGTAGTACTGTAAAGTTTCAGTAAATCTGTTTAAGGGTTGGTGCATGAAAGATTAGCAAATATCTACTGATATTTATACAGATATGTACGAGTGTCGTGATGGCCCAGTGGATAGGGCGCCCGCCTCGTGTGTAAGAGGTTGTGGGTTCAAATCCGGGCAAGTACCAATGTGACTTTTTCAATTCATCACTGACATTACGTGCCTCTGAAAGCACGTAAAGCCGTTGGTCCCGGTTGTCATTCGTAGAACTTTGACATTCGTTACTGGTTAGCCAGAAACTCTGACCAGTCTAACCAAGAGGTATCGTGTCGCCCAGTTACTGGGTTGTGGAGGTCAGATAGGCAGTCGCTCCACGTAAAACACCGGTATCTAGCTGAATCCGGTTAGGCTGGCAGCCGACCCCAACACGGTTGGGAAAAAGGCTAGGGAGATGAGATGATGTACTCTGTATGTCTGTCTATATCTACTTTATTTTGTGGGTTAAACCTCTGAACCTATTTTAATCACATTTGGTATAGGCTTGAACCCTAGCCATTGTAGAAGGTCTTGCTGGTTATTCGACCCTCAAGGGTCGATATAGACCAGTTTGAGAATCATTGGTTTAATGTAACAGCACTTACGTACGTTTTTCTATGAGGAATTTTGCAGTTTGGCTATAAATTGTTTTAACATCGTGTTTGACCAGTGAAACCTAAGCTTGTTATATACATAAAATAATAAGCTGACTGACTGATTGTTGATATAGCAACGCACAGCCTATACTGCCGGTCCTAGAGACATGAAACTTGAAGGGTATATTCTTTGTGAGTAGTCAATATCCATACTAATATTATAAATGGGAAAGTGTGTCTGTCTGTCTGTCCGTCTGTATGTTTGTCTTTCTTTCACGGCAAAACGGAGCGACGAATTGACGTGATTTTTTAAGTGGAGATAGTTGAAGGGATGGAGAGTAACATAGGCTACTTTTTGTCTCTTTTTAACGCGAGCGAAGCCGCGGGCAAAAGCTAGTCCTCTATAAATGCATTTTTGGTAATACCAACTTTAAAGGGGTAAATAAGGGATGGAAGTATCGACCTCTATACGCGAGGGAAACCAAGGGCGAAAGCTAGTTATTATTAAAGTTAATTGCAGATGTCTGAGCATGTGAGTGTTAATATGCTCAAGTTGGTTTGGCAGTTAAACAACTGGCTTGTCTGGAATCTTGCCCAGTAACAGCTATTTATTTATTCTTCTGCTGTAAATTGGCAATTTTTTGTTGTTGTTAATTAGGCATGTTAACTTTAGACAAAAAGTTTACTTTTTTGTGTCCAATTATTATTGTTTTAAATTATAAAGTTGCTTAATCATATACATTATACGTATTGTTTTTTAATGGAAGTGTCGTGATGGCCCGGTGGTAAACGAACCCGCCTCACACACATAGGGTTACGGATTCAAAACTGAGCAAAAACGTACTAAAATTTGTACTCTCTGTTTCTAAGTTTTGCTAGCTAGGACATCACTGTTACGATTCGTCTACCTTTGACAAACAGAAGCCAGAAAATCTGCGCAATTTATATATTACTAGCTTTTCACTGCGGTTTCACCCGCGTTACGTTAGGTTTTAGGTTACTGCTTCGCTCCCGTGGGACCTAGCGTAATATTATAAAGTAAGTAACATATAAAAGAATAATGTCGACTTCTGATGAAAAAAAGATTTTTTTAAATCGGTCCAGTAGTTATTGAGTTCATTCGTTACATGCAAAAATACAAACAAAATACCTTTTTAACCGACTTCAAAAAAAAGTAGGTTCTCTGTTCGACCTGTATGTATGTATGTATGTATGTTTGTCCGCGATTATCTCGCGTTTGGCTGAACCGATTTTGATGCGGTTTTCAGCAAAGTGTTTGTTACATTCTGGGGAAGGTTTTAGTATATAACACTAATGGATATCCCGTGACGTTGCGCGCATAGTGCCGTTTTCATTTTATAAGATTATAAGTTTATTTTGAGAGCTACCCTAAAACGTAGTCAGACACTGAGACTCTAACTAAAAAGTATAAAATAAAAAGCTTTTTTTAAAAAAAGATAACCGACTTCAAAAACTAAAAGCTCAAAAATAACTATTTCGGAAGTCAGTGGCTTCTCTTCTGCCGGCCGATTTGTGTTGCCATTGCCACCGACTTCCGAAATAGTTATTTTTGAGCTTTTAGTTTTTGAAGTCGGTTATCTTTTTTTAAAAAAGCTTTTTTCTCTTTATAATATTAGTGTAGATGTATGACAGTTTTCTGGTTTCCAGGTTTTGCCAAGTTTGGGATCTTATGTCCATGTGTGAGTTGCCGCAAGATATTTATTAATGTTTCTTTCTTACAAAGCTGGAATGTAAGTACCCATTAGCTATTTATATCTGGCAAAGTGTCAATGTGAAGTAGTACCATGGTCAACTGCCATAAAGCGAAGGTGTCAATTGTATACAATAGACGGCATTGTTTTTCCGCGTTCATGTTTAGTTTCCTATTTGTTTTATAACAAAACTTATTTACAAGTGTGTTAAACTACTGGCACAATGGCTGAGCGATCGACTGCTGTGCTGCGTGACGCGTGTTCGATTTCTACCTGGGACATATATTTGTTCCAAGACTGGAACCAACCAATGTTTATAATGATTGGCGCTCTCACAATACACATTTTTCGGGTGGTGCAAAGTTAAAGGGTTCTGATATTAAAATTAATAGGGATGATGACAACACTAAAAAAATGATATTCTGTTTAGTCCGTCTGATAGATCGCCCAAAAATACGGGACATGTATTTTTGTTTGATGAAATTAATTAAAGAATGCAAAGATAAAGAGCAACACAGTTCCGGAGTGAACTTTTGAGGTCACCGTCCTGCAAAAATTGTATCAGATCGTGACGTCATGCGCAACTTTAACACACTGTATCGTCGTTATTCTTCGTTTACAGAAAAAAAGAAAAATCACGTGTCCTAAATTTTTTGATAATCTATCTGACGGTCTAATTACTTTTTTTTTGTCGTCACCCCTATTGTAGTACTTGCATCAAAACGTCTCACAAATAATGTGTTTCATATTTTGATAATTTCCCATTGTTGAACTTGCCATTCATGACTACTTAATATTTTGTTGCTTTCTTATAACTTACCTTATCAGTTAATGTTATTTTATCCTTACATAAGTATAAACAAAGTCATATGCTATGTCTATCTGTTTACCTGTCTGTTAAACTCAAAAACTACTGGACGAATTTTTATACAATTTTCACCAATAGACAAAGAAATTCATGAAGACGGTGCGTGTATATTATAGTAGAGAATATTATCATGATTTATAACAACCGTGCGAAGCTAGGGTTCGCTGCTAGGCTGTATAACATTTTTTTTTGGGGAGTGGGGAAATCATCAAATGACTGCTCCTGTCCTGGGTGCGGCAGGAGGGCGTGTCAGACTTTTACTGACTAAAACCCACTCATGTTCCTTCGGTTGCCCTTTATGTTCCGGGGTCACGGTAACTATTATAAACATTCCGCAACCCCAGGCTGTATAACAGCACGCTACGACCCCTGGACACTAACCAAAGACTGATAAAGCCATGGCGGACAGCTAGTAAGTACAATATGACAAAGACTTCATTCCTGTTAAGGCAAGTGAAGCCATTTCATGTCTACATGAACTCGTCATTAAGTTAATAAAAAACGATTCTTCATGTCGTGAAACTGGTTTGGGGACGAAAAAACAAAAGCCGTTATTGTTATGTCTTACTAGCTACTAATAAGGCGACGTTACTGATCAAGTGACCAGTAACTAGCGTTCACATCGTGCATAGATCTTTAAGCGTAATTAATTTTATTAAAAGTGAGGTTTATTAACCTTTCAATGACCAAACGACAGCCGGCGGTCGCGCTGCTATTGTATTTCTATTGTGTCTCGAATCACGAGTCAGTCATCGAGTCAAAAAAATATCAGCTGTTTTTATACATTATGGTCGGGAGGGCATTGAACTTTTGTTAGAAACAGCTGTCAATATTTCTTTCGGGATTTCAGAGTTGGTTTCGTAATAAAAGTTGATTGTTTTCATGAGTAGAATTGTCTCCTAGCGGGTTGTGCAAGACCAAAAATACACCTAGTAGGTATACATGGTACTTTAAGGCGTGCGAATTCGTTTTCTCAGATCAAGCTCGCCGAACACCATTAAAATTTCCAGTCGCAAATGTCACTGACCTCTAAAAGTTCGATGACTCATCTGTCGCACCTTTTATTGATAGCGTTAATTGATTCTTTGTACCGTTACCGTTAATTAATGGGCGTGGGACCAACTAATGATATATCGTGTTAATGGGTGATAAGATTTTAAATTCGCTAAAACGATTTGTTTGTTAGGTAAATTAATTGATTTTTTGAGTAATTGCTTTTTAGAATTATAATACATGAATAAAATATTATAAGGCATTATTATTGTATATCAATAAAAAAATATCTGAAAAAGAAGTACAACAAACAGTAAATTCAACATTAACTGCCATCTATCGCCAACAATTGAAACCAAAAAGTTTACAAAATTGTAATATTTTTTTGACTGACGTTTTGCAAAGGTGATTAGACAATGATTATTTACTAAAGTACTTTAGAAATCATTCAAAGTAATAAAAAGAATGTTTAATAATTACCTATTTACGCGCCATCTAGCGTCGAGTAGGAATACTAGCATTAGTGTATTGTTGCAAAAACTGAATACAGATGACGCTTATTTCAATTACTTTTTAAATGTGGAAAAAATAATATTGTATTTATAAATTAAAATGATTCAAACATTTATTTACTACATAAAGTATAAGTAACTACAATTTTGTCCAGAAGCAACATACAACAAAAAAAACCAACGCAACTAACTTTTAACAATTGCAAAGCCAAACCGCGTCCATTAATGGACTAACCATTATAATTCTCGCTGTTGTGCAATAATAGCGCCGGCGCACCATTGTGGGTGACACTGGCACGTTCATAATGCCAGCGAAATTGGCAACTGACCGGCAAACGGCTACCTACGTCCTTAACACGTGCCACTGACAAAAGACTCGGTGATTTGACTGTTTACGTTAGCAAATATTATTGTTACGTGGGACGCTTGCGTATAATTTCTGTTGTTATTTTATTAACCTTTCAACAACCAAACGACAGCCGGCTGTCGCGCTGCTATTGTCTTTTTATTGTGTCTCGAATCACGTGGGTTTGAAGGTTTAATCGAAAGTGAGAGTTGCTATCAAAGTTTCGCTTAAAATGTCGACCAAAAGACGTCAAAATATTCAGTGGTGCCGATTCTCTTGTGCACAAACTAACGTAAATTTAGGTTAAGTGCATCTTTCTCTTTCCATTTCTTAAAGAAAAGGACAGAAGATACATTTTAGTTTAATCCTTTCAAATTAGACAGCGCCTGATGAAAATTGACGTATAAGTATTTAGACGCCATGTTTTTAAATTGAGTCTAAATTATCTATGGAGTGTCTAAATTTGACACGACTTAACTAATATTTGATCTTCTGTCCTTTTCTTAATTAAACGGAAAGAGAAAGATGCACTTAACTTAAATTTACATTAGTTTGTGCACAAGAGAATTATTGGCACCATTGTTTAAAAAAAAGTTATCACAATTTCGAAGTGTTACATTAAGTGTACCTACTATGCTGTTTTATTAAGAAAGTAACTGTATAGATAACGTATCATATGCCTTCATTATTTACATTTCTTTAAACCTGAAAGCAGAACGAAATAGTTTTAACTTTTCAGTTATTTTAATAAAATTACACCTAGTGAGTTTGTTGTTTTGTCTTTTAATTTTACAGTGCAATGACAAAAAAAAATATTATTATTTTGCGATTTATTTTGGCTTCCAACGGAAATACAAAATAATATATTGTGGGAATCAACGGCAAAAATTCTAAACTGTGTGATTCAAAAGTGGAATTCAACGTATCCGTCCGTCTTTTGAAATCGGGCTATAGTTTTACAATTTAAATGTTTCTATTTCTGCTATAAAACAAATAAGTAACTTTCACATACGAATCTGAATCGCACTTAAAAGATTTTTATTATTACTGCTCTTTGTGTGGAGCAGTAAGAATTTCTCCTTTGCGAGAACGTGTTTACAAACATACAAACTAACAAACAATGTTACTCCTCATGACTGATCAACAAACTATCACGTTTGTCCCCACAAACCTCGTTAATTACAAAGTACGAACCGCACACCAAGACAAGAAAAACTAATTTCTATTAAAAAAATAACAGTTCCATTGTTAAGCCCTGTCTAGAATTAACTTCATAATTTGGACCAGACACGCATGCACGCGAACAAATAAAAGATTGTTATTTTACTTCATCAAAGATTCTTTCAATACTTATTAAAGGAATCTTTTAATGAACAAGTGAAATCATTAATACACTGTGTTGGTAAATGCACGATATTCGTCTAGTTGAGTAACTTCTATTGTCACTCATGTGGAAATGACGGAAAGTTGTTTTGGCTGTAAATTCCGCTTTCTCTCATTCGTAACTATTTTCAGTTGTAAAAATTATCAAACCAACTTGATACTATTATAATGGTAAAAAAATGGTAAACACTGACCAATAAATACACAATCCATCTTCCTACTAATCCGTACTAATATAATAAATGCGAAAGTAACTCTGTCTGTCTGTCTGTCTCTTCTTCACGCCTAAACCACTGAACCAATTTGAATGAAATTTGGTACAAATATAGTCTGGGACCCGAGAAAGGACATAGGATAGTTTTCATCCCGGGAATCCCCCGGGAACGGGAAGTATTATTCCACGCTTGCGCCGCTTGAGTCGCGGGCAAAAGCTAGTATTATAAATGTGAAAGTTTGTATGTACATTTATTACTCCTTCACGCCAAAACTTCTGAACCTTATTATACATCAAAATAACCAAAACCCTAACAAAACGCGGGTGTAACCTCAGGGAAAAGCTAGTCTTAAAAAAGGGATCTGAAATAGGATTGTCTTGAAGTCAATCGAGACTTCATGGTATCAATACTATTAATAGTAAACAGTAATACGCCATGGAAAAATATCTCTAAATAATGGTTTAGGACCCTACTCCCTCCTCGCTCTTATCTTACTCAATACCGATTTACCATCATCTATCATCGTAGAACCATCAGGTCTAAAAGAGTGTCTTTATCAATACCAAATCGACTGTACTTCCGTATATCCGGCGTCCGGCGTCTTACATCCGTACCCTAGTTCCGTTTCGAACACAAGCTTCGCTTGCTGACTTATCTTCTATAGCTTTATCTTTTAAAAGCAAAAGATATATCTAAGTAAAGGGTGCCTCATATATCTTTTCGTCCTGTGTTCTTCATATTTTTACTTTTTCAGATTTAAAATCTTTTCAAACTATCGGATCGAACTGATGTAAGTATGTAGCTACAGTTTGGACTTTACTAATAATCACTGTGTAAAGTTATGCAATGAAAAAAAGCCTGTGTAACCATACATTTTTTGACGTATAAACCTGTCATAACTTTATGCAGCGTTTATTAGTAAGGCGCTAAGGTAAATCGTGTTCTGTCTTGTGATGCCTAATGTTTTGTAGAGGCTCTGACTAGTTGGGTTTTAATAAAAAAATATATATTTAAAACGAATAAGTGATAAGGATTACTCATATTGTTAGTATTATTAACTTTAAATAATTACCCTTAAATAATCAGAGAAAATTAATCCTTTCTAGGAAGGTCCCTAAGCCGATGCATAGAGCCCTTAAAAAAGACCCTACACATCCTCAAAGAGTCGGTAATTTCACCGTGATTCACCTGATGCTTGCCGGTGGGCGGTGATTTTCATTTCAATCATGAAAAAAATCGGTTTCTTTTTCTGAAACAACAACGCGGTTGCATAGCTTCTGGTACTGAGAATATGTACGGTGGGCAAAGCAGATAAGTAACCAGGGCGTCAGATACAGTTTAAGTTTTCTCAAAAACCCACGGATATTTTCTAATAAAAATTTAAACTGTAGTAGAAAATGACTAGTTCTTCAATTAGGTTAAATTTCATTTGAATACATTCATTAGTATTCAAGAAAACCTCAATTCAATTGTATATGACGGCCCTGGATACTTATCTGCTTTGCCCACTGTACATGAGTGGCTGTGACCACTTGCCAATATTTCATTTGTTTGCCATTTACCAGAGAACCCAGCCAGTTACAAAACCCAGAGAATATTAAACCCCTGCAGCACTTAGCTGGGAACACGTCAAAGCTAGCGTAGTGGTTTATTCGGCGAAGAGCCATCTAGCTTTAGCCCGCTCCATAAGTCCGTAGGTACAAGCAAATGCACTCAGTTCCCAAACAAGCACTTTAGTTTGACCTCCCACTAAAATGGCTGTAAAAATAGTGTTCACAAAGTTGCTGTAAGATGTTTTTTCCATCATTGCGATCAATTTGATGAAATTGGACAGGCCTGTTGGTTTGTGAGGGACCCTGACTGCTAAGCCGGAGGTCGTGGGTTCACCTAGGGCAAACTTTGTGTGACGAGCACGATTGTTTGTTCCATGTCTGGGTTTAATTTATCTATGACTAGCTTTTGCCCGCGACTTCGTCCGCGTGGATTATTAGCTCCCGTTCTCGGGGGATTTCCGGGATGAAAACTATCCTATGTCCCTTCTCGGGTCCCAGACTATATCTTTACCAAATTTCATTCAAATTAGTTCAGTGCAGTGGTTTAGTCGTGAAGAAGAGACAGACAGACAGAGTTTCTTTCGGATTTGTAATATTAGTACGGATTCTTCTTCTTAATCGTGCACTATTGACAGAGTGGTCGTGATCATGGAAAGTCCTTAGTAGCTGCCCTTGCGATTTCTCTCCACTTTTGTGGCGTTCCTCGCGCACTCCACGAATTAGTACGGATATGTGTATGTTAATCAATGTATATTAGTTGTCTGGTTACCAGGCTATTCCTGGGAACTTACTGGTAAATGGTTATTACAGGTTATTTATAAACCTCCGCTGTCTTTCATTCCGTCTGTCAGTAGGTTTCATAAACCGTAATAAAGTACAAAATTGCAACAGAATGTCTAATTCTATTGTCACTCTTACTACGTATAATAAATATCGTAGGTATACATAACGTTATTATTGTACTCCAATTTTCATAATATTTTCAATTTTCAATTTGATTAATACTCCTTTCTTGGCGACTGCTTCTCGCACATTTCCGTTTTTTGTGATATCCGCGCCAGCTAAAACCATCTTTACCTTACTTAATTTCAGACTTATAAGTTCCGGTATGGAACTCAGCGGGCTGGGGATAACTGGTTTCTATAAGAAGGAACGGCCAAAAACAAAGTCAGAGGTCAAGGTATCTTTAGGAAGGGGCCCAACAGGGCCAACGCCTGCCGGGGTTGCAGAATGTTTATAATAGCTACCGTGACCCTGGAGCATAAAGGGCAATCGAAGGAACATGAGTAGGTTTTAGTCAGTAAAAGTCAGACACGCCCTCCCGCCGCTCCCAGGACGGGAGCAGTCATTTGATGATTTCCCACTCCCCAAAAAAAAGGTATCTTTTAAAGTTCATGCAATTGTATTGATCAAACCATACGAGAATCATATAGGTTATTGACCGTCATGATTCTTTGATGAAAGAAGCACACATTTGAGTGGACCTGATAAGGCAGTGCAAGCAGTTTTTCTTATAGAAAAAACGATAAACCCAGCATAAAGTATATAGGTAAGTATTTATATATTTACCGACTTGATATTTAAAAGCAATAAATATTATAGCTACTGCGACAGCCTAATTTAAATGCACAAAAGGTGTCTGTCCTACTATTTGAAGATAAAAAAAAATACGAACAGAAGTGAAATTTGTTTACAATATTTATGTCGAAAGATATCAAGACATGTTCTTTGTCTGTTTTGCGACATAATATTATTTACGTGGGACAATTTAAATTGTTACCAAGGTAAGGCACAACTTACTTTTTAGATAAAAGTCGATATAATATGTAGTTTGTTATAATTATAATAGTTTGTCAAATGTTATAAAAAATGGGTGGTGATAAATATATCAACGCATAGACGGAACCGCTCGCTGATCGCTGAAACTTCGGAGGGATGATCCTTGTAAAAAGTATGTCTAAATAAAGATTTTTGAAAAGTTCGATCCTAAAAACGTAAAATCCTTATTCTACGAAGGAAGTTTCTACATCCGCACGGGTGAAACTGCAAGTGAAAGGTATAATCTTATATATAAAATTCTCGTGTCACATTGTTACTTACCATACTCCTCCAAAACGGCTTTACCGATTTTTACCAAATTTTATTTGCATATTCAGTAGGTATTCTGTGAATCGGCCACATCTATTTTGTTTTTCATACCCCTACATTTTTAACGCAGTTGAAACCGTGAGAGGCAGCTGGTTATTAATAAAATAAAGATAAATAAATAAATCAACAAAAAATCTGGGACATCTTACACACGGCCATCTGATCCCAAGCTAAGCAGAGCTTGTGTTATGGTAATCAGACAACTGATATACATAGGTACTTATATAATTTTTAAATACATACATATTATAGATGAATGTAGTCTTGTTGTTTTAATAAATACTAAACCTTGTTATTTTATTAAGACTTGGTAACATATTTGTTTCCTAGTCTTTAATCTCTGGAAATAGTTGACCAGATAAAAATCGTTCTGTATATGATAACCAACTCTAAATTTCAGTGATGGTTAACATATTACCTATATACTGATTACTAGCATAAAGCAAGAACTAATTTCAAATTCTGAATTAGCCTCTCAATCGACCACAACTCAAGATGTCAGCTGGTGAAACTGGTTGATCTTTATGAGCATGACACATTGCATCATAGAAAACATTTCCGGGAAGACGCTATGCTTTGTTCCGATACAATGTATCAACTTATTTCTGACGTAGTTGTGTAGTAGTAATTGGCCATGCACGCAATATCATCATAAGAATGGCTACAGGTTTTGCTTATAGTTTTTACAATGACTTTCCTCTTAGGGACGACTAAGTCACAACGAGCGAACATTTTTTGAGGGCATGCAGTGGGGACTAACAAAAAGCATATTGTTAGGCCGTTTGTCCACTACCT
This sequence comes from Athetis lepigone, assembly GCA_033675125.1. Classification (NCBI taxonomy): domain Eukaryota; kingdom Metazoa; phylum Arthropoda; class Insecta; order Lepidoptera; family Noctuidae; genus Athetis; species Athetis lepigone. Next base: position 549,669 of record CM066226.1, on the reverse strand, counting down.
TATTTCCTTCTAATTTTTTTATTAACGTTCACCAATCATTTCCAAAGCATTAATAATATTCAAATTCTTGATTAGGCACAGATACCAAACCCATTTACTGTTAATCAGGGTATTATCTAATATATATAACATATAATAATTAAAGACAAATACATTAAGCGTAGTTTACACAATAAAGCAGCTGTATTGAGCTGTTTACGCGTCCCAATATGTACATTTGTTTAAACATCGGTTTTCTTCCCACGGAATGACGTACAATAAATCGCTAAAATGCTGCAAGGTATAATTAAAAGCTTGCGTAGAAAAATGTGATACCGAAGAAGAAAACAAACAACGTCAAGTATTTTAGCAGCACAAGAATTCTTTATATATGTTTCAAAAAAGTGTAATTCCTAAGTATGAAAGCATAATAGATTCCCAAAGTGTTTGTATTCATATTTATTATTGTTAATTAAATTTAAACTAAAATAAATTATAATAATGTAAGTGTTCTAAAAAAGTGTAATTCCTAAGTATAAAAGCATAATAGATTCCCAAAGTATAATTATATTTATTATTGTTAATTAAATTTGAACTAATATAAATTAGAGTAAACTGAATTGAACTAAATTACTTAAAATTTAATTGAAATAATACTATTTGTAACAACTTGAATTGGATTGAATATTATAAGTAAGTACCTATATGTGTAATGACAATGTTTGCAATAATCTGTATCACGGGAGCTATGTCTGCCAACAAACTGCACAGCAGTTTGTTGGCAGAAGTATTATATAAAATATGTAATTGTCTAAAACACAAATAAAGCATTTTTATTTTTTGAATTATATTTTTAATATTCTAATAATGTTTTTTTTTTTGTAATAGTTAAAAGTTCTTGATCGAAATTTAAAACTCGTGTTTTTACTCGTGATAACAACTGTTTCAGTAAATGTGCCCAACATGTACAAGTGTGCATGTTTTTAAAAGCGTAGTTATTATTACACATGCCTTTTTTGCTGAAAATAAAAGTGTTGAAGAAAAATAATGATAGATATAGTAAGACCAAAGTAAGACCAAACGCATGAAAATTCTAATTGCACGACTATATTTGAAGAGTGTATTGGTTTCCACAGTTGAATGCGCTTATTTCAGGGACTTTTGGTTTGAATAGAAAAAGTATTCTACTTTTGAATCCCGCATTTATCGAGGAAGGATAAAAGCTATCAATAACACTCAACAGGAAAGGAGAAGTAAAGACGCGTACAACTACTTAATCAATAAAAGCGAATGCCATAGACAAGAGAATGACTTCTGGGAGAGAATGATGTACATTTCTGTATAATGATTAAGTCAATATTGCAGTCAGACAAAGCGTCATTTTAGAGCACCGCAGACAGATTACCAAGAGCTCGCGTGCTCGTCTAATTGAACCTAATTCGATACAGGCCGGGCCCTACAGTGTCGTGCTTGCGACACTCCATCATATCCTCTACCGGCCCTATGTTCTAGATCTAGAGTATTCTGATTGGTTACTGAGAAGTGGTAATAAATCTCGGACAATAAAAATCCTGGATGCAGTAGCAACTGGTATTTTATCTGCACTAGTAGTGATATAAACAAAATATTGTTCTGTAAATCAAGCTATCTTTCTAGCGGCCCTATGTTCTGATGTAGAACGGCAACCCAAGACAACCGGCAAGAGATCATGAGCATATCAGATCAGGCTTATCTTGCTTTCCGAGAGACGTGAGGTGAATGGGAAATCATCAAATGACTGCTCCCATCCTGGGTGCGGCGGAAGGGCGTGTCAGACTTTTACTGACTAAAAATCTGTCTCCGTCACCCACGTTAATAAAACGCCTCTCTTTACAAACCATTAAGCAAGTAATTACTATCATATCTCCCATTGACGCGTAAAGATGAATGAGGCCACAAATGATTTGTTTGTCTAATCCTCGGCGGACATAATTGACGCCATTAATATGTTCTATGACCAGACTGTTGGGCATTAAGGCCATGGGTATTTAACTGACTTTATTTTCTTGGCTTCAAGAGTCGAATCTGTACCTCAAAACATAACTTATGAAGTTATGATGCTCTACAACGGTGCCTTTTCTCTTGTTCACAAACTTACGTACAGTCGTATACGGATGAAGAAATCCCGGTGTATTAGAATTTTCTATTCCAGGGTATTTTCTATTTCACTGTTTTCTTTTCGAGTTCATTCGGTTGCTTAAAAATCTAAATATAAAAACTAAATGATTAAAAACGTCATATTTTGCAATAAGGTATTTTACCATTTGTCATAGTTCCGGAATTCCCCCTAACTTCACAAATAAAATAAAAATAAATTATGTAATATATGTAATAGCGAAGGATCGCGAACGATGGAAGGATTGGAGGGAGGCCTTTGCCCAGGAGTGGGACAGAACAGGCAAACAAAAAAAAATGTATATATGTAATAAGCACAATCTTTTTAAGAATGCAGGTCTATATAAATTGAGAATAGCATTTTATGCTAATTGTTATGCATCAATTGATATTAATACAATACCAGTTTCCAACATCAAAAGTCTCACAACGACTTGAAGAAACTGTTTACTTAATCATTATTATAATTTGATATCATACGTTTGCATACTTAGCATAATTCGCATCGACATGAATCGAATTAGTTCCAGTCTAGCAGTTCTGTAGACCGGTGAATTTCGATATACTTAGATATTGTTATCACGCACCGACCCACATTTTTCACTGTCTACTAGTAGACTATTCGGGCCAAACGACTTACTTTAATTGTAGCCATTTCGATAAGTCTAAAGGCTGAGTTTACTTAAGCGTTTTTATTTTCATTTGCGAAAATCCTAACTTCTTTTTATCCTTTCATCTGTCAAGAGAACCATGGTTATCATCATCAGCCTGCAAATTAACTTTTTAATTAACTAATTCCAGCATTCATTGACGCACATTAATGTCTGAATACACTGAGGTTTTCAATGCTTTATTCCTGTTCATGGTAACCATATCAAAGGCTGCGAGAGACAATGACATTTACGTGGTGGTCAACGGTCGCGAGCGCATGAATACGGTATTTGACACTATTAACCGATAAATCTAAGACATATTTTTTATAAAACCTATCTTTTTATAAGTCCTAAGCATCGGAAATGTTTTTAATTTAATAAATAGTTAGTCAATAGGGTTGCTACCTTGTGACGTCACAATCTGGTATTGGCATACAAAGTCTATTGGAGAATTGCGTTTTGACAGTTCATAAAAAGTACGTCAATTGATGATGGTGTCAAATACCGGATTGCACGGATCCAGTCGTGACAGCGGGCGAGGGTTTGTAATTTAACATAAGTTCTAAGAATGTACCCTAGCGTTCGAAGTTGTAGAGCGCATTACCAATTCCTAATTATTGGCTAAAAATGTTAAGAGCGCAGTTAAAGAATGGTTTCTATTTGAAGAAAACGTTTAGGTAATTAGGAGAAAGGTAATAGTCGGTCCACTGTTCGTTATAAAGGCCTCTATCAAAGCGCTCTTAACCAGAACATCATCGGTATTCATCCAGTTGTTGCCCTTCACAGAACGTCGCTCCATCAAACCCGTCAAGAGTTTGCTGGTTTGATAACGGACAAGCACTAAGAAACTATGTTAATTGAATGGTACTTTCTATTTTCTAAGTTTATCATTTTCGCCTTTATCGTGCATGAGGTTGTGGTATCAGATCCGGGACACTGCAAGCACCAATGTGCGTTTTTTAGGTTCATATTATTATATAAGATGTAAGTACTGTCTGTCTTTATTAGACATCACTGACAGCGGTGGAAGGAAACTAAGGAAGCCTGACCTATCTACGCCTTTTCTATACGAGAAGATACCTTTGCCCAACAGTTAGACAATAATAGGCTGGTATTACGAAGTTTATGACAGCACTGAGATTGTCAAAGAAATGCGACCAAACTTGGACTTAATAAAAAATCTGCAATCGCTAAATGCACCTCGAGCAAGAAAGCTGCTTATATTTGACTAGCTGTTCCTCCCGGTTTCGCCCACGTTACATTAGGTTTTTGGTTACTGCTTCGCTCCCGTGGAAAATAGCGTGATATTGTATAATATATAGCCTATGTAACTCGTTGACAACGTAGCTTCGAATGGTGAAAGAATTTTTAAAATCGGTCCAGTAGTTTTTGAGCCAATTCATTACAATCAAACAAACAAACATACAAAGTTTTCCTCTATATAATATTAGTATAGATAATATTAGTATAGACAATCAAACAAACAAACATACAAAGTTTTCCTCTTTATTATATTAGTGTAGAAGTATAGATAAGCCATTTAATTAATTAACTCAAATAACGTTGACCATAAAATCTGAATCGGCATTTTAATCGTCACATCTAAGAAGACATTTTTCACACAGTCTTTTATAATAATTATCAACATTTTAAAAAACACACGAAATTCCCACAAACATGACACAATGACCTGTTATTTTTAGCTGTTTCACTAAAACTAAACTGTCGACTAAACTCATTGTAAATTGTTTCACACCCAACAGTTCGAAGCAATTCTTTAATAGTCGAAATTATATAAATGTGTAGTTTAGTTACTGTTTGCTCGTAACGAGTCATCAATCGCAAATGTCTTATTTGTTAGTGAATTATTTAAAGTTAAGTCTAAATAAAAAACTAGCATGTAAGTCTGTTATGTATACAGAACAGATTTTTTTGATCGCACTAACATAAAGACGTCCACCTCTTATGTCAGAGGTTGTGGGGTCAAATCCGGGCAAGTACCAAAGTCATCATCATTAGCCTTTTCCCAACTATGTTGGGGTCGGCTTCCAGTCTAACCGGATTCAGCTGGATACCAGTGTTTTACGTGGAGCGACTGCCTATCAGACCTCCACAACCCAGTAACTGGGCGACACGATACCTCTTAGTTAGACTAGTCAGACTTTCTGACTTACCCGTAACGACTGTCAAAGTTCTACGAAAGACAACCGGGACCAACGGCTTTTTTTAATAATAATTTATTTATTGCAAACTAGCTGACCCGACAGACGTTGTCCTGTCAACTATGAATATTGAATTCGAATTGACATACTACCTACCTACTACCCACCTACTACCTACCTACTACCTACCTACTACCTACCTACTACCTACCTACTACCTACCTACTACCTACCTACTACCTACCTACTACCTACCTACTACCTACCTACTACCTACCTACTACCTACCTACTTCCTACCTACTACCTACCTACTACCCACCTACTATCTACCTAATACCTACCTACTACCCACCTACTACCTACCTACTACCTACTACTACCTACCTACTACCCACCTACTACCTACCTACTACCTACCACCTACCTACCTACTACCTACCTACTACCTACCTACTACCTACCTACTACCTACCTACTACCTACCTACTACCTACCTACTACCTACCTACTACCTACTACCTACTACCTACCTACTACCTACCTACCTACTACCTACCTACTACCTACCTACTACCTACCTACTACCTACCTACTACCTAATACCTACTACCTACCTACTACCTACCTGCTACCTACCTACTACCTACCTACTACCTACCTACTACCTACCTACTACCTACCTACTACCTACCTACTACCTACCTACTACCTACCTACTACCTACCTACTACCTACCTACTACCTACCTACTACCTACCTACTACCTACCTACTACCTACCTACTACCTACCTACTACCTACCTACTACCTACCTACTACCTACCTACTACCTACCTACTACCTACCTACTACCTACCTACTACCTACCTACTACCTACCTACTACCTACCTACTACCTACCTACTACCTACCTACTACCTACCTACTACCTACCTACTACCTACCTACTACCTACCTACTACCTACCTGTACCTACTACCTACCTGTACCTACTACCTACCTGTACCTACTACCTACCTGTACCTACTACCTACCTACTACCACACGTTTTTGACGACGATACGATACTAACGTCACTCAATTGTTTTGGCTTCCCGAAACCTCTCGACTAACACTTGAACTTTATGGTATGGTGTTAAAGCTCAAATTGACTCTACGTTTTAGTTAGAAAACGTTTGCATGGGAAAAAGAAAAGGGCTGTTTATAGGGCTTTCCCGACAATTATTCGTTTTTTTTTTTGCCTTATAAACCATCCTTGAACTACAACGAACATTTAAAAAAAAAAAGCAGCCAAATCGGTCAAGCCGTTTTCATGCCAAGTCGTGACAACGGAAAACGGGTTTCATTTTTATATATAAGATTGTTCACACATAAAAACACAAGCATTTCACAGAAAACCATTTACATACTAAGGTGTTGTTGAGCTCTGGTACCCAAATTAAGATTTAACTTGAGTTATGAGTACCAGGTCCCTCGCTCTTATATTACTATCCTATAATAGTTTCTGAGTGGATCGTGTTCGTGAGTGTGGTGGTGTAGGAAAACAAGAGTAAAATAATATAAAAGAAAAAATTAAAAAAGTGATAAAGACTATGTAAGTTTGTTTATCTATTTTTTTATCTATGAATATGTATGTAGTGTTAAATGTAGTGTATGTATGTATGTGAAGGTTTGTGTGTGTATGTTATTAAGAATGCGGATTCCGAGACGCGTAAAAATGTAAGGGAAAGGTTAGTGTTAAGAATTTATGATTTAAGAAGTTTCTCAGTTTCATCGTATGGGGTATTCATAAGCCAGTTCGATACCTTCTTTTTACATTCGAATCTGGTGAGTGAATATATGTTGCATTTTTTATTTATGTGATTATACAACCGACAGCTAATCACATTATAGTGCCGAGCGGCCAGAGAGCTACGATGTCGTTGGGGTTGGCATTGGCATACTGCATATGAACGGCGTTTAGTTGCAAAATTTTTATTGTATTCTAGAGAGCTGTGCTTCCTCAGTACTGTTCCAAGTACAAATAGTTGCCTTACAGATAGAATTTGACAGTCATCCATAAGCTGAACTGTCGGGTACCTGAATGGTTTGAAGGTCATAACTTTAAGCACAGCTCTCTGTGCTCGTTCTACGGGTAGTAAGAGCGTTTTTGCAGCTCCCCCCCAGACGGTTATGCAGTAAGGCAGAATAGACTGACATAAGGCGTAATATACCATTCGAAGAGTTTTGAGTTCGAGGCTATAGCGAAGTTTTTTAAAAATATAGATTGTCTTACGGATTCGCGCAGTAAGAACCGTTAGGTGATTTTTCCAGGTAATATAAGGATCAATATACACTCCAAGGTATTTTACCTGAGAAGATCTGGTTAGGGTTGGACAAGTACAGGTTGAGGACGAGCCACAGAGGGAACTTGGGTCACACGTATGGGCTTTAAGAGTAAAAAGTTCTTTAGAGGGTTGAGAAACAGATGTCATAGAGAATGTCATATAGGTCGTTTTGACTGGATTAAATGTTAACAGATTACCTGAAAGCCACAGCATTACTTGTCTTAGCGCCTGTTCGGCTCTAGTAAAAACCTCAGGCCAGCCCTTGTCTTGGACGAGTAGCGCAGTGTCATCCGCATAAGTGAAAATGGAACAATTGGGAAGGGAAAGTAAGCATAGAGAATTTATGTACAAGAAGAAAAGAGTAGGGCCTAGGATCGAGCCTTGAGGCACACCAAAGTTCAAAGAAGTCGTTTCACTTACGATAGAATACAATTTAAACAAACTGTGTTCTGTCAGATAGGTAATCCCTGAAGATCCGGTGAGCATATCCACGAATTCCTAACCTTTCTATCTTCAGCAAAAGCAGTGGAACAGAGACAGTGTCAAAAGCCTTTGTGAGATCTAGGAAAATGCAGAGACATTTTAATTTTTTATCAAGCATGTTAACTATTTCATCCGTAAGAGAACCCACAGCATCTTCCGTGGATTTCCCATTTCTAAATCCGAATTGGTTTGGTGCTAAAATCTTATTTGTTTTCAAAAATTGTTGTAATCTAGTATTAAGTATTTTCTCAAGAACTTTTGATAGTGCAGGCAGAACAGATATTGGCCTATAATTATTAACACTGTCTCTGTTCCCGCTCTTGTAGATTGGATGGACGATGGCCTTTTTGAGGACCTTGGGAAAGATGACACTTGACATGCAAGCATTGCATATGTGAGTGATGGCTGGAACTAAACTGTTAGAGCACCTCTGTAAGACCCGCGTTGGTATTCCATCCCAACCAACAGCGAAATCACTGCGTAGTCCGTGGATGATTTGCTTCACTTCACACTCATCTGTTGGCATAAGTACGAAGGAGTTGGTGACAAAGTTATCATCTAGTGCTATTCGATGGACGGCAAATACCTTGGTCCATCATTAATTGAATTTCTTCCTTGGCAGCGTTATATTTATGTGGCGACAGAGGGCGGGCTTTTGCATACAGTGGCGGGCCAGTAGTTTCAATGTAATGTTCAACTTCGCTGTTGTATAACTTATACGAACTCGGTCTTGTGATATCAGGGTACTTGGCTAATAGGTCGTGGTATGGAAGATTGTCATCGATTGTGCGTATGCTTCCCTCGGTTGTAGATGACAGGAACCCAGGTGTTGATATATTCGTTTTTTGGTCCACTAGTCTTCGTCCGTGCAGGTCCACCATAAGTGCGTAGTGATGTAGAAAGTCAGCGCCTAAGATCGGCCTACTGACTGTTGCAATGACAAATCGCCACTTAAATGGACGTCGTAGTCCAATATTCAAAATGATAGTTCGCTCGCCGAATGAAGGTATTTGCGTTCCGTTCGCGGCGTAAAGGTAGTTATTCGGGTTCCGGTTCTTTCTCTCGTTTGCACTTGCGGGTAGCACAGAAACGTTTGCGCCGGTGTCGACGAGGTACTTTTGGCCGCTGTTTACGTCTCTTATGAATAGGCGGTATGTAGATAAATTATCGACTTCAGCCACCGCCACAGCTGGGGTCTTCGTTAGTTTTCCGGCTGAGTGTTTTTCTTGTAGTTGCACGGACTCCTGCATCGATAAGCTTCTCTGCCGAATTTTTGATGAAAATAGCACAGGCCAGTTCTATAATCTCGGGATTTGGAACGAGATCGGCTCCTAAAACGTTGCGGTCGTCGACGATAACTGTTTTCCCGCTCCATTTTTAGTGCAGCTACCTCCTTGGTCAGAGTTTCGATCATGCTGATGATGCTTTGATCAGACGTAGTTTGCGATTGTGATGTAGAAGGCTGACTGCGGCAGGTACACACGGAGTTTACTTCCTTCATCTGTTCGTGCATCTTGTCTGCCATAGCGGCGAGAGTATCCAAATTAGAATCGCCACTTACGACTAGTACTGAGCGAGTCGCGGCCGGCAGGTGTCCTAACCATAGCATGCGCAGCGTAGTGTCAGGCATCGTATCTCGTGCCAAGTCTCGCATTCGGCGCAGTAGTTGGGATGGCCGTTGGTCGCCGAGCTCCATTTCATTGAGCAACTGCTGCAACTGTTTTTCTGCTGATTCTTCAAATACGGATACCAGCCTTTGCTTGACTTGTTCGTATCTTCCTGTGTTCGGAGCAGCCATGATAATATCGCTTATCTGCTCCACCTCTAGCTTCGTGAGATTCGCTACGACCAGTCCAAATTTTCCTTCGTCACCAAGCTTTTGTCCGGCGATCATAACTTCGAACTGGGCAAACCAAAGACGAGGCCTATCGCGCCAGAATTGCGGAATGCGCGACTTAACGCTGATCGCTTCGATCGCTTCTTCGCTTAACATTTTGATCACGTCGGGGTCACCACTTTAGTGTTCCTTAGTGCGAGGTATATGAAAGAATGAAAGTCGATTTTCTGATGTGTATGTTCATCGTTTATTTGGTCTAAGTATATAGGGTTTTAGCCTATTGCACATCGTGATGTGTTCAAACAAAATATAAAATATCTGAACCAATCAGAACAAACACTGGAGAGTATTCGATGTCAATGTTCTTACGCGATTTCATATAAATACGTGCAGCGCCGCAGGTGTCGTCTTCAGTCACTAACTGGACTCCGTACCGATCGCGGGCGGCTGTGCTGGCGCACGGTGGCGGACCACAGTACGCGGCCGCCGGCCGGCGCGGTCGGATGTTTGTAAGATGAATGTAGGCCGCTACAAGTGCAAAGAGTTTCTGGGAGAGTTCAAAAGCTTTTGTGCTAGCTCATTACCTATACTGGAGAAATATTGGTTTACCACGTTTATAGATGCTGTTTTGTCGGACGCTATCTTCAAAAGTTCAGTTGGTTGGTTTCTGGAACTTTCAGGTTGTATAATATTTTTAATTACTTTCCATGTTGCTCTTGGATTGTCTTTGGCTTTTTCGAACTCATTTTTTTCGTGGGCATGTTTCAATCTCTTAAGTAATTTGTTACAAAAGTTGCGGTACCTAATGAAAGTAATTTTTAGGGTAAAGTTTTCAGGATTAGTCTTTAACTGCCGGCACATAGCGTCTCGATTTCGGATGCAGCGTAGTAAACCGATTGTAATCCATGGCTTAATGATTCTGGATTTTGAAGGAATATGCCTAGGTACAGTGTGTTGTTTCATTATCGAACCGAGAATTGAGACCAGCTTTTCAGTTGCCACTTCAGCATCTGCAATATCTGTGATCAAACTGAAATCAGTCTCTGAAACGGCAGCATATACTGATGAATAATCAGTTTTATATATTTTAGTTTTGTGGTTAGGTAATGTCTGGTTCACTCTAATATTTAGTAGGATAGGCGCGTGGTCAGTTATGTAGGTATCAAAAACCAATGTTATATTTTCATAATCAGATTTAAGGAAAATATGATCTAGACAGCTCTTACCCCGGGTGGGCAGCCTATGAGTTGGTAGAAGTCCATGAAGGGCGGTCAAGGTATTCGTTAGCCTGCTGATTTAAATGTTCCGGGGTGATGTTAATATTGAGATCTCCGATTAGCAATATATTTTTGCTATTAGATAGAGATGTCAAAGTTTCGTCAAGACCGATCAGAAAATCATCAATATTACGATTGAAGGGTGGGCGATACAGAGCTATTATTGTAAGATCAATGGAATCTAGCTTACATAACAAACAATTTGTATTTAATATGTTTGGTTCACTTATTGAATGTAATAGGAACGACTTCACGTAAATAATAATACCGTCATTTTGATTAATATTTTTATCAGTATGATAGCTGACGTAACCATCAAGTGTAGGAATATGCGATGCTTTGCTTAACCAACATTCGGTTAGGGCAATAACTTCTGGAAGTATGCGAAGGGTTTGTAGGAACACGGTAAATTCGTCAATGTTTCTACTAACGCTGCGTATGTTGACATGTAGTATATTTACTGAATGATTTGGATCAGATATAAAATTCATACATTGCTCCGGTTTACAAATATAAGACTGGGTAGAACCAATAGCATCCAGCTCGTTAGATATCAATGTCAGGTCAAGCATTGTGAATTAAAGTAGAAGAACGCATTATGGTGCAAAACGGGAGTTTATTACGCGCTTAGCTTTACGTGCTTTCCGAGGGCAAGTACCAAAGTGATTTTTTAAATTCATATTTCATAATTCTAAAGTTTATCTTGGACATCACAGACATCGATGAAGTAAAATACCGTCTAATCCTAGAATCTCCAATCGCCAATCTGCCTTGGGCAAACGTGGTGATTAATGCTCGTGCCTTATCGGTATGAGAAGAAGCCTTTGCTCTGCAGTGGGGCAGTTATACGCTGGTATTAAAACTTGAATGTCTGTATGTCCCAGAATAAACCTGATTAAATTCGACGGTAATACACTGTCATACTTTTCAATAAATCGGATAGGATCAATCACAACAATCAAATCTGTCTAACAAACATGGTCAGTGATAAATCATTGTGTATTAATGTATGAATTTCAGAACTATTGTTAATTTTGTGGTAAATACCGCGTATTTTTAAGTAAACAAAAATGCAAAGCAAATATGAGTAGTGTTTATTTCCAATAGATCATGTAAGCACTTTGGAACGTGAATATTGTAGTTGGTAAATGTTTTGAATATGCAATACATAAAACGTTGATGTTTGCAGCCAAATGTAAAGAAAATATAATCCATGAAGGAGCGCAGATAAAAATGAAAATGAATGAATAAAATGTGTTGCAGTAATACTTTGTCGGAGTGTCTGAACCATACTATTGAGTAGCAACAGAAGCTCTTTGTAAGAGACTTAGAAAAAATAAAAAGAAAATAATGCCAGGTAGATAACCAACCAAAAAATCTCAATTTTACTAATATTCTAATACTACTTATTTACTAAAATTCTAATTTTATTAATAATAATAACTTGATAGTTTTATACGCATATACTATGTCTGTCTGTCATTGACTGAATGTACTCTGGCCGTTGGGAGTTTGTCATGCTCACTCAAATGTCTCACTGACGGTGGCGTGTGTGTTGGATCATTTGGTTCCCTTCAAAATGGTTGAGCTATTTGGTGCCGATCCATACGTCATGTTCGTGAACGGGCGCTGTCTGCTGAGACTGGTCATCTCTTAACTGCCACAGTTATTTTAAAAATTGTTCTGCTTATTTCCTATATTTACAATGCCTCTTCTAACATGTACGACTTGTTACGTTGTTCTCACATAGTACCTTAGATTCAAATGAATGATGTAACCAAATTTTTGTAATAAGCATATTGATTTTAAAAGAGTGTCCATGGAGTTTCTTGCTCGCTCTTCTCCATGTGATCTACTTTTTGGAACGAGCAACTAGCTTCAATTTTCTGACAGACTGACACCTTGACGATTCGAAAGTACCTGTAAATGGTTTATTTGAATAAAATAGTTTTGACTTTTGACTTTTTGACTTTTTATTATAATCTTACTTTTTACTAATATTATTAATATTTATTACTCTTTCACGCAAAAACTACTGAGCGGAATAGGAATCAAAAATCTATAAACCGCAGGGACTGCTAAAAACCAACAACTTCATGAAAACATACCCTATTCTCTAAAGTATTCGATTGAAAGTAATTTACAAAGTGTTATTTCTCATCTAAATCCGTACTAATTTTATAAATGCGAAAGTAACTCTGGCTGTCTGTCTGTCTGTCTCTTCTTTACGCCTAAACCACTAAATCGATTTGAATGAAATTTGGTACAGATATAGTCTGGTACAGTCAGCATCAAAAGTCGCTGACCACATTCAGATTTTCAAAACCACTGAACACTATATCATCCATAAATCGCTCAACAAGATAGGCGCCAGTATTGATTGAACATCATTAAAGTTCAAAATTAACTGAACACCATTTTGTCAAAAATTGATGATCGTTATAACATCCGAAAATAACACAACAATCAGTTTTGCAAAAGTCACTGAACAATATATAATGGTTGTTTTGGTATCTAGTGTAATCATGGCAGCGTCCAAAAATAACTTAACAGCATAACTACCAAAAGTTACTGAACATTACTTTGTTTCGGATACTGAACTGCAGACTAAAAAAGTGCATGTAGTATCTTCAGAGTTACAAATCCAACATTGTCCTATCAAAACTAAATCATGTAAAAATATTTAATAGATGTAAATTTCGAATTTAACTTTCCAAAATATATTATTTTTATTCTTTAGAGCCAATGAGAATAGTAGAAGTCATCTAAACTTTCCATATTACGATTGAATAAAGCATTATTTGTAAAACTATAAGTCTCACTATCAAAAATTACGCAGGTTCTATTTTTGTTTGAATTTATACCATTGACCTAATTAATATATATTTTTAGTTCGATTGAATTATAACCTTATTTGTAAACCAATGGCTCATTTTCAAAATTCACGCCGTTTCTCTTTTAAATAAATTGTTTTGAAAACATAGTTTGGGGTTTTTAAATTAAAAACTATTTATCCTTAAATATAAAAAGAATATTTCTACTTAACTATAACTTTGTTGACAATCTACGCTGATGTAAAAAATGTAATATAAAAAAATCTGATAAATATCTGCGACAAGTACCCGGGGTAGATTGTAAGCGGTTTTACTAATATGAATAATTTATCGTCTTGGCGGAGGTACTACCGTGCCCCCAGATGTTTTTGTTGTCAAACTTCGGAAAGGAATGTTATATTAATGTCACTTCACAAAAATACGAGTACACACACCATATTAAACCCATAAAACAATTGATGCTGTTCAGGGACTTTTGAGATGAACGATGGTATGCTATTTTTGTCAAAAATTTGTTTAGTGACTTTAGAGACGAAGAATGTCATGCTTTTTTTTACCATAAGTTTGTTTAGCGAATTTTGAAAAGTGATGGTCACCTACTTATGCTCTTTTATGATGATCATTAATTTCTGGTGCTCGTCATGTTGAGCGATTTAGGTATTATACGGTGTACAGCGATTTTGAAAATTTAAATGTGGTCATCGACTTTTGATGCTGACTGTACCTGAGAAAGGACATAGATAGTTGTCATCCCGAAAATTCCCCGGGAACGGTAGGCATCCGCTAAGAAGGATTTTGATAAATTCCAACCCTGAAGGGATACAATAGGAGCTGGAAGTTTCAACATCTACGCAGGCGAAGCCGCGTGTGGAAGCAAATTTGTAAATCCATACTAATATTATAAATTCGAAAGTAACTCGTCTGTCTGTCTGTCTCTTCATCACGCCTAAACCACTGAACCGATTTGAATGAAAATTGGTACAGATATAGTCTAGAACCTGAGAAAGGACATAGAATAGTTTTCATCCCGGAAATCACCCGGGAACGGGAGTTATTCCACGCGGACGAAGTCGCGTGCAAAAGCTTGTAATAACATACGAGTTTGGAGATGTAGTAGCGATTCAAAAACTGTGCGTCGTTCGTTGATTGTGACAATTAATACAGTTGATCTCTCAGTGTTTTTTATAACATCATTTATCAGTTTTTGTTAACGAGCCCACAGCTTATTGCAAGGAATTCCTCGGTAACTGTTGTTATGCGGTAAAAGAATCGTTTTGTACAATGTTACTTTTTAATTACCGTTTTTATGAAATGAACTTAATTAATAGTAAAGAATGTTTTCAATAAATACCATTTTTGTTGAATAATTGGAGGAATAGGGATGTTGACTACATCAAAAGAATGACATTCTGTTTAGTACGTCTGTTAGACAGTCCAAAAATACTGGACACATATTTTTTGCTTGATCAAATTAATAACAAAATACAAAGATAAAGAGCATCAAAGTTCCGGAGAGGGGGCTTGTGACATCACTCCTCAGTAAAAATTATACAAAGGTGTGACGTTTCACGAAACTTCAACGCACTGTATTGTCGTCATTTTCTGTTTACGAAAAAAAAGAAAAAATACGTGTCCCAAATTTGATTATCTAACTGACGGACTAATTACTTTTTTTTTTGTCATCTCGCCTATTCTGCGGTTGTTGTGAGTTAAAAGAGTAGCTTAATACAGGGTTATTTTTTATATCATTTATTGTTTTCCTAAAAAATAGCTAATTAGTGCCTATTATTATTGTAAAAAATATTCAATAAATACTTTTTTATTTTAATTCAAATCAGAAGACAGCCCATCTGATGCTGAGCGCTTACACGAAATAATATACAATAAATAAAATATTTATCAAGGGGATTACTAGGGGGTTATTAAGATTGATTTATATTATACTAGCTTTTGCCCGCGACTTCGTCCGCGTGGATTAATAGTTCCCGTTCCCGGGGGATTTCCGGGATAAAAACCATCCTATATCCTTTCTCGGGTCCCAGACTATATCTGCATCGAATTTCATTCAAATCGATTCAGTGGTTTAGGCGTGAAGAAGAGACAGACAGACAGACAGAGTTACTTTCGCATTTATAATATTAGTACGGATTAGTATAATTAGTATATTAGTATAGATTCATTCTAATTCACATTTAACTATGTAAAAAAGCTTTTGTAACACGATTATTTTTAAAGAGTAAGTATGGAGTTTCTTGCCCATTCTTCTCCATACGAAACTACATTTAGGAATGGGCAACTAGAATCACTTTTGTAAATGACGTTTCAAAGTGCCTTTTTGAAATAATGAAAATATACGATTTGACTATTGAATTTGATTTTATCCAAAAGCTGAACAGACAGACAGTATTCATACAAAATCGTTTTTTTTTTTAAATTAAGCTGAAAAAAACTGAATTAGTGTGCATAACTGCATAATTCCTTACTTTACTCTCACTACAATTTTACTGTCTAATTCAAATTATCTCATTACATTTAAATTTATTTCAAGCAAATACACACATTTAGTTATCTTGACCTTGTCTGCGTTTTTATCAAGGAAAGAATTTTCATAATCAAACATCTCACAATATTAGTATAAATAAAAAATAACAGATTTCGTGCCGACATTTTTTCGTAAAGAAAATAACTTCATTTATTTAACAACAAACCTTATCGCTATTACTTAACGTACCACCTACCCTGACTTCACCCCATTTTAATGTTAAAATCAACAAAGCAATGAAAACAGCTCACAATAATAATAAACTAGCCTTTAATTGTGTTTTTCAAACATTCAGGCTGAGGCTACACCAGTCTGCGACGCGAGCTGCGACACATTAGCGATTGAAACAAATACATGGATGCTCACGTGTATGGCTACACCGTTCATCAAATACTACTAGCGACCTTTGATTTCTTTCGGCGACAGGAACTACATCACTGTAATCGCGGCACCGGCTACATCGACGTATCAGCGAAATTATATCGAATATACGACCAACTTTCGCTTATAATGTAGCCATGCCATGTTTATCTAGTTTCGCTTTTCCATTCGCATCGTAAATCGCTGCCCACTGTAGCCTCAGCCTAAATGGTACATAATCGCTCGTCAGGATTCGTGGCTGAGTTCGATCGTGCCTTAGAACGTTGGAAAAGGCTTAAAAATGTTGTTACTTGGTAAACTTTCTACGACATTTCTCTCCCTTTTAGTTTAGTAAGTATTTTAAAATTTTATGTTAGGTACTTTGTATTCTAGCTTAGTAATATTTTGGTTTAGAACACTTTTAAGGGTTTAGAACACTTTTAAGGGTTTAGTAACATTTTGGTTTACCACAGTTTTAAGACTGCTGTACTGTAACCGAAGGGTGCCGAAGAATACTTTTAAATCAGCACTAAAATTCATATAGATCCCATCACAAGAACTCTCACGAATTTTAAAACAAATAATACCAATTCCATTAAGTGTTTAAAAAAAACGAAGTTTAATCTTTTTGACTGTTTCGAGGTAATGAACATTTAAAAATACAATTAAATGGGGTACCACCATCTTTTTGTAAAGTCAATAAGAAATGTCTTCAGTTTTTCTGTTGGTCTTTTTAAATTCAAAATCAACCATACATGCTTTTTATGAGTTCTAAAAGTTTGATGACCTACACCCTAATTTACGCACACATCGGTGCTGATTCTCTTGTTCACAAACTTAACTAAATTTAAGTTAATTGCATCTTTCTCTTTCCATTTCCTTAAGAAAAGGACAGAAGATACATTTTAATTTAATCCTGTCAAATTAGACAGCGCCTGATGAAAATTGACGTATATTTAGACGCCATGTTTTTAAATCGCGTCTAAATTATCTATGGAGTGTCTTAATTTGACAGGAATTAACTAATATTTTATCTTCTGTTCTTTTCTTAATGAAAAGGAAAGAGAAAGATGAAATTACCTTAATTACGTTAGTTTGTGAATAAGAGAATCGGCACCATTGACATATTTAACCAGTTTTAACCATTTTACTAGTCTTAAACATTTTTAGCAAGTTGACTAGCCTTCTGGTTTACAAATAACAATGTTGTACAAGTAGGTCGATAGTACAACTTGAGGACAACGACAAACGTTTTACCTCGAAATATTCCAAACAGGTTAGAATGAGAAGTTGCTAATTATAATCTCATTTGTAAACAATGCAATTCTTTAGCAGACAAGTTCACAGCTGATAAACGAGGTGACTTATTAAGTTATTGTAGTAATTTCGCGTGATTATGTTCTTAAGGCATCAATGGCAAGGAGCAAAGGAATTTAGACTCTAAGTTCAAGACAAAGCAGATGATGTAAGAAAAGACTGGATTTTCTAGTAAAACTCAAGTCAATAAAAGAGTTATCAATACGTAGTATAAAACCATTGAGTTATAATGTACTACGTACTAGAGGAGTCACCTCAACTAAATTTTTTGTAACACGAGTTAGAGTGCATGCACCCTAACTCACTTAGTCTATTCCGTGCGCTTGCAGCAGCTAGACGATTTCGAGTGCAAAGTTTTGTTCAAAAATATGCCTTCGTGTGCATTGAGATACTGTTCAAACAGCTTGAGAAATATAAATAAAATACAAGGAGTGATTTTTACCAGTAAGTTCAAAATATTATCTTTAAAACATGCCTAATTTAATTTTATTATTTGTAATTTGGAAAGTATGACGAGTCACCTCGACGGCGGCCATGTTGATGTTAATATCAAAGAGTAAAATATTTGTTGCATGCGCAGAATGGACACTATCGTCGAGTAACGTTAAATAATAACGAACAAGAAAATGTTATTAATAATCATGAGAAAAAATGTATTAAGTAAGATTAATATTTTTTATTTATTAAATATATATATATTCTTTTAAGGTTTCGTTGGCCGTGTCCTAGTACTAGAGAATTATGGATTAAATTTATTCAGAAGAATCGCAGCAAAGTCACGTGATTGCCAATAGAATATTCACGAATATGTTCCGTTCATTTAAAGAAAAACGAGAAATACACCACAAAGTTAAGAAGAGTACTTATATTATTTCATGGGAATTAAATTTTTTACAGTTTAAATTCGTTTTATTTATATAATATCATACAAGATATTGTGAGGCAACTGAAAATACTTATGCATCTTCTAAATTCACGACTTCCCGACTAATTTTGCCTCTGCTAAGTTCCACGTATACACTGACCGACACTTTAATACTCAACTCACACAATCGACACTACACTCCCTCACTACCCTTTCAACCATTTTTTTTTATTTTGTTATATTATTATTATTATTTTATGTAATACATTTCTTATTTTAAATATAACTATTTCTATAACAATACCCATAATGCACATAAAATTAAAGAAGCCTATAGAAGTCGACTTCAAAAATATGTCGCATCTGCGCGCATTGGTGTTATCTATGGCACCTGCTTGCACTGCGCATGCTCCGCTGTCACCAAATTACGCGCCATATTTTGTTTGAGATAGCTCCTCTAGTACGTAGTACATTATAACTCAATGTATAAAACAAAGTTGCTACACGCTGTCTGTCTGTACCTGTGCCCATGCTTGAATCTAACTACGCAACGGATTTTGATGCGGTTTGAAGTTTTAATTTCGATTGAGTGACTCAAGAGGAAGTTTTGTGCATATTATGCATATTATAGTACCACAAAAATACAAAAAAATACAAAAATATTTATTTCATCTCAAAACATTGTGTCATACATAAATTGAGGCAGCCCCAGTAAGTTACAAAAGTTTTTATTATCCGTCAACCTTCAGATACTAATAAATAACAATAGTTCTATGAGGTATCGCCCCATCCCGTTGCATTGTTGGTCTACAATGTACACAGAAATAAATAGAGACATCAAGTCACACATGTATGTATTTACATAGAGATTATATCTACATACACCTGTTACAACAATACCGACATAAATTTGCTTGCGGCAAAAAATGGAACTAAACAGAAATGTACTGCATTTGACAGGCGATTGACGTTTTTCGTTGACTAGTGGCGCCACCGTGACACGTGGAGATGCTTGCGTTTTATAAAATAAATAGTTGGTACTGATAACTGTTAGGCAGTGTATCTAATAATAGTCAGATTGTACTATTATTTTTCCACTCATACAGAGAAGGCGCAATTTTTATCACCGAGCTTGCTAAACGCAGATTGTCAATTTTGAGGAGGTAGCTTAGGTACCTCCTCACCAATTTTCAGTCTAATCGGTTCTGCCGTTCTTGAGTTATAAAATGTGTAGCTAACACGACTATAGATTAGGTGTCCAGCTTTCTTACGTTTATTTGGATTATTACAATGTTCACGAATAACTTCAGTTTTAAACAAGTTCATGATATGAATTGACAAAATTGTTGTAAATCGTGCACAAAAAATGCACAGTAACTATTGTTTCAACCACAGTATACTCTAACAATCGCACTCGTAGTTATTCGTGGTTAACCATTGATTAAGCTTTGGTTTACCTTACTGGTCAAAGAAATCCCCATAAGCCCCACTCGGGGTGACATATTTAAACCAAAAATAAAGAAAAATTTTAGGTATTTCTAATACAAGCACAATTTATTTGACTGTAGAATTACATAGTATTTTTTTAGCTTACTAAACAACCTATCATAGAAACTGACATGGGATGATGTGATTATTTACTTATAATATAAAACATTGACTGATATCCACTGATATCGGTAAACATTGCATATAATATTAACTCCATCATCACGACAGCTGTCACGCTCATTGCACCGTTTAATAATTTGATTGGAATTGACAATTGTAGTAATGTTATTGTAATATTTCTACTTACTCATTTAAATACATGAAATGAAAAACTGTCTGACCGACTGTGTGATATATCAACGCACAATCCAACCGCTGGTCCTAGTCACACGAAACTTAGAGGATGAGATTTTTGTATAGAAAACGTACCCACTAAGAAGATATGAAATGATAAACTGAGGGCCTAGACAAGTGGCTGTTTAGAATAGATAGCGAAAACGAATAGATTGTCAAATGTATGGAATTGACATAAGCTTTCGCTTAACAATTTGACGTCTCCAAACATTTGACTATCTATTCGTTTTCGCTATCTATTCTACAATGCCACTTGTCTAGGGGGGCTGATTGACCGGCTGGGTGATTTATTTACATACTTAGTGGTGATATAAGCAACGCACAGCCCAAACCACAGGTCTTAGGCTGAGGCTACAGTAGGCAGCGATTTGCGATGCGACTGGAAGAGCGAAACGAGATAAACATGGAATGGTTACATTATAACCGAAAATCTGGCGTATATTTGATTCAATTTCGCTGATACGTCGATGTAGCCGGTGCCGCGATTACAGTAATGTAGTTCCTGTCGCAGAAATAATCAAAGATCGCTAGTAATATTTGATGAACGGTGTGGCCATTTAGTGAGAATCCATGTATTTGTTTCAATCGCTCGTGCGTCGCAGTTCGCGTCGCAGCCTAGTGTAGCCTCAGCCTTAGAGTCATGAAACTTGGAGGAAGTGTTCTTTGTGAAGAATAAGAACCAAAGAAAATTTAAGAAAATTCCTTTCCTGATCACTTCGGTAAAGGCGTGTAAGGTAGTCTATACTATTATTATAAAGATGAAAGATTTGTATTTTTGTATGTAACGAATAACTCAAAAACGATTTATTCTCACTAGTTCGATTCATTAGTTCGACGATCGAACTAGTGAGAATTTTTTTTCTCACTAGTTCGATCGTCGAACTAGTGAGATTTTTTTTTCTCATTTGTTCTACCGTCGAACTTTGTTCGATTCATTAGTTTGGTCGTCGAACTAGTGAGAATTTTTTTTCTCATTAGTTCGATCGTCGATTTGACGTATAAACCTGTCATAACTTTATGCAGCGTTTATTAGTAAGGCGCTTAGTGTTTATTATATGGCGTCCACATAACTACCGAGGGTGGTAAGTCGTTTTCAAAAGCAAGATGGCGGCCATGATATTTTTCACAAAATACGTCATGGGTGTCGATTTCATGGTTTTTTTGGGGTGCTAAAGTCAAAAATGAGGTCAATTTGAGAATCCAAGATGGCGGCCGTGACCTTTCTCACAATATGCATCATGGGTGTCGTTTCCATGGTTTTTTGGGGTGCTAAGGTCAAAAATGAGGCCAATTTGAGAATCCAAGATGGCGGCCGTGACCTTTCTCACAATATGCATCATGGGTGTCGTTTCCGTGGTTTTTTGGGGTGCTTAGGTCAAAAATGAGGTCAATTTGAGAATCCAAGTTGGCGGCCGTGACCTTTCTCACAATATGCATCATGGGTGTCGTTTCCGTGGTTTTTTGGGGTGCTTAGGTCAAAAATGAGGTCAATTTGAGAATCCAAGATGGCGGCCGTGACCTTTCTCACAATATGAATTATGGGTGTCGTTTTCTTTGTTTTTTGGGGTGGTAAAGTCAAAAATGCGGCCAATTTGAGAATCCAAGATGGCGGCCGTGACCTTTTTCATAATATGCATCATGGGTGTCGTTTCCATGGTTTTTTGGGGTGCTAAGGTAAAAAATGGGGCCAATTTGAGAATTCAAGATGGCGGCCGTGACCTTTCTCATAATATGCATTATGGGTGTCGTTTTCATGGTTTTTTGGGGTGCTAAAGTCAAAAATGAGGTCAATTTGAGAATCCAAGATGGCGGCCGTGACCTTTCTCACAATATGCATCATGGGTGTCGTTTCCATGGTTTTTTGGGGTGCTAAGGTCAAAAATGAGGCCAATTTGAGAATCCAAGATGGCGACCGTGACCTTTCTCACAATATGCATCATGGGTGTCGTTTCCATGGTTTTTTGGGGTGCTTAGGTCAAAAATGAGGTCAATTTGAGAATCCAAGATGGCGGCCGTGACCTTTCTCACAATATGCATCATGGGTGTCGTTTTAATGGTTTTTTGGGGTGCTAAAGTCAAAAATGAGGTCAATTTGAGAATCCAAGATGGCGGCCGTGACCTTTCTCACAATATGCATCATGGGTGTCGTTTCCATGGTTTTTTGGGGTGCTAAGGTCAAAAATGAGGCCAATTTGAGAATCCAAGATGGCGACCGTGACCTTTCTCACAATATGCATCATGGGTGTCGTTTCCATGGTTTTTTGGGGTGCTTAGGTCAAAAATGAGGTCAATTTGAGAATCCAAGATGGCGGCCGTGACCTTTCTCACAATATGCATCATGGGTGTCGTTTCCATGGTTTTTTGGGGTGCTAAAGTAAAAAATGAGGTCAATTTGAGAATCCAAGATGGCGGCCGTGACTTTTCTCACAATATGCATTATGGGTGTCGTTTCCATGGTTTTTTGGGGTGCTTAGGTCAAAAATGAGGTCAATTTGAGAATTCAAGATGGCGGTCGTAATCTTTCTCACAATATGCATCATGGGCGTCGTTTTCTTGTTTTTTTGGGGTGGTAAAGTAAAAATGAGGCTAAATTGAGAATTCAAGATGGCGGTCGTAATTTTTCTCACAGTATGCATTATGGGTGTCGTTTTCATGGTTTTTTGGGGTGCTAAAGTAAAAAATGAGGTCAATTTGAGAATCCAAGATGGCGGCCGTGACCTTTTTCACAATATGCATCATGGGTGTCGTTTTCTTGGTTTGTTGGGGTGCTAAGGTCAAACATGAGGCTAATTTGAGAACCAACCCTGCCTTGGGGGTGCATAGGAGCCGCATTACGGTATCACCGATGCCTACCTCTGTCGTGTGGTCGAGGCCTACCTGACGGACAGAGCCGTTATCTACCCCGGTCACGAGGGGGTGTGGATTCGACGAGGGATGTCGTGCGGTGTTCCACAGGGATCGGTCCTGGGACCACTCCTGTGGGACATCGGGTACGACTGGGTGCTGCGCGCCGACCATCCCGAAGGCGTCAGCGTAGTGTGTTACGTTGACGACACGCTAGTCCTAGCGCAGGGAGGGTCGTTCCAGGCGGCGGCCGACTTAATGTCAAGAGGTGTTGCGACAGTCGTGGAGAGGATCCGGCAACTGGGACTTGAGGTGGCCCTGCACAAGTCCGAGGTCATGTGTTTTCATGGCCCTCGGCACCGGCCACCTCCGGGGTCTCAGATAGCGGTAGGAGGGGTTCACATGGTGTCGAGTCGAGTCGGTTGTAACTTCACGGAGCATTTCCGACGTTTGGGCCCCAAACTGGCGAGGGCTGGAGCTGCCCTCAAACGGCTCCTGCCCAATCTCGGTGGCCCAAACGCCTCCTGCCGGAGGCTCTACGCGGGGATCGTGCGGTCCATGGCCCTCTACGGGGCTCCGGTGTGGGCGCCCAATCTAGCCACGGCTCCGGCCCGGCTTCTGAGGGCGTCCCAGAGGGTCATGGCGATGCCGGCACTCCGCCGTGGGATCTGGAGGCAACGGTCCTTGCACACACGTACGAGTGGCACGTGGAAGTGCAACGCCGGGGCGAAGTCCCGCTGCCGCGGGTTATCGCGGCGCGGCTCACGAAGCTCCGGCGGGATCTCATGGCGGAGTGGAGACAGCGACTGTCGCAACCTAGTGCTGGGCACGCCGTAATAGCGGCGGTAAGACCCCTCTTTGAGGAGTGGCTGGAGAGGCGCCACGGCGCTCTCACGTTTCGCCTGACACAGGTCCTCACCGGACATGGTCAGTTCAGGAGGTTCCTGTGTCGGATTCAGGCGGAAGCGACGCCTGGGTGTCACCACTGCAGCAACGGTCACCTGGAGGACACGGTCGAGCACACCATAGACGTGTCCTCGTAGAGGCGATCGGCGGCGGTGACTTCTCGCGCCCAGGCTGGTTCAGGCCATGCTGCGGGGCGAGACGGAATGGGATGCCGTCGCCTCCTTCTGCGAAGCAGTCATGCTAGTGAAAGAAGCGGCGGCGCGCGAGAGGCAACGACGAGCCTCTCGCCCCGGACAAAGACCCAGGCGAAGACGTCGAGAGTCGCAAGACGACTACCGGCCACCGTAGGCGCGGTTCTGCGGATGGCGAGCGATGGGTAGCTCGCCGCCCGGCTAGGACCAGGACCGCGTCGACGGCGCGGCGCGTTAGTGTTCCACGCGCGCCTCAAAGAGAAGGAGTCAGCACAGGAAGGGGCCCAACAGGGCCAACGCCTGCCGGGGTTGCGGAATGTTTTTAATAGTCACCGTGACCCTGGAACATAAAGGGCAATCGAAGGAACATAAGTGGGTTTTAGTCAGTAAGAGTCTGACACGCCCTCCCGCCACACCCAGGACGGGAGCAGTCATTGGATGATTTCCCACTCAACAAAAAAAAAAAAAGGGCAATTCTCAAAGTGTCTACTTTCCGCCCTTTCCAGTATCCCACTAACCTCCTATACAAAGAATGTGAAGTATTAACAGTCATAATGGGTATCGTATTAAAACAGCACGCGGATCTAAAATATAGCACGGATTTTACTAACAAAAGACGTAAAAATTTAGTCTGTCCTCAAAATCATACCAAACATGCTTTCACATCAAAATTTTATCTGTTTCTTGGTCTTCTCCTCTACAATAGATTTAACGCGAAAGCAAACATTTATAACTTGAGTACAGTTAACTGTAAGAGAATTCTTAAGGAAACTCTTCAAAAAATGTCCTACGATGATACAGAGAATTTACTGATGGTGCTGAAGTGACTTTATTTTTATTTTGTGTTTATACAATTCTTGACCTAGTTTAAGTATCTTATTGTTATTATTAATTTGAGCCCTGTTGAGTCGACAGTTTTTCTGGGATTGACTATTGACTCGCAAATTACAATGGAGTCCACACATTGAAAAATTGTCGAGTAGGTTAAGTTCCGCCGCTTATGCTGTCAAAAAAAAATTAAATGTATTATAGGATAAATATTTGTTTATAAACGGTGGTACAATGCCCGTATAATAACACGTCTGACCACAAATTGACAAAAAGAATAACTGAAAAAAAAATGGTTGCCTGTAAAGTCGGTTTTACGGGCGAAGATTTTACGTGACAACGTCTTTTACCGATCATAGTTGAGTGGGAGAGAGACGCAAGGCATTCGGCGGGCCTCTCTCTCGTTCGGTGACTCATCGTAACGTTACCGAGCGTTACACTTTTTCATAAGTGACTCCCAGCCGCAACCTAATTTAAGACGTTGTCACGTCAAAATCCGTCATATAACTGATGTGGATACAGCCAGAATTGTTTATTTCAGTTATTTTCATAGTGTTATGTCGTATGGAATTCTTCTCTGGGGATCCTGTGCGGACATTGATACCATCTTTGTTTTACAGAAAAGAGCTGTTCGAGCTATTTACAACCTTAGTCCTAGGGATTCTCTCAGAGAAAAATTCAAAGAAGTGAACATTCTGACTGTAACGTCACAGTATATATTTGAAAATCTTATGTATGTACAAAAAAATATATCGAACTTTAAGAAAATGTCTGATATTCATAATGTAAATACCAGGAACAAACACAATCTTGCTGTACATCACACTCGCCTCCACAGAGTAGGTAACTCGTTCATGGGTCAATGTATACGTTTTTATAATAAACTTACCACAGATATTCGAAAATTACCCATTAGAAGATTTAAAAGCTGTATTAAAAGCAGACTTTGTAAAAAAGGGTACTATAAAATTTCAGATTATTTAGAAGACATTAAAGCTTGGGATTGAACTGCTCGCTCTGCTAAGCTCTGTTAACCCATACTAAAATATATTTTTTTGGTGTATAAAAAAAACATTTATATTATTATTGTAAGTGTACAAATCATGTAGAATGCACTATGTAACTATTTTGCACGCGGCTTGCAAGCCCATTTTTTAAGCTCTTACAAGTAATATTGTGTCGGTTCGTGGAGCTCCTTAACCTTTAGTTGAGCTCACGTTGCTTGTTGAGGCAGGTGTACCTAAATATTGTAATTGGAACTTTCCTCAAGAGGTCTGACCGAAACGTATTCTGCATGGTTTGTTGCACAAAAAAAAATTGAAATCTATGTCTGGACTTTAAAAGAGACGATAATCCTTTGAGTTTGTTTCGGCATTTCTTCTCAGAGGTAGTCAGCTAGGAAATGCCGACTCCATCTAGTTTAAAAAAATGACATGTAAAAGTGATTTAATATCCTACTTGCATAATAAACAATTTCATTTCATTTCATTTCATTAAGGAACTGCACAATTTATAAGACTTTGACCTAGTTTAAGTATTTTTGTTAGTTAGGAATTTAGAAGTTAAGATTTCAATTTGTCTATCTCACAGATTTTTTACACATTTGTATTATACTATAGAATTCTTTTGATTATTTGTTAATTTTAAATTATTTTAAGATCTTCTTGCCTGAAACACAGGATTTCCTAGTTCAGGCACATAAGACTTAGAATTAAGATGTATATTTAAGACAGTATGTAATTTATCCTGTAAAGAATGTTGAATAAAAAATCTTATTATTATTATTATATTATGAGAAAGGTCACGGCCGCCATCTTGGATTTCCAAATCGACCTCATTTTTGACTTTAGCACCCCAAAAAACCATGAAAACGACACCCATGATGCATATTGTGAGAAAGGTCACGGCCGCCATCTTGAATTCTCAAATTGACCTCATTTTTTACTTTAGCACCCCAAAAAACCATGAAAACGACACCCATAATGCATATTGTGAGAAAAATTACGACCGCCATCTTGAATTCTCAATTTAGCCTCATTTTTACTTTACCACCCCAAAAAAACAAGAAAACGACGCCCATGATGCATATTGTGAGAAAGATTACGACCGCCATCTTGAATTCTCAAATTGACCTCATTTTTGACCTAAGCACCCCAAAAAACCATGGAAACGACACCCATAATGCATATTGTGAGAAAAGTCACGGCCGCCATCTTGGATTCTCAAATTGACCTCATTTTTTACTTTAGCACCCCAAAAAACCATGGAAACGACACCCATGATGCATATTGTGAGAAAGGTCACGGCCGCCATCTTGGATTCTCAAATTGACCTCATTTTTGACTTTAGCACCCCAAAAAACCATTAAAACGACACCCATGATGCATTGTGAGAAAGGTCACGGCCGCCATCTTGGATTCTCAAATTGACCTCATTTTTTACCTAAGCACCCCAAAAAACCATGGAAACGACACCCATGATGCATATTGTGAGAAAGGTCACGGTCGCCATCTTGGATTCTCAAATTGGCCTCATTTTTGACCTTAGCACCCCAAAAAACCATGGAAACGACACCCATGATGCATATTGTGAGAAAGGTCACGGCCGCCATCTTGGATTCTCAAATTGACCTCATTTTTGACTTTAGCACCCCAAAAAACCATGAAAACGACACCCATAATGCATATTATGAGAAAGGTCACGGCCGCCATCTTGAATTCTCAAATTGGCCCCATTTTTTACCTTAGCACCCCAAAAAACCATGGAAACGACACCCATGATGCATATTATGAAAAAGGTCACGGCCGCCATCTTGGATTCTCAAATTGGCCGCATTTTTGACTTTACCACCCCAAAAAACAAAGAAAACGACACCCATAATGCATATTGTGAGAAAGGTCACGGCCGCCATCTTGGATTCTCAAATTGACCTCATTTTTGACCTAAGCACCCCAAAAAACCACGGAAACGACATCCATGATGCATATTGTGAGAAAGGTCACGGCCGCCATCTTGGATTCTCAAATTGACCTCATTTTTGACCTAAGCACCCCAAAAAACCACGGAAACGACACCCATGATGCATATTGTGAGAAAGGTCACGGCCGCCATCTTGGATTCTCAAATTGGCCTCATTTTTGACCTTAGCACCCCAAAAAACCATGGAAACGACACCCATGATGCATATTGTGAGAAAGGTCACGGCCGCCATCTTGGATTCTCAAATTGACCTCATGTTTGACTTTAGCACCCCAAAAAACCATGAAATCGACACCCATGACGTATTTTGTGAAAAATATCATGGCCGCCATCTTGCTTTTGAAAACGACTTACCACCCTCGGTAGTTATGTGGACGCCATATAATAAACACTAAGCGCCTTACTAATAAACGCTGCATAAAGTTATGACAGGTTTATACGTCAAATCGACGATCGAACTAATGAGAAAAAAAATTCTCACTAGTTCGACGACCAAACTAATGAATCGAACAAAGTTCGACGGTAGAACAAATGAGAAAAAAAATTCTCACTAGTTCGACGATCGAACTAGTGAGAAAAAAAATTCTCACTAGTTCGATCGTCGAACTAATGAATCGAACTAGTGAGAATAAATCTCAAAAACTACTGGCCCGATTTCAAAAATTCTTTTTTCATTAATAAGCTACATTATCCCTGAGTAAGTTAGGCTATATAATATTACGCTATGTCTCACGGGAGCGAAGCAGCAACCAAAAACCTAACATAACGCGGGTGAAACCGCGAGGAACGGCTAGTATATCATAAATGCGAAAGTAACTTAGTCTGTCGGTTTGCAAGGGGGTTAAGTGGGAAAAGGGGCAGCTAGCCCTTTCCCCAAGTGCTAAAAGCCAAGAGCTGGTGGAACTTTACACATCATTCGGTCCGATCTTAACATAACCCGGATTAATTCGATTATTCGGATTTCCGATTATCCGGATGCCTAGCGACAATAATTAGTCTGGTTAATCGAGTTATTACTGTTTCTACTTATGTCATAGGTAAGTTTCATGAAGTACAGGTAATCAAATTAAAAGCATTGTAATTCTTTTTCTTCTATACGGAAAATGAAATAATGCTTTTTAGTGTCCCAAAGGATTTACTGCCCTAGAAACGTTTTTACTTACATAAGTATTTTTCAAGGAGACTTATACGAGGGCGACTTATGAGAATTTTTCGAGAAAGTTCTTCTTTAAAAACGTTTAATGGCCCGAATAGTGCGGTAAATTAGACAAATACAGAGCGCTAAGTTTTATAGGGGCTGTAAGGAGGACTTACGAAAATAATAGTTCTCATTTACAGATTTTTAATTAAACACGACATACCCAATATTTTTCTATACTTAAGTATTATGAAGAAGAAGTATTTCTCCGTGTATAGGAAATAATTAGTAGATTAATAAGTCAGATTGCAATTTTATTTACTAATATAAAGCTAAATATTTTGTTCACAAAATTATGTGTCTATAAAAAACTAGTCCGATAAAAAAATAACTTTTATGTGATATTGCTCTTTATTACAGAAGCCACATTACATTTCCAAATCAAAGACATGAGATAATAAAGAGGGTATAAATCATAACATAGTACAAAACAAAATCGTTTTCCCTGTCGGACTCCCTATGTATATTTTTAAAACTAAGCAAGGAATTTTGAAGCGGTTTTAAAAAAATGGTTTATTTAACAGAAAGGTTTACATCCATACTAACTAATATACTTACTTACTTACTAATATTATAAATGCGAAGGTAACTCTGTCTGTCTGTCTTTATGTCTGTCTGTCTCTTCTTCACGCCTAAACTACTGAACCGATTGGAATGAAATCTACTATATAAAAATAAGTCGGGTTTTCCTTCCTGACGCTATAACTCCAGAACGCACGAACCGATTTCCACGGTTTTGCATTCGTTGGAACGGTCTCGGGCTTTGTGAGGTTTATAGCAAAGAAAATTCAGGAAAAATCCACGCGGACGAAGTCGCGGGCAGAAGCTAGTTTGGTATAGATATAGTCTGAAACCCGACAAAGAACATAGGATAGTTTTCATCCCGGAAATCCCCCGGGAACGGGAACTATTATTCCACGCGGACAAAGTCGCGGGAAAAAGCTAGTCTGATACATGCACGATACAGTAGTAAAAACCGAGATTCTCAAAGATTTGTAATATTCGTGCAAAGCTGGGGCCGCAAATATTGTTATAACAACAAAACCATGCACTGAATATTAACAATCTATTGTACAAGGTATAAAGAAGACTAATCAACACAAAGATAAAGAACATACCAGTATCAGCTACTCGAACCTTGAATTCAATACTTCCGAAAGTTTTAACAATCTGAAAGCCAATGCTGGTTTCATAGAAGTTCTTCGATTTCAACAGAAAGTTTCTCTTCAAAGTTTAAAGGAACAAGAGGAGATTTGGCCTTTTGCTTACTGAATATATAGATTATGAAACTACTAGCTGGCCCCCGCGGTTTCACCCGCGTCATGTTATGTTTTTGGTTAATGCTTTCCTCCTGTCGGTCATAGCGTCATAGCGACTTCAAAAAAGGAGGAGGTTCTCAATTCGTCTGTATGTTCTTTTTTTTTGTATGTTTGTTACGCGATATCTCCGTCAATTGTAAACGGATTTTGATGGTTCTTTTTTTGTTTGATAAGTCATGATTCAGGGGTGGTCCCATATAAATTTTGTGGCGATCGGTTCAGTGCTTCTCGAAAAATTCACCAAGAACAAAAAAAAATGACGAAATATTTATAGACGATGTGTGCTTCGGCATCGGTTGTAGAACACGTCAGAGTCGACACTAAAAAGTAATAAATAAAAACTTTTTTTTAAAAAATAGTAACCGCCTTCAAAAACTAAAAACCCAAAAAATAACAAAAGTTTCGGAAGTCGGTGGCTTCTCTTCTGCCAATTAATTTGTGTCGCCACAGACTTCCGAAATTTTTGTTATTTTTTGGGTTTTTAGTTTTTGAAGGCGGTTACTATTTTTTTGAAAAAAGTTTTTTATTCTGATGTATACTTACTAATATTATAAATGGGAAAGTGTGTCTGTCTGTCTGTCTGTATGTTTGTCTTTCTTTCACGGCAAAACGGAGCTACGAATTGACGTGATTTTTTAAGATGAAGTATAAGTTGAAGGGATGGAGAGTAACATAGGCTACTTTTTGTCTCTTTTTAACGCGAGCGAAGCCGCGGACAAAAGCTAGTAAGTTATATTACTGAAAAGTTTCATCAAAATCCGTGTAGTAGTTTTTACGCGAAAGAGTTTTTCCATATTTGTTGCCACAATAGGGAGTGTTCTTGTGTTTGTAATTTAAACTTTCACATTTATAATATTACGAGTAGTAGGATAAATTCACTAGCTTTGCCTTATGTCCGGATGAAAGCATAGTAGCTACACAGTTCACTTTCAGAGCTGTGAGATACTTTGAAAACTACCTAAAATTAATGATTCTGTTTAATAATACGTGTTAAAGTAATATTTGTTATTTAATCATACAAATGGCAATGAAATGAGATATTATTAACGGTTCCTACGTCTTTTCTTGGAAGCTTACTTCAGCACAAAATCGATTTATTGGTTTACCGGTAAAAGCGTAACAAACAGAGTTAACTAATATATGCGAGAATTTTAAATTACTTAAATAACAACTTTACTGTTCACATTAAGTGTCCTGTTTTTTTTTCAGTAATTGTATTTTTGTCCCAATGTCCTTTGACAAGGGGAAATATGTCTGCCAATTTTTCTTTAAAATAAATAAGTTTGCACGTGGAATTGTTCTCGATACCAAAGAAAACCTTTCGCCTTGGGCACGTATTACTAAGCTGAATTCTGAACATTGAAAGTACCTACTTACATTAAAAATCAATCTTGTACGTTATTATGGTTAAAAGCGTGTGGTCTTGGAATTGGTTTCAAAGTTGTGTAAAGAGAAATCAGTGGCAGTAATTGAAATTGTTACCACAATAGGGAATTGCTTGTGTGTTTTTATAATTTAAGTAAATATAAAAAATATTAAAAGCTCCGGCCTTGAAGTTATTAAGAGTTGATAATTTCGAAACTTTTATTATATTTATGTTATATATATTGTATATATATTATAGATATATGTATTTACCTATGTTTATAGTTATTATTTAGGTATTATGTTCTAATTATTTTTTCATTTTTCTATCATCTTTCTATTATTTTAGTTTTTGGCATCATAAATGCACCTACCATGCTATCTCTTCACCACCCTAGGTTGACTGGTAGAAAATGCCTGCGGCATTAAGTCCGCCTATGTACCATTGTGCTTAAAGTATTAATAAATAAATAAACTTACTGCTGAACCGATTTTCATAAAACATGTCTATGAACCACCGTTAGATAAACTACTTTCAAATAAACATAACTGCATCGAAATCGGTTCTCCCGTTTAAGAGCTACGCGGTACGCGGTGTCACAGACAGTCAGACACAGCGTTCAAACTTATAATACCCCTCTTTTTGCGTCGTAGATTGAAAAAGTGTGATTTTTGTTGGAGATGTTAAATCATCAAATGACTTCAATCGCCCTGGGCGGGGTGGAAGGGAGTGTCAGTCTTTTACTGACTAAAACCCACCCTTATTCCTTCGGTTGCCGTATATCATATTCCGGGGCCGCGGTAACTATTAGAACTATTCCGCAACCCCGACAGGAAAATGAATGATTGGTCAACGTACACAGACACATCGATTGTCGGAAATGTGGATCCACGCGATATTGTCTCGCGTGGACCTGCGCTTATGTCACTGGTGTTTTACGAGCGTTGACGTTTTTAGACGATGTTAGACATCGCGTGTCTTATGATGCGACCGCACTTTATTTGTCTGTTCGTTGCATCGTAATTTGAATATTATTCTAATAAAGCTAGAATATAGTGTGTCCAAGTAACAATAGCCAAAATTTTGACAAATACGCCAAGTGAATCGCACCATAATGTACGATGCTATCAGACGTTGAAGAAACGCCAACGGACGTAAAACGCCATTGGGGTGGCGATGGCGGCCAAACTGCCGCCCCATGACCTAAGCGTCCTAGATGAGCCAGAAACCTTGGTAGTTGGACTACGAAATTCGCTTTTGGCCATACAGCCATGGTCTTTAGTTCTGCTACCACTAAACGACCCCGGGTATATTTTATGAGTCACTCTAAATCTTTTATTATGGTCCGTGGCAATTTCATGTGCTTACCAAACTTAACTGCTCTTTCCTTCTTTCGATATAGGGCCTGTATAGTTTCTCAGTTACTCTATCAACATCTAAATTATCCTTAAATAATAGTCTTGCTCTATCCCTTCATTCACACACACCTAACGTCACTCCTAGGCCCGTATTAATAGACGTCACTCAACTACGAGACGCACTCAAGTCTCTTGCTGTCCTTGTCATTCTAAAGGGAAAAAATAAGGACAGCAGGCCCTAGTCACAGATTCTTATTATTATGACTCAAAGTTTAACTTACAAAACAAAACACTGTTTCCTTCCTCCAACCACAGTGAGCGAATAATCAAAACAAACTACCTTTATATCTTCAGATTAATGTGTAAAATGACATAATCTACCACAACAGCGATCTTAAAACCGGTTATGTAAGGGAAACGACGCGAGACTATAAACTGATTCATAGTTTTATTATCATAACGCGGTTTTTTAATCCATACTAATATTATAAATGGGAAAGTGTGTCTGTCTGTCTATATGTTTGTCT
Source organism: Athetis lepigone (assembly GCA_033675125.1). Lineage (NCBI taxonomy): Eukaryota > Metazoa > Arthropoda > Insecta > Lepidoptera > Noctuidae > Athetis > Athetis lepigone. Next base: position 515,516 of record CM066226.1, on the reverse strand, counting down.
TTCTTTCACGGCAAAATAAAGCGACGAATTGACGTGATTTTTTAAGTGGAGATAGTTGAAGGGATGGAGAGTAACATAGGCTACTTTTTGTTCCTTTCTAACGCGAGCGAAGCCGCGGGCAAAAGCAAGTATCTTAATATATCTTGGGACAACTCACACACGGCTCTCTGTTTCTAAACTAGGCTATTACTATGGTAACCAGACAACTGATACACATAGGTACTTGTATAATTAATTTATAAATACATTCACATATGTATCAATTACATCCAAGCAAACAAATATGCTCATCATAATTATAAAGGAGAATGTTCAAATCTAGCATCGCTTTAAAATAAGAGGGCATAGCCACAAAAATATAGTCATAAATCATAACATAATATTTTAACTTTCCTAAAATAACTTCATGGAAATCTTTTTAGGGGTTAATATTTTCTATTTAATTAGTTATTTATACGACTTTGTTGCGTTCTTCCTTTAATGACATACTTAAGTGGAAGCAGTGTTGCCAATTTCATAAACTTTCCCATAATCAGTCATATCTGATAGTATTACATATTTTATTTTTAAGAGCACACGTTGATGTCTCAAAAATAATTACGAATATAACATTCATTTGCGTTACCAACAATTTATATTTAATTAACATTTCTAAAATAATGTTATTTTACTAACAAAAAGTATTTAGGTGTCTAAGTTACCACTTATGGTTGATTTTTATCAGCTGTGGGTAGCACTGCCACGGAAATTCAAATGTTAACAGTCAAAATTGACACTTTCAAGTAAAACAAAGCGACGAATATTTTTATTGAAAATTGAGTTTATTTTGCGTTATTAGATAACGAATCATTGCGGTTAGTTCGTGTACAGCAGACTCTTCCGATTTCTGCGCGATCAAGCTATCTTTTCAAAACTTTCGTACGTCGACGTTTTTACGACTTCGGGTCGTTTCTCTCATTATGCAGTACCGACAATTTTGTTAAAATAAAAATAACACGCTGTGCGGACTGTGCCCCCCTTGCTCTGAAACATCCTCTACCCCGTCGCCAACTGGGGGAAGCAACGGATGCAATGGTTACAATTTAACGATACTGGATTAATCCGGCAACGGTTAGTATCTTATTATATTGTATTTACACGTTTTTTTGACGTTAGTGTAGTAGAAAATGAGCGCATTATTGTTATATTATCAACAATATTATATGTTATTATGGATAACACCAAAGATGGTCCAAGTCAATAGCACTATTTGTATTTTGTAGTACAGCTAACTGTAACAGCTGATAACGAAAAAAACTATTTGAAAATCCTATTAGAATCATTTTCGGTTTCCACGCGGACGAATTTCCTATTAAACTAATGCTAAGATCAATCAATAATATTTATTATATTTATTTTCAGATGTCAGAAGAACATCCTCTTCTCTCAGGAATGTTATATTATACTCGAATGAGCATCTCTAAACTCTTGAAGTGTAATGTGTGTTGAACGAGCTTATGGACATCAACATGTGTGCTTTGTCTGTAGATCTTCCACATTGAGAGCTTAAACATACAGAGTATTCAGAATAACCGACCAATTCTGACAATTCAGTAGTGCTTGTAAATAATCTAAGTGAAATAAATGCCATTGACTTTTGAATATTTTTATTTCCACCCAAACACATTAATATTTCAAATGTTAAATTACACGCATTGCAATGATGAAATAAGATTTTGTCTGTTTACAATAATAAATTAGTTTCAAATGGTTTTTACAAAAAGAACCCTTATAGTTTCGTCATGTCCGCCCGTCCTCGTCTTACCACCTTAAACCTTATCCTTTGGCGACCAAGCGATAGCCGGCTGTCACCCTGCTATTGTCTTTATTGTGTCTCGAATCATGTAAACATCATTTTAAAAATAAATTATAACAATTAAAAAGGGGATAGAAAACCCTATTCTATGCGGGGCCTGTTTATTTTCTATCTTTATGCCTATAAGCCACTTAGATTTAGTATAATCTAATTACCATTTACTTGGGAACGTTCATTGGTTTGTTTAAAACTATTCTGTTTTGTTTTATGAGAATAGAAATCATAATATTGTTGTAATTGGTACTTTTTTGGTAGAAGTTATGGTACATAACTAACCTCAAAACTTGCACATATAAATCAAAATTCAACAAAAACCCCTAAAAATAAGTAGATAATTTTGATTTCCTTGGGAAGTACGACCTCTTCCCTCTTTTATATCCAATTTACACTAAGATTACATTTTTTTTATGCGCAACGGCGTCCTATAGTATGTTGGTCAATGTCCTTTGTTCTGGATTAGATTAGAAACAGTGTAAATTTTCTTTAGCATCTTAAGAATTTTTAAAATTTAAGTATAATTATATGAATGGATTGAACTACCTATAAAGTGAAAATTCTATGTTAAAAGTTGCAAACTTAAAAGCCCTGAAATCCTTCAGATTCCATGTACGATGAACAAAATAAGTGGTTGGATCATTGACTTAGACATGAAATCGTAATGTTTTTTGTCTAAAAAATAAACGGCATCAGTTTAACTTAAGGTAACAGTTCATTAGCCCCATTTCCCCATTTTGAAATGATATGCATTGTATTTTACTACAATTAAAAAAAAACGAAATATTATGCGAAGTTTAAAGAATTGCAAACAAAAACAACATACAGGTAATACCTATTTATGTAAGAAAATGTTTATTAGGTTTGAAAATGCGAAACAAAATGTTTGCCTTTAATTAATTAAACAATTTAATATGTTCAGGTAGACTTACACTAAAAATAAACTTCGTATAGGTCACGCATAAATACCTATGCACATACATATAGGAAAAGTTAAAAAACTAATATGTCAGTGTTTGGCATAAGGCTCATTGCTTAAATAAGGATGTTTTAAGTCGGCATACTGCCGACAATAACACAGCATGAAATTAAGAAATAAAATGGAGTCATACTAATATAAATAATACCAGCCTATTATGATCCCACTGCAGGGCAAAGACCTCTTCTCATACAGAGAAGGCGCGAGCATAGCTTTGATCACCACGCTTGCTCAAAGCTGATTGGCGATTTCAGACTTATATTAACTACAAGTTCAGAATTCCTCACGATGTTTTCCTTCACCGATGTCTGTGATGTCAAAGATAAACTTTGGAACAGACGTACTATAAATTATATTAAAAAAAAAGAATAAATATATCCTTGGGAGAGATCTTGGAGAACTTTGTCCAGGAGTGGACAGGAGTGGAGGAGAGACTTTGGGCTGATGATGTTTTTTTTTTTTTGGTGAGTGGGAAATCATCCAATGACTGCTCCCGTCCTGGGTGCGGCGGGAGGGCGTGTCAGACTCTTACTGACTAAACCCCACTCATGTTCCTTCGATTTCCCTTTATGTTCCAGGGTCACGGTAACTATTATAAACATTCCGCAACCCCGGCAGGCGTTGGCCCTGTTGGGCCCCTTCTTGTTAGCTGATGATGATGATGATGGTGGTAATATAGAAAAAAAACTTTTAAGCGGAAACAGGGTTCAAGCCCAGAGTTTAGATAGACTAGACCAAGGACTCCAGAGAGAGAAACCTCTTAAGTAAAATGTTCCTTCAATATTAAATCATTTATTCCCATTTCTTAGACCATGTAAACATAGAAATGCACTTTTTAGAACATATAAAAAAACTACTCCTTGCAAACGACAGTTTGGCCGCATCCAAATTCTCCAAATGCACTTTCTAGATAAAGCCTTTGATCCGTAAACCAATCTTATCACAGCACTCACGAGCAATAAAACCCGGTAAACGTCCTAATTCATTTATTGAGTCCGTAGCTCTCCTATACGTCAACGATTCCTAAACGTTTTCAAACACGTAAACGTTTAGTCTCCTTCTAAATCACTACGAGAGACGTCAGCCATATAAACGGTGAATTATCTTGTCCGTGTTCTATGCTCATCATTTGTTTTTCTGACAGTTTTTTGTTATGTGCCGGTCTGTTTATGCCATATACACGGTTTTTGTTTTTTGAATGTTGTTCTTTATTTGAAATCGTGAGTAGTTTTTATTTTTTTAATGGTGTCTTCTTTAAAGAAGGTTAGAATTGTATACATTTTAAGGAGTTTAGTCAAACATCTATCGAAGCTTGACATAGCATAATAACGCTTTTCATTTACATTTACATCACATAACTAATTATTTTACTAACACTATACATCAGACAGGTTAAAGAAATACTCGACGCACTGCACGTGGCTGCACTAACAATTTTAATCTAGGTGGGTACGCCAAGAACGTCAACGAAAATCCTTAAAATTTTATCTCAACATTTTATAAATAAACATTGTAGCTGTGTCAACACCATTAACACGCGATAACAAAAGGAAACGATCCTGGCCGTGAAAAAAACCTCTGTCACACATTTCAAAGAAACTGCAACAATTTGATTAACTTTAACCACGATTAAAAATGCATCAATACGAGATAATATTTCAAGGTTGTAATCATTGAGTTTTTTGCGAGTTTCGCACGCTTACTATCAATATTACCTTGAGTTTTGACATGACGACTTGTTAGTTGTAACCAATTACATATGTATCACAGCACTTTAATTCGCGCGCGGAGCGACCGCTCGTCGCGACAGACCGATTGTCACTGTTGTGCGATCGAGAACGAAAGTTCCAATAAGTGACATGCGATTAAAAAATATATTATGTTAGTGTTGGGAAATAAACATGAAGTTTTGCTATTTAGAAAATAAACAACATTACGTTGAATAGGCACCGTAATAGCTTTTTGATTATGGAACGAATTCGGGAGCTGTGACCGCCGAATTGTTGCTGGCCGGTATTGATAGATTCAAATTGGTGTCAAACTGGCTGAATTTAAAAATTCGAATCATAAACCGTTGGTATTCTATTATTTTTGGCCAGTAACGTCCAAAACCTATGAGAAAATGTTTTTTATCGGCTTGAGCTATCCATCAAGTTTTCTCTCCACTCATTACCATATTTTATTATTTATAACTGTATAGAAGAAACTCGTTTCTAGACTGTGCATTGCATAACGACTGACAGTATATACTGTAGTAGTTCATCGCCCACGAGCATTATATTACAACCTATTTCCCTCCATTGAATTTTATATGCGCGGGATGATAACAAGATGACGTTACTAAAATTGTTACTACCTAGCATATTTTTATTATTCAGATCTATGTGGCACGTGTCATATTAGGTGACCGCTATCGTCAGCAAGCATTTAAGTTAAAAGTTACTACAAGAAAGGCCTTAAAAGAACATGATTTTGAAAGGCTTATAATGGTGCGGATTCCCTTGTTCACAAACTAACTTAAATTTAAGTTCACTGAACCTTCTTCTTTCCATTTCAATACCAAAAGAACAGAAGATAAAACATTTCTTTAGTCCTGTCGTATTAAGACACTATAGACAATGATGCGAATAAAAACGTAGCTACTAAAATGCGTCGAGTTACGTCAGGCGCTGACTAATTTGACAAGACTAGTCTAATAATTATCTTCTGTCCTTTTCTTAACAAAGTGGAAAGAAAAAGATGCACTTGGCTTAACTTTAGTTTAGTTTGTGAACAAGGGGATTGGCACCAAAGATACTTTCAATGATAATAAACTGCTACTATAATATTGAGTAAAAAATATAAAAATGTATCCTGGATAGCAGCTAGTCATTCATCAAACTTTTCTGTAAATAAGAAATTAAATATTTAAATAGATATATTTATAAGAAAACAAACAATTCTACAAAATAAACTATTTACATACGTAGATACAACATACAAATAAATATAGCAAATTTAAAACTAACTAAAAAACTAAAATAAAACTAAAATTTAAAATATAAATAAATAAAAAGAAAGGTTTTATCCGTCGGCGTCGTAAAACTCGTCATCACTGTATACATATATAAGCCAATAAAAATGCTACATAAAACCGAAAAGTAGGTAGACAGGGCTTATAAATATATCGGTAAAAGTAGATCCTTTAAGGCTTCAAGATCTAGGAGTAATACGTGAGAGCAAACGGGAACATTACATAAACTCGGTCAAGGATGAGGACTTACAATGTTTCAGTTTTTATTCCTTAAGTATTCTTGAAGTGGAAAACTGTGTGGAAAAGTCGACAAGGTTCCAAGAATTTTCATCATTGTTTTCTGAGAAGAAGGATAAGTGAGCAATTATATTGTCTTACAAATTAGCGAATCAGTCACAATACTTTTTTTTTTGGGTAGTTGGAAATCATCAAATTACGTCTCCCGTCCTGGACGCGGTGGGAAGGCGTGTCAGACTTTTACTGACTAAAACCCACGCATGTTCCTTCGGTTGATCTTTATGTTCCGGGGTCACGGTAAATTATAAACATTCCGCAACCCCGGCAGGCGTTGGCCCTGTTGGGTCCCTTTTCTGTGGACTTCTCTTTGGGTCCGTGGCTTACGCCCCCAGTGGCCGACGCACCGATTTTCTTTTTTTTTGTTCTTTTTCAATTAGTAAAGTAAATGAGAAAAAAAAATTCACCCTATTAATAACGTATTTTTCCTTGCTAATCAAAAGTTATCCATCAAATAGTAGAGAGAATACATCGCCACCTAACCTTATCCTTTCACACCTTTTCTTTTTTAATTTTTAAGGCTGATTATTTAAAATGACTATTTTATTTTATTATTGAGGCGCGCGTGGAACACTAAGCGCCGTCGACGCGGGCCTGGTCCTAGCCGGGCGGTGAGCTGCCCATCGCTCGCGGGAAAACCATTTGATAATTTCCCATCCTCACAAAAAACCATGTGTTTAGTCGCGTTATGCTGACATAATCGGGGTTATTTCTCGGGATGGCAAAGATTATCTAGCAAAATGAGAACAAAAATATAAGTAAGTACCTAATAAACAAATTATAAGCTTGTATAATCAACTCTGTATAGTTGACATAAAATAATAGGATTTTTGTTAAATATTTTACCTTAAAAGTTTTAAAAACCTCTGCCATTAAATTAGGACACGACCTGTTTTCAAAGAAGGAAAACAGAAAGTGTAATAAAAATATGGCGTGGAACCATTTGAATAAACAAATCAAACTGAAATCATAATATTATATTCCAGGAAATGTATATTTTTTTGTAAGTGAAGTATAGGAAGATTCTAGCGACTTAAGACGGTACTAACAGTTTCCTTGAGTTTTTCCATGTGAATAAGTTTTATGAGAAAAATCTTGGGATGATTTTGTAAATTGTGTTATTAAAGTATTTGTTTTTCTAAGAAAATATACAATATATTTGTTTTTATAGTATAGTGTAATTACAACCTCTTGAGACCTTTGGTCGTTTGTCAGCTGACGCTTAGCTACGCACACTCATTCAGATCCAATCGCGTATCGCTGAACGGTTTTGGTTCTAATAAACAATTCTACTGGCCGGCTTTTAGCATCCCGTCGTGAGAGAAATAAGCCGTAAAGCCATTAGAGCCACCCGGCACCCACTCCGCACCGACTCGCCTCCTGCGGCTAGTATTCTTTATATGGACTTGTATGGGCATGCGCTCACATATCAACTCCGTAGCGTCACCGGCACTGGGATTACGTATCTTGCAATAGCCGAGCGATCGCGATAATTTAGCAAAATTTGCTGCTCAAACGTCAAAGTCAAAATACGTCACGTCAAATAGCCAACTAGCGATGGTGCTGCCTCTGTGGAGCAATCAGTTAACTAAAATATGCATTTTTCGTTTGGTGGTTTCGTATTTAGTATGGTTTTTAAGAGCAAAGTTAAGATTTTTTGTAAAAGGTGGTATTTAATTAATTCCAGCGATTGCTACTTCATCGTCATCGTAGCAATAAGTACATTAGAACAATCAGCGAGCGATTAGCAATCAGTTCATACATAATACGATTTTTTTTGACGATCGCGCGGTGATCGCGCGATCACTGCGCAAATATTGCTGATTGCTGTTTCATAGGTAATAACCCCGCGGATCGCCAGGCGAGTCGGTGCGGAGTGGGTGCCGTGTGTGGGTGTGGGTGGGTGGCTTTAATGAGCTATGACCTTTATCCTTCGAGCACACGTGATTCGGGACACAATAGAAAGACAAAAGAAGCGCGACCGCCGGCTGTCGCTTGGTCGTCGAAAGGTTAAGGTAAAACATCTATGAGTTTTTGAGAAAACTTAAACTGTATCTGACGGCCCTGCATACCTTTCTACTTTGCTGGCCATTTATTCAGCAAATGTTCACAGAAAACAATGATTTTGTATGAAATTTAAACGGATGCGGAAAGCTGATCGGATCAAAATCGTTGTTTTCTATGAACATGAGCTGAATAGAGCTGAATGGGTGTGCGTAGTCTCCTAGTCCAACAACAACATCCCCAACCAACAGTGTTTACAACATTTATGTATGAGATGTATGTATTTTTAAAGTATTTAAGTATGTACTACCCATGCGAGCTAACATGGCACCTGGGTTGAATGAATGCCATTTAAGGTACTAAGTGCAAAAAAGGAGATGTTCGATTTTGGGCTAACACTATGACAGATGTCAGGTATACGCTAACACCAATTTAAAAAATAAATATAAAAAAATAGGAGACATTCATAAAATTACTAACAAATTAATTTAAAGTAAAGAACAGCGGAAAAAAGAAAAATACATTTTATGGCTACATTTTTATTTGGTGTACATTGTGCTAGCCCTGGCTCCATCCTTTCTGAATTTTTATTTAAGTTTTTTAAATAATACCATTTATATTGTGCTTAGTTGTTTCTCATAACATACTTTACGTGCACGCCTGAAAATCTGTTTCTGCACATCCGCCATTTTAGTTAAACTTGTGCTGTATAATGTAATAGTGATGCTAACGCTACTGGTAAGACGAGAGCGGGGTGCCGCGTGGGGTCGCGGGGAGAGGTTTGTTTTCTAGTCAGGTGCCATGTTCGCTCGCACAAGTAGTATATCAGTTATCTGGTTACCATAACACAAGCTCTGCTTAGCTTAGGATTAGATGACCGTGTGTGACTTGTCCCGAGATTTTTATTTATTTTATTTATTTATATGCAAACTTAGTTCTCGAACGTGCATAATGTGGTAAGTGACCAACAATGAACCGTCGAAAGGCGTCACTGCCAATCAAGCTTAAAGAGTTCACGAATTCATGATGATTGATTGAGGTAGTCCTTTTTAGATTATAACTGTTGTAGTCACTACTTATGTGTCTGTGTACTTCGTTATTTTCATGACCTTTCTGCCCAGTAAAGTACTAGTGTTTTGCGTGAAGTGATTACCTATTAGGGCTCCTGTACACGGCACCGTGCTGCCGCTGCGTCGCTAACGCGGTGCAACCGCGCTGCGACCGCGCTGCCACCGCGACCTCCATCATCCCGCTGAAGTATTTTTATTCCATTTGGCGTCGGCATCGGCACACTGCTGGTTTTGTATATACACAGTGCATAATAGTCCGTTAAACCTCCACAACTCAGTAATTGAATTACTTCCCGGTACCTTTTGTAAAGTGTGATTGCTACTTACTGGCGTCTGACTCCTCGTAGCGGTTGGCAGATTTACGAACCACAATCAGGACTAATGGGAACACGCATACACAGACAAATACCATATAACATACAACCCGATTACCCGAACAACTTATCTGTGCACCTCGCTGAAATGTAACCCATCTCCCGCTTCCCCGCGCGGCGCCCCGTGTTCGCCTCGTTCGTTTGATAGCGATAGCGTACCGCCAACGTTACGTCACAGTTCGAGGTGCACAGTCGAGTTGTATGGTTCGTAAACATTTTTCCTATACGGGAATTGAAACCGCTGGCAGCACAGCAGCCAGGTGCCCATTCATTACTCTAACCGTGCTGTCAAAATAACAAACGTAAACAGTACCTTACAAACGGTCCTCCACGGTTTCACCCGCGCTATGTTGGGTTTTTGATAACTGCTCCGCTCCCGTGGGTTATAGCCTGATGCTATATAACCTATATGTTAATCAGATCAGCTATACTACTGTAAAGTTTTATCATAATCGGTTCCTTAGTTTTTGCGTGAAACCACATACCTAATACATACATTAAATCTTCACATTTATAAGTGAGAAGTAAGATATATGATAAATTAGAATAGCACGTGCTGCATAGACAATCAAATTATAACTCATAGAAGCAGAGCATTGATCAAAGCATGAAATGCATTTTATGATAAAGTAAATAATAATAATTCCGGTCTCATTGTCCCAATGCACACACGTAAACAATTTTAATTAGACAACTACACAATAATAAACATCTACATTACTGACTACGTTTAATTGAATATGTATGAACAATAAGGAAAAGTAAACATGGAGGAAAAATGGACTTGGGGAAAAAATATAATTATTATTCTTTGCAAAAATATACATTACCGACATGTGGAACATTCCAGTAATAACACCATCACCTGTAGTAATTTTGCATGTAGAATTGATTTCTGAGAGGATATTATTAAGCTTATCATTTACTCTAAATTCTGTTTAAATAAACCAATAAAGTATGTCAATAATTATTAGGTATATAAAGGTTCTATTTATAATTTAAAATAGAACCTTTATTTACAAACTTTTATTTTCATATATGTGTGACTGGGTGCCATAAAAAATACATAATAATACCAGCCTATAACTGTCCCACTGCAGGGCAAAGGCCTCTTCTCATACAGAGAAGGCACGAGCATTGATCACCACGCTTGCTCAAGACGGGTTGGCTATTTCGGACTTATATTAACTACAAGTCCAGGTTTCCTCACGATGTTTTCCTTCACCGATGTCTGTGATGTCTAAGATAAACTTTAGAAAGTACATATGAATTGAAAAAGTCACATTGGTACTTGCCCGGATCCGAACCCGCGACCTCTTGCATGAGAGCCGGGCGCCTTAACCACTAGGGCATCACGACATGAAAAATACATACTAATATTATAAATGGGAAAGTGTGTCTGTCTGTCTGTCTGTCTATCTGTTTGTCTATCTTTCACAGCAAAACGGAGCGACGGATTGACGTGATTTTTTAAGTGGAGATAGTTGAAGGGATGGAGAGTGACATAGGCTACTTTTTGTCTCTTTCTAACGCGAGCGAACCGCGGGCAAAAGCTAGTTTTCTATAACTAATTCTAATTTCTGTCGGAGGTTACACCTAAATTATTTTTATTCCCAAAATCAGATCGTCCACACAAAATTTGAAACCAAAAGTCAATCTTACAAGACACATTGATCCGAAGACCGGAAAATGAGTCTACGCAGTTTGTACCGGGTGTTTATATTATTTGTCTCATGGCTCAGTTTCTGAGATAACTGTGCGGTAATATCATGCAGTTAAACCTTGAGATAAAACAGTTTACAAACAAGAGGAAGACGCTACTTAAATATAGTCGTTATGTATATTTATTCACACTTTGATGCATTAAGTGTAAATTTGGAAGAACTCAGAGACAAAAACATAACAGTAGACGTTATCTGCATATCTGAGCACTTTATGATGGCGGGTGAAGAGTCAAACCTCGTACTACCAAACTACAACTTGGCTTCATCCTATAGTCGTGCCAACAGCAAAAGAGGAGGAACATGCATTTTGCTAAATAATGAAATTAAATACAGAGAAATTTCAGAAATAAGTCAATTTTGCCTTCACTGTGTATTCGAGTGTTGTGCAGTCGAACTAATCGACTATAACACTATTATTGTTTGTGTATATAGGGTCCCGAAACAAAATAACTTGTACACGTTCTTTAACAGACTAGAAAAATGCCTAACTTATATTACTACACTAAATAGGAAAAATATTGTAATTGCTGGTGATTATAACATAGATGTTCTCAAAAACAACAATATAACCCTTGATTTTGAATGTTTGTTGTTAAATCATAATCTTAAATTGGCATTACATACTCCAACAAGACTGTCGAGTCAAACTTGCATAGACAATTTTGCACATAATTTTAATAGACATTGTAAAACTCAAATTTTAGAACTTGGTCTGTCAGATCATACCGCCCAATTAATTAAAGCACCTGTTAAAAAAAATCCGATTTTAAAATATTGGCGCTCAATTAAACGTGACTACAGTTTGCTTAACATAAAAAAATTTCAAATGTGCATTAAAAGTCTATCATTCTCACAAATCTACCTGACCAATGACCCGAATTTGGCTTATCAATACTTTCTAGACAACTTTAAACTATTTTATGACCTATGCTTCCCACGTACACAAGTTTTGACTAAAGTTAACCCTAAACTCAAATGGGTATCTAGTGGGATAAAAATTTGCAGTAAAAAGAAAAAAGATCTACTATGGAAACACAGACTAAACCCCACAAATGACAATAAAATTAAATACACGACATACAGTAAACTATTTAAAAAAATTATAACATTAACAAAACGAGCACAAAATAACCATAAAATACTGACTTCAGATAACAAATCTAAAACTGCATGGCGCATCATTAACAAAACAAGACAAAACATACCAAAACAATCGATTGAATGTATAAAAATTGACGATAGCAACCTTATTAGTAACCCTCTAGAAATAGCCACAGCATTTAATAATCATTTCATTGATAAAATCAAACCCATTCCAGACGCAGGAAGAAATGCGACTCATTTTATTAAAAGTCGAGCAAATTCTATGTTTCTTGCACCAAGCTCACCTCTACACATAAGACAAATCATTAAAAAATTGAAAAACACAAACAGTGTAGGGTATGACGAGATCTCCACCAAAATAATAAAAAATGTCAATGAGGATATATCTCACCATCTAAGTCACATTATTAACTTGTCCATAACAGCAGGGATATTCCCAAACGCCCTCAAGTTATCAATTATAAAGCCTTTGTACAAAAAAGACAACAAGCTATTAATGGATAATTACAGGCCCATTGCTTTAATACCAATATTCGCAAAAATTTTTGAGAAATATTTATACAGTCAAATCTATTCCTATCTTGAAAATAAACAAATATTGTGTAAGGAACAGAAAGGTTTCCGACAAAACAAATCTGTTAATATAGCAATATATGAATTTATAGAAAAAGTCTTATGTTATGTAGACAAGAGATCACCCGTTTGCGCTATCTATTGCGATATGACACAAGCGTTTGACTACGTAGATAAAAATATACTTATAAACAAACTTGACGCTTATGGTATCAGAGGAAATATTTTAGACTTAATTCGATCCTATCTAACAAATCGACAACAAATGACATTAATAAGCAGAGTTAATTATACAACCAAAAAAGAAGAAACATACACATCAATGAAGCGCTATGTGACATACGGTGTCCCTCAAGGCACCGTAATGGGTCCACTTTTATTTATTATTTACATTAACGACTTGCCAAACGCAACGAATCAACCAATGACATTATTTGCTGACGATAGCACTGTTACAATTGCATGTAAGGACATTAACCATTATAATTCTGACATTAATAATTCCTTGACATCTATAATTTCATGGCTGAATAATAATAACTTAAAAATAAATTTAACTAAAACAAATATAATGCACTTTGGACAAAGACTACAGAATTCTCAAAATATACAATTGACTTATAATAACTATACAATAAAAGAAACTACTACGGCTCGTTTTCTTGGCTTAACTATTGACAGTAAGATAAATTGGAAAAAACACATACAATTACTATGCAAAAAGGTCAGTAGTCTTTCATACGCACTATATAAACTTGCTCCAACCATCCACCACAATGCACTACTGTGTGCATACTACGGGCTTGTTGAATCCATCCTCAGGTATGGCATTATTTTTTGGGGCAATTCCACCGACAAAGAGATGGTATTTAAAGTACAAAAACGATGCGTACGCGCTATGTTTGGTATTCAAAGCACAGAAAGCTGTAAAACACTATTTATTGAACATAAAATCCTTACACTACCATCACTGTATATACTCGAAACAGCTCTATTCGTTCATAACAACCTGAATTATTTTACTCACGTACCCTCACACAGTCAACGCCGTGACAATAGTAGACTTTGTGCCCAGCCTGCTAAAACAGCACTGTTACAGAAAAGTGTAGTATGCAGAGTTCCACTAATTTATAACCACATACCGAACTCGATAAAAAAATTGAACGCCAATAGTTTTAAAAGTACCTTAAAGAAAATTCTGATAAAAAAATGTTACTATCATGTACAAGATTTCCTTAGTGACAAATGGATTTAACTAAAGATGAAGAATGACATTTAAATTGTAACACATAATAATAATTCTTTATACAACTTATTAACTGACATAATTTGTAAATTGTTTTTGACTTTATTATTCCAAGACATTTACTATTTATATATTTCATTTTTACATTTACTATTTAGATATTTTATTTTGACATTTACTATTTAGATTCATTGCATATAATAATTAATATTTGTACACCAGTCGTGGTAAAACATGTTGATACAATCGATAAGTAATGTACCATCTATAATAAACATCCATTTATGCATGTATTATTATGACCTACACATGTTTTGACAAATAAAATGATCTTTATCTTTATCTTATCTTTAACTTACATTAGTAAACGCTATAGAAATCGTGTTCAAAGAAACTAAACTAATATTATAAAGCTGGTGAGTTTTTTTTTTGTTTTTGGCAGAACGCGCTATTCTCGAGAGTACTGGGTCTGGTTTAAATTTTTTTTTGGTTGTCCATGGCCCTTTTATCGAGGAAGGCTCTAAGAGGTATTATAAAATCACGCTGCGACCTATAGGAGCGGAGTTATAACCTAAGATGCGGGGTGAAATGGCGCGGGCTCCGCACCCACGCAACGGCGCCCATTTCCGTGCGTCGGACGCACGCTCGGGAGCACGGGTGGTACTCGCCACAATATAAAAAAAAGACGCACGCTCGCGTGCCCGCCCGCGCTGTTCCCGCCAAAATATTAAAAAAATATAAAAAAGGTATTAATTTTTTCCAAGTAATCGCGAACGTGAATAAAAAAGATTTTCACGAATTGAGAACCTCTTTCTTTCTGATGTCGATTGATAAAATAATCCGGTCCTCGCGTCGGGATCCGCTGCGGTCTCTTGTAGCCCGTCCGCGTGGTCACGCGCGCATAACTCTCGAACACGTGATTCGAGACACAATAGAAAGACAATAGCCGCGCGACAGCCGGCTGTCGCTTGGTTGTCGAAAGAACAGCTTTAGCCCTCCAAAGCACGTCTACGTCCTAACTAACGCATATTTATCTCGACTTTAACAAGTTTGCTTACATTTTTATGGTTTGCCAATTAAACATCATAGCCTACTTAATTCGTTTTATAGCTTAATCGCCACTTTACCAAAAACACTTGTAGTAGGATACTCAGCCTATTGTTCAAACACCCATCCACCTGAATCAAGTGGTTCATGATTTTGATCAGGAGCACTTATACAGGGTGTGGTATAAAACGGATCGATTACCCATCACCGAATTGTGTTTACAATGGCCCACTTGGGTTGGGCAGGCAATCGATTAAGTGCTTTATAAATAGACAAGTGTTTGTGCGAAATAAAACGCAATAATTTTTTCCTTATTTTTTTCGTACTACGCAGGGCAAGGAGTTAGTGGGGGAAATATTAGCCCAACACTTCTAGACAAGTGACAATGCAGATTAGATGATAGAGAAGAATGATTGTTAAATGTATAGGATTGACATAAGGATTGATATCTCTATTTTATTCTACCATCTATTCTACAATACCACTTGTCTAAAGGTGATGAACAGAAGCCCTTTTCTGTTTTTTGGGTTATAGCAAATCGGCCTATATGTAGCGAGACTGTAAGGTCAGCACTAGAATACTAAAACACTAAAATAGATCTGTCCACCGTTTTTTTTGGGCGGCGGTAGAAAATTCGTGTGAGTATCCTCCGTTCTGGAGCAGGAGGCTGTGTGTGGGGTATCAGACTCTAACTGACTATTTACCAGCTCGTTGCTGTTATCCCGACGATATTTGTCTATAGCAACCTTGTTATGATCTTGTTTGGAGAGTATGGGTGCCCCGGGGTTGCGAAATAGTTCCAATAATTACATCGGCCCCTACATAAAGGGCAACTGAAGGAACAAGGGTGGGTTTTAGTCAGTAAAAGTCTGACACTCCCGGGGTCTACGATGGAGCGAGCTTACCTAATAGATGCCTATTGCCTATGCACTCGTTTCTTGAATATTTCCGGGTTATATGAATTTGGAAACACAGACACGCAGGGAACTTTTTATGTTTATTAAACATGGTAGTTATCCAAGATCTTTAACAATCATTACGGAATTATGAAGCCAGTAAATCTGTCAGTCGGACTAAGGCTGAGGCTACACTAGGCTGCGACGCGAACTGCGACGCACGAGCGATTGAAACAAATACATGGATTCTCACTAAATGGCTACACCGTTCATCAAATATTACTAGCGATCTTTGATTATTTCGATTCAATTTCGCTGATACGTCGATGTAGCCGGTGCCGTGATTACAGTATTGTAGCTCCTGTCGCATAAAGAAATCAAAGATCGCTAGTAATATTTGATGAACGGTGTAGCCATACACGGTGAGTAGGTATCCATGTATTTGTTTCAATCGCTCATGTGTCGCAGCTCGCGTCGTCGCAGGCTAGTGTAGCCTCAGCCTATGTGTGGGGTATCGTATTTTACCAGTAACTGGGTTGTGGAGGTGTGTTAGGCAGTCGTTCCACATGAATCGCTAGTATTCAGCTGGTTCTGGTGAAAAGGGAATCGGACTCTAACATAGCTGGGAAAAGGTTAGTAGAAGATGATGAAAGCAAAGAAACGCGACTATTATTATTAAATCGTAAAACTTATGAAGTAGACTTCAACATTTATGTTCAAGATAAAGTAATGTACCTAACTAATTATTTAACTACTCTGACTAGAAACTAACTAATTTTAGTAACAGTTTTTATCCCGCAGATCCCCCTGGAACGGGAACTAAGTATAAATTCCACGGGGACGAAGTCGCGGGCAAAAGCTAGTTTTAAATAAAGTCGAACACGAAATTGCGACAAGACATTAATTAAACTTTTTTTTTAAATTAGTCAAGATTGCATTTGGTTGATTAACTAAATCGATAGGATAGGCTGTTGTCTGCGGCTTCGCTTGCGAGGATAATAGATTTCGCTTGTAAGGATTAGTCAGTTAGTCAGTCACAACTAGCAAATATAATAAATATATTTAGTATGTAGGTCACTATGTTCGTAACGCAGCTGAAAACATCATTCATATTGTCCCTAATGATACATAATAATTAGTGTAGGTACCTACAACCCGAACTGAGTCACATTTAGTGGTAGGTACTAAATATAAGAAAACAATGAGTAGGATTATATATGTACTTTTGATTATATACATATAATCTAAGATATGTACATACTATATACGTTCCTAGGTAGTACCTCCAGCACCTACTGCTGCCACTGTCTTCTTGGTTCCAACTTCCAACTTTATGTGTAATAAGCTCATTCAATAAAATATAATTAATGGCAATCAATAAAGAATCATTTACGACTCAATAAATATAAATGATTAATAATATTATTAAGTAAGTCTTTGTAACCATGAATATAGGTACTTACTTTTATAAAAGTGACAATATATTATATATATATATATATATATATTATCAAAAATAAATAAAATACTTTGAGGACAACTCACACACAGTCATATGATCCCAAGCTAGGCAGAGCCTGTGTTATGTAACCAGACAACTGATATACATACTTATATACTTACTTAACTTATAATTTATACATACATATTATAATAGACTAGCTTTTGCCCGCGGCTTCGCTCGCGTTAAAAAGAGACAAAAAGTAGCCTATGTTACTCCCCATCATCCCTTCAACTATCTCCACTTAAAAAATCACGTCAATTCGTCGCTCCGTTCTGCCGTAAGGAAAGACAAACATACAGACAGACAGACACACTTTCCCATTTATAATATTAGTATGGATAATTTACACCCAGACAGGCAAAACAAATAGGTAATCATTAGCTTGTCCTAAATGGGAATCGAACCCGCGATATCTTGGGGAACAACTAGTTATACTTAACTATATTGTTTTAAACGTTTTAAATGTCTTTACTGTATTTTTTATAAGACAATCTGTTATGTACAAAAACATAATAATGTGACAATGCCAGTTTTTGTCGTAAAAAAGTAAATTATATCTCCAAATAAGCACATTACTTATAAACATGCAACAAATGATGACATCTGTGTTAATATTTTGTTGATACTTATTTTTTTTGCGGTCCGTACCAGGTAAGTAGGTAGCACCAGTACCTAAGTAGATAAAATAAATGGTCAAGGGTTGTGTAGTTATTTTTAACTGTAATAGAGCATAACTTAATTTACACAGTATTCAATAACCTCTAAAACAACATAAAATAAAAATTAAGTAAATAATGTTAAAATGTAAACGAAACGAGAAAATTATTTTTGATTTAATATAACAGAAGTAATTGAACATTGTATTATTAATAGTACAGTGGAATAGATACTAATACACACTAAATAAATTACACATAAATAAGGTTATATTTACAAAATAATATTTATAAACAGCGCCATCTGTTTTGATAGTGTTTAATTAAGTTGTCTTTAACCATGGTCAGCAGCTACAACCAGTGTTTGATAGATGGCGCTGTTCTCAAGCTTGTTTATATTTTGACAATTCCGATTCGGCCACACGCGCGCCTAACGCCACAGTTCGGTAATGGCCGCCGCCGGGGTGGTTGACTCGTGCCGCTGTCATTGCGACACGCGTTGATTGGTTGTTTACTTTATTTACATCACAATCATAACCAATACAATCACAGTGCAAAGTGTTTATTGTGTACTACGCTTGTTGAATGCACGTTTGTTATCGGAAAAGTGATTTTTAATAAAGTTTTGAACGCGGTGAGCGACGGGTCGCTCAGCAAGCGTTGGTAGAATGCATCGTCCAGTGTAGTGTTGTGATAGTCAAAGTTTTCTGCCCCAAATGCTGGGTTACAGAGGCGCGATGTGTAGCCGGCAGCATACCCAGGCGTGTCTCAACACTTCCCTGTCCATACGACAGGAGATACAGAGATTTGAAAGCGTGCATCCTTCTATTTACGCTCTTTACGACCTTGTGGAGTTGGTACCTGATCCATTGCTGGCCCAGCAGATAAGGGACCACGTCGTCGCCATAGAAGGTTGGTACTGGTTGGATGTTTATGTTAGCGTACGGTTTCTACGGGCAACTGGGTTGTTTATACTTAGATAAATCACGTTGGATAACCTAATATTGCGCGGCTTGTATTTACGATTGGCAAAAGTGCGACTATCTGTGCAACTAACCAGTGTTTATCCCGTGTTTAATCATGTTTCATTTGTTGTGATTACGGATGAAATGAATTCCCATTTGGAATTTCCACACCGTTGTTTGGGTCACGTCAAACATGACAAGTAAAAAAAACCATCATAATAAAAGGTCTATTGACATCGACACCCAGTTTACCTGCCTAAAATACTACCTGTGTAGCTTGCTAGAGGCCTCGTAAAACTGGAAATCCCGTTAAACTATACCGGCGACATTGGACGTCAAAAAGAACAATTCAAATTCAAAACTGCGAAAGGAACGCAGTTTGAAAACAAACCGACACTTCCATAAACGTTCAGAAACCAATAACTTCACCAGGTATGTGCGTAAGTACATGTTACTATAGGAATGCTATACTTTCTCCAGTTTTTACGACATCGACGCAAACCCGATCCTTAGTTGCAAGCATCCAGTTTTTACAAGGCGGATTTCCTCGTGTTAACGCCGAGAAACTTCATAACATCGAGTCAATGTCAAGGCCTTTGGGTTAAGTTCTATAGTCACCTATTGTAGTAAAACCGGTATCTATTTAGTTCGTAATAGTGTAGTTGACCTACCTACGTAATAGCTTGTAATTCGTAGTAATGATATAAATCCAATACTTGTTTTTGTTACGTCTCCATGCCTAAACCGCCTGTACTAAATTTGATGAATGTTGGTATAGAAACAGATTGGTCGCTATAGAAGGATACAGGCTACTATTATACCCAGGTCTTCGTCAGCATCAGCGATAGGTATTCGGCACTAACTCGGATAAAGTCGCGAGCACGAGCTAGCAATAAAATTTAATAATTAATATTGTTATCTTAAACATTAAATAGCACTTAGTAAGTTACTAACTGTCCCCTGCGGTTTCTTTCACATTTTTTATCGAAGCGTTATACAGCCTAAAGCAATAAATGGAAAGACTAACCACCACATACCTACCTAATCATTTTTTGAAATCGGACCAGAAGTTTCTGATATTCGCGCATTCCAAAATCAAACAAGCTTTATATTGTTAGTAATAGAAAATAACTTATCACTACTAATTTATTATTATTATCTGATAAAAACGAACACCCACTTATTCATTACACTGAATGACTAAACGCAAAATCTTGAAAACGACTCAAGTAGGTACCTTACTAGCCAATGTAGCTGAACAGAGTATCTGGTTTACAAGTTAAAGATGTTAGCTAAGATTTGACGACCAACCGACACACGACTACTGGGCTGCTATTGTTTTCCTATTGTGTCTCGATTCACGTTTGTTCGAAGGATAAAGGGCGAAATCAATGAGGTCTTTGAGTTCTACGCTGGTGAAGACGCAGGCCAAACTAATCATGGCTAATTACTGACTGGTTTCTTTCAACCGTCCGCATCCTCACCGCTTGCTGCTAACTCCAGCTAGATGATAAACTATTAGAATCGACGCGTGGCCTACAAATAATTAAACACCGTGACACACAGTCTTGCAAATGCACTCCCATGATTGAAAAAATTCGCCTCTAAGTGGGCAATTCGTTAGCCAACAGTCACCAATTGGGTATTCTACATCATTAACTAATAAATCCAAGACAAACAAAGAACTCTCCTATTTTTAGACTTGAAAACCCGATTAATTTTCAATTTACTGTAAAATTGGATTATCCGTAGCTTCCAGATGTTTAAATAGTTAATGAGTTACGTTGGTATTTAACTTCGTGAAAATCTATAACTACTTCTGCCTAATGGTTGTTGAATACTAATATAATTAACTCTGTCGTTCAAACTGTCAGCCTTCCTGAAGTCAAGACGTAAGATACCTATTTAATTTGCGACTTCAGAGCATTCGACGAATTCCAAGGCATAGCAAAAACGTTTGACACCTGAGTTTCCCTCGAGTTACAAGAAATGAACTATGTAGACCAGTTTTTGCCTGCGGTTTTGCCCACGTGGATGGAATTACTATCCATTAATTTACCCTTTTAAGGGTTGAATTTCCAAAATTCTTTTCTGAGTGGCTACCTACTCTTTACACAGAACACACCCTCCAAGTTTCATGTCTCTAGGACCAGCAGTTTGACATAGCTCTGATATGTCGACAATAAGTTAATCAATTAACATACCACTACCATATTTTAAACAATGGTGAATAACTAGTCACATTTGTCAAAAGAAGGCAATTAAATGTGAACCAAGAACTTGGTTCAGAGCACATAATAAAAAACTTTTTTCAAAAAAAAAATAACCGCCTTCAAAAACTAAAAACCCAATAATAACTAAAATTTCGGAAGTCGGTGGCAACACAAATTGAATGGCAGAAGAGAAACCACCGACTTCCGAAATTTTAGTGTCGACTCCCAATGTTTGACTGTGTATAGTATCTTTCAAAGTAATTTATTTTCAAAATAAAACTACTAACAATCTTATAAAACGAAAATAGAAACTTGAAGACAAAGCACACATCGTCTATGAAAATTTCGTCAATTTTTTTTTGTTCTTGGTGAAGTTTTCGAGAAGCACTGAACCGATCGCCACAAAATTTATATGGGACCACCCCTGAATCATGACTTATCAAACAAAAAAAGAACCATCAAAATCCGATGACAATTGACGGAGTAATCGATGAACAAACATACAAAAAAAACATACAAACAGCCGAACATAGTACCTCCTCCTTTTTGTGAAGTCGGTAAAAATGCATTTAATCCAGAATGTTCCTAACTAATGCGAAAATTGATAGATGTCATTAAATATCATTAGCAACTAACAGTTAAAGTTATAGGTGACCGAGAGACCTAGCTATCGCATCTAGACTGTTTATTTCTAGGTTAACGATTTACGAGCAAACCGACCTGTCAGTAACGAGCAGTTATTTTTAGAAACCGCACTGATTTGAAATCAATACAGAAGCAATTAGAGAGATGTTTACTTGATTTATTTCCTTTTATTTCAGTGGTAATTTGAACAAAGAATATTTTTAACAAAGCTTATTTATTTAATTACTTAAGTGATCTATTTATCAGGTAAGTAATGTACTGCTTGTCAAACAAATTTTCTGTTACCGAAAAGGCATTGTTCTTCATACGCCAAAATAGGGATAGCACTGCAATCCATTTGCAGGATTTATTACAGGTAATTATGACAACCTTCCTTCACGATAATCGACCCTTTGTTTTCCGAATTGACAGCGGTCTATGAGGAAACCCAGCTGTGGTCATTTTCAGATGATCTTTCCTTATATTTGCTGAGTATAGATTTATATACTTAACCATTATCGAAATTGTTTCTCGACAAGCTCCAAGTCCGTCCAAGTATTTATCTTTGTCTGACGTTCATCAATTTTGCTCTACTTAAACCTCATCTTCCTAACGCTGTCCTGGCCCTATGCCAGGGTCCGTTTTCCTCTAAATCTTCCTCTTTAAGCAAACTTGCGCATCCTCGACGCTAAGTTTACTGTCCTACATTCACAAAATGCATAGCATTTACAAGATATTCAAAAGCAAATTACGGTCAAAACTGTGCACTGGTAATCAAAGGAATTCTGTTATTATACAAGCATAGTTTAATATCTCGCATAACGTAGAGTTATGCTAAGTATTAAATAGGTACAGTATAATCTAATAACGTTCTTGAAATACGTCGGGCGCTTGTCCGGGGTTACTACAGTCAAATAAGAAAGTAATTAAAGTACTGTACCTTTTACGAAACTTTCTGCAATATTCTATGCTAATGCCGAAATGAAAGTAAAACAACAATTAGCTTGTCAAGTTGGAACAGTTGATATAAAAGTATTATTGTACAAACTCCAGAAGTAATTAGAATTATTTAAACGACTATTTCTAGAATGAACTCGACCGGCTATCAAAAAACTTCTAATCTTTTGTTAACAGATGTTACGTCGACGACAAGTTTCCCTATTCAAGCCAGATCTGTTTAAATTAGTCGATCTGTTTAAATTAGTCCTTTTGTTTAATTTTGAAAAACCCTGTAAAGGTAGCCTACCTACTTAAATTCAGTATCACAGTCCCTTTTCAGCTCTTCAATCAATCACATGCTGTCCCAATTCACTGCTATTTTTAGTTAGTTTTCTACTCCCGTGGGAGTTGAACCGAGACCACACGAAAAAGATTTTCTCTTCCTCGGTCCTTCCATTCGGTCGGCATCCATTTCCTTCATCAAGTGCTACAATTGAACGCCTCAAGCATTGCAACTAGCGAAATGTAGGTCAGAAAATGCAATCAGTGCTCAACAATATAAAATAGATGAAGTTATTTGCTCACCTGAGACTGGGAGAAATCTGAAATGAATCAGTTCCTTATTTTTGCACTGTTATAACTAAGGAGCAACTCACGAAATAGGTCACTGCAGTACTAAATACGAAGTCTTGTTATTTGTATATTATGTAGAAGTCGGAAACTCCTGCTGTAATTGGATATATTTACAGTTACTGCATAGCGTTTGTAGGTTTCTCTTAGGTAAAAAACATTTTCAATTTAAATGATAATCTTCTTAGATTACTGCAGTATGTGGAGTTAAATCCCAACATATGCGTTTAAACTTTAAGCCTTCGTTTTCCAAGTTTACAAATCCTCATTTATTGAATGAGAAATTGGGCCGTTGCAGTATACTCTTGACACAATGAAAAGGTATTTGTTTGAGAAGACAATCACTAGTATATCTAACGCATTGTCTTCCAAAGCGATTAGCAAACACACAAAGCAATACGCGTAACATTTAAATTTTATCTCCAGACAGCTTGGCCTCGAAAAAACCTTGGCAATCACGATCTTGACATTTAACTTGGCAAGTGTTTCGTTGCGGCGGTGTTATGACCGTAGTAAGTAGGCATCGACGATAAGAGCCGGCACCGTGCCAGGAAACCCTTGAAAAATTTGAATAATGCACTTCAGGCTGACGATGGGCCAATTATGCTTAGTGGCTTATGCTGCCCTGGTTGTTGCGAGACGAGTAGTTCTAGTTTAGTTTTCTTTTTGTAGTTCAGTAATCATACGGTGCCTAACGGGACTATTACTTATGACGAGATAAATTAGACATTACTAAGCACGTACTTTGGCTTAGCTGTGTTCCGTCTCTATCGTACACTTGACGTTTGGCAGTTGTGTAACAGTGACAGGTATAGTGCTAAACCAAAGTCAGTGCTGAGTAACGTCTGTCTGCCTGTATGTTATGGAGCCGTAGTTTGGAAGTTTTGGCTATGACTATTAAAGTTATATAATTAAAGTTAGACATTGGTGCCGATTCTCTTGTGCACAAACTATCGTAAATTTAAGTTAAGTGCATCTTTCTCTTTCCATTTCTTAAAGAAAAGGACAGAAGATACATTTTAGTTTAATCCTGTCAAATTAGACAGCGCCTGATAAAAATTGACGTATATTTAGACGCCATGTTTTTAAATTGCGTCTAAATTATCTATGGAGTGTCTAAATTTGACAGGACTTAACTAATATTTGATCTTCTGTCCTTTTCTTAATTAAAAGGAAAGAGAAAGATGCACTTAACTTAAATTTACGATAGTTTGTGCACAAGAGAATCGGCACCATTATAAAAATAGGGCCCCTAAAATAAATGCATGTTTTATAAATACTATGAGCCATTTTAGCACCATCAACGGATTGTTATTAGTCTTTGCTGTTCGCCGTCCTTCTATCCGTGTACCTATACGTCATAAACTCATAATCGTAGACGGTGGAGAGTTGGATTTTCAAACAGAACGTGTATTTCTATGGCCGCTAAAGCAACAAGTAATAAAAATATCATCCAGTCATTAAATTTCTCTGCTTACAAAGGAAACGTGATGTTTTCAGGTTGCTTGTAAGTGCTGTATGGTGTTTGTAGTATGAAACTCTTTGAATGCGCTGATGTGAATCGCACTTAGCCGGATTTTGGTCTATTGGCAAAAGGTTTGTCTTTAATTGATTGACGTAAAATTCTTCGCTGTTTGATTGGACATTCCTTCTTCAATTAAGTCCGTTGTACATGTTCTTAAGTAAACAATTACGCCAAAATTGATACTTTCTTAGAATTTCTCATTAACTTTATCAATGTTATTTTTATTCTCTTCTCAACTCATTGCTGCGTAGTTAATTATCACGTACCTATTATCGGATCAACCAGTTATAAGTGCGTTAAAATAATCAACGCTAATAAAATAATATTTTTATCATACTACATTATACAGTATTTATGTATCTCCCACCTTCTTACTTATTAAAGTCATATCATTCATTTATTGAATAAATTGTAAATATAATTCGCTTATCACGGCCCGCTTATCCGTTTCCTTTCAATATTATGATTTAGAAGGAAATGGGTCATTGCAATAAGAGCTATTGCAATGACCCATTTATTATTATTGCTACCTAACCAATCAGTATTATATTGGGTAACTGAGTATGGTTTCTTCGTTTGATATTTTTTTTATTAACGAACAAAATGATGAACAAAATGCATACAACTATACACTGTTTTCTCAAATATGGAAGAAAAAATACCAAACAAAGGAGACAATTTTTTTTGTTCGGGGATTAGGCCCATCACAAATTGTGGCATTTATTAATGAAATGCACGTTAGTTTATTCCTTATAATCTCTAGATTACAGTGGCAATATTAGCAAAACTCTAAGTAACCGGAATACTGGGAAATACGACAGTCAAAACATGACTCTCATAATGACCTAAAATCTCACAAGAGCGATTATTTAATGAGTGAATAGGTTTCCTAGGTATTTTATGTTAGAATAGTGCACTTTCAATAATAACATAGGTGTAAATGACATAAAAACCTGGCTTTGGTGTGATTTTTTTTCGATTATTCTTTTACTGTGGACGCCAATGCTTTTATAAGTAAAGTTGTTGCACATTTCGTTGAAATCGAGCTGTACAATTGTTACAACAGCTTTATATATTATGCACTGTATCTCCAGAAGCCATTTTTCTAACATCTATTGAATAAAAATACGAAAAGAATAGAAGAAGCACTTATCTGACTATCTAGAAAACTGTTGGAAACTATTAGGCTAAGTTTACATGACCGCGAGAAGCCGCGCGTCGCCGCGTGGTTGAGGCCCTGTTCAGGAAGGCGAATTCGCCGCGATTCGACTCGCGCGAATTCACTCGCGGGTAGGCAAGATACTAGGCACCAATACATCGCGTCCACAAGCATCGCGCGACTAATAAACTCGCGCGTGACTCGCGCGTAATGCGCGCGAGTCGAGATACTAGGGCCGCCTTGTTGCGTCCAGATTTCGCGCGAATTTCAGAGCGAGTGCACGTATAAAAGAGAAAGAGAAGGAAATACGACTCGCGCGTACGTACGCTCTATACGCGTAGACTCTGGACGCAACACTCGCGCGTGTTACGCGCGAGAGAATCGCGGCGAATTCGCCCTCCTGGACAGGGTCTGAGGCGTTCGCATGATGATGTGCATACCAGTCCGGATGTCAATGTTGCTTGAGGAGGGGGCAATTTGCTTATGGATTTTATACCGAAGGCTGAGTCGTCGCAGAAAATGACAAAGACAATAAAAAAGCTTTCTTGCATCCTATTTTAAATGAAAGTGTTTCACTTAAAATAGGATGCAAGAATGCTTTTCAACGAACGTAGAACGCGCGGTAATAGCGGGCCATCCACTAACGTTCATTCCTGCCGGAATGTACAATCCTTACGGAATGAACGCCAGTGGATTTGCAAGAGCGAGAAAGAATGACGGTATTAAAATCCCACCACCCGTCCCGTCGCGACAATCCTTACGGAATGAACGCCAGTGGATTTGCAAGAGCGAGAAAGAATTACGGTATTAAAATCCCACCACCCGTCCCGTCGCGACAATCCTTACGGAATGAACACCAGTGGATTTGCAAGAACGAGAAAGAACGACGGTATTAAAACCTCGCCACCCGTACCGTCGCGACGGGCGCGACGCGCTCTGTGATCAAGTTAGAGTGTCTGTTTATTTGTCCGGCGTGATTGAGCGCTCGTTTGTAATCATTTTGTGTTCGTATTCGTCCCGAACGGACGAATAGGAATTCAGGCGGACTTAATGCCTAAGTGTAGGGCCTGAGTGCCCGCTCAAATCGAGCGTCCAGCAGGGCGGGGCGTGCGGCGTCCATATCAAACAGATGCATTAACACGTAGGTGTCCTGAGTGGCGACCTAGCGGCGCGAGAACAACTTCCACGCAACGCTGCACGCTCCGCTCAACGCTCTTCACTCAGTTCGTACACTCAGGCATTTTCTCCCAGTCTACCTTAGGGTGATACAGAGACAAATCATGGTAGATGCAAAATGCAAAGGTACAAAAATAATACCAAAATTAAATATATATATTTACATACTATAGTACTAAATACATATAGGTACACTCACATAAACATAAAGAAAAATATAAACATAAATATATAAACATAATTGTTGCAAAATGAAAATAATCCATAAAGATTATTTAAAATGACGAGCATTCCTTTCAAATGACAACAATCTTCATAAAATAGTAGGATTGTCACCATCCACACACGCGCAATCCCTCGGTATGGCTGACAAGATGCAAAGTGACAGGAATGTACATAAACGAGTGGATGGTCACTGAAGGATTGTTTTTCCTGCCGGACTGGCACGTCGTGATAAAGTCAGGGGAAAGAACGAAGGATTGTGGTTTAGTTAGTGGCTTCAACGGTTTTATTTTATCCCGTCGCATTTCTGTACGGATTGCACGACGGGACAAGCCTGAAGGAATGAACGTTAATGGATGGCCCGCTAATGTCTACGATAATTGCTGCTTACTTTGGTCTTGTACCGCGCGGTTAGTGGTACAGAGCGGTTTCGCGCGGTCGTATGAACTTAGCTTAATAATGTAGTCTGTCAGTGTCAAACTGATTGAAACTGTACCACAGAGCATCTACAACGGAATGTTAATTAGGTACGTTTCGTTTCACATAATATATTTAAATTCACGTTGAAATAAATGTAAAAACGCTCCTCAACATGCATTTTTCCGTAATAGTTTTTTACTATTATTTCATTATTCCCGTTAGATATCTATATAATTTTTAGTGGGTTAGTTATAATAAGGTGATGACTTGTTTCATGCGTAAAATTATTAATAAACGTAACCGTTTAATAGTGGGACCAAAAAAAATTGTCTCCTTTAGTTAAAAAAATGTCTGCAAACGTAGTGTAAGCGCATTTTTACCCCATTATTAAACTGTCGCGATTTTACAATTTTCATAAACGTTAAAACTTCTTGGTTTTAACTCTCACGCTTCGAAATATCAAAAAACACTTAACAATATCCTGCAGTTAACTTGCAATTATAAAAATAAATAGAATATAATGGACATCGTTATTGTCTACATATTTTGTTTACCACGATCCTGGCATTTAACCGTAAAGTGCATCACTGCTTCGCCAACACCGGAGTACTGGACTGAAACAATAGTAAGTGCTATAAGGTGGAATATTTCTCTTCTGATTAAAATGTCTCATTTTACTAGTGGCTTGGGACTTAAATACTGTGAATTATGAAATGAATCAGTAGTACACGTTAGGAAGTCTGCTTTGTTGTTTCTTTACTGAAGTCTATACAATTTTATTATCCAAAAGGATCCTGGCTATTTTATTAGCGTCTCTTTACTTAATAAGTACCCATTTTAGGTTCAGTAAACTACCGATGTAAGTTATACAGTTCCTTTAAGTAAGTAATTACAAGTTAATAATTGCCAATCCGCTTAAAACAAATCCATTATTAAAGATTGATAACTCAACAATTTTGGTAGAAATTGTTCGACGTACTTAAGGACTGAAAGTCATTGAGAAGTTTTCAACAAGTGCTCAGAGTCAATAAGCTGACGTTGAGTTGATCTCGAAGTGTATCTGAGTGCATTGACGTTGTGATTGTGAGGCAATCGACTGAGATGAGATCAAAAGGCCGGTGTTGAACCTATACCTACCAAACATCATTGTGTTTAAGTTGATCTGACACTACAAGTAAAGGCTGAATGTAGGTAAGGAAGACTGAAGAGCCATTTAAGTAAAGCGTTTTATAAATTCCACAGACATGGGTAACGAATAAGTCAGAGAATAAAATGAAATCACGGACCATCTCAAACATTCAAATGTGGAAAATAGTCTCTTTTTACACAACCCTGAAGATATGCGACAGCCAGTAAATGCCTCACATTTTTCGTGGAACACTTCCGCACTACTCGATTCGTTGAATCCGGACATACCTGCTCAGGATTTGAGAGCTGTAGACTGAAATACTTAAGTAAATTTCAATAGAAATCTGGATTACAAACTGTTTTCTTGATTTTCCCTTTTAACCTTTTGACGACCAAGTGATAGTTGACAATCGCGCTGTTTTTGTCTTTCTATTGTGTCCCGAATCACGTGTGTTCGAAGGTTTAAAATCCAATGCATGTAG
The DNA here is from genome assembly GCA_033675125.1 of Athetis lepigone. Classification (NCBI taxonomy): domain Eukaryota; kingdom Metazoa; phylum Arthropoda; class Insecta; order Lepidoptera; family Noctuidae; genus Athetis; species Athetis lepigone. The sequence goes on along the minus strand of CM066226.1, from coordinate 485,700 downwards.
AAATTACCTTTTTTTTTGGGAGTGGGAAATCATCCAATGACTGCTCCCATCCTTGGCGCGGCGGGAGGGCGTGTCAGACTTTTACTGACTAAAACCCACTCATGTTCCTTCGGTTGCCCTTTATGTTCCGGGGTCACGGTAACTATTATAAACATTCCGCAACCTGTCGAAATTACCTCACGGTTTGCCATAGAAGGCTACTTTACACCGACACTTCCATACGAAACAGATTTTTTAATTAAATAAACGCTTGGCGAAGAGCCAGCAGGGGAATTCACTTCGAAAACTTGGATACAAAAGTAGGTCATGTAAGTAAGGTAATTTTTGCACGAGAGCTGTTTTAAATTTTTAACTAGATACCATTTTTCCAATACCAGTTGTGTCTTTTGGCTTTAGTTTTGAATATATTATTTTGAACCTTAAATATAGATTATAGTGAGTATAGAGTTTAATGGTCATTTTATTCATCAAACTTGATCTGGGTTTTATAAATTTTCAGGACAGAATTGAATGGAGTAGCTTTTATTGTAGAACGTCATGACAATGAAAGAATTAAAGAGAAAAATTAAAAGCAAACAAGGAAGCTAGTTCATTTATTTTCTCTTTTTTATTGTTTTGTCTTTGACCTCTCTTCCCTGACAAGTTAAAGACAAATATTTTAGTAACTTTACGAGATGTCTAGACACGTCATTTTGATTCAATAAAACACTGTTCTGATATACGTTTCCGATATTATTGGTCCATTGAGTTTATTGTCGGAATGCTTTCCAAAAGATTTAGTTTTTTAAATTCCAAATAAAAACCAACATACTTTGGTATTTCGATTGCTTCCCAATTTCTCTGAGTTATTATTGGAGCTAGAACCAGCTGGATTCTCCCCATTCAATTTTGATTTAATATTGAACATTCCTTTGCATCATTAATCTCTTAGGCGAAGGTGAATACGATTCTACCCTCGACTGACGTGCAAATAACTAATTAATGTCAAATGTCACTGGATACAATAAAGTTGGAATCTAATTATGTTTTGGCTGTTACAATTAATTTTAATTAGAGACTTATCTTGTTTTAAGATGATGTTTGACTTGAAATAAGAAAAGGTGTCTTAGAGATGGAAATGTAAATCTGCGGAAAGAATTCCTTTATTGTCATGTATGTATTGCCTAGTTGAATGATACTAGTCCATTTTAGGAATATATACAATAAAGGCAAAAACGTCAAATCGAGGACGAATTCACAATTTTTGTGTCCACAATTCATCATCCATATCCACCGATTCTAATTAGCCTGGTCCTATTCTTACTTCCTTCAGTCTCCAATCCTGTTACCGTGACCATTTGTATAGTTAGAATTACTTAAGCCTCTACCTGCTTCAATAGAATTTTCGTCCAAATTAGACATGAATGAATGGATAAGGAAATTAATTCTCCATTATTCAACAAAACTCTCTTAAAGGTGCCTTTGAAGTTATTTAGATTGTTGTTTGACGTTTGCACGTCAGTTTAAGTTCTTTCATTCAAGTTGTAAATGCTTTGCTTACTCGCCTAATTTAACTTTTCAATTGAAAATAATTTTCTGAGAGATTCAGTTAGTATCTGGGATTTAGTTCCAAGATTCAATAATTTTGCAAAGGAACAGTTGTTTCAGCGTATCTTGAATGGGGCTAATTAGGTACCAGCAGTAGTTATACTACGTAATTCTTAATCTTATTATCAGCTAAGGCCTTGTTTATGCTGGGTTACAGCGTACAGGGTAAGAAAATATTTAGGAATGTTATTTTACGGTATAACACGTCTAACTCCAAATGTGATTTAAAGCTTAAATTAAACGACGATAATATGTTTATTTGCTTCATTTCTTTTCCTTTCTATACAGTTCCAGCCGGTCCCAAATTGCACCAACTACGACTGCATGAATATTGAATTGAATATATCGGCGTCCTCAGCTCCATGAATATTAGTACCTTTGCTTTAATTCATAATCAAAGTCTTTGAGCTTTGAAAGCTATAACATTCAAAGACATTCCGCTCCGACTGTGATGTGTAATATTTTGCTCACATTCATAAGTAAATCTGGGAACTAATGTGAATCACGGAAACTGTATTTGAAATTGAGTAACCACTAGGAATAGTATGACGTTTTGCTGCTGTAAACTGATATGAACTACTGGAATATCTTAGTGATGTGTTAAAATCAGCTGCAGCATTGGCTGATGTAGTGGTTTCGTTAATTATGTTCAATGCTCTCTATATTCTTCGTTTAAATAATTAGAAGCCTCAGATTATAAAACAGTAGGCAGATAGATAGCGCGGAACATTACGAGTGCGGCGAATGTCGACACATGTGTGCGTGAGTGCCACGTGACTGCGCTGTAAGAACACGTCGTCTCTGTGTGCGTTCCAGTTGCCAGGATGATGAAAAATTACCCGTAATATTTCATAATACAATGTTGGTATGACAACATTAATAAAAAAAATACACCCTGTCTAAGCTTCCAGCTTAGCCAGGGTGCATTTTTTTTGCAGGCAGATAGTAGCATGCGGGCAGATAGTACAAAATAATAATTGATTTATTGTGTTTAAAATTATGGAACAATTTTATAAAGCTTAAAAGTTTGTTTGTTTGAAACTTGAACGCGCTAATTTATTCTCTTATTCACAAACTACTAAATTTAAGTTAAATGCATCTGTCTCTTTCCATCTCTTAAAGAAAAGGACAATATAAAATATTAGTTAAGTCATCTTTTTCTGTTGACTGTTTTTTACTATATTTACTTTATGTTGGCGAATCAACTGGTGTACATAATTTTAGTTAGAGACAAAACATTCACTAGTTTTATTAACGAACACTTTTGACACATACGATAAGTACACACACATGATACAAACATACCAACCAAAAAGAAAAAAACACTCGAAATAAATATTCTTGTAGATCGATAATCCTGTGTCCAATACATATTTCCCAACTTAGGGGTAATTTTTCCACAATAAAATAGCAACACCGACAGATTTCTGTTGAGGTTTTGTGTTCCAAATAAAATAACATCCAAAAAGGCAAATATAACCATATTAATCTTTAAAAAGGTACTCCATCTTCTTTCTTTTGATTTAGGGAACAATTTTTGCTATGTTTTAAAACAAAAGACGGCATCATTCTCGAAAATATGAATATTTTCTGTGACATGTTTACGGCGCGACGCTTCGTGCCGTACTGACTCGAGATTGTATTCGCTTTTGGTTTTGTATTTGCTTTGTTGACCTCACTCGCGGTGTTCCGCGCTATCTATCTGCCTTCTGTTTACTAATCTGAGTTAGAAGCCATAAGAAACCTTATTAGTTGAATTTGTATTTTTATCTATAATTGATCATTAAATGCGAAAATCACTTCAATGTAACCACAAGTTCAATAACTGTAATATTACTGTACTCGTAAAAACATCGCCACCATAATCTTCAATGCCGCAATCAAACTGTCATACATTAATTAGATTGGAGCATATACAATTACATGTTAATTAAATACACATACTTGTTACTAATGTAGAACATCTTGGACGCGAACCGGTTTGTATCAGTGTTACGGACGGACAGACCAATATCAAGGCCACGTCACGGTCAACGAGGTATACCGCCGTTTACCCGAATTTTATTTGCCCTAATTTCATTTGCCATAATAGTCAACAGCCATAATATCATAAGACATAATACTCATTTGCCCTACTCTCATTTGCCATAATAGTCACGTGCCAGAATCATTGTTTCCCATAAAGTCACTTACCATAACATCATTTGCCATAATCATTGTAAGCCATAATTATCACATGTCCTAATTATCACATGCCATAATTATGACATGCCATAACATAATTTGCCATCGACATCGGGTGTATAACGGTTGTTTATATCAAGAGAAATTGGATGCAATTGGGACTTTAGGGCACCCCGACTCGGACAGGTTAGGTTAGAAGGGGATGGCGGGGTCGTGTGAGCGAGCGAAGCGAGCGAATAGACCCCGCCATCCCCTTCGTGGTTATTTTTTTATAAACCACACAGAAGTAGGAGCCCCGCCAAGCGGGGCTCCGTCGACCTAGCCCACCATCAACCATGCACAGAAAAAAAAACCATTACGGGGCTTAAATATTTGTCTAATACTTGTTATGCCATTTAAATATTATGCCATTTAAATATTATGTCTAATAATTATTATGGCACATAAAATTATGGCAAACAATACTTATGGCATTCGTATCTTATGGTATCTAAAATTCGGGCAATTAAAAGTATGTCATATGTCTTTTAGGGCAAATGAAACATTCGGGCAAATGAAATTCGGGTAAATAAAATTCGGGAAAATGATGATTATGGCATATAATCTTCGGGCAAACAATAGACAACCGGTCAACGATACCCAACTTCACTGTACTCCAACAAAATGTATTTTTAATGATAGAAAAGTTGGAGTAACAGCTGAAAACAAATGTCTTAAAATTTTTCTTATACTTGAACTTATTTCTTCTAAATGTAAAGTTGAAGACGTGGAGTTGAATCAAATAAAACACCCTCGTGAGTTAGAAGTTTTTGTTTGGGAACGAAAAAATTGAATAAACGTGATCGATTGAAGAATAAAAAGATGAAGCAAAACATTTACTTTATCCAACAACATGGACTAACAAAGAAGCACGTCCAAATATTTTCAAATACCTAACTACAGACTATAACTAGGTATTTTAATACAAGCTTGTACCCTGAACAATGGTTATTGAGCAGGCGCCAACGCCGACCGCCTCGTTCAAACAAGAGGTTTACTAACATTTTCATTGAAAATATATTTGCATAATCATAATAAATTTGCATACAAGACTACAGCAAAAATCCTCTTTCAACCCACGTGCGAGTAAGCTTTGCTTTTATTTTAAAACATCAAACAATTTTTTTGTGCAAACACAAAGCAAATATCGGAACCCGAAAGTGGACATTGCAGAGGATCAAAGCATGGAATTTTATTGCAGCGGGATTATTTAGGTTGTGCGACTGATTAAAAAGTCCCTGTATCAACTGGTGATGTCAACGAATCAATGATGCACAATATTTGCACATTCATGTTCGATACGAGTGTCGAAAATATAAAAAATGGCAGTGCTTTTTGAAGACTCCGTGATTTTTAGGCTGGTAGTTTATTTTATAGACAACCCATAACTGTTCACAAACAGATATCTATTACCTGTCTCTTTAACATTAAAATTCAATTTAGCAGTTGTTGTTGAAAAGGTCCCGTCAACTTCATTAGCAGATACATCAGACATGAATGCCAACAAAACGTCCGTTCGCGACTAAAAGTGATTCGCCCCCAAATGTAATAAATCGAAACAATATAAAGATACCTGCATGCCCATGATTGGAACCGTGTTCGATAAATGACGATACATTCTCCCCTATCGCATGGGACCTACTAGAATAATGGTATACTGTAATACAAACAACGAACATAGCTACAATACAATATACTACATTTTGGGCCTACCTTTCAGGGTTTGTTGACATAACAACATTAAATAATTCCTGTTTGGCATTTAAGTGTTCGGTTCTCTTAATTGAGACAACAGTTACACAATCATCCAGATAAATTATATTGTCTAATAACACAATCCTTTTATTTAGTGATGATACTCTTCATTCTTTAACTATACTGCATTGTGTAATCTGTTCTTTTTTTTTGTTGGTAGTAGCTAATTCGACTATATTGGCCATTGTAACATAAATGTGAGTCAAGCTAAAGACCTGAGCTATTCTTCGACCTAAAGCTCGCTTAGGATGCTTTTATTTTAAACAGTATTTACATAACCGTTTAACAGTCGCTGCAGTATTGTAATTTGAATATTATGCTATTCTTTCTTATCCGTATTTAAAGTTATGGAAATTACATCGATTGCCTTTCTAAAGCAATTTTTAATATAATATCTGCTTTTTCCTTGCTTTGGTTTTTGTGGATTGTTATCTGCTTATTTATTCTGCTTTGTCATTGAATCAATTTAAAGCAACTGTCGCCGCTTTTGTTTTGGTATTGATCAAACATTCCTTCCTAAGTGAATAAGTTTCTGGCTTTATTGCGTTACTTCTAAGACTGTTGCCTTGCATCATCGTTAAGCATGTCACATATCCTATCAAATGATTCGAAAAGCTTCTACTCAACTTCGTCCATGTTAAAGTCAAGTATACATATACCATGCTGGATATCCCCAGCGGTTTCACCCGTGTTAAGTTAGCTCTTCGGTTAGTTCTTGACTCCCGAGGGTTCATAGGCTCTGTTATTCAGTATTAATTTATGGGACTGTAAAGTTTCATCAAAATCCGAGTTGTAGTTTTTGTGCCGGCAATTTTTACACTTGCAAGATGATTCTAGAAATCCTTACTAAGAAATAATTTAAACATATTTAAATTAATAATATAAATTCCAAAAATGTTAAATTTATAACAATCTACTCCAAAAATAAATTCCCAATGTAATGCAAAATCCTTCAAGCTTCACACCATTTGCGTTGGCACTTTGGCACTGAAGCCGGGTCCTACGCCATTCGGTGTAACGAACTCTTCGCGATGAATTATTAACCAATTTGTACTTTTTGCTTCCACTGATTGACTGTTATGCCTACATACACAGTACAAACACACGTACAGTTTTTTACTGGAACGAGATGAACTAAATTACAGTTTACACGTTCACGCATCATATAAAGTGTTAATTATGACGAGATGTTTAGAAAACTTGCTGTTTTTTGTCTGTTGTATGACTATGTTGGATCAAGATTCACTGTCCAAGGAATTTACTGTCAATCTCTTGTGTTTGTGCTTTACATAAGCATTAGTCTGATAAATGTTTCGGATATTTGGCTGAGTTTGATAAATTCATCTAATGCCAAATTGCCACCACTAGTTTCCTATTCAATTTTTTACTTAGTTCACTTGCACATCACTGATAATGGGCGAATGATAACATTGTGTAAATGACCCATGACATTATAAAAAATATGACCAAGTCTAAAACTGCCAATTTGCTCTAAGCCATTGTAGTAAACAACGCTCTTGCAGAGAAAGCACAAGCGCGTAGACCGCGCTCTTATACAGATAAGAAGAAGTAGAGACTGTAGGAAAACAATAGCCAGGTGTTATTATTGTAAACTTAGGTAGTTGTATTACTATCTCAATTTACAACATCAGCAGCCCTATAAAACATTCTAATTCTTTAATTGCAAAGCACGTCGTCCGAAGAAAGTAAAGTTTTTATTGGAAACTGATTAGTTCAGATCCGGAAACGTTTTCAAGATACAATAAAAATTTAAAGAGACGGCTATTACTAGCACTTGCTCCTAGATGTTAAGAGGAATCGGACGTCGTATCGAAAAAGCAATTAAAATCGGAATTGTGTTGTACGAAAATAGAATAAGTTTTTTACAGATAAAACTGACCTAATTACTTACTGAGTTTAATAATGTAGCATTTTGAGTTGGCAATGATTTTGTCCAAGCAAATAAAAGTCACGTACTCACAGTTGTTGATTCTCTTGATTTAAAAACAAACATGAAACATGTCTGTCAAAGTAGAACCAATATGCGCTTTACGCTAATTGAACATAAAGCCAACACACCACGTCAATATTTGCTCAAACCGCAAAAACCATTTGCCGAAACAGGTTTCAATTAACAATTTTGTTACTTACTCCCATAAAAATTGCAATTTCTTGCACATGTCTGTTCGACACACCAGTTTTGCAAACATGTTTGCGTCGCCAATTATTATTGTCTGCAGACAGATGTTAAGAGTTTTTACTAGATTTACAATAATAGAAACACTTGTAGCCATGATGACGCTATATTTTGACGTGAGGCAAACCACACAATCGCTTACTTATTATATCTGAAAACAGGACTGAATTGTCGGGCCTGTTTGTCTAGTGGTTAGTGACCCTGACCTGACTGCTGAGCCAAAAGAGATATTGGTTGGTGGGTTCGATTCCCACTCAGGACAAACATCTGTTTTGTGTTCTGTGTCTGTTAGATGACATATTTTTAAATTACTCAAGTATGTTTATTAGTTGTCTGGTTACGTAATACAAGTTCTGTTTAGTTTCGGATTAGATGACCGTGTGTGAGTTCAGAGTTGTCCCAGAATATTTATTCTTATTAAACCACATTTGGACGAGAGGCAAACCACACAATCGCTTACTAAATATATCTTCAGACGAAGATGTAGATCAAAAAGCGAAGTCTCCAAGATACAATCTATCTTTATACAAATATTGATCAAAATTGGTTCACCGCACAACTGCGGTTAAGGCGTGAAAACATACCGTCCAAACACTTTCGCATTTTATAGTATTAGTAAGGATTGTTTTTCATTAACCATTTGTTTCATGAATGTAAACTTGGTTTCTCGTTTTGCATACGTTTACCCGTAAACAGCTGGTTTCTGTAAAAGCAAGAGGTAAAGTTTATGTTTGTTTGAAATTATAAACGGTGTTTAACAATGGGAATGTTAATGTGCTCTTATTCTTGTTGGTTTACAATTATTTTGTAAGTTATGAGAACCAATAAACGTATTGGGCTGATTATTTTGGCATTTATCGTTTTTGCAGCTCTGACAATGTCCTCCTAAAAAATTTAGTCACAGCGGCCAATCACAAAGTAGTTTAGCTATCTGTACCGAAGTTTTAATGGTGCATGTTTTTATGTTTTCCAAGCTAGCTAGCCCAAGTTAGGGCTATGAGTACATTTCTTTCCAACCCTTTTATAAAACTTAGGTATCCTTATAGCGTGAATTTATTAGTAAAGTTCTAAGAACAGTTAATTTATAACCGCAATATCCTTATACATATAAAAACACACCTTTGATCTTATTTTCCTTATAATACCAAGTTACCGTAAATAACTTTAAACCAAGTTACACAACTGGAGGATATTCGCAATTCAAGCGTAACCAACAACATCGTCAGGATAAACAAATAATGTATTGTTTGCATCTCACAAGACTTTACCTCGTGGGCGTGTCTTTGTACTCATCCATAATTCCAGAAAACATATATACTTATTACCTTTCTGTTAATAAACCTTGCGAACTTCCACACCAGTTTGAACTTTATCCACATAGGGACTAAGATACATTTTGACTTGATGAAAAGCCCGAGGCGAATCTACACTGTATTACACTGGCAGTAAAGGACACAATTCTGGTCCTACCCACGTGTTTTCCCTTTTTGTGGTTCGTCTGACCACACAAGTCCAACTCTAAATATATGTTCTTTTGCAATGTTCGATGTATGACAACTGTGAATCGTCAATGGTTAGCAAGCGAGCGACACAAGTACTTATCGATTTATTGAACCATTTCAAAGTAGTAATAAATGTATAAGACATTAGGTGCAGGTGCACTTCTATTCGTTGTTATTCTTTGTATAATATCTAAAAAAATATTTTAAAGTCGGTTTTAACGCACTTCACAACACTTATTAGTGGTAACAAAGCAACAAACGGTTTATAGGAAACGCCTATAATTAAGCTGTGGGTGTCTATGACCTTGAGTAGTATTATGAATGATTCTTAAATCCGCCACACGTGCACGCGTTGGCAATGTGCTAAACACCTATAAACACCTCATTGACCCATCTCAGTTGACTCTTGTAATTAACGTAGGTGGAACAAAACCCACGTCGTTATACCAATATCAGATTCATTTTGTTTGATACTTAATTGACACTACTTAATTGTGCCTCTTCTCGAAGACCCCTATAATAAACAAATGACTACTTTTTTTCAGCTAAACAGATTTCGAATTCCAGATACCATTATTAGCCTCCGTAATACAGCAGCTTCTCTTTAATTCGTCCATAGTAGGTACTTCTTTTTATTCTACATGAAAATATTGTTCAGCAATAACAACGGGGCTAAAGTTATATGGTTTGGAAATTACAACTGGCCGTAATTTTACTTCGCGTTGTAATCACTATACAAAGACTCATACTGTTTCGGTTTTAGTACCAAAATATTATAAGTACTCGCCTATTACCATATAAAGTTCAAGTACAGTTATTAATATTAATATTCTAAGATCGATTTTCCCAAAAGTGTTTGTATACGAAGACAAACAAACCTTTCGCGTGAAATCTGAATCTGCTAGTCAAAAATATTCTTTAGCGACAGTAACTTAGTTAGAAGTCTCAGTAGTTACTGCACGAGCTTGTATCCAAGCGGCACGTTTTACTTATGCACCATTACCTTTGCAACACCCAATATGTAGCATGCAGTTTCAAACTATATCCTCGTATTTATGCGAGTATTACTTGAACTACAGAAATTGTATCCAAATATACCATAGAATTTTACGACACTATTAAACAATGCTGTTTTGTAAACTCCAAAGCATTCAACGAAGAAATTCGTTGTTTTCATGAATCATTGTTTGTAAATTAAACTATGCGTCCGTGATCGTGAAATGTTGGTTTCTGCCTCTTGTTAAATATATTTCTTATTGTTTCATATACCTCATCTAATTTAATCAAATGATATTTGGCTGTTTCAAAATTATCTATTCTTGCCTCACAAGCCCTAAGTGTGCTCTCATTCGCTACACCGTAATTCCGATGGGCGATAGTGTTATTTAGACTTCTTTTATTTAATCGTTTATCACCGTTACATCTGCTGCCGCAACGGTACACCGCCATTTCACACTTGGCAGACCACTGAGGTAAGATCATAACAGATGGTAAAGGCGGAACCACATTACCGTGTCGTGGCGTGTCGTGGCGCGCCAGAAGCATATCGGTTTCATACATTTAGTATGGTTAGAGACACACTTGTATGGCGTGTCGTGGCGCGACACGTTCGGCCGTGTCGCCGACTGCTCGCCACCGATTGCGCCAGAGTGGTGGTGGGGGTTTATGACGCGACACGACACACGGGCAAAATGTGTTTCTGTACCGGCGCTCGGCTCGTGGCGCGAACCGAACATCTGGCGGGCACTATTGGATTCATTAATATTTGCAGCAAAATTACTGACGATCTTATTGAACTTGTAAATGGTGTTTGGAAAGAAATTGCTGAAACGTTGAAAGTCAATAAAATAGTATATTACTTTATTGTTTATTTAAAAAAGGATAAGCGAATAATTATACAAAATTAACAATCCTCTGTTTATAGGGTGAACCCAGTATTTTCGTTTATTTTTTTGCTATTAAGAAATTTCAATGCTTAGAGAAATTGAAAGTTTTCATCAAAAATAATCATTATGTACGTTAGAACGCTGCAAAGGTTCGTTAAGTACTGGTCAGAAAAAACGCCAGAATGCCACGACACGACACGTAAGTGTGCACACTCACCGCCACGCCAGTAAGCATCATGGCGCGCCACGACACGGTAATGTGGTTCCGCCTTAAGGCACAGTGTTTTGTGTGTGATACATTTGAAGAATAGTGAAACCTGGATTTATTACACTGTGCCAGGTGGTGGAAAACGTTTGTTGTTCAAATAAATGATGGTGGTAAAGCGGAAAATTGTAGAGGCATTTTAGACAGTGATGATAGGTAACTGAGTTGGTTGGATTTGTTGTAAGCACTTAATATTTTATAGAGCTGCATCAATAGAATAAAGACGTACATCGTCATCGCCTTCAATCGCGTTATCAACAAACAGTTTCCAGGTTATAAAATTAATAAAATAAAGAAGTAAGTGCTAATATTATAAATTAATTTTCATAAACAACCTGATCAAACTTAAGTCGTCATCATTTTCCTTGTATGCCCAGTATTAATTTGTGTCTGTTGTGTTGTTACTATTGCACTTATATAAATGACTTGACTTACATGAAATTACGTATATTGTTGTATCGATGTAATTGATTGTTGGCTAACCGCATAAATTCATGAATAAAAAAGAATCGCTGTCAATATCTAAATTATAGCCTGCCAGAAGAATAGAGATCCGACGTGATTGATGACTATCTGATGTGATGTGGGTCACTGCGTAAAAATTACATCACATGGAAGGATTACATTAAAACTTGCAAAAACAAGTGATCTTGGACATCCCCTGTTTAACGTGTAACTAAACATAGTATACTCTGGCTTTACTTAATTCTGAATTCCTATCCTTTGACACAAAGAGAAAATGGCCCTTTGAATTATCAAGTAAATCCCTTTGTATGACCAAATCTTTTAAATGTGGATCAGATTTTCTCAAAGTACATTTATTTTCGTCTTGAAACGGCAGAAAATAAATGCTTTGTTCTTCATTTTGTTCCCTCTGTTGTATTTATATTTAGTCAGGATATAGTATATTTGATTAGGGACTGGGAAGTACAACGTTGTTAATTGCTATGCGTTGGTTCAATACTAATTTAGCCAAAGTAATCAGTTTAGGTAACTTAATTGTTTTAGAAACACAGATTGCTACGGCTTCATGTTTTAATCAGTTTAAAAGTTTTACTAGCAGCTTCATCGTTGGCATTCCGTGTAGGGATTGCAATCCGGTACAACTTTGAATCCGGCCGGATCCGGCCGGATTCACGAGAATTCCGCCGGATCCGGTCGGATCCGGCCGGATTGGTATTTTGGGTGTTCAACATAGCGCATATTTCTAACTTCATGGCATAATATGTGAAATAATCTACGGGAAAAAATAGAAACGAATTGGTACGAAAACCAACTCTTCTTTATTTATAACTAGCTTTTGCCCGCGACTTCGTCAGCGTGGAATAATAGTTCCCGATCTCGCAAAATTTCCGGGATAAAAACTATCCTATCTCCTTTCTTAGGTCCCAGATTAAATCTGTACCAAATTTCATTCAAATCGGTTTAGTGGTTTAGGCATGAAGAAGAGACAGACAGACAAAGTTACTTTTACATTTATAATATTAGTATGGATTATTTTACGTCAGTTATTATAAAGGGTGTCTCAATAAGAGTGCACTTTTTAAAATTGGAATATTTTTTTTTCTCATGCATGTGGCAACTCTAAAATTTGACTGTTGTCACCTCTGTTTATTCCAATTATTAAAATGGAGGGCTTCTCGAAAGAACAACGCGTTATAATTGTAAAAACTCATTACAAAAGTGAAACCGCTCGCAAAGTTTGCTAAATTTTCAGCCAACCATTCGAATTCGAGTCAACAATTTTGAAAAAAACTGACAATATATGGTTTCAGCAGGACGGCGCAACCTCACCGCGCATTAAATAATCGATTTATTGCAGCAACGATTTCCAAAACACATCATCTCACGAAATTCTGATGTCAACTGGTCGCCAAGATTGTGCGATTTAACGCCGTGCGTTTTCTTTGGGGTTTTGTGAAATCTCTGGGTGTATGCGAAAAAACCCGAAACAATTCCTGAGCTCAAACCAGAAATCCAACGCGTCATCGGTGAGATACAGCTACATCTCTGCGCAAAAGTCTTAGAAAATTTCATGAAAAGAGTAATGGCTTATCATTGGAGCCGTGGGGGTCATTTGCCGGATATTTTAATCCAATACATTAAATACAATACATTAAAAATATCACAATTCTATCATAAAATACTTGTTTTTATTTTGAAATAAAAAGTGCACTCTTACTGAGACACCCTACATAATATAATAATCAGTCTCAAAGATTACAAACAACAGTGAATTATTTATGTTTTAAATTAAGTTTAACCCGTTCATAAAAACTAAATCAAATCAACATCATATATTCTTCTATAATCCAAATTAAAATTTTCTAAATGAATGGCTTATGGATACTGTACGATTTTGCATACGCCGTGTTTTTTAGTACTTTTGCACGATTTTGATGAGAGAAATTGCGTTTTTCTTAATTACCGGATCCGGCCGCCGGATCCGGGGATTATACCGGATCCGGTAGGCAACAAAAACGTACCGGATCCGCCGGATTACCGGATCCGCCGGACCGGATTGCAATCCCTAATTCCGTGAGTATACGAGAGAGGTTGATTATTAGAAAATGTAGAATGAAAGGTCCTTTTGCCAGGTGTGTGTCAATATAATAACTTAAGTTTAAATACTAATGCATACATTATACTGTTCAATGTAACTGGCACAGCACAGGTTGCAAGTTGAATGAGTCGATTCATTGATAAGCTACGTTCCCTGTATCCTTTGTCAGACCACATACGATACCGTAGCGTAACGGGGTTTCATTGACTAATTGAACAATAGGGCGACGCAAGCGCAACGAGTTTCCAGCATGAGCGCCGCAAACTCTCATAAACCGTGATTGTACTACGCAGCTTTCCACATACGGCTGTAGTAAATCTCGAATGTACTAAAACTGTCACACAGGCCTATCTAAAAGGCAAAATAATGCAGTGCGGTGCTATCACTACAACTCCGGTGCTTTTTATTCGCAGATCGTCGAGATAAAGCCATGAGTGTGTGAAAATTGTTTGACCGCGAAATCTTCACCTGCCCGCTAATTATTAACCACTTTCACTAAATAAGTGTATATTGTGTATTTTTTCACAGGACTCTCATTTTCATGTCTTATGGACTGTCGCTTTCAATGCTGACCGCATTTCCTATTGTTATGATGATTCTCAATTTGAAGAGCAATTAAAATGTTTTTGTTATTGTGAAACTTCTCTACAGTTTCCTTTGTTCTACGGTTGAATTCTCTTTGGAACAATAAAATGTGGAATACTGAACTCGTATTTGTTAGTATTTTTTTCATAACTAATTTCTGTCCGTGACTCCATTCGAATGTGAGCAAATAATATTTTTATGTTACTTTTGTTCTCATTGTTGGAGGCGTATTGTTTTTAGTGATATGAGCATTCTGAAAATAGAAATAATCTCTGAATTCAGTGTTCCATGGTTTATGAAAATGATTTTTGCGATATTCGCAAGTTTCTCTAGTTATTAATATTTCACTCTTTTTATTTTTGTTGTCACGCTGCAAAACTTTAAAATTTTGCCGAGCTTAAAATATACTTTTGTTAAAATGAAAAGTCCGTTATCTGTACGTACAACATAGGATAAATACTAAAACAGCAATTTTTAACTAGTTATTTCGGCCTTTTAATGTCTGCCGGTTAAAAGGGAGTTCCCTTGTCGGGCTCACTGCTAACATCTGCGTTACATGACCTCGTATTACAAAAGAACAACAAATGTTTAAATACACGCTTTTATTATAACATAGTGTGGGCATGAGGCGCTCAGTAAAAGTTTCTTGATATAAAGATTGATAAACTAGCTTTTACTGTGAATGATCGTTTAATATCCGATGGCAATGGTGCTGATTTTCTTGTTCTCAAACGAAAGTAAAAATTTATGTGCAACCTTTTTTTCCATTTCTTTAAGAAAAGGACAGAAAATACATATTAGTTTAATTCTGTTAATTTAGCCAGCGCTTAAAATAAATTGACGTATTTTCAGGCTGAGGCTACACTAGGCTGCGACGCGAACTGCGACGCACGAGCGATTGAAACAAATAGGTACATGGATTCTCACTAAATGGCTACACCGTTCATCAAATATTACTAGCGATCTTTGATTATTTCTGCGACAGGAACTACATTACTGTAATCGCGGCACCGGCTACATCGACGTATCAGCGAAATTGAATCGAATATACACCAGATTTTCGGTTATAATGTAGCCATTCCATGTTTATCTCGTTTCGCTCTTCCAGTCGCATCGCAAATCGCTGCCTATGTAGCCTCAGCCTTAGTGGCCATGGTTTTCATTCGCGTCTAAATTATCAACGAGGTATCATAATTTGACAGGACTAAACTAATATTTTAATCTTCTGTCATTTCCTTAATGAAATGGAAAGAAAAGGATGTACCGAACTTAAATTTAGTTCAGTTTGTGAACAAGGGAATCCGCCAATGTCATTTACTTATTGTGAACATAAATCTTTAAATTCAGGTGAACTCTACTGCCAACTAGTGCTAGACTCAGTTTTTTTTTTTACCAAATAACACTATAGTTACATGACATTTGTAATTTGTACTATTTCCAACAAAATGAAAAGAAAAACTCGACGTCAAAATGATACACGGTTGTAAGGTACTGGACCGAAAACTGTGAAGGCAGATCATCTACTCCTAAACGAACCACTGACCACGACCCTCAGACATGAGGGACCGACGAGATACCTATTTCCAAGCACTCAATGAATTCAATGTTAAGCCCAAGACTAAAGTCAAGATGCCACAATAAGTAAGTTCAAAGTGCTAAGTACTTAGTAAACTAGCACTTGCTACCTTTATGGTGCAAATTGGTGCAGTGGTCTTTGCACTTACGTTTGCCGAGAATTATTCTCTCGGCGGATGCAGCATCCGATGCGAACTGGCGATACCAAGTTGTAAACTATTGCGATTTCATTACACTTAATTTCGATAAAATGGTATCAGAAATTATTGTTACAAATGGTCTTAATTTTAGTTGTTTTAAGTGCATAATTAGGTATATGAAATTAAGCGTTTTGATTGCACTTGTTTCTAAGTTAGTCTTTCTCGTTCTTCTTTATAAAAGCCTACTTTTAGAAACGTGAAATTGAGTTTAACCTTATTGTGGACCAACTCCCTGAAAATTCAAAAGTGCCTGTTAAGGCCCGGTAAGTAGCTAATCTTTAGGTATTCGCGGGGGTGAAGCAGCGGCGGCGAAATTGAGCGCGAAGCTCCGCCTACTTTTCGGCAGCGCGCGGCCGTATTCTGAAGCCGTCTGTATTCTATACTCCCGGACTCGTAAATCGAGCCACCTAGCGTAATGAGTTATATCGTACATAACTTTAAAAAAATATATGTATATGTACACACTTGGGTCAATTAGTGGTACCTCTTAGTGCAACAATATAGAAAGCTGTCTTGGTAAAAAAGATCGGGATTCTTTATCATAAAAAGAAAACATTAATTCATAATTAAAAATTGGTTTGTTAAGGATATTTGGTAATGACTTAAATTTAAAATTAAATTATCACTTAAAAAAAGCACCATTTTAGGTCATTTTGGAATAAAAAATGAGAACTTTCTTATTAAGATGTACATACTTATTGGCACATGTATATATATATCTATATATATATATATATCTATCTATCTATATAAATAAAAATGAATTGATGTTCGTTAGTCTGATTAAAACTAGAGAACGGTTG
Source organism: Athetis lepigone (assembly GCA_033675125.1). NCBI lineage: Eukaryota > Metazoa > Arthropoda > Insecta > Lepidoptera > Noctuidae > Athetis > Athetis lepigone. The sequence continues at coordinate 468,559 of CM066226.1, read as the reverse complement.
AGCCGATTGAGCTGATTTTGGGTTTAAAATGTTTGTCGTAGTCCAGGGTAGGTCTAAACGGTGAGCAAATAAGGAAAAATTGCGAGAAAGATAAAGTAAAACAACAATTTCATTTTCCCTTAAAAAGTTGTCCATGTTCTGTTGGATGTCGTTGTCATAGTAACCGGCAAATCAAGTGTCAAATTCAAGTGTGACATTTACAACTGCGGAGGTTACAACCCGTCAACCTGACACAAGTAATGTTTTATTCTAAGGTTTTATTGTTTTAAAAAGACGCATAGGAATCATTTTCATAAATCCAAATCATGCATATAATTACTTGGTTTTATTTTAAAGCCATTTAAACGGTTTGAAATAACAGAAAGGCGTATAGTATGCTATAAAAATAATACTGTAGCAGGTTTTCTTTTTCCAATGTACAAAAATAATATTACGATAAAAAATGTCTAGATTTTAAATATTTATTTTTTAAATAATAGTGCTTTTAATATTTATTTTTTTGTTTTTGTATGGCCATCCTGGACAATGTTCCCTACCAGAAAAACCGCACATGATAGTTGTTCAAAAACAAAATTATTTTAAGCCCATTTCATAACATGTCCTTTATATGGGACTACCACTGCATCATAACTTATCAAACAAAAAACCGGCCAAGAGCGTGTCGGGCCACGCTCAATGTAGGGTTCCGTAGTTTCCCGACCGTCACAATAAGTGTTCCCACTTATAAGTTTAAAAAAAGGCTTTTGTTACGTTGACATACTAAGTACGCAGAAATTATTTTGTACAACCTTTTTGTCTTTTTTGTACAAAAACTGTTCTTTCTATCAAGTTCGAAATAATTTTCCTAGAAAGTCCTTATAAAGTTCTACTTTCCAGATTTTTTTCATATTTTTTAAACCTACGGATCAAAAGTTAGAGGGGGGGGGGGACGCTTTGATTTTTTCTTTTGGAGCGATTATTTCCAAAATTATTGACATTATCAAAAAATGATTTTAGTAAACCCCTATTCATTTTTAAATACCTATCTAACAATATATCACACGTAAGGGTTAAATTTAAAAAAAAATACTTCCCTCTTTACATATAGGGGGGCTACCCTAATAAAACGTTTTTTTTACAATTTTTATTTTACCACTTTGTCGGCGTGATTGATATACATATTGGTACCAAATTTCAGCTTTCTAGTGATAACGGTCACAGAGATTAAGCGAGGACGGACGGACAGACAGACAGACATGGCGAAACTATAAGGGTTCCTAGTTGACTACGGAACCCTAAAAAGAACCCTCAAAATCTGTTTACAATTGACGGAGATATCGCGTAACAAACATACAAAAAAAAACATACAGACGAAATGAACCTCCTCCTTTTTTAAGTCGGTTAAAAATCAAATAATTTCCTATTTGAAAAAAGAAATACAAAGATAAGTGGGAATATTGTAGGTGAATTTTTTTTTTTTGTGAGTGGGAAATCATCAAATGACTGCTCCCGTCCTGGGTGCGGCGGGGGCGTGTCAGACTTTTACTGCCTAAAACCCACTAATGTTCCTTCGATTGCCCTTTATGTTCCAGGGTCACGGTAACTATTTTATAAACATTCCGCAACCCCGGCAGGACCATTGTAGGTGAATAATGATTATGATTAACTCATTAGACAGCATTAGACACTAATGAGATCCTTATACATTTAGTCAAAATTTAGCTGTCTGTTACAGCTTTCTTGCTGTATGTTTTCGTTCATTACAGATAGGACCGTGCATATTTCTGATCTCTCAACAAAAGATAGATAGATAGCCAACTTGGTGCAATACTTTTATACTGTAGTCTATTTTTTTTTAACAAACGAGTACTAAGTATATCTCTTTTATATTTCCGGTATTGGACAGAGATAGATGGGAAATTAGTCGAGGCGGAGCCAATGCTTTTAACACTAATGATAACACTTATGCTGATTATGTGGACCAATAAAAATGCAGAAAAATTTTTGGTACTCGTTTGTTAAAAAAAAACAGACTATAGGTGTATTTTTGGTCTTGCTCACCCTGCTAGGAAATGTTCTACCCTTGAAAACAAACAACTTTTATTATAGAACCAAGTCTGAAAACGCGAAAAAAATATCAGCTGTTTCTAAGAAAAGTTCAATGCCGTCCCAACCACAATGTATGAAACAGGTGATAATTTTTTTCGACATATCAGAGTTGGTTCTATAATAAAAGTTGTTGGTTTTTATGAGTAGAAACATCTCCTAGCAGGTTGAGCAAGACCAAAAATACACCTAGTATAAATTCAATCTCAGCAATGTAACGGCAATTGCACATGGCGTAGAAAATGAACAACTCGCTTTGTAGCAACTTATCCAAGAAAATGTTATCATTGATCCTTGAGGTTTATTTGTAGACCACGAATATCCTTTTATTGGCGCCACGCCGGATGGTTTGATAGGCCAAGACACAGTATTCGAAGTCAAATGTCTAAAGTGGCTTTCAAAAACGGTCTGGATAATGCCCTAAAAGAGAACAAAATTCAAATAATAATGGAATTTTGTTCTCTTTTAGAGCATACAAGCTTCTGCCCGCGGCTTCGCTCGCGTTAGTGAGAGACAAAAAGTAGCCTATGTTACTCTCCATCCCTTCAACTATCTCCACTTAAAAAATCACGTCAATCCGTCGCTTCGTTTTGCCGTGAAAGAAAGACAAACAAACAGACAGACAGACAGACAGACAGACACACTTTCCCATTTATAATATTAGTATGGATTATATGGAGATACGACAAAAATAATGGTATTTTCAGTATCAACAAAAAGAGTTACTGGTACTACCAACTTCAGAGGCAACTTCATGTACCATGTATAAAAATGCTTATTTGATGTGTGGGGTGCTGAAACTATTATGACATCATCACGTGAGATGACTCGTCGAAATGTAACTATTTCGGACTTGGTCTTATTATAAAAGTTGTATCACAATGACCAGGGGGCCTACCACAAGCCCTTATAGCAGTAATACCACAGATTTCACTCCAATACAAAAACGAAAATACCTACGCTATAATAGCCTACAAAATTATAATAATAATACCAGCTGTTTGCAGCGAGGAAAAATGTACCATAAGAACGCACAAAGAGAGTTGAGATTCTTTTGCCCGCCGCGCGACTAACGTGTGTGCGTGCCATCTAGTAAATGTGCTAGGGTTATACGTATGATGATAACGGTAATAAAACGAATGTTTTAGAAAAACAATATTTTTTTTATTTGTTGATCAAATATTTTTTAGTTTAATAAAATGACTGATGCATATTTTTCGTCCCTTGAATTCCCGATTATTATATTTTAGTGTCGTATTCAAAACCGCGTGAATAATTTTAATAAATAATCAAAAGGGAAACAGGAGAATTGGGAAACAGGGGAATGGCACAATAATCACACAATAATTACGTGGTTTCGGCATTTTGATAGTCAGCGCTGTACCCGTGACGCGCGAGCACACAGCCGGGCGCGCGACAGCCCGGTGTTCGTTGTACCGTCGACGGTACGCGAAGCGGTAGGCATAAAACGCGTGGCCTTGAGCGAGTGACGGACGCCTGGTAATACTTTGATATTACTTTCAGTGGGAAAGAGACGGCGCTAGACAACGTGTCTAACGCTGACAACGTGTCAAACGTCATGGTAAGGGGGCAGTTCAATAAAAAACCCGTTGATTATTTTACTTTGATGACACATACTCGTAATTTTGTTCTTCAATGGTTCCTTTATTTGTCGCGGTTGGATTAACTGCAGTTAGAAGTGATAGGGATGTTTCAGACCTATTGAGTTGAAAATTCTTGAGTTCTCTGTAATTAAATATAAAAAGCACGATTTTTACATTGGCACAGATAATTCTTTTATAACAATGAAACCAATAAAATAAAACAGTTTTTGAACTAATTTAATTTTCATAATGTAGATTTGCAAAAATAATTTATGTTCACAAAAACATAGTTTACAAAATAATATCACAAAGTAAACGGGCACAAAAAATAAGTATAGAAACAATATAATACTAATTTCGTGTACGTCGGTCTACCGAAGCGCCATTTTAGGCCTCGTCGTTGTTCGTACGCCGCACGCGGAGCGTGCAGCATATTAGCGCCCCATAGCCGCAGCTACTGTTTTACCAACTTATTTGTGAAATGGCTAAAATTGGAACTACGGCTGACATGACATTTCAGTCATACATTTGACTTCATTTGAGTATACTCTGTCTCTTTCTCTTAGCAACGCTGTATTGACAGTGTCGCCCTCCTTCAGTTCACAGATAAGTTGGTCTATCTGTAGACAAAAATTGGTTTTTATTTTGATGTATTTTGTTTGCCTATTTTTTACGAATTACCAAAAGATAAATGAGTTTCATAATATATTGATACTAATAATGCCATAATGGGTATAAAAAAAAGGAATACTTACTTGTATACTTTATTTTTTACTTTTATTACGTCGTTTTCTTGTACAAATCCGTTGCAACTCTTTATTTCTTTTATTTCCCATTGCTTAGAAACACGAATCACTATAAGTAAATTACTAAAATCAAAAACAAAGAATCAAAAAAATAAACAAAGCGCGAAATAATAATGGACCAAATGTGTAAAAATCGGACGTGACCTCTCGTAGCAACGGCTAGCTGCCGACTGGGCGTGGACTGACACAAGCTTGACACAATGTACGACAGTAGTGCATCGAATTAATAGAAATAAGGTCGAAAATATTTTGGCGTTTCATTTTACTTGAATAGCATGTCCGCAAAAATGTAAATCATTTTGCAGTTTTAATTAAATATTTAAAAAGATACAGTTCTGTGTATTAAAATTTTTAGATATGTCTTTAGTTTATTAAATTTTCTTTGTTATAGATATAAAAAATATGGTGGTTGTCGCTGAAAAAATTGAGAACTTCGAGACGAAAATTTTTTTTCAGGGGTCTATTTGAACATTTTTTTTTCGTCGTTCTAGACCACTTTTTCAAATTGTTTTTGTGTAAGTCTTTTCTTTATATATTAGACTATACACTGTATTTTTTTCTGGCTTGTGGTATGTATAGATACGGCTAACTTCGCGACGAAAATCTAGACGTTTTACAAGGTGTACGCTATGGACAGCGCCTTAATGGTTCAAGATCTATCCAAACATCGAGAATTTAACCTTTCATCGACCAAGCGAAAGCCGGCTGTCGGGATGCTATTGTCCTTCTATTGTGTCTCAAATCACGTGTGTACGAAGGTTGAAACCAAACGGTTTCACTTGTCCTTTGTAACCTACGAATAGGCCGAACATTCAAATATTGGTAATTGGATTGTGGAGATCTGATATTTAGCTGAACCTTGTTAGACTGGACTCTGACCTCAACACAGGAACAGCCTGCAAAGGATCTATAAATTAAAATACCCACACGAAAGGTCGGCAAGACATTAAAGACACGCCATTCCATTAAATAGCGAAGAAAAACGTCTTGTTAGTAAATGTGACATTTTGATAGCAAAATTTTGTTGATATTTATAACAGACAACTCATGTTATAAATGACATTCTTAATTTATAGTTAGCTTAGGAATTTGGGTCGTCGTCAACCGTGGAAGCGGTTTAAAGTCATTAAGAATTTGTAAGATGAGAATAAAATTTGACTGTTTTATTAACCTATCTTTAATAATTTCCGGTCAAGGAGACCAGAAAAAAAGAAGCATTCAAAATCTAAAAAGGTGTTTCTACTTTTGAAATGAAACCAGTTTACTGCTGAGACACTAGTGAAGCGTCTCATTAGTAGAGGGTGGGTAATTAAATCGGGAAAGTACTCTCAGAAGTATCACTGAATAGAGCAGTCAGCATGTGACGTGACGGAGCCCTCTAGGGCAAATGCCTGTTGGGGCTGCGGACCGCTGCCCCGGAACATAAAAGGTAACAGAAGGGACAAGGGTGGATTTTAGTCAGAAAAGTCTGACACTAAGGGCAGTAGAAATCATTTGATGATTTCCCATCCTAAAAAAAAGTATTACTGATTTTTCTCCAAAAATTAGAATATTGGAACTGGCTTTCTTTTGACTACGATTTCTTTGCTTTTTTTAAAGCTCTCCATGATTCCAACCCCAATGCTTGGGATAATAACAGACGAACGTGAGCAATTGAGTGGTCCATTACTCCCAAAGACACGGGAAGCCACAACGCTTTGTGCACTAACTAAGTATAATTCCTCAGTAGATACTAATTCTGTACTAAGCTAGTGTGGTCTAGTAATTAACCAGACTTATGTGAGCTACTAACTAGCAAACCCACAATAATATCTCGCTTTTATTCTTTGAAGGGTTCACCAGGAGTATAGTGTAAACCCACATTGAGTGTCTTGTAAGTCCTATATAACAGGAGGTGAGGTTATTGGTATAGCAGAGAATACTGCAAACCTTATTATTAGCTCAGACTCAAAGTTCATAGTGCTGAGGAATTCTTAAGGCAAGACTCTAACTACGTTTGGTTCGACCAACACCTAACACAGCACTTGGTTTCAAACCTTGGTAACAAGAAAGTCAATTCTCGCAATATAAAACGTTCAAAACCTTAGCGCAATCTGATCTTTGTGGAAATCAATGACAAAATAGAAGCATATTTGACAGATTAAGACTAAGAATGGTAATATTATAAAAGTTCCTATGGTGCCTCGGACAGATCAGTTACACATGCCAAGTGCCAACAATCACGTATGCACGGACCTACAAGGAGTCGATCATAAAAGTTGATATTTGTTACAAAATATCAATTTCATAAGCTCGTGTTTGTTTAGCTTTTCTTATCTCGTGTTTACCTAATAGAGGTGATTTATGAACACAGATTAACTCGTTCTAAGTTATCTGCGGACGTTGACCTCATGTGGGTAGATCGATAAAATACTCAACAATAGAATGTTAATGTATTAATAATGTTACTTGCTGGCTGTTGGTTAAAGGAATGTGGGCACAAAAAATATATATTCTTTTAGAACCTGGTTTTAAAACCCGCCACACGGTGGGCTGAAAATCGGCTTTCATAGACTTAGGGATTTCAATTTGCAAGTGCTTGTTTTTATGCCGGATATCGCTTCTATTAGTCATTACTATGTACAAAAATGACACCCGAGTTAATTCTACCCAAAAACGAAGGAAATATAATTTTTTTACGAAAAATTTGTATGAAGCTAGTATGAAAAATCGAATTATCTCCTAAACGGCATGTTTAACCGTAATATCCTTGGAGATGGTCATAGTGCTAATTATTTATGATTTTTTGGTTGGCAATTGGACGAAAAATTTAATGCCGTTTTTTTTTTTAAAATCGTCAAAATATTTTTATTTGTTTTTACGTATGAAACGATTCCTTTTGGTGTTTATGTTGAATAACACGGACTTTTAACTACACATAACATAAAATAGCATCACTCCTATATTTCCGAAGGAGTTGGCAGAGGTTTATAGTACACCCACACGTAGCCAACTATGTTTGAGCTAGATATTTATCAGCACAAAATGAGTTTTAAAACTTTTCATACAACCAAATTACCAATTGTCTTCTAATGAGTCCAAAAAGAAGTGATTAAGTAACTACACTGATTAGGTCTTCTAATGAGTCTTAATAAGTGATTTAATGATTTTCAATATCTCACGACAATGGATTATATTTAACATTTCCTGATAAGTAAGCTAATTTGTTAATTAGCAGTGCTATGAGTTCTAAGAATAGTTAGTGACAATTATAGATTTTCATTAGCTAATGAGGAGATAACTAATGAGGGTAGTTACCTAATTATTGTCGTTTTGCAATAAAAGGGCTAAAGTTTTGTTTTATAATTTAATTTGTTCACAACTGTGTAACTGCTAACACTAAATCTGCGACTATAAAATCTTAAAATGGAAAGTTTAATCACCAATTTAGACTTGTTTGTTCTTCTACGAAGTGAGAGTACTTCATTTGATCATGAAGTATTTTTTAGTGCAGTTGTATCCCGCATAGGCGATTGCCTGTCTGACGAAGATTATGTTGTTCTCAAAGAATTTTGTCGGAGATTTACGCGAGCCGCTTTACAAAGGTGGGGAAATCCAACCGATTCCTTGATAATTTCAGGAGAAAGTACGAGAATTGGTTGGGAGCAAATATTGATTGGCCGAGTTTTGTGCAAACTTTAGTTAATCAAGAACCAAGTGTTGATGAGATACCAAGAGCGCCCTCAGTCTCTCCAGAACCGTCGACATCAACGTCCATTGGAACAATGTCGAAAAGATCCCGTAAACCATTCGAAGACCTGGGAAGTAAACAAAAAAAAGAGAAGATCTGATGAACACACAGGCGAAGGTTCCAGTGAATTGGCATATGCAGCTGCAGCACGTTTAAAAGAAGAAGGGCATGGAGATATCGCCTCTGTCATCGAATACATGATGAAAAATCCTGAAGCAGCCGCTAAATTAAATGAAACGCTTAAGAAACCAGCGAAAACAATCATATTTACGCCAGAAAAGGCGCTTGGATTGCTTCTTTCGCTAAAACTCTCAAAGTGGCAATATATTACGTTGCGTGAGGCTGCCATTCGAGAAGGTGCTAAAGATATTTATCCATCTTACTATAAAGTGCAACAAACTAAGCTTGATTGCTACCCTCCGAAGCAATCAGTGACAGTTACTGATTCATCGGCTAGGATTACACTTCAAGCTTTACTTGATATCACGGTTACAAGAATCCTTCAAAGCCTTTCTAACGAAGAGCATAACAAGCAGTTGAAGCTGATATCCAAGTGGGGATTTGACGGTGCTTCTAACCAAAGCCGATACAAGCAGAAAATTGAGGGTGAGGAAGATGATTCAAGCATTTTCATGACCTCCTTGGTGCCACTAAAACTGACAGATGGAGACAACATTTTATGGACGAACCCAAAACCATGCTCAGTTTTGTATTGTCGTCCAGTTCAGTTTACTTTTGTAAAGGAGAGTGAAGCAGTTGTCCTTGGGCTGAAAAAACAAATGGATGAAGAAATTGAGGCCCTTATCCCCACAGAGTGCAATAATAATAATAGGGTGACTCATCAACTAATGATGACGATGATCGACGCTAAAGTCTGTACTTACCTTTCTGAAGCTAGATCAAATGCATCGTGCTACCTGTGCTTAGCAAAGCCTACAGAAATGAACCGCTTAGATGCTGTAACATCAAAAATTGTGTGTTTGGACCTGTATGAGTTTGGCTTGTCATCCCTACACGCCCGTATAAATTGTATGGAATGTCTGTTACACATTGCATACAAACTGGACTTCAAACGGTGGGCAGCGAGAAGTGATGAGCACAAAGAAATGCTACAGACAAGAAAGAAAATAATTCAAAATAAATTCAAAGATGAGCTCAATCTGTTGATTGATATAGTAAAACAAGGCTCGGGAACCACCAATGACGGGAATACTGCAAGAAAATTCTTTGAGTTTTCTAATAAAACCGCAGCTATAACCGGTTTGGATGAAGACCTCATCAAAAGATTTGCTGTAATTTTACAAGCAATTACATCTGGAGAGCAGATCGATATAATAAAATTTAGAGATTATGCTCGCAAAACAGCAGAAAAGTACGTATTACTATACGACTGGTTCTACATGTCGTCAACCGTTCATAAGTTACTAATCCATGGGGCTGACATAATCGAGAAAAATAATATTGTGCCGATTGGGACTCTCTCGGAAGAAGCCTCAGAGTCTCGAAACAAAGATTTTAGGAGGTTTCGAGAACATCATTCGCGGAAAAGAAGCAGGCAGGATTCCAATCAAGACATTTTAAATATGCTTGTTGTTTCTTCGGACCCTTTGCTAAGTGCACAAAGGCCTAAGTTAGATGCCAAGAAAAAGCAGAGCTTTTTTGCTGAAACTCTCGACTTAATTCAATTTCAGGAAACTGAGTTCGAATTTTTGGATATATCCAATCTGGATGCTGACTCAGAATTGGAGTCTGACAACGAGAGTGATAAGGAAAATTTGTAAAAAAGATATATATGTACATATTTGTAAATTTGTATTTGAGTGTGTTTGGGTTTTTTTGTAATATTTAATGATATGTTTTATTTATTTTACTTTATTTTACGAATGCTTAGTATTAATTCCTTAAATTAACTTATTTTGTATAAAATATAACTTCATAATGTTACTTCAACATAAATCTTTTTTTATTTAAATTAATATAAATGTGTCAAAAACAGCAATTTTTTTATTTTATTTTTCTTGTTTCGTGTGTTCTTAATATTTGGGTTAATAACATATCGAACTTTTTAACTTAGACACTAAAAGGGATCGTTTTACATGTAAAAGGGGAGGTTGACAGCTGTCAATGCTGATGTAAACATAGTCCGCGTAATATAAATTCCTTAAAAATAGAAACTTGTTGTTAGTCTCACTTAAAAAGTAATTAGATTGTGTGTGTAGTAAACATAAACACTAGTAAATATTCGCAAAGTGTTTTATCAAACCCAAGTGTAATAAACCTTGAACAATTAGAATATTACATTAAAAAACATATAACAGTGTGAGTGTGTGCATAGTGTGCATATTACCGGTGGGAAGACATAAAACTAATTGTCATCTGGCATAATTGTGACTTAGAACTTAATATTAGTGCACAAATGTGGTAAAACTGCAAAACTAACAAAATAGGCCGGTTGATTTTCAAATCGTGACAATTTGTATCAAACCAAAGACAATACTTCAACTTTCTACAAGGGAAGGGATAATAAAATGTTACTAAAGAACGAATGATTTTAAAAATCTTTGTCAGTTCAACAAGTGTTGCAAACACAAATAAAGTAAATTGACATAAAAGCTTTCGTTTAGAAACCCATCTCATTAGTCACAAAATGTCCTCGAGGTTGGGTGGTTCAAAGAACACAAACAGTGGCCGCAAGATGGCTCCACTTGTAGTATGCCACAAATGTAAAAAACATGTGGATATAAAAACCACTGCATTATGTTCGGTCTGTGACCATAGATATGAACCAGATTGTATAGGATATCCAAGACAGACATATGACATGATGGATAAAGAGTCTAAAAAAATGTGGAAATGCGTAACCTGTATTAAAAACGGGAAAAATACAATTAGCAGCGACACAACAAATGTAACACTGCGTAATAAAAAAAAGGCAGTTAATACACAACCCCCGAAACCAGTAAATGTAATAAAAAAACAACAATCCGTAGAAACGTCACAGACCCACGATTCTCATATTCTTACTGACCTCAGCACGTCCTCTGAATCGTATTATTCACCTCCAAAACTGTCAAAAAGTCTGGATGGAACATCATCAGAACCGATTTCAGATTTAATATTACTGTCAGAAATGAAAGATACTATATCTCAACTGACTGGTAAACTCGATGACACGCAATCTGAACTCGATAACACAATATTGGAAAACAATGATCTTCAAAGACAAGTAAACAAATTGACTGCAGAAAACAACATGTTAAAGTCATTATGTCAATCATCTTCATTACTTAGCACTAGTTCCCCTAACTATATCAAAAAGAAGAGGCAATCCTTGACTCTCTGCACAATATCTACCCCATCATCACCTATCTATTCTTCAAACGCTAACCGCTTCTATGATGATAAAACAATTTCCCTTGAAAAAACAATTCAAGACCTACAGCAACAGTTGGACAAAGCTAACCTAGAAATTTCATCTCTAACAAAACAAATAGAGGCACTCTCGCAGCACTTACAAAAAACACCCGTAGACTCGAACCTGACAATGACTTCTGCACGCAACGCCTGTACCGCCTCTATCACAGAAAGGAAACCAGAACACAGACTAGAAAAGACAATTTTCATCTACGGAACACAACAATGTGTTGGTCTGGCCTCTGCCCTGCTGCAATCAAGATCGAACACCAAGTACGAAAAATACAACGTCTTTGCAGAAACGAATCCAGATGCAAAATGTCATACAGTAGTTCAGAACTGTATAAAAAAAACTCTTAATCCTAATGATAAACTTGTGATATGTATAGGGGAGAATGATGGTAATTTAGGGCAAGTTCTATCACAATTGGAAGGTCTATTGGACACATTCTACAACAATAGGATAATTGTACTAAATGTCAAGTATAGCAATTCCTTAAATGTTTCTAATTTAAACAATAGTATAGAAAATTTATGTAAAAAGTTTAAAAAATGTCACTACCTTCAGAATCACAACTTTAAGATGTCAGAGGTTTGCAAGTCTATAAATTACGTAATAGATTGCAACGACTATGATGAAAAATTCTTATGTCCTAGAAATGTTAAAGAATTTATAATACGTAATCAACCAAGCAGCAATTTAGACATAAGTAACGATAAGCCTAAAAAGGGGACAATTCCCTTTTATTTTAGGAAACAAAATTGTAATAAAACTAAACAAACAGTAAACCCAGCAGTATCTATCGGGACTATAAACAAGGGCACAATACCTTATTATTTCCCTGTATTAAAAAACAAAGCAGAATTTTTTCGAGCCCAAAACTCAAATGTTTCATATCTTGCATCAAAATATAGCTAGTATTCTGTCTAAGCAAGAACTATTAGAAATAACAATTGAAGAGTTAAAAATAGCACAAAAAGAACCTGACGTAATTTGCTTGTCGGAAACTTTTATAAAAAAAGGCTATGAAAGTTATGCTACTATGCTTATTCTATTATCTGTGCTTTCCAAAAATAAAAACAAAAATAAATAACAATAATAAAAATAATCAAAATTGGATTAGCAAAGGCTTAAAAATAAGTTGTCAAAAAAAACGTAATCTAAGATACAAGTACTATAAAAATAAAAATACAAATAATAAAATAAAATATATAGCATATTCCAATATTCTAAAAAAATGCATTATTCATTCAAAAAAATATGCAAACATTAAATATATTCGCAAAAATGGAAACAAATGTAGAGCTACGTGGACTGTAATTAAAAGTGAAATGAACGATACAAATCGCATTGAAAACTTGGATAAAATTATAGTTAACAACACAACATTAACAGATCCTATTGAAGTTGCCACTGCTTTCAATAATAATTATGTTAACCTAAATCATACGAATACACAGCAAAATATTAAAACATCATCTCGCAGTAGCGCATCTGCCAACTCGATGTTTCTTAGACCTATGGAGGTCAGCGAGGTTAAACGGGAAATAATGTTGTTATCTAATTCTAATTCTGTGGGCTATGATGAAATTAACACTAAAATAGTTAAAGAGTGTGCCAACCAATTGTCTTCTATCTTGACACACTTAATCAACATATCATTTGCATCGGGAACTTTTCCAGATGCCTTAAAATACTCAATAGTCAAGCCATTGTATAAAAAGGGTGAAAAGACTGATATAAATAATTATCGTCCAATAACGCTAATTCCCATTTTGTCCAAAGTGTATGAAAAATGCATGTACAGAAGACTAATAGACTATTGCGATAAATTTCATATAATTAGCAAAGAACAATACGGTTTTCAGAAAAATAAGTCTACTACTTTAGCAATATTTTCTCTTGTAAAAACAATAATTACTAACATTAATAATGGTAATTATACCACTGGGCTATTTTTCGACGTATCAAAAGCCTTTGATTTAGTTTCCCACAACCTGTTGCTCGAAAAATTAGAATTAAATGGTATCAGAGGTCCCACACTTCATTGGATAGCCTCATATCTCAGTAACAGAAAACAAAGAGTCATCATTGATAAAATAGCTGACAATCAGCATAAGGTGTCTTTTTCATCAGAATACAAGCACAATAAATATGGTGTGCCGCAGGGAAGTGTACTGGGCCCTATTCTGTTCTTACTGTACATAAATGACATTATTAATATAACTAATTACCAATGTATATTGTTCGCAGACGACATTAGTATTATTATTGCCACAGAAAAATGTAGTAATGGTATAAACAATCATGAGACTGAAATTAATAACACTATTGACAAATTAATACAATGGTTAGACATAAACAATCTTAAAATAAATCTTAATAAATCCGTATATATTAACTTCAATAAATGTAATAACCCTAAATATAATATTAAACTAAACGTACCAAAAATTAAAGAAGTAGCACAAACCAAGTTCCTAGGCGTAATTATAGATGAGAATTTAAACTGGAAAGAGCAGGTAGATAATGTTTCAAAGAGAATTAATAAATTTGTATACGCTCTAAAACAAATAAAAAACGTAACGAGTTTGAAAACGGCTATTATGACCTATCGTGCATATGTAGAATCGCTACTGCGCTACGCGCTTATAATATGGGGAAATAGCACAGATATCCAACGAGCTTTTGTTGCTCAAAAAAAGTGCATTAGAGCAATGTACGGGATGCATTCCGAGGACTCGTGTCAACCCATATTTAAAAAACTAAATTTGTTACCATTGCCGTCTCTATACATTTTTCAAATCTGCATGTTCGTCAAACAACATAAAATTTTGTTTAAAACAGCCAATGACATAAATCCTAGGAGCCGGCGAGACCCACATAGACTTGTCCTAAATGATACTGCCAGGCTTACTAAATATAGTAAAAGCTGCCTATGTAATTGTGTTCGTATATTTAATAAGATACCAAATGATATAAAAATATTGAATACTAGATTATTTAAAAATAAATTATTTGCTTGGTTAAATAAGAATAATTTCTATTGTCTTAAAGAATTTATGGACAAAAAATTTTAATATTTAAGGAAAGATTTGCATGCTAAGAACTATTCTGGCAAAACATGCTAGCTCTTGTAATTATTATAACACCATTTATACCATGTTTTACGCAAATAAAGATTTATTATTATTATTATTATTAAAAAATAAATAAAAATATTTTGACGATTTTTTAAAAAAAAACGGCATTAAATTTTTCGTCCTATCGCCAACCAAAAAATCATAAATAATTAGCACTATGACCATCTCCAAGGATATTACGGTTAAACATGCCGTTTAGGAGATAATTCGATTTTTCATACTAGCTTCATACAAATTTTTCGTAAAAAAATTATATTTCCTTCGTTTTTGGGTAGAATTAACTCGGGTGTCATTTTTGTACATAGTAATGACTAATAGAAGCGATATCCGGCATAAAAACAAGCACTTGCAAATTGAAATCCCTAAGTCTATGAAAGCCGATTTTCAGCCCACCGTGCGCCAGTGAGCTTTAATTAAAATGAAAAGTAAATAATGTTTTTAATTATGCTAATTCCGTAATACGGAGAGTCAAAAAAACTGTCCAACACTGTCTTGTGTTTTGTACTGAAGAAGACGCAGATGTACATAATTTAGTTAGTGTTATAAAACACAAGGGAGATGCAATAAATACCGGAAATTCTAAACCAAGATATTTTGTATATGCTAAACAACTAGTCGTAAACAATGCTATTCTTCGTACTGTAAATAATGAACTAGATAACTTCCAACAAGACTTCTGCGAACCTGTGAAAGTTGTAAAAGCCTGCAAGAGATGGATTATTCCAAAACTCGTAGTTTCTCTCATAATTCATGCAATGAGGTGCAAACTGGAGCATCCGTACTCTCAACACAACATAGATTTAAAGCTAAACAAAAATATATTTTAAAATTATATTCAAATGATTATCTATAAAAAGATTGATAGTCCAAAGGATAAAAGCGTTAAACAAATTGCGAAAAAAATACTCTACTCTTTATCTCCGCCTGCATATTTCAAAAGGCTTATCTTTTTGACTCACCCGCTTGATACCCCGTGAGGAATATAAATTAAAATTATTATGAAACAAAAAGTGTCATAGATAAGGTGTTTCCTGGATTTAGTGATATTAGATTGTGAGTGAAATTTTAAGAAGATTCTTGGTGGTGATTCATCTTTACAATCTTTGGGCGTTGTATTGCCTCATTGCCATTAGTTGAAACAGATCTCGCTTAAAATTACAGGAAGTGTTGCTAGTGCTCTAAATTCATTCCCATCAAGAATAGGAGCAGTACTAAAACACTTCCTTAATAGAGAAGTGTCCCTAAAAATAGAAACTACACAAGAAACTTTACTGGTGACATCACTATTTGTCCGTTTAACCCTAAATTGGCGGGACTTCAATTAGAAGATAAACAGTGTTACGAACAAGATACAGAATTCTTAGACGTTGACTCAGTTTCAGAAAAATAGGTCGCACACTAAAGTCTTCAGATTTTAAACACATGTGTCAAGATTTGCCTTTGAAGAAGTAGGCACTTGATAAACCATTGGACTAGTTTCAACAACGTTGACCTAATAATGTCCAGATGAATACAATAAAGTGTACAAAAAATTAACAAACAGAATTCTTTGGTTTTTCAAGACACTGTCATGAGCCACTTAGTTTTCTTCTATCAACTTAAGCATAATTCAATTCGTATTTAAAATAGAAACGTTCACTTTGAACTTATTTCAGAGACATTCTTTTACCTTTGTATTTAATAAAGAAGAATCACTTGATGGCTTTACTTTTTTTACCTGCTCGAGTACAAAGTGGCATTCTTTGAAAAAGCTCTTATAATTTCTATTCCCTTTATTCCTAGGCAAAGATGAATATGAAACGATGAATATGATTGACGAGGATACTCTGAATTCTGGAATGTAATACTGGGAGCTTTGTTGGCTTAAATATACGAACATTTCTTTCTTAAAAGCCTTGCTCGAATAATCATAGTTTGTTAAAATATTCAACAAGTTTTATTTACACACTACTCTAAGCTTCACTAAAACGCATAATCTTACCATGTATTCAATTTTAATTTTGACTAATAATCAAATTAAAGCTTTATGTAGCATTTAATATTAAATTTTGACAGATTGTAAAATCCTTGATTAAAACTTTATGACGTAAAATAATTGCTCGTGAAACTAAAGTGCCGACAGAAATACAGTACGAATATTAATATTTTCTGCTATACATATAAGAGGCTTATATCAAAATATTTCGCTTTCAAACAAACCGAACATAATGAATATTCACGTTAAATTCTAGAACCAGTTCTCTTTGAAAAGAGTTATCACACAAATTCTATGCTGTACCTGAACAATTTTCACGGTTGTTCGGTCAAAATACACATTTGCTTCACCTAAGCTAACAAGACTACAAAAGATAGATCCCATGCCCCGGGGCGCCATGTTAATGCTGCCCCAAATTTAGAGGAAGCTTAATTAAATACCTCTGTGCAAGTTGAGTTGGTTCCAAAGTGTGTATCATTTCGCTTTCAAATGAAGAGGGCTTAGCAAATGGTGCTGATATTAAATTCATGGAAAATCTACAATCTACATGATGGAAGTACAGAATTTTCTAATGCATAAGTTTCAAACGCTGTGTAGCACTTAGCTCCAAGTAGGTCATCCTCTTTCTTCCCCTGGGTGTCGTAAGAGGGGAGATACAGCGCAATATAAAGTGGACATAAACGTAGAAAAATGTCGGTTGGTTTTAAAATATAAATAACTCAGGAATAAAATGGGTTTGAGGGTACGACTGTACAACTATGCTCACGAACTTTATCCAAACAACAATGTTGGTGGTCTAACTACAAACTGCTAGAATTGAAACATGACCGAAATGAAACCTTCGTCAAAACTAAAATACCGTCGTGACTCGAAGTTGTCACACGTAACAAATGCCGGTAGACATGTTGGCTGATATTTATATTAATATTCTGTGCCACAACTTCGACTGTCCAACTATCTATCAAGCTCTGGAATTTTGCAATAGTTGGTGCCGTTGCTAGGTGGTCTAAACTTTCGTATTTCATACATTATGGGTTGGTCGTAGAGTGATGTTCGAGTTTGTTCATAATTTAATTGAAGTTAACATTTTGTTCCAACAGTTTTGCTACTATATGTATATACTTATTAATGGGCTTATAATTAGATGCTATATTGTTGTTTTATCCTAAACCACTTGTGAAAAGCTTTGATGAGCAACAATAGATGCAAACAGTCAAAACAATTGTACTAAGTATTTCAATCGCCTGTTTAACCCCGACACAAGTAACTTTACCACTTCACACTAGTTTCTGAAATCACTAAACTAATATTTGTCTTAGAAACTAACACGGAAACTTGGCGAAAGAACAGTTGATTTTATCAAGTGCTGCAATTGAGACTGTTTATAGCTTAAGTGGGCTCATAACTTCACGCTTTTTCATTGGGGGATAAGCTGGGTCCCAAATATTGCCGAGTTTGTAAAAAGTGTCAGGAGGCAATAATGTTCCTCCAAGAAGGTATTTTCAATTGGCAAAGAAAAGTTTATTTTTTGGAATGGTAATAATCGAAAATAACAGACTTTAACTGTGAAATTTACAGAATTACCTACTGAAAATATGGATGTTTTGTAAAAAAATCCCAACAAAATAAATAGTTCGCGATGTCTAGGTCTTCATAGAGCAAGATAGACTTAAAATTCTCAAAAATAAAATGTGTTCAAGGTTCTTCAAACAGATTTAAAATAACCCACTGCAATACGGAAACGGATCGGTTTTACAACTTTCTTGCACTGAGAGGGTTCCGCTGACTAATTAAAAGATTTCAAGTTTTAAAATAGTTACGACTTCGAGTTAATTAATTCACGCCTTGAGCACTCAACTTTACGAGCTTAAAAATATTATCTTGACTAGCTGTGAATGTTTATTCTAGTTTTAAACAAGTAATAAACAACTACTGTCCCTCTTTTTTACTGCTTTGGTAAGTAGTTTAATCTTGTTAGTTCGCTGCCAGAGTAGTAGAAAATATTCTACCTTTAGTTAAACTAAAAGGTGACCTCAACGTAGAGGCTAAAGGGTAGGACTGTGGTAAGAATGTAATTAGTGGACGTCTAGTTAATCTATTGTGGCATTGTGCCATGTTCTGCCAGGCTAACAATAAGCCACCTAATCTCTTTCGAGGATGTCGCAAGATGCTGCTAATTAAAGACTGAGGTCGGATCAGCGCGTGGTATGGAAGACTGGCATTACCAAGAGTGATGAGGAAAACTGAATGATGGCTGGGATGACGATGTATTCAGTAGCTTGAGATAGGAATTGCTTTAGCAAAGTGTTAGTTCTAGTTGCAAGTATGATAAAAGGAAAATATCTCTTCGATTATGGAGACATAAAGAAATTGAGCAGACGTTCGCTCGAGAGACAATAACAGCAAATTGCCGTTCTATCAGCCTGAGGCCGTTTTATCTCATGAAAATTTTGTGCAACGGTCAAAAATGGGTTGCCTGCACAGGAAATACATTTCTGGTAGATTTTATACATCGGATAATGGATTTGGACCAAAATCTGAAACTTATATCAAAATCCTATGACCAAATCCCTTACGTAGAGTCTAATAGTCATCTAAACGATACAAAAAAAAGTGAATACCTAACCTAGTTTTACGTGCAAATGCTTTGTACGGGTAGAATTTTAAGCAGTATCATTATGACAAGATCTACGATTGTATCATTAACTACAAAGCGCAAACACGCCTTTTTTAGATCTTTTCTCTGAAACGGATAAACCACTTTGCATGGTAATTACGGTTTGTGAAGTCTTTGCACTTTTACAAAGTAAATGTTATTTGTTTTGACTTAAACTTTTTAAATGAATTGTACTCGCCTTAAGAGTATCTTCTTTATTATGCGATCCAATTATACGTAGTGTGATTCAGCGTTAATGGCTTCATCTTCCTATAGATTTTGATCCGAGGAAGTTATAATTCATTCCATATCCCAAGGATATAAACAGATAGTTCATCTTTCCGTTTGCGATCGAAAATAACTTATGATGCTCCCAGTTAACATAAATTCACTAGAGTATTGCTTCGGAGAAGAGTCGAAAAATAACTACAGTGATGAAAGTCTGACCATTTGTAGATCTTATTGCCCTATTATCGTAAAATTTGATTCGACAGTAATGTTGCTACATTGAGTTTACATAATAGTATAGTAAGGAAAAAGTAGCCTTGGAAGTTATTACTAAAACTTATACCTAGCAGTATTCCTTGAGAGTGCCAAATTCGGCTAGCGCTGAAAACCAGCGCCGTGGACTCGTGCCTGTGTACGGGCCCGGCATTATCATCATCATCATCATCATATCAGCCGCAGGACGTCCACTGTTGAACATAGGCCTCCCCTACAGATTTCCAGTAGGACCTGTTGGAAGCGGCTTGCATCCAGCGCGATCCTGCGGTTTTTACTAGGTCGTCTGTCCACCTTGTGGGTGGACGTCCTACGCTGCGCTTGCCAGTGCGTGGTCTCCATTCAAGAACTTTACGGCCCCATCGGCCGTCAGTTCTGCGTGCTATGTGGCCTGCCCACTGCCACTTCAACTTACTAATTCGCTGGGCTATGTCTGCAACTTTGGTTCGTCTACGGATCTCCTCATTCCTGATTCGATCACGTAGAGAGACTCCGAGCATAGCCCTCTCCATAGCTCGTTGGGCTGTCTTGAGCTTACTAATGAGGCCCATAGTTAGAGACCACGTTTCAGTGCCATAAGTCATCACTGGTAACACACATTGGTCGAAAACTTTCGATTTAAGGCACTGAGGTATTTTGGCCGAGAAAACATTACGCAATTTCCCGAACGCTGCCCAGCCGAGTTGGATTCGGCGGTTGACCTCTTTCTTGAAGTTGGACCTACCTAATGCGACTGTTTGTCCTAGGTAAACATACGAGTCAACAACTTCTAGAACCGTGTTCCCAATTGACAATGGGGTGGGTACAATATGGCCATTGCACATTAGCTTTGTCTTGTCCATATTCATTTTAAGACCCACCTGTTGGGAAACTCGATTGAGGCCTCCGAGCATCGTGCTGAGATCTTCCATCGATTTTGCCATGACCACAATATCGTCGGCAAATCGAAGGTGAGTGATGTACTCGCCATTAATATTGATGCCGAGTCCTTCCCATTCCAAGAGCTCGAAGGCGTTTTCCAGAGTGGCAGTAAACAGTTACCGGGCCAGTGGCCCGGCATTATGCTGAGCGCTAGCCCTTTCGTGCAATAGTTTATAATATATTATTTAGTACTTAAGTTCTATTTACGAATAAACTGTTTTTCTTTCTTTCAAAACCCTATTTATTTATTTATTCAGATGGAAAACCAACAGCTATACTTAAAATGATGAAAATAATGATTTTAATATTCGTGGATTTGACGTTGTCTGTCACGGGCTTTTTTTCAAACTCTTCATATTTTTTTGGATAATGCTACGTTTATTTGCCACTTCAACCAGTCCTGAAATTGGCTTCAATAACCACAACCCTCAACAAACATCGTATCAACCAAAAAACCAAGTCACGGGTGACTCTTGAAGCTGTGACAAAAGTTGGCAAACAAAAACTCACAATCCAGCCGCTTAAAGCTTCCTATCGTTTCACACTCGATTTGTCGTGTAAAATGTGCGAAGCGCTGCAATGCTTGAAGGTGACATTGGCACAGTTCCAATGGACTCTTAGCGCCAATTCTGACGAGTGGAGTTATTATTTTTAGTGCGAAGTTCAATAACATTGTGTTAATTCGTTAAAGCTGTTTGTATCTTCCTGTGTCATGTGAACCGAATGACGTACATCCGGATTAAATGATAGTCTTAATTGTCTTAATGATATAGTAAAGGAAATTCTTATTTCACATGACTGAGCCGTTAGCTTTATCCAAAGTCGAGCAATTGAATAAATATTATTGGCAAAATCTTCAATGTTTTTGTTTCTGAAAATACGTTGTCCATGACATTTTTGGCGCTAGCCAGATTGTTAATTGTTAGATGTTTCACAAACAATCATTAAGAGTTATGAAACAAATGTTCTTTAAAAAAAATACAAATAGCTGCTCAACCAAATGTTTGTATCATGTTATATGAAACAAACAATTGCTAATTAGATTAACTTGGTCGTTGGTACCTGAGGTAACAAGGTTCTACAATCATCTATGGAAAAGGCCCTGATAGGTATCTTACCTGGATAACAGCGTTGTGTTTCATGTCATAAACGGTGCCTCAAGTAATATTACTAAGAACGTTATGCCCATGTCGATTAAACCTAACTACCGACAGTAACATACCGACCCTAATGATGACATTTAAGTACTGCATACTGCATGAGACACCATAATACCGGAATGTCTGACAAAGTATCCGGGTGCAATTCCCGCGCCGTACGACTACATATTTGCTTTGATCAGAGGTGTTCTGTACCGATGTGCATGATTTCTGTATGTGAAGAAATGCTATATGAAGAATCGCAATACTATCAGCCTAACAAATTATGTTTTGTTTATCTAATCTAATGAATTGTGTCTTTTGGGTTTTTGGAAATAATTTTAAGTCACCCTTAACAATAAAAATGTGACTTGATAATGTCCCCCCCCCCCCCCCCCTTAATTTGTTACCCTATCACAAATTAAGAGGGCCATCACCATTCGTTCATTCTCTACAGTTTCATCATTGTGTGTTCCGTCCGTGACAATAAATAATACGAAGGTTAAAGAAAAAGGTTACTTTAAAAATTGTCTTTAGGAATATTTAAGGATTCCTTGAGCCCGATAGTAAGATGGATGGCTCCTCGTTTTCACGGCGTCTACTAAAGTAGTGGGCTCCCACGGGACCTCGTTCACCTCAAGTAGGTCAAGGCATGCACGGAGAAAATTACTATTGTGTGGATAAGGTAACTCTGGTTTTACACTATCATTTGCAACCTCTAATCATGAGTTTGGTATTCAAGAATTAGGGCATTATAATTAATAAGTTTTAAAACTTTAAGAGTGGTTGTAATACGACACCATACAGTCATTACATTATGTACCTGCACTGTACTGACTAAAAATAAAACAACTTAATTTCTGCTTTTGTGTGAAAAAGAATTGGTTCCTTTAGTTTCAAATTAGTAGCGCGCAAAATACTGGTCACATATTGGATTTATAGTTCAATTAACTACGTTGAACTATTTGTATTTGTATCTATAAATAGTATTTAAACTTCATGCAGCTTCAGAAATCTAAACTTTTTCTAACTACTCATGCAACCTTTTTAGATTATTCTCTAATAGATTCTGCGTCAACTCCATACAGGCTTATCTCCACAGTCTTCATTACCAAAACGGCGATAGAATATACAATGTAAAGTGAATAATAAAAAGCATAAACCTAAAGCTTCGCGAGTCTGAAGGTTTGACATAAACATCGATTCTTAGTACCGTTGAAATGGTAGAGATATTCCTTGAGGCCTTCACGAACGAACGTTGAAATAAATGTCAGCTGTTCACCTTTCATGTCTATTAACCCGATTCTGGCTAGTTCACATCGCATTTAATTGTTGGGGAGTTTAGTTCTGTTCACCTTTAAGTGAATGTTAAGCTTTACGAAATACGTAAAACAAGATGGCGCTGCACCTAATTCTTTAATTAGTGACCAAATCTTCCCATTTTTATGCCTTCAATAATGGGAAAATGATTCCACATTCTACTGTTTCCAGATTCAATTCACATACTGCCAAATCAAATATGCTAACACCTACATAATACAATACCGCTTACGACGCCAAAGAAACCCCTTCGCAAAATGTTAGTTTAGGTCCAAAATCCGATAAGTATCATCTCGTTCGAGTTACCTTGGATTAAAACATACGGGCTGTACCGTGTACCGTTTGTTTTCGTTTAGCCATAGTTACGTGTTGCTAGGGACATCACGTAGTAATAGATTGGAGTAGTTCTTACTTCTAATTGAGAAAAGTGTAAGCAATAAACGCAATTATAGAAAGAAACTTGGTCGTTCTTTGCTGTTTGCGGGGGCTACTTAGAAATGATAAAACAGGAGATAAGGGTAAAGATGGAACGAAGAAAAATTTGTTCTTCAATGGTTAAGTATGCGATGATACCCATGAACCCATCGTATTAACATCGAGTAATTTAACTAAAATAACTATTTCTTGGGGTAAACTGCTGACAATATCCCATTATTAGAATCCATCAACATTCATGTTATGGGGCATAAACACTAAATGAGTTTTACGAGCAAATGTCCCATAAACGACAAATACTGACGATTGAAAATGCTGTGAAACGTTAAACGAACTTTCTGGAAGGGGTAAAAACTGTATAAATCCAATCTGAACGTTTCGGCCATCGTAAAACGTTTGTCGCTTAAGTGTAAAGGAATTAGACTTATTTATTGCAAAGTTTAAGCGTCCGTTTATTTTTATTGGAGTTTTAAGAACGATAATAAAAGTGATTTGAATTAATTGAAGCATTCTGCAACGTCATGATTTTTAAACTTATTTGTCACTTGACTTAAATGAAAAAAGGATGCATTTTAGTTTCTAAGAACTTTAAAATGGCCTTACCAGCGATATCGTGTTACAAGTCAAATACAAGTCATGAGAATGTCGTGGTTTTTAGATGTTGCTCGTATTTACAAGCAGGAAGTACAAACTACACGAATAAATTTCGCACGAACTGTTCCAATTTGTAAAACAGTACTTTAAAACTTGGACTGTAATTAATTTTATAAGTGGGTAAATAACTTGGAACAGTGTAAAATCTAATCACACTAAATATTGACATCAATCACGATTGACAAGAACACCAACACAACTTTCCAGCTCTATGTTTGCCAGATCGATCCTCTAAAATGTTTGTTTTGGGGGAAATGGCCAAAATTGATCGATGACTTTAGAAACTTTTGCAAGTCTTTAACGGAGTTTCAGGGAGATCCGTTAAATAATGAAATATGGATGTTTTGTACAGTTCTTAATACAAGGATTTTATACGTGAGTGGCTTAGATGAATGTTCATAAAAATGTGTTTTGTTCATAAATCATTTTCATTTTATGGGCGTTCAAGAAACTCGTAATTGTTGTGTTTGAGTTGGTTGATTTATGGGATAAGTCTTTCGGTTATAACAGTCGATAGATAAGAGTGTAAGATAATGGAGATAGACAGTTCAACTGTAACAAATTCAATTTCGAAATTAATTGTTTTGTAGGGTTGTAGTTGTAGGATTCTTGTATCACGTCTTAAATCAGCTGTAACGCGTGCAACATGTGCGTCGGCAGCTGTTGGTGATATCTTCTATACTAAATTGCTGCGCTTACCTATGCCAATTAAACTGAAGGACGTAAATATCTTCAAGCAGTGTTAATTGTAGGTATATTGTACCTTTAATGGCATCTCTTAATAAAAGGGCAACTGGTTCAGGATACAAAAAAAATACGAGATGAGTATATTTTTTCCCAGCTTCAAATATGTACTGAACCTTATTCGAATACACGTGATTCGAAACACAGTAGAAAAACAATAGCAGCCCGACAGCCGACTGTCGCTTGGTCTTTGAAACGTTAGTAAGAAGGTATGCATTGCAAAGTATTACATACAAATCTAGCCGAGTCAATATGGTTAAAGAGAGCTTTCAATCTCTCACATTTGAAGCACTTCACCAGAATTTACAAATAGGTATTTTTTGTAAAACAGACTGGTTCAAAAAAACCAATACAATTACAATACGTTGACACATTACAATTAAGCTGCTGCAACGCTACAAAACAAACTACGGCGCTGGATATTGTGCAACTGGCACGTAGTACTTACCCGAGCGTGAGATAGGGGGAGCTTCACACGCAAATTGCGTCCGGGAAAGCGCGCGTGCGCCGGTGATGTCATCACAATGCGCTTGCGGTGGTTACTGATACTATCAGTCATTATTATAGAAATTGTGTGACAGGCAACATTTGTATCTATCTCTTCACCGTCGTATGTTGATTTCGAGAGAATGACTGCGGCATCAAGTTTGCGTGTGTACCGTTGTGCACAAAGTATTTAATTAATTAAGGCTTCTGTTTAAACACCGCCCAAAAAAGTACCAATTTTACTACCAAAAAAGTTCTAAACGGTTACCAAAATGGATAAATGGTCACCAAATAACGTTTCTATAAACTAAATTCAATTTAGTTTTTATATGAATTTGAATGAAAACTGAAACTTTATATGAATCACTCACTAGTAGATCTGGGGCTCGGCGGCCGCTGCCGCGGCACGCTTCGCGCGTTGTGTGGTCACAGTTCTAACACAGGTTCTAACCTAACCTAACAAAATTTGGTGATCATTAATCCATTTTGGTAGCCAAAAAGATTTTTTTGTTGATCTATACAAAGCATTATTTTTATCTTAATACATTTAGGGGAATTTATTTTCAAAATAAATTGAGATTTAAAAAGTACTTCATATAATAAATTAAGAGACGGGGCGTGAGCAAACTTGTTCTTCTTTAAGTCATCTTCAAATCATCCCACTCGGATGATTTTGGACGAGTTCAACCAACTTTACTGATGCGATGTTCTAAATATCGTCATACCAAATTAACGCATCTTCGGCTTTGGCGAAATGGCCTGACAACATTGGCCATTTGTTTAGTAGTTAAACTTTAACGCAGAATTAGTCACTTATAACAAAACTTTAAAATACAAATCAGGATTATCTTTATTGATCTTGCTGCCTTATTGAAACATAATAAACGTTTAAGAATTCCTAATAATATTTAAATTGCGTTGTGATGTCAACTGCTTTCTCGAAATAAAATGTTGTGAAGTTAATTGTTTTCTAAGTAAATAATTTAATCACGTATTTTCTTAGTGATCTCAGATTTTAATAGACTTACTTATACGAAAAAAAAAAACAAAAATCGTTGTCGACGTCAAAATTGTTTAGAGAAAAATATTCTGTTATTTCAATCACTGCAAATTGGAGAACATATTCAAGTCAAAATGTGAGAGTAGAGAAATCATAACTGCCAGTCTTCATTTTGATTGTAAAAGCAATTTGGTGTATGAAATAACTTTATTGACGGGATCAATGAACGATAAAAGCTTTATAATATGAGCCGTGAAATGCATTGCAAAATGCCATCACGACCTGCCTCAATGTCACATAATATTAGCATTTTAAGTGCAAGAGTGACGCATCAGAGCAACAAATACTAAAGCCAATTTTGTTTTGATTTATTTCTAGCTAACTGTCTCTCGCGACTTCACTCCTGTTAAGCTTGCTATTTATTACCTTCCTTGATAGGGGAATGAGGTGTTTTAACAATATTTAACATGCATCAAGTAATCTAGTAGTTCCAATTCTTATTTCGATTGCTCAAACAAACAAAAAAACTCTTTAACTAAGCATTACTGGAAGCTATTCATCATCACCATCATCATAATTATCAACGAGAAAACGACTACAGGTAGACTTCACCAAAGTTTTCCTAGTGAATTGTTCTTTCACCATTGTTCTTCGCCTCCACAATGCCCGTCCTCCAGGCTTCCTCGGGGCGAAATACGCTAATTCGGGACGTATATATGTCCGGTTAAGAGTATCAGTTAATGTATCACCATTAGAGATAAAAATACAAAATGCTTTGAAATTGAAACGATTCGACACTCGTCGTTCAATGAGTCTCCTGACATTTCTATTGACACTAGTAACTGCATATTATTTAGGCCTGATCTTTTCGCTGTACTTATACTGACATCTACTATTCCTGCTTGAGCTACACTCCAATCTTGGTTATTGCTTAGTTAATCATAATAATCTTTTCGTGTAAAGCTTGTTCGCATTTTCTAATCCAACGGCCGACATTATGTAGGAGTGTTTTGGCAGCGTGCAGGTAAACAAGCTTATTTTTATATGAGATCGTAAAAATAAAAAGTAAGAATTTGTCATAACTTTTGACAATATTGTGGCCGCAGAATGGAGTAAAAAAATATTATTGCCTTCTTTCGGGGTCTAACGTCTTGTAGGGGTTGTTTCCGGTTTATTACTAACAGATATTTTTGAGTTGATTACTGTATTACCATCCCTTCTAACATCAGCAGTGTGTTTCAAGTTAAAAACCTTAATCAAATATTCATCATCATTGAAATTAAATGAAATGGTTTAGGTATAATGCAAGTAGGATACACGTCATAATTTTTAAAACTAAATGGATCAACATTGGCTGCCTTATTTTATACTGACTAGATACTGAATATAGAGCAATTTTCTTTTTGATGGGCTTCTTGATCAGACCCTACAAAACCCGGTATTGATACATAAGATTCCCGTAAGTTTTAGTCTGATTGAATACCTCCACACCGATTTCAGTTTTTTCACCAACAAATAATAATTCCTAAGCAAACTAAACAGAACTTCATCATTGTTTCCCAAACTCTTCAACAGTTTCGGGGCTTCCGAATCGGCTCCGAATACTTCCGAAGTCGTTTAGCATTCAATCGGCGTCCGGATAAAATATATGAACGGCGGATCAGATACGATTGGAAGCGAATAAAGAGCTTTTAATTTATGGACTGATGCGTGGTGCGAATGTTTTGTTTATACTGCTCAAGCGCTGAAGGACTTTTATTGAGTTTGCACTTAATAAACCGGTATTGGACTTGAGTTTTATCAAGGAAGAGAAATTAAAACGATCGCGATGTGGGTTTACGATTATAGTGCTTTTATTTAATGGACTGACTATAATTTATGCCTTCTTATCTTACGCTCTGATGTTTCCTATTGTATTGTGAAGGCAGTATTGAAGAACTGAAGAGCCTTTATAGCTTACTAGCTTTTGCCCGCGGCTTCGCCCGCGTGGAAGTCGGTTAATTCGCGTTTCTGTCGGTTATATCGCGTTTTCAAGAGAACTCTTCAAAAGTTCGGGATAAAAACTATCCTATGTTCTTTCTCAAGGTCAACTCTATCTCTGTACTAAATTTCATTAAAATCAGTTCAGTGGTTTAGACGTGATAGCGTAACAGACAGACAGACAGATTTACTTTCGCATTTATAATATTATTAGGGATCTTCTTAGGGTTTTTACCTCTTAATAAACGAACATAAGCTGACTTTTTTAAACCTTTGATTCAAACAATGTGACTAAATTCTCATACAATCTCGTGTCTTAGATATTAAAGGTTATTTACACAAAACAGTTTTTTTATATCAATAGGGTCTATACCTAACTAGAATCAGTGTTATTTGATGTGAAACAAATACACAATCAAACAATTAATTAAACATAATAAACTACTAATATAATAATTATGTGTTCGCAAAACATTGTCAGTAAACAGCCTACTATTATTATGAGTAAATAATTTAGCGAATGCTGGTTCAACAAAACATTTATTAATTAGTTACCTGAATTTCCCGAATGTTTGTTCGTGTGAAATAAACACTGCTGCGATTCGTTATTTGTTCACTTTGTGTGTTATTTGTTTGATGCAAATACGTAAGCTATACATACAATCCGTTCAATCTTTTATGTTTGACTTTTCTCTTTGATAACCGGTTTTTTTAATATTTTATCAGTACATCAGTGAAATGAAATGATGATGAAGTGATATAAGTAGGTATATAGTAAGTTTGTTAAATAGTCAATAGTCAAATCGTTTATTTTCATTAGGCCAAACAAAGGCACTTTGAAACGTCATTTACAAAAGTGATTCTAGTTGCCCATTCCAAAATGTAGTTTCGTATGGAGAAGAATGGGCAAGAAACTCCATACTTACTCTTTTAAAAATAAACGTATTACAATGTTTTTTTTTTTACATGGATAAATGTGAATTAGAACGAATATAATCCAAAAACCATTTCCTTCAAAAATTACATGTATATAATAAAAAAGCAACTACTAATTTATATAAATTAGGAAATGGAAGCTACATAATGTCCTCGTAAATGTACTCGTAATTTTTTTTTTTTGCTTATTTAAAGTGAAACATGCGGCCAGTGATTAATCAATTGAGGATACCTTTAGTCATTTTAAAAATACAAGTAAGTTTAAAATCGTTACCAATACTTGTAGTAGAGATACGTGTAAAGGTCATAGCTCATTAGAGCCATCCGGCAGCTATTCCGCACCGCCTCGCCTGCTGCGGCTAGTATTCTTTATATGGACTTGTATGGGCATGCGCTCACTATATCAACTCCGTAGCGGCACCGGATCGCCTCGGTTATAAGGCGAGTCGGTGCGGAGTGGCTGCCGGGTGGCTGTAATGAGCTATGACCTTAAAGAAGCTCACCCGGTGTTGTTCAGTATAACTATACCGTTTTGTAATTGTAGGCACGAGATTTTCACCTGACTAAAAAAATCGTCGTTATAATATAATACCAACTTTTACTCTAATCCTATATTTATTATACCTTATATCTTCCAGGAAAACCGTCGGGTACGAATATATCTCATCTATAAGTGAGTGGACGGCGAAGTGTGAACTTTTTAATTTACGCCGGGACAAGTGTGACGGTTTGACAGATGAACTTTTTTCTTTTTGGCACCAAGTTAGCAGACATGTTAATGTTATAACAATAAAGTGAGTGGCGGGTTAAGGGTAGTGTTGGAAATATTTTTAAGCCTTTTAAACAGTGTGGAAGTCGTCATTTATTCCAAGAAATCATGGCGTCTTGCCGTAGTTAGTTGACGTGAAAGCTTTTGTTTTTTCTTTTTAAGATAAAAACATTCTCATGTTGTTTTTTCGCCAAGGTCATTAAAATAAAAATACTCGTTGCTTGAGATGAATTTTCTTCCTAGGTTTACCTTTAAGTCAGTGTGTGACAGTTCACAAGTAAAATTAATGTAACAAAATCTTTAGCAGATTAGCCCCCGGATTATCATATTTTGATAAAACTGAGTTTTAAAAACTAGTTATGAGATTTTTTGTCCAATTAACGATAATTATGCCTGCCATCAAAAAATTACATAATTTGTCGGCCGCTACTCGCATATGACGGACGGAGCGTGAACTTTGTTTTATCCCAGAGAAATTTGCCAAAATAATGAACCAGTTCCTACCATATTCGAAAAAAATTAGTTCATACTTAAATTACTAATTAAAATAACGACTCTGTATAATATAAATACTTTAATAACAATATTTTAACTGCCGTTTTAACTTATAATTTTATTAAAGTACAACTCATAATTATTCTGTTAGGTAATAATTTCCATAGTTACTGGTCGCTTTAAATTTTACAGAGTTCACGTAACAAAATTAATAGCAAATATAATTTAATTAGCTATAAAATTACAGACTGAAACTAACAATCTTCTTGTATATAATATAAAAGCGAAATTACATTAATTTTATAGCCTAACTATAAAGGGCGATAAATAACTGTTTTCTGGGAACTATCACGTGGTTGGCAAGCGGTTAGTTGATAATTAACATAATGTAACACGTAATCTGGGAAACCGTAATCATGGGGATAGGTTAATATGGTTCCGTTTAATTAGCTGTTTAGTGTAGCGTGTCCTGTCTGTATGTCTAACTTATCTGCGACGTAATAACAGTAATCGTTGATTAAGTCGGATGTTCTCTGATTTATAACACAGTTACTGTTAATTGATTTGATTTTAAAGTTTATGTCTATGTTTCGTTTGCGAGGTTTTACTCCGGTAACTGTAAGAATGGTTAAAGTTGAGGTTGAGTG
Organism: Athetis lepigone; assembly: GCA_033675125.1. NCBI lineage: Eukaryota > Metazoa > Arthropoda > Insecta > Lepidoptera > Noctuidae > Athetis > Athetis lepigone. The sequence goes on along the minus strand of CM066226.1, from coordinate 437,118 downwards.
ACAATTCTGTCACAGAACGAATCCATACAAATATTATAAATTGGAAAGTGTGTCTGTCTGTCTGTCTGTCTGTTTGTCTTTCTTTCACAGCAAAACGGAGCGACGGATTGACGTGATTTTTAGGTGGAGGTAGTTGAAGGGATGGAGAGTAACATAGGCTACATTTTTGTCTCTTTGCCGCAGCCGCAGGCAGAGGCTAGTTATGTATAGTTCAATCTGACGAAGGTATAGATCGAAATAGAGAAAGTGCTAATCAGCTAATAATTGTAGAAAAAACACATAGTTGTGGTCGCTTTTGTGTGGCGATGTCTTCAACTTCAATATGACGTCACGTATTAAGTAAAGCGCTGTTTGGAAACCCGATTCATTTTCCAGTAGTGACACAGCTGGCAGAAAACTAAGTACCTCAAACTATACATTACCGGCAGAACATTTTCAAAAAATACTATGTTGATATGTCCTAATGGTCTATATCTGTAAAAGCTTAACCTTTAATAACATCAAAAACATCAAAGCATTATTTACAGAATATAGAAGGTGGAATGTGATATCGAACATGATGTACCTAATTTAACAATACGGCATATCATCATACCATGCAATAAAAAAATAACCAATTGATAAATTGCGTTTATTAAGGAGTTATGTTTGTAAAAAAAATTGTTATTTTATACCAGAAGAATGGTATTTTCTCTTAACTGAGTTTCTCATTTCTCAATTTAAATTACCTTTAAACCATGGGAGAAAGAATTACGTTTCTTTCTTATAAATATCGACATATTTAATGAAGCTAGGTACCTCTAGCAAACTACTATTGTTTACATCTCTTGCCTATTGCGTCGATTTTGAGAGGCCACAATTTTTGGCGGTAATCCGTAGAACATATCACAGCATTGTGTGGCTATGCAAATACGTCACAATAAATTATTGAAAGTGAGATCTATCTTGGAACCTACAAAGCTCAGTTTACAGCCACTTTAACTTTTCCTTTCTTTCTCTTTGCAAGCCTCTACTAAACTGTCATTGTGTTAGTGCGGTTCTTCCACTACGCTTTTATTTCCATTTCGTACTTATAATATAAATCAAAGACTCGTTAAACTCATTGGAATCCGTTCCATTCATTTACGATCCCTATTGTGCAAAATTATCCTGACATTGGACATACAGGAAAGGTATTAAATTATTACCCACATTTTAGTTTGTATTCAATTTACCTAAAAGCTCCCCAACATTGAGTGACGAACGTCAGCAGAAATATCAAACTGTAATTCCGGGACCTGTATTGTTTAAATCATTTGCAAAATCGTTCAGTGACGGAACAAAGGTAACAACATCAAAGAGTACCTAAACTGACGCTTTTGGTTCATCCGTATTGAGTTTAAAACGTTAAAAAGGTCTCTCGAAGTCCCGACATCAGTTTCGTCTCTCCTGCCATCAAAACTGTCTAAATTCGTACCTTAATTAACAAAGCCGACCATTCACGGCGTAAACTTCACAAAGGTACGGTAGACAAAGGCGTTTGACAATAATCCTATCAAAGGGCAAGGGAACAATACCAACGCTGACCTATTCTGGACAGTCTTAGCAGTTCATCTGGTGCTATTGTTCTGTTTTTGTGGGCAAATTATTTGAAATAACTTATTGTTTTGTTAATGGTGTGTATAGTTTAGGGAAGCAGAAATTAGTTGTCTCTTGGTAACATAATGGTTCTTTATGTTGCTTTGAAAAATGTTTTGTTTTACTTACAACATTAAAGGTTTTTAGGAACTTGTATAGTTGACCTAAGTGACAGCAGGTAGTTGGATTACGATGACAACACATAAATCAACTTTTTTTGTATATTATTAGATGGCAAAAAGCTAACTCCTTACCTGGGGCTCTAGTCTGCATTACAATCGTGTCTCAATGACCAGTCATCGGCCGGTTATTTGACAACTTTGACAGTTTTTGTATGGAAAATGTGTCAAAAGTTACACGTTAAAGATCGATCATTGAACTAACATTGCAATAGCAGACTTGAGCCCCTGGTGTTAAGTGGATATCGCCGCTTACAGACATCTGCAATACCAGAAACAAAAATGGTTAGTAATTAGGAATTTATCACCATTCGTCTCTTCACTAAGGACATCAATGGAACTAGTGGGAGCAGTTTTATTTTGTTTGGCTTCACTAGTTCCATCATGAGAGGTTTATGAAATCGCTGAGAAAAAATCTCACTAGTTCTATGAATCTAGGCAGTAAAAATGGTCCCGCTAAAAAAGGGATCAGTTATCCCTTTTTCAGCTACAAAGCGAATTTGAAACCGTACCTTTGCAAAATTTCCCTTGAAGCAACAGTATTACAAATTAATTCATAAAACCGTTTTCCTGTAAATTGATTACGCCTGGATACATAAATAACAATTCTTAAAAACAAAAATAAAAGCCACCGATCACTTTGCCCCGACGACAGCAAAAAAGGGGTCCTGAATTTTAACCGGGAACTTTTCACACCTCTTTGTCAGCATATAAAGTTACCGCATATTTGTGACAAATTAAATTTTACGGGAAACGTGACGTGAAACTGACGCAGACGGGGAAAGTAATAAAATATCTTAAAATGATACAAAATGGAAACGAGGCTTGTTAAAGAGGAAGCCTGGCTACAATTTTACTCGACCACGAGTTTTGTGTGAACCAGCTATTAGTTTTTCGTTCTTATTCTTTTTGGGAATAAAACGGGATTTTCTCTGAGAGCGGAATTTTGAAAATTGTTGTTTTGGGGCTGCCTGTCATCGTGAGCGAAATAGAGGACTATGCAGTTGGGAATCTAGTGCTTTTTTTAAGTTAAAGTAACGTTGCTCTACACTAGACATTTCCCGTCTATCTTGGATGCGTTCACCAAAATATGATCTTACATACACAAATACCAGACTCATAACAAATACCAGTAGGTCATAAGAAATATCTCCGCCAGTCTCCGTTTAACATTTTTGTTTATATAATATTTAAATGGAGGAGAATGAAGAAGTGCACCTGTGTCTGGCGTACACACTTGTGCTCTGTAAAATCTTTAAGTATTTTTCTGTTTCCTTTGACATTGACCACAGCAGTAACTGAAATTCTGTCTGGAGAATAAAAATAATTAATAATAATAATAAATTTAAATTTATTACTGTTATTTAAATATTACGTACAATATTAAGACTATTTTGAAACTATCATTGCTATGTAATGCTATTGTGTACTCCAAGCTCAGATTGTGTACAATTTCTACAACAAACATGACATGATAGATTAGTGCATTCCAAGGCAATTTAAATGTACTCTGAGATGCATCAGTTACGGTCTCAAGGATTTATGTAGGTATGTATCGCTAACTGCCAACCTCGCCAAAAGGGATTTATATGTGGCTTCACTTTGTTTTATGTTGAGCGTCCATCAGGATTTTATGACCAATAGAATCACCCATGACAGTTTCATGGCACTGTAGAGCACAGATTTCGCTGATATCTTGAAAAACACTCTGAAGTCAATGAAAAAGTGTTTCTTTCTCAACGTATTTGTGGGGACTTGTATTAACCTTTCGACGACCAAGTGACAGCCGGCTGTTGGGCTGCTATTGTCTTTCTATTGTGTCTCGAATCACGTGTGCTCGAAGGTTTAATATTTGAAATCTAAATGTACTCTTTCTTCGTTGAACCCTTTATAAGATTTTATTGTGAGCTGAATAAATTCTGGTACATGTTGAATTTTCTACAGCATTCTGACTGTATGTAAAAATCATGGTGCTACCCGTGTAGAGTAGAAAATAAATAAAATAGACGTTACGATGCAAAAGTCGTGGTACGCCAGTGCGGTCCAATCCAATTTGCGGCGGATTCAACCAGATATTACTGGTTTATGCCGAAATGTATCGAAGTAAAAATGGCTCTTATTCTGCTCATACTGCATTCCTAATTTTTTTCTGAGTAAATGCCATAGCGAGATTAACACAGATGGAAAAATAAAAGCTAAGGTGTGAAAACAAAAACAAGAACTGTTATATCGAAAAAGTACATACTGAGTTTGGTCGCGAGAATATGGTCGTCTTTTTAAAAATAAACAACTTCAATAAACTAAGTTGTTTCTTGTATTTCAAGAAGACAAGAGCCCAGACTGAGAATTATCAAAACTGCAAATCCAATATAACTCCAGCCAACGTACATATTTTCGAAGCACTATCCTCCAATCTTCAAAACGAACGTGTTTGTACCAAATTCAATAAAACTATCTCTGACCACGAAAAGTAGAAAATAAAGGACAATACAGCGCATGACGAAACAAAGTTTACGGCTGTCGTAGATAATTCAGAGACCCGGCTCATAAGGTTTAGTGTCACGGGACGGTTTATTGGCGTGCTGAAGCAATATGGGTTTCCATTACTGTAATAGATACTGTGGTATAACGTCCAAGTATATTTTTATAAAGGTGATGTGGTTTTTGGAGTGTTAAGGATTGAATTATTACAATATCACCTTGACGTTTTGGAATTCTATGTCCCTAATTGCGTCTACGCTTACATTTCTTTTACTTTCCTATTCGAAACCAAACAAAAGCATGTAACAAGTTTGCTTTCTGCGAAGCTTATGTTGATCATGTTTTGTGTATTTAGCTTAATGAACTTAGTATCACCTAACAACTTAACGTTATTAACATCATTTTCTCTCTTTCAGGTAAAGCTGTTTTTAAGCAAACAATGAAGAATCAAATCAACATAACGGTAAATAATGCGGGAATTACAAACAACCAACTGAATAATAAGAGAGTAGAAGGCAAACCATTTAAGAAAGAAACTTTACCTCTCTCCAAACTTCGCGAAGTTTTTTCTTTTCTTGCCAAATGCGACACGAACGCCAGTTGATTTATTACTAGTTTTCAAATAGTTCTGAAAGCTGATAGTTCACAAATCAGACTTAATCTGAAAACTATTGATGTGAAACATTGCATTTATCCCATTGAATCAGGAAGGTCGCAAACTAATTACCCCTAAGAGGGGTAGTAAGAGGTCTATCGTAATGCGACGACCCCACAATGTGCCTTCAGCCTTACCTACAATGTGTCCGTGAGTGAAATTGTGGTTTACCATCAAACGGGTAGCGCTTTGTCTGTTAACGTAGTTACTCGATTTAGTAGCTAATGATTGGGATTCGGGAGCTGTTGTATCGCATTTCTGTTTTGTGAGCAAACAATTTTGGTAATTTGAATTTCGTTGGAAACCGACACAATATATTGTGTGGGATATTAATTTGGTTTACTGTAAGTAATCGTACTATATAATTTAACAGTTATACTTCATATGGATATTTTATCAAAACAACTTTTTCAGTTGAAGAATCAAAAACATTCGATTGGTTCTCTGTCACGTACTTGATTTAAAATTATGTTCTATTCTAAAACAGAAAACCACAACGCGCTCCACAAAGTTTCAGAATGTAACAAACTATCCTCAACAATCGATACATAGAAACTCTTTCGTTCAATTAATAAAGCTCTTTTAACTCGACGTTTCTCCACTAAATGAAACTCAGTCTTTAGAAATAAAGTAGTAAGTATAGGAACAATAATAGCCCTCTTGCAAATCGTTTTAAAAACAAACACTTTAGCTAGCTAGAAGTTTTCGACAGGAACAAATGAAGTGCGAGCTCCAACTGAAGGCAGACATTGAAACATAAGTCGTGTAGCAGTCGAGAATAATTGTGTGCAAAATGAAGATTTATCACTGTTTAGTTTTGTTCTTAGTTAGTTCCTGTGTTTTATAAATGATGCTGCATAGTGCACTAGTGCTTAAAAGCTTAGTGGCTGAACTGGTACTTGGAATATTTTAGTCTATTCGAAATTCATAGTGTTTATTTTTAACATTCATTTGGGTATTACAAATACAGATGTTTCTTTATTTCAGTATTAATTTGTTATTTAATGTTTCGGTAACTTTTAAAGCAGTAATAATATAAAGTCATGAACAAATTCGCTATACACTTATAAAACAAACTTAAAACCAAATTAAATCAAACCAGTTAAAATAAATCAGATCCAATTATAGACCCTTGTGGGACGCCTAACATTATCGCATAAAGGTAGACTGATGCGGTCGAGACAGTCAACGAAACTATCATAGATTGAGCCCCTGTCAACTAATTTACATTTGCAAATGGAACTAAAAGCCGGCATTAGCATTAGTAAGTGGCTCAAGAGGAGACGGGCTTTCGAAAGCCATTTTCAATGCTATTTGATTCGATATTCTGGATTAATTATGTTATTGGTTTGAGTTCCAATGTGTAACGTCATTTGTGACTGAAGCTTATATGTGTATGTGTGAGTGAGTATATTTGTTATGTTGGTGAAATTACTGAGATTTTAGCTGTAAAGCATAGTTTATTATACTCATATCATCCTCCACAAAAACCAATACACCGAACGCATCAGCTACAAACAACTCAATAGCAAATATTGCTCTTTTCTGCTAAAAACTCTTTATTTTTCTTCCGTACACATTTTAATCAAATTCGCCATCAAAAATTCTCTTTGACGCTATCGCCGGGTATTGGGTAAATGTAGGGAAAAACTTTTTTATTTTATTATCACACAAAGGTGCGTCGTGCCTAAATTAAACAAGTTGCCCGATCGACGGGGCTGTTGACAGTTGAAAGTAAACATTACAGTTCAGAGATTAAAATTCAAAATTGCAGAGCGGAAGGGCGTTTTACATTTGACAAAGTCCCTCAATATCAATATTTTGTAGAGGGTTAAAACGGTTACGTTATTTGCGTGGTTGAATTCAATGATGTACTCACACACTTGTGGGTTTTAATTTCGTGTTTTTTGGGTACATTTTATAAAATTACAAATCAAAATAGAAAAAGTTTTACAAAGGCTTGTTTTATTTGTGTTCTGGGGTTCAATTAATATGCCTACCATCATGTTATTTCCACCAAATTCCTTTCTTCTACCGTTTGCAAACCATAAGGGCCAAAGAGAAATAAATTATTTCATATTTCCACATTACCTTCGAAAGTTCATGAATAACCAAAGTCCTTTGAAACTGGTTTCCTTATCAAATTCAAGGACCAAAGCTTTTTCTGTTTTGTGTTTGATCTCGGGCAATGACAAAATTGAAATAAAAAAATTCGACATTACCTCCGGTACTGTTTCCTACGATCTTGCTTTTACTGTGTAATAATTATTATTTCTAAGAATTCCGTCCTTCCAGCGTTTGAATATTTTATATACAGAGGTCATTTTGTTGGAGATATGGCCTCTAGTCCTTGAGATGTTGCCTTCTAGAAATACGGTAAAAAGTTGCTTACTTATGTATGGTGTGTTGCCAAACTGTTGCTATCTTGAATTCGTGGCTTTATTAGCTTCAGGTTTAACCCACTATTGATTTTTCATGAGATCGTGTGTTAGGACTTATTTAGATGCAAAGACCGCTATCACGTCTTGTCTTTATTAGGAAAGCTACATGTTAGGATAATAAAATCTATGTTTACAACAGTCGAAAAATGTCACATGACCTTTTTGTGTTTTTACTTATTTAACTCAACGAAAGACACAATTGCTTCTTTTTCTGCGTAACTTCATTCCTTTTTCATAATATGTGTCCAGCCTCTAGACGAAAACTAACAGATCATAGCTATTAGTACAACCTACTCCGCTTACACGACACACAACGCTTTTATACATCACTTTACGAGTCTCAAAACTTAATAATAAAATACTTTAGAACAGTACTCGTATTTTAAGCATGTTTTGATGTCATAATAAAACGCCATGTTACCTAAGCACCTTACATTTATATCCCAGGAAATATGCGGCAACATATTAAAACATTCTCTTAAACAAGTTGCTACTTCGCTAGCTATTTCTATTTTAACATTCTCCACGCTTTCATTTACAAAGCCTCTCAGCAGAAATTGTTTCATAAAATTATCTAAAAAATTCTTAACATTACATCTTAACAAAAAATCTGTAAAGCTATTCTTTCCATCTAATACTTATACTCTTTTACCATGTTCGTGAAAGCTGGCGTGTTTTGCATTATTCTTATGTATAAAGCCTTTTAATGTCAATATGTGTTCCGGAAAATCTGAATTTTCCTTTCATACTCTTTTGAGGTCTATCCCGGGCTGCATCGTCAGGATGTTTTGTTGGAATAGCTCCGTAATTCAATATTCCGATGTTTACTCCTCTTGTGAATGATGGTAAACTGGTAATAATATTCTGTTAGGAATATTTTATAAGCTTTATGGAATAAGACGATAAGGGGTTTAATATTAGACTGGAAGAGGATCTACAAGGAGTACGAAGAATATGAAAAAACAAAATTACTGAGGCTTCTTTGCAAAGTTCAACACAGATACAGATTGGCACATTTTATACATAAAGAAATTGATTTTTCAGGCTAATTGCAGTGTATTTCTAGAGTGCTTTGTATATATAACTTAAACTAGCTGGCCCGTGCCCACTTCGTTGAGCGCCAAACATTTTAACTTAAAACTCGAAAACATGCGCTTCCCCAGACATAAGACTGAGCTAGATCGATTTCTCGTCCCCGAAAACCCCCACATATCAAATTTCAGCGAAATCGTTAGGGCCGTTTCCGAGATTTCATGCTTTTTCAAGCAATCAGCGCCATCTGCCGGGTTGATTTGTGAATCTAAACCATTCCCAAATCCCCTTGAACACACACAAAAAATTTCATCAAAATCGGTCAAGCCGTTTAGGAGGAGTTCAATGACATACACACGCACAGCAGAATTATATATATAAAGACTAGCGGCCCGTCCCAGCTTCGCACGGGTAGATATAAGATTACAATAAATATAGTAATTAATTAGCGCCCATATTATGCGTGAAATATTGCGAAAGAGAAAACTCGAAAACATGCGCTTCCCCAGACATAAGACTGAGCTAGATCGATTTCTCGTCCCCGAAAACCCCCACATATCAAATTTCAGCGAAATCGTTAGGGCCGTTTCCGAGATCACATGCTTTTTCAAGCAATCAGCGCCATCTGCCAGGCTGGTTTGTGAATCTAAACCATTCCCAGATCCCCTTGAACACACACAAAAAATTTCATCAAAATCGGTCCAGTCGTTTGAGAGAAGTTCAGTGACATACACACTCACAGAAGAATTATATATATAAAGATAGAAAACTGTCACCAATAGCATTCCAGAACCAAAATTAAATAACGATGCCAATGTAGCACAATAATGACAATACGAATCAAAATTACCTTTACAAAACAGATACTAATGGCACCAATTTAAAAAACTGCGAAGAAAATAAAAGAGTGATGATGGAATTGTAGCGAGCGAAGCATTTTAACATTCATGGCGGCTCCCTTCGGCGAGTTGATTACGGCTCTTGTTACCTCCCCTGTTAATTGTGCTACTAATTTATTTTGTTGTATTGCATTGTATAAATACTTACTGAAACTGAAAAGACTGGATTTTTCGAAACATTATTAATGTTAAACAGTTCAGATTGAAACGGCTTCGGAATAAATGAGGTGTAAAAAGATGTTGCCCTTGGTACTGCAGGCTTATTTCGAATGCAAAGCCGTAAAAATGTTTGATTCAAGTAGGTTGTTGAATAGAAAGATGATTCTATATAATTTTGGTTTAAATTTTTGACGCGCAATTAATTTCTCTATCGAATAAAACGGCTAAAACAAAACCTCAATAAAGGAAACAGTTATTTGCAAACTCAAAATCGATCATGGCAGGCCAAATGTCATAAGTCTTTTCTTTCTACAACTACTCGTAGTACATTATGTCACGCGATTTGTAAAGCAATGTCTGAATTTGGTAAATAATCTAAGAAACTGTTTTGTGTTTGTTGAAAACTTTACTATCTATACCTACCTTTACTTTGTTTATCCCTCTTGATTTAGATGAAGTATCTCAACTTCGTTTACGGATTGTTATCTTTTCTATCAAAAGAGGGTAGTCAAAGTCCAATAAGTTTTGTGAAGTATTAAACTGATAGTGCCTTCTATCTATGCCAGCTGCTGTTACTTTAACTCTATCAACGAATGCATTAGGCCTGCCAATCAAAACCGTCCAAATTCTATTCTAAAATAACAGACTGCAGAAATAACTTTCATTAAAAAATATTTCGAGCTGAATCGGGCCACTGAATGGCGGGATTAAAAATAATACGCCTTTCATATCTTCTCGTAATGCGGTGCTGAAATGCTCGTACTTACCGCCGTTTTCAGATTATGAAAAATGTTTTTTAGCTGAAAACTGGCTGTATCCTGTGCTTCTCATATCGCAGGATGTAAGTCCCTTTTTTAATATTCGGTTACAGAATTACCGTGCTTCCGTTTTAGATGTGCGAGATGTCTCTATATGTTAGGGGTTGAAGTGTGACTGAAATCGATCAATTTGTGTCCCTCTCACATCAATGGTTGCCAATAATCGTAGTAAAGGCTTTGGTTATTTAAGTACTGAAACGTAGTAATACTACGAGGAAAGTATAAGGACTCATAACCTACCAAAAAGTAGCTTATGCCATTCTCCATCCCTTCAACTATATCCACTTAAAAAATCACGTCAATTCGTCGCTCTGTGTTGCCGTGAAAGACGGACAAACGAACACACACATTTTCCCATTCCTAACATTGTATGGATGTATTCCATATGATTCAAAAATCTCATACCGAGCCACACTTTAAACTTCACTTCACAAGCTGTGCACCTCAGAGAAAGTATATCCTGGCCGTTTCGCAATATAAGTATCATAATACCACAATAATAGCCCTGAGTTGCTCAAACAATCTCCTCGTATTGATTAGGATTAAATTTCGCATTTTCCTCAACAACGGAGAACTCGCCTGCAAATATTTCCCATGAACTATGCAACAGTCCATTTTTCTCATCGAAATATCCCGCCGGCCACTTGAAACTAAAACTCAATGTAAATTGTTTTCAAAGCTAACAGTACCGGCTGTCTGGCTGTACCTGCGCTAATGATTTAAGTTTTCGAAGGTTTTTTTGGACCCTCTATCCAGCAGAAAGTTTTGTTTTCGGGTCTTGTCCGGGTTTATAACTTTATGATTAATTTAAAGGTTATTTTTTGGGACTGGTTTTTGGATACATTAGGAGAAGCCGTCTAAATACTGAACGTAAAGTTGATAATTAGCTTTTGATTAGCTTTTGAGTTGATAATTAGATTTTTTTTAGTTGCTATATTGCAGAAATCTTACTACTAAAACGATAGTATAAATCCACACATGCAGATAGATGCTGATGCGAATAGTTAAAACAAAACGTTTATCTAAAATCTAACTTTCTAATAATAGACTTGCAAATACAAGTTTTACAAATCCTCTAACGGAACTAAAAAAATTGGGCGTAGCTCAAAAATGTGAGCCTCAAAAACCGGTTCCACAAACGCAAAAAATCTTAAGGGAACCCGATATATTCATATTCAGTATAGGGAACGTGATTTTCCTCACAATATGTGCGTTTACCTAACAAAGCCAATGTCTACCCACCCAAGTGCTCACCCTAGTGGAAACGCACCGTGTTTCGCATTGCTATTTTTAATGGTAAAGGGCCGTGATTCGGTTATCATGTTTTCTTTTATATGTAGGGAGAAAAACTTTGTTGAATCAGCTGTTTGGAGTCCCACACAATTTGTTTGTGCGGAGGCTTTCGTTGCGAGAATCAATTTTTCATTATAGACGCTTGAGGCTCTTTAATTTTTTTAAGGTTTACTATTTAAACTGCAGGTATTTTTGTTTCAAGTCGGTTTCACTGTTTTTAATATTCAATCTAGACTTTACCTTATTAGGCAACCCTACGAACAAGTGCTTATTTGTAAATAATGCAATCTAAGTAGAACTATTTATCGCCGCCGAAACCCCTACATACTGAACTTCATGAAAACCGTTGAAGCAATTTCCTAAATTCAGATTATACACACACAAAAAATGCCCATTTAGGTATCAAATAAAACTAAAATCGCGAATGCACCTTGCGCAAGCGTGGTAACCAATACTCGTTTGCTTTATAGAAAAAGACCCTCAGCTTAAAGGGGGACTATACCAGGTTAATATTTAGTAGTAACCAGGGCTTGCTCCTTCTTGAAAGAATGCTTCAGTTTCTGGGTACTAAGCCTGGAAATATTGGATGGTTGTTCTACGTATTTCAAATCCGGACCACGTCTGTTTTAATAGAGTTACAGGAGTTTAGCGTTTTCTGTTTGACTCCTACTCGTAAAAAGTTTCAATTGAGCGTTTTGAAGAGACTTTTCAATTTTAGCAAGATAACTTTGTGGAATATTGTCGTTATGGAAGTAATTTAAATTGTCAGAACGATTTAAGTTCATTCTTAAAACCTCTCTAACGCCTCATATCCTTACTGTTAGAACAAGTACTACTGACAAAGTAATCTCTACAATGATAAGGCTAACCACCATTTCATTGTTACTCATCTACAACTAATCTGCTGTTTAGTAACTAATTATGTTTTTTGTTACACGTCCGTTGTTCTTTTCTGATTTTCCTCCGGTTCATTGTCTCTATGTCTTTCTGTTGTTCTCAAAACTCAGGTAGAAGAAGCCTTTCCCTCTCCAGTGCAACCTTTTTTCGTTCAAAACTCTTCGTTTAAATCTCCGCTGCTTTCTCAACCCCAATATTATCTTTCCCGCGACGCTGAACGGCAATAGATTCGATGCGTTCCGATAATAAATATGTCCTTTCGTGTTCAATCGAACTGTGACTGTTTACCTCCCCAGTTATTTAAATTTCTTGCTTGTTGTTATTTTTTGTGTCTGGAAAACATGTTGCATTTTTTTGTAAAGGGGATTGCTTTTTCATCTGTGATTCTAGTCTAAAAAAGCATTTCTGTCCACATACAGACCTCATTCTCTAAACTGCTATTTCTAGAAGCTCTTATAATGAACCCCTGTGCTACACAGTTTTCTCTTGGCGTTAACGTATGATCATGAAAAATAGTTCGCCACTAATTGCACGAAAACTGATACAGCAGTTTTGTAGAAATACATCGATGAATCATAGCACCCTTCGTGTTATGATTGAGTAAACCGACAGACCTTACAATTCTAGCTACGTCATCCACATAAATTAGTTTATGGCCATTCTACGGTTTACGAACATTAAAACTAATTTTACGAGCGATTTCGGATTCTTAATAAAACACTGGGGAGGCTAATGAGTTTGTGGCTGAAATTATAGGGGTTGTAATATAAATGTTGAACATGAAAATTGTTTGTTAACGCAGCTTATTTTGGTATGATGTTAGAAAAGAATCTTTAAGTAGCCGTTATACAAAGTTTATGTGATTATTTCTTGCTTCTAAATGCTGCTTATGTAAATTAATATTTTTTTGAAGACTTGTTTGTCTCGGCAGCAGGAATAGATTCCTTGGTCGGGCAAATGTTATTGAATTTTTCTTAAGCAGCCCAGGGTTAGTTACTTTGTGTGCCTCGAAAAGGGCTTTCTACTTTTTCCCCTGAAAATCCCTCCTACGGGGGCATTGAAGAATCGAAGGTCTACAGTTACCGCAATACGTATAGTATAGGTTTCTCGCTGACCCTAAGGTCTAAGAGAGGAGAGTGAAGCTCAAAACTATCGGAATAGCTCGTCTTAATTAAGTTCGGCCACTCTAACCGAAATTCAACATCCCATCTTTGATCTTCCAAACAAACTTAGTGTTGATATAACAGCTCTTTGTAGACAAGCAAACTAATTACTTTACCAAACTAAATAATATTTTATAAACGAATGATTAAGTAGATAATTTTCTGATATTATTACAGGACATGACTTACCTACAAATTGCCCTAATTGCGTAATTACTGAAATTATTGTTAATAAAACAAAGTTTACCTTTAATTAGTTCACGGAAACTGGTAACTTCCAAGTTAAGGGACATAATTAAAGGGAAAGATTTTCGCGCAAAAATATTAGGCAATTTTTACAACCCTCCCGAAGGGGCGATTTTACGAAAGACTCCATGTTGCATTTACGATTATGTCTACATTGACGGGGAAGTTCAACGGGATATTGGGAAATTCATGATCTACTTACTCTGTTTTAGGCAGTTTTCATGATTATCTACACTCCATGCTAATATCAAGAAGTAACTCTATCGGTTTATATGTTATGCTTTAGCCTAAATCACTCAACTGATTTTGAGGGAACTCTGCATGGAGATAGCTTGAATCCCAATCGTTACCATTCCTCACGTTCGTCTCCGATGCGTTGTTGATCAGCACCATTAAGCATAAGCAACCAAATAAATTAATAAAGAAACCGAACAATCCATCGCTCACTTCACCATCAGCGAGACTTACAAATGCCATTAAATTAACGTCAAATAATTTGACCTAAAATAGTGATTTTGTACATAACCTCAGACCGCCATTTGTATCGTCATGAAAATTAATTAATTCACAAGCCGTAATTACTCTAATACCTTTCCTTATACCTTTACCCCACATCGTCAACGAAAGCACCTTCCATAACAACCCCGTTAAGAAACCCCTTATTTTCTTAGAGCCTCTAGGTGAATAAACATTAGCCACTTTAAGATTAAAACATGCTTTCGCATTTGAAACCTTAAACAATATAATTTTACGGCTACTTTTCAATTACCACTTACTTGTCTTGTGACTTTTTAACAGTTTTGTTACTCCTAAAATCAACTGTCTCACTACGTTTAGTTACATAAAAATAATAATGTCAATAATGTCGCATTGACATTATTGACATTTTTTAAGGTTCGAAAACGCAAGTTTACCTTAACAAAAGTTAATATTATAATCAGGTACATAAAGCAGGGATTCCATTAAATAGCTGGTTTACATTAAGCAAATATTATAAAATATTTAGCGTGGCTCCGGGCTTTTGTCCTGAGGTAAACAGCGAACAACCATTAGGAAACCCGTGTTTCTGGTGGATGCAGACGGGTGATAAAAAGGGGTGATTTTATTGTCTTACCCCTTAAGGTGTTTCTGGGTCCATTATTTAAAAGTGACACTCACGCAATACTTGCTCTCTTTCTGTCGTATCTATGCTTAAATGACGTTGTCTTGTTCTGTCATTGGGATGTTATGGAGTGACATGTCGTGGTGGTACTTACCTACTTTAATATTAAGTTAAATAGGAATTTGTTGAAGAGTTTGATGTCAATGGTAACTCAGGGTTGGTATGTAAGACACGATATTAATATTGAAATCTTTTATCCATTCCACGCCGCGGCTTTGCTCGCGTTAGAAAGAGACAACAAGTAGCCTATGTTACTCTCCATCTCTTCAACTATCTCCACTTAAAAAATCACGTCAATTCCTCGCTCCATTTTGCCGTGAAAGAAAGACAAACATACAGACAGACAGACAGACACACTTTCCCATTTATAATATTAGTATGGATTTACTATTCTTTAGTTTTATTTAAGAAGGAACAGTAAGAAAAGCACATGAATGTATTTTATCACCGCACATAGTTTAGATAGTCTCGAAATCCACACTAACAAGTTTATGGCGTCCAGTTTCGGACGAAAATGGCCACACCGAAACTTCCGCCAGGTACAGATAAATCAACGCAAGCGGATCCCAAACGAATGATAGCAGTGATTTGTAACCGAAAAACAACCTAAAAAATCAAACTTCGAAACGATCTAAATAGAAATTTGAATTTTTAGTTTCAGTATCTAAACCCTGGTTTAGACTGACTGGGAACTCTAGGGCAAATAGTTGCTGGGGTTGTGAAATAGTTCTTAAAGTTACCGCGACCCTGGGACTTAAAGGGCAACCGAAGGAACAAGGGTGGGGTTTAGTCAGTAAAAGTCTGATTCTCCCGCCGATGTCCCAATCTTAAAAAAAGCTTGGTTCAGACTGGTGCAGCTAACCTAACAAGTCGTTTCACAAACTCTGTCCGTTTACAATTACAGGTGTTTTTGTTTGCCAAATGTTTGGCAAAGTTGTTCCGTTATTGTTTCTTTAGCTGTTGAGAGCCTGGTGTTAGCGAGGTGACGAACTTTTCCGCTTCCGGGAAGTTCATATTTTGTTGTTTACTTTACTAAATATTTAGTGAGTTAAGTTGCATGCTTGGTTTTAGTTAGACAGCCAGAAGGATTGAGTTATTCAATTCAAGACTATCAAATATAGGTCACCTTTTCGCCTGAATATTTTTTGGTAATCAAAAGCATTAAATAAGACGACGACGACGGTTTATCTAAAGCTCACTTGACTTAAATTCATTAAGAAAGATTATGACAGATTAGAGTTACTGTTGTCATATCTCTCGATCTCCAAGAAAACTGCCAATACATTTTTAAATTCTTGTCATTGATAAAATACTCTAGTGACTACGACTAAGGGCTTCATTGCCAATTTTTTTTAGCCAAATAATACTGTACTGTCTAGACCATAGATAAGGTCTAGACCAATTTCTAGTTTTACACTATCTCGATAGAATAGTGTATGCGTTACAGCAGTCTACAGTCGCGCTTGCGATCACAATGCAGTCAGCTAAATATATTAGAAGTATATTAGTCTCAAACGATAAGTACCTAAAGTATAATCAAAATTGCTGTACTAATTTCACGTTACTAATCAAATCCCAGTCTCACACCGTTAAAACTATAGAACTTATATTTTAACAGCTAAACAATTTAAAACGCCCATACTCGACCACAACAAAACCCACATTAATAACCCAGTTAACGACTGTCCTGGTGCAAACACAGCTTTAATATAAGTTTAGTATCCCGCAGAATATTGGCCGTCGCCTGCAATATCCTGTTTTACTGAATTTCCAGTTTATAGCCGAACGTAATTTTGGTACTTTGTACGTGGACGTGTGGTTTAATTTGATTTTGGAGCCTAAAAGGTTAAAAAAAATGTTGTCCACTCCAGAAAATTTTCATACAAGGGTGCGTTTACTAGCATATAGTACTATACACGAACAACCAGACTTCGAGCAATATCTTTACCTCTTACTGGAAGTCAGATAAACATTTATCTTGCGCGAGAATCGAATTCGGAATCCGCGACACTCCACAGTGTTGCGGATTTTGGAGCCAACCGTGTTGGTTATGTGGTCTGTTAATATAAATTGCTCTTGATATAAAACCTATCTTTTTCCAACTACTACCTCGCGCTGTGACATACGCTGACGTCCGAGCGGGAGAGGGGTCACATTCCAGCAAAGTGCACAGCTCAGCAGTCTAGCATTAGGGCCTGCTTCCAGTCTAACCGGATACTGCAGTATACCACTATCTTGCATGAAGTGACTTCAAATCTAAACTCTACAATCCATGTACTAGGTAACGCCCCTACATTAGACTTAATCTCAATATTCATCTCAAATAACAAAAAAAATTATAAGCCAATGTGTCTTTATTATCTACAATCAGCAAATAAGCTGATGACCTACCCAGAAGCCTCACAGATTCCTTTTTTTCACAGTTCTCATCCCAGTGACATAGGTGTAATGATATGCCTCATGTGCGATGAACTCTCTCTTAAGACATGAACATTTGTATGAAAATGAGCGGCCGAAACCGCAGGAAGAACCTAGGTTTACATAATCATCTTTTTATTCGACAATTTCTCCATAGCCCTCATGATTAGCTTGTTGATATTCCCCCACAATATCGAGTGGAGGATAGTATGCAATTTCCCGTTTACAGCGCAATTCGGTTCCCAGCAAGGTGCAAGCATAAAATACCAACATCATAGTTTAATAAATAAACTTATACTGTTATTATGTTGGCAGTATTCTCTCGACGTTAACTTAAATTAAGTTCGGGAATATTGAACTAGTTGGAAATAAAACGTATGGGTTTAGTTACCTAGCTGGAAGATGAAAGAATTACTTTGTGTTTTTCGTGTGGTAAATAAGATTTTAATTTATTGGTATTGGTTCTAATAATCTAGTTTTAGATCTTGCCTAGACTCTAGGATATATACGTAAAGAACATATTGCCTAATATATCAGTCCTACACATTATTGTTACATGTTATTTTACTACGAAAAAATCCACGCACGTATCATACTACATGAACAATAAATATTTTAAATTCCTTAGAAATTCATACATGAAACAAAATATAATTTAACTTACATACAAGTCAGAAGCCTTGTATGCTAATTAAAATTTTCCAGGAAAACTCACACAGAGGTAAGCAGGCCTTTTTCCAAATTAACAATCCTTCCCCGCGGTTATCTTTGTTCCTTCCAATCAAGTGCTAATTCTATATTACAATATGTTTACTTATTAACAAGTGCGGTGCTGAATCAAACATTCATCAAAACATTTCATGGTATGACGTCATAGCTTAGCAATGCCCGCCTTTGGTTAAGCCCCTGGCTTTTGGGGAAATAACTAAGGATTATAGCCGTTTCACCCATTACTAGGTTGTAGTAGTGATGTTATGGGCTCACGGGATTGTCAAGAACACGGAGGGTTTGAACCCTTTGAATTTGGAGTTCCAGTTTTCTATTTTACTAGCTTTGCTTGTGCCTTCGTCTGCGTTCAAAAATAATTTGGATTTGTACCAGAAAATACTTTTTAGGATTTTATTATAACTTTCGGTGATTACGGCCTACAAAGTCTTTAATATTAGTATAGATTTTATAATTATTTTACTTGGTCCTAGTAGAAGAATAAAGGATCAACTTTAAACCATTCGCGAACAAGTCTTATAAATAAGTTATTATGTTTAGGCTATTACATCCAAAATAACGCAAACGATTCACATAATTACATCCTCACGATGTTTTAGTTCACAAAAGTAAAGTAATTTATTAAGTACATGAACACATGGCATTGATTTATTTAAACACATCCATTTATGTCAAACTTTAAACCGCAAAGTAGACGAAACACAAAGCTTTTACTCAATTACAAAATAATCGCTGAATACAAAAACCCACATTGTTTAATAACTTAACAACAATATTGCATTCCAGCTCAAAACGATTGAAAATCAACATCAGCATTTATGTAAACGAACATATTATCCCAACAAAGCTCGATAAACTCGTTACCATGTCTCTATTATCCGTATCAAATGTCGGGATAATTTCACCGCATATTTCCCGGGGCTCAAATGCCGGGATGTCACGAATAGAAACATTCGGCATCCCTATCCTTTATGCGAACGTTCGACGATTCCATTTCGCGCGAAAGGTAATAAGGGTCTGTTTTGACTTCGTTCTTTATCGGTAAGTCTATTATTGTTTCTTTGATGACCTCTCCCCCTTTTGTTGTCAGTTACAGGTACGGGGACGCCGAATATAAAAGGAATATTTTTGTTTTGTTTCCTTTAATGATTTTTGGTGGATTATGTGGATTGTGGAGGTGGAGCTATGTAATTATATTTGGGTTGGCTTGTTTTGATGTTGGTTGTACTTTATTCAATCATGTTAAGGTACCTCGTTTTAGAGTTCCGTAGGCAAAGGGTGTCAGAGAAGACGGACAGTTAGACAGCGGATTCAAATTTATAGAGAAAGAGTCACTGCAAAGAGTCAAAGATAGGACAGCAAACAATCGTTTTTTTATACTTCAAATAAGCTCAGACGTACATATAACATAAAAAACTTATAAAATTGCTGAGAGTGTGGAAGGTACACCGGCTAGACAGTAGACAAATATTGGACTGGGGATTCAAATATCAAAAATTCATAACTCCTGACAGGTCGGGGTGGCCAGTAATATCTTATAGTGCAAGCTATACAAGACTCGGCAGGAGAGAGGATTGCTGCCCTCCTAAAACATTTCAGTAGGTACCACAAATCTGAAGTTTCTGAAGCAAACTTGCTTTTGGATATCTTTGATTGTTGAGATTCTCCTGCATAAGTTATAGATGTCGAATGTGATAAGTTATAGATGTCGATGTTTTAGCTTTGTGTCCTTACCACACCTAATTAGGCTCTTCTCAAAGAAAATTTTGCTTGCTCTAGATACAATTTAAGTTTTCTACCATAATAATATATTTATTTAGGATTCTTCCAAATGTTTTTCTTTACTGAAGTCCAAGATAAACCTAGAAGCTTCATTTGAATTAATACAATACAATACAATTCTTTATTTGCACAGAAAGTAGGTACATGTTACAGGTGGTTGTTAAGTGAATGATCCGTATACAATCTACCTTAAATTAGGCATGCAAACCTTTTCTGTAAGTGGATAGGGCGACTCGTGAGATGCATTATCCATAACAAATACTAGTGAAACTAATTTAAGAAGAATAAAAAATGTCAACTGTAATACTGATATCAGAAATTGAAAATACATAGTTGTAATTTAAAAATACAGATGTCAATGTATAATGTAATTTAAAATATAGATGTCAAAATATAATTTAATTTAAATTAATACAGTCTTGTACATGCCCAGTGCATTAAAAGCCTTTAACACTGGAAATTCACTTCGCTAGTCGTCATAATTAAGATCTGTTAGTTACTACCTAGGTAACAGAAGTCATACAAATCAACATTAACAAACTTACTATTAATACCCGAGACATTAGCTAAACAACTCAATAATATCCCATCTGAACATAATATTAATAACAACATCATCATTAACATGATACAACCGGATACCTATTAGATTAAATACACCACTAACTACAGAGCAAATATCATCCGTAATATCTACCTGTCCATTTCGAAACATATCACCAACGTTATACAGTCGAACAAGTTTGCCGTCTAGAACACAACCCATCTATGATATTAATTAACGCGTTTAGTTTCTGTATCGACCAGTGCAACAATGTCCAACTTGGGAAATTAGTTACCCTGGACCGTCTGTTATGCCATATAGTGTTGGTAGCTTATGTTATTTCTATTACCTGTGTAATGAGAACTACCTGCGGTCGATAGCTTTATTGGCACGTGGGAGGGAAATTAGCTCTATCATAAAGAGGTCTATATGTATAACAGTGAGTGAAGTTGGGCTGTGGATGATGATTATAAAGAAATAGTTTGGTTTTTGGAGTTGATATTTTGTTGTTAACGACTGAAAATTATGTGACTACCTAGTTATTTTAATTTGGGTCCATTTAGTCCCGAATTCTCTAAAAGTTTATTTTAGAGAATTCAGGACAATTCAATTAATTTTATTCATAGTTTATTTTCCATATAGCAAGTTGTGTAAATATTTTACTCGTCTATTCATACTTCTGCACCTATTCGAACTCTGTCCACAAAACCAAATTTTTGGACAACCCAAGATAATTTTGTAACTCATTATTTAGTTTTATCTTTCAATCCCATCCCACTTCAATCAGTCATAACATCGAACCAACAAACAATCCATAAAAACTTTTGCATTCCGGTAAATTGCGACTAAACAAAACGTCAGTTACTTCTCCATCTCAAGGATTACCAGACTATTAAGTGTGTAGAAATACCCAAGTCATTATAACTTTAGTCTCAAGAACAGAGCATCAAACTCTGAAGCTAAGCTTTTGTTAACGTTAGACACATTGCTCGGAGCGAACTTCGGAGACCGGTAGATGTACAGTACAAGACCAAGTAACCCGTAAGTTAGGACAGAAGGTCAAGAGGGTCTCAGGAGAAACGGCTCGTTGGATAATGTCAGAATCACAATTGAAGTTATTTCATTAGTGGCTGGTGCAACTTTAATAGAATAGTTATTTATTTGCAAAGAATGTAGGTGTTACAGATATTAAGTTTAAAAGGGGGCCTCATACTAACTGCTTGTTTCTAGTAGAAGCCGACGAGAAGCTTCGCTGTTTCATTGTAGAAATTCTTAAGATTTCTTCTCGAATATATCCGTCTAATGTGAGTCTGTCAAGATCTGTTCCCAGTAGACTAAACCGTTGCTCTTCAGCATAAACTAGCATTTTCATCGGTTCCGTTTTGAAATGAACTATTAGTATTATCCATCTTTCTTTACCAGATATTTCTTTGTTCATAGTAAACCTTCTGTCCCCAACAGGCTGTGTTCCGTCACTGTTAGTTAGGCTACTTACGTGATTAATAATGTATAAGTTTGGCTCGGTTTGTGTTGTCATTGGTAGTGATCACGGTATCACGTTTTTGGTAGAAGCTGTTTAATTATGCAGATGTGCAAATGGGTGTTTGTTTTTGTCGGTCCATCTCTTCCCTAAGACGTAGAAGGGATTAAGAGATTAAACGAAGTAAAAGTAAAGTAAAAAGTAAAAAAGTATTTATTCGGAACATAAAAATAATATACAATAACACATAGTTATGTAACGATGACAGCTGCAGTAGTTAGAAACTGTGGCGCAGCTATCAACGCCCACCTCCAGAAACAGAAAAACAAAAGTTCCAGTATTTATCTAATAACTAAAATAAAAGAAAAGTAAAATAACACAACGAAGTGCAGGGGGTTCTATCCTCTTCAAGTAAAACCCACATTTGCTACCACCCGTTCGTTTCTAAGTAGTGGTTATCGTTATTGCTACTTAATTTAAACATCGTGCTTTTTTTAATTTAAAGCTAGCAGACCAGCCTGAAACACTTCTTTAAGAATATTTTATTATCTAATCAGACGACCCGTGGGTTGTAGCCGTCGTAAGTTTACGGCCCAATGGGCGTTTTTATTTAAAAAAACAGCAGTTTCCGACAAAATAATGGCGGATTATGCGTCAAAAAGGCACATTTAGGTGCTTTGGGCTTTTAATTTAAAATAAAATCGTCATCACCGAAACTAATGCTGATTGACGCAGAAGATGAGTATCTTGAAGAAAAAGTTAGCTTTGCCCTAATGTACTATTCTACCAACTGAGAAACGAAGAAGAGTATTCTTTGCCAAACACTGGAATCACAGGCAAAGTTACCGTAACAGAATGTAGTACATCATACAACATGTAAAGTTAAAAGGAAAGCACGGCGCGGCTTATTATGAAGCTTATTACTGAAGTTGACGTTACCTTACAACTAAAATGACGTCATATGACTTCAACTTCTGTCTTGGTAAAGTTGTATAATATGTAAGGAAGGTAAAGTTGTAAAATGTGCTGAGTGGCTTTCGTGGGAAAATGGTTTAATTTGAAATGTGTCTTCGTAATGTTGTGACAGAAACTAGTTTTTTATATGTGTAGATGTTTTTGTATACCTATTTATCTTTTTCTTTGAACTGGTACATTGTTTTACCTACTTACTTATTAATATCACTCGACTAACCTGACGGATTCTTACACAAAGTACTAGATGGTAGTTTTTTCGGAACTGGATAATATTTAAATTACAGATAATCATTTATAATGTCAATAATAATTGAGAAGTGTCTAAAAGACTACTGTTTTTTTAATTCTTTGAAAATCTCTCAGGCGTGCCCTTAAGACCACGCCTATACACGCCATCACTTGAAAAGGTTCTATCGCTAATCACAAAAATCTTGTACTTTTCACGTTTCCGTCTGTACTGTATAGCTGCAGTGTTGCCAACTTTGCCTTCCACTCACTATGCAGCATCTCATATTTACGAGCAACGCCTTAATAAATTTAAGATCTAAAGCTTCAAAGGGGATGTTGTTTATTCTCATTTAATCCCCAAAGGATTTGAACATTAAAAACACTCATGAAATATTAAGGCGACGCCTATACGTTAGTACGGATTTAACAGGATTTGTCCGGGTAGGGATTCATGCGTGCTCTAAACGATTTGTTATTTACCTCCTTTGAACGTTTTTGCGACTTTAATTGGATCCTCGGCGGATCCGGATTCAGAAAGTTTTCTTTTAATATTTTTATAACATTCTTTGGTATTTAATGTTTTTTGCTTCAGGCGTAACATTGTTTAATTTGGTTGGCTGTTACGGAAAAGTAATATTTTGTTTAATGTAAAATCTTATTAAGAGAAAATGGTTTATTTGTTCTTCATACCTACTTACGTAACACAATTAACAACGATGTATTGAGTGCCTATTCGTTTCCCACTTATAGAAAAGGGCCTAGATGGCATAGCATTGATCATTACGGGTGCTTAAGATGTATTAGCGATTTAAGGCTTACATTGTAAGTCCAAATTCTTAGAATGATTTAGCCCACTCTAGGTCATAACAATCCATTTCTTTATTTGCGGTCTAATTTTACAATCCCCGTGATACATTCCCTTACGTATGACACACAACACTCTGACCATCCTTTTAAAAACCCATCATAAACATAACACCTCTCTCTATAAATAGCAGAACGCACGTCAGTTCAGAGCCAAGGAGCGTGAGAATCGATGATAAGGTCCACTGATCGAGATCGGGTTACGCGGTCAATGCTCGGAACAATATCGATATGATTCAGGATCTGTCTGTCTGGAGATTGACAGTTTTGATGTAAGATCTGGTGCATTATGAGGGGTCCTTAAAGATTTTGTAGCAGTTCCTTCTGCTTCGATTGGTGTGGCAACTCCAGTAGGGGCCGAAAAAACAATGAAAATGTTCTGAAATTTGGATTCAGGCTATCGTGATAGAATATAACAATAGCCTGGATCCGCAATTTTTTTCAGTCCTTTTTCTTGCAGTTGAGAACATTAACTCCTTTGACGAAAGTTCAGGTGGACCTGCAAGGAGTCCTTCAAAAAATAATAATAAAAATATTAATAAAAAAATACGATATGATTTGCGTCTCTTCGTAGTATTAAACTCCGAAAGCTTGGGAATTAGAAAAGCATCTTAGAAGTGGAAAAGTGTATCTAAAAAATTTTAGACTTTAATCTTGGATCCAAAAATGCTCTTTTGAATTTTAGGGCTACGACAAAAACACTATGCTGCCATTATGAGTAACTAAAACGCGCTTCCCGAAACCTTAATCGCATAATACTTGTAAGCTAGCTCAGTTCAGCTCGACAGTTCCTTCCGCCCTCAGTTTTCAAGATAAAACCGGAGGACCTTTTACACCTATTTTCAAGCTCAGGTAACAACAACATTATTCCTAAAAATACACGTCTCGTTAGATTTCATAGTGACTTCCCGTGTGTACCCAGCGTCCTGAGTTTCCCGGATGATGCAACAAGTGTGTCATGTAACCGAGTCATGTCTCACGTGCGGATAATCGTATTAGATAGGTAAAACTGTTTCGGTTGCTACCTCATCTAATATGGGTTTAAAAAACGTCGACCAAGCAGTTCTAAACGCAAAAGCTGACTTATGGAACGGTCCAAAACAGATCATGGCTTGTGTGGGAGGGATGAGTGGCTTCTAATTAAAATTGTTAATGAGATTAGGTTTCCATATGGGGCCGAAATAAAGTATAGTATAATACTATACCCCACTTCTTGTTTAGTGTAACTCAAGACCATGAGATTTCGAATATAAGTGGGCAGGAGGCAGTTGCCAACTCGCAGAAGCCCATATGACGCTTCTTTCTAAAAAATTATTATAATACGCTACCTGTATGCTACCGTGAGCAAATTGCGAGGTATTTGTATCTGATCCTTAAAGGTTAAGCATTTAAGACTTACATTGCTAAATAAAACTGACAATGGTTATTGTGATCGTTAATCAAGGGTTTTTTTCTTGACAGGGGTCAAATTAGGATAAGGATTATGAAGGATACCTCTTAGACTTGGTGGAGGTAGGGTTTATATTGAAAAGCTATGACTAGTAGGAAAATTTGTATGAAATGCTTCTGAAAATACAGTCGTTCCTTATTTGTGATAGTATCATATTATGAGAATAGTAATTTATAGAACCTTCTAGATCAGCTCTAATCAAACTGTGCTGAAGATCCGTTAAGCCATCGGGGAACCGTGATAATCCTGATAATAATTAAATAAAATCTAAGAAAAGCCTAACATCAAACCATTTGCCAAAGAAAAGTTAACATTTAAATTGCATACCACGTATGAAATACAAACACAACAATAACTTTATTAATAATGAATACACATCAAATCAGTTTGTGATTATTTAAGGCTTCATCAAATTTATTTGTTGTCCAAGAACCATTGTTTTAGGTTAATCCGACATCCAAAGTTCTCCTATTGTTAATGAAGCCCCGTGTTAATGAAAGCTTTGACCCCAATGTCATTGAAGCCAGATCAATGGCGACCTATGGCGATCCCATAAATTGTACTTACACCCTATAACGATCATTCACCATGAGAGACGATGATAAGGTCGAATGACCGGGATGGGGTTACGGTCATCACCCTATTCGATTATATAATCGATTCCATCCGATACCGATACTCGATCGTAATTATGGTAATGGTAATTATGTTAATGACTCGTGTCGTTCCACCATGAATTTTCGATGGGTAATTAGGTTTTGTCCATGTTGTGTTAAATGAGAGTTCAGGCGACGCCATGAATTAAATATCCATAAGCTAAATAACCTTGTGCGTGATACCTACATGACCTTCTATGATAAAGGTTACCTGTGAGATGATTATAGCTGCTGCTTGTCCCTTTGCTGTTGTGCTGTGAAGGTTTTTGTAGCGCTTCTACTTACTAACTGCGTTCCAGGGCAATTGCTCCGATTTCCCCCCTAGATCCGGGACCGCCAAAACATCGGGACTCAAATATTTCTGAAGCACAGATTCACCCTAGTTCAGGCTAATGAGCAACTGTGCTTGTTTAATAATATTTTATGTTCTTTATTTTGAATGCGCCCTATTTTATGAATAAACGATTTAATTGTTTATTTTTATTATTTTATTTATTTTCTGGTGTCGTTCAAGTTGAAGCAGTTGGGGATATGCTTTTCGCGCGTATCACGTATCCAACAAACAGCTAGATTAATTTCGAAAATTTAGCTAATGTTAGATTCATCTCAAAAACTCGAAGTATCCTTCGATAGGTTTTTGATAAAAAAAAACAAAATGGCAGATTTTGATTCCAAAATGTTAAGTCGCAATTTTTTTTTTCATTATATAAAAGGGGCAAATGGGTCTGGGCTACTGTAAGCAATTTGAGAACTCGTTTTAATCTTTTCAGTCGGCTAATATTTTTTTGTTATTTACTTGATATTCATACCATTGACAATTGTGACTCCTAGACAATCCATTCTAAACATAATTCACACAGCTTATGACAAACAGCGACACAAATGTAAGGACATTAAGGCGTGTTCAAACGTTACGACTGCACGATTACCGTGATCGCAGTAATCAGGCGGTAATGGCGCGATCGTATTATCATCTGTTTGATTTGTTGATGGCGCTGCTAATTGTGTGGCTATTAAGCCAATGGACCGGCTCTGCTCGTTAAATGAATGTGTACTGTGTGTGATTTGGTTTACTGGATTGTTTTTTAAATGGGATTTAGGGGTGCTGTTTTGAGGGTAACGATCTGGAATATTTTATTTGTTAGATACGTTCGCGGGTTAGAGAATCATATTTTTAGTTACTACTTAGTAAAGTTGTGGAGGGACCAGAATAGGTAAAGTGATCAAAAGTGGCATTAGTCATAGGTAAGTTGAAAGGAAATCGTTTGGGATGTTGAGAAGATGAAGAGAAGATAGCTAGACAATTATGAGTATGAATGTAGAGGGTTTTAAGGGGAGAGGAAGACCGAAGAAAAAGTAGATTGATAGGATGAAGAATGATATGAAGGAGAAATTAGTAAAAGACGAGTGACAGGTTGACATGTAAGAAAAGAACATGCTGCTCCTACCCCATGTAAAAGGGGATGAGGGTAGGAAGAAGGTAGAGTAAGTAAAAACTAAATAGCGTACGCAGACGCTTTATACGCTGTTTGTTCATCGTGGTTCCTTTAGATAGTACTATTGATGGAACGTTTCAGCAATTAGGGTTCTTTATCATTTGCCGTTGAAACATTCAACGTAGGTATAATACAAAAATGACCATGAAAGTAGTTAGTAGGCTCTACTTCTGTTTAATGATTTGATGATCTGCTCAGTGTATGAAACCTGAATAAACAAATGAATATTTTAAAGAAATATATTTAATCTGGCAAATAGAGTAACTTTATTTTCAATATTGAGTTTTGTTCTAAATAGTATAGAGCGCAAAATAAATCTATCAAACAGCTTCAAACTAGTTGCAGGACGTGAGGACCTCACGTATAAACCTCTCGTTCATCTCAAGCACACAACACTTCCTAGTGTGAACCGTTTATTCCGGAACAAAGTCCACAAACTCCGCTCCACTCCGCTTACCTTGTGCGTCAACAATGCAGTTTACGAAGCAATCCGGGCACATCCGCGAGACTCGACGTTTTCCCCGGATCTGTCTAACTTGCTTAATGCCTTACTTGCTTCCGATGTTCGTTCGTAGTTCGATTTTACTGTCTTGTAAGGAATTGAAAGTGTTTTTTAAACTGTCTGTGTTTAAGAAAGTTCTAAGAAATTATCCTTTAAAGATACTGAAGCTAAAAGATAGGTGCAAGCTGGATGAGGTTTTTATAAAATCTTAAAAAAATATGTTCATAGTTTTAGGGGTTATTATAAAACAGTATAGAGAAACAGTGATCGAAGACGTAACTGAACATTAGCGAATAGTAGTTAGGAACATTCTTAAGTTTACTATGTAATCTCATTTCTAGTAATTTTATTCAAGAATTTTTAATTTAATTAGTCTGAGGGTCTCTTTAAAACAAACGTTGAAAAAGCCGCAATACGAACTATTACAATATGCACAGATGAAAAGGCCTAGCCCTAAGCAGCACTTGATTAAATAATCGCACTTTTAGCGAAAAACCCTTTCACACAATTCTTCAAAGGACGAAGCCCAAAAACATATGAATAATAACAGGGAGTATAAATCCTCAAAATACAACCTGACCTACAATTAAGCAGTAAACCAGTTCTCTAACAAACATTACTATTAATACGGGACAACGGACACTGCATGTAAATTACTTTTGAATAACTAATTTCGTCGGATTACACCGAGTCTCTGTTCAAGATTTAATAGGGTGTCTGGGGTTCTGGAAATTTGTACTGGTTGGGCTCATGGGTTTGTTTTAGTGGGTTAGTGAGGCTTTTCGGGGTTAGGAAACTGTTTTCGCCAGTTAGAGAAGTAATGGGGTTTTTTGTCTTTGGTTGTCAAACAAGCTGACAGCTCATCTGATGCTATGTGGTTCCTGCAGCCTGTAGACATTTGCAGTACTAGAGTCCTACAGATGTGACATCTTGCCAGAGACCTAGTTAAAATGTCACTGGTTTCTGTAATTGTAACGGCCGCTTTCGTTTGGTATTCTACTCTCTTCTCAAATTCTTCATCAACTTTCTGACCTTATCCAAATTCATTTGAGGTCGGCGCAACACTTTTTGCTCTTTCAAGTGATTCCAACCTCCTCTCTTCTCAAATTAGTCATCATAAACCAGAAACGATGCTACATTTGTCAGGAAATACACCATTCAGAGCCTGTCCACCCACAGTTATTAACTAGTCGTTAAACAAAGGTAACCCATAACTATTGTCCTTTTTGAAGACTAAATGAGCGTCAGGTCGGTAAACAAGATGGTTGAAATGTCGTATTTAATAGTCTGACAGCAGTTAAATAAAGTACTGTAGAGGCCAGAGGGACCTCTACTGTACCGGGACTGCTATTTACTTTAATAAAAGGGATTTTTCATATTTATTTTATATTTTTGTATTTTAATAATTTTTTACATCGACTGCTTGTCAGCCTTAGGGGCTGTCAAGTCTTTCTAAGTTTAA
The DNA here is from genome assembly GCA_033675125.1 of Athetis lepigone. NCBI lineage: Eukaryota > Metazoa > Arthropoda > Insecta > Lepidoptera > Noctuidae > Athetis > Athetis lepigone. The sequence continues at coordinate 407,493 of CM066226.1, read as the reverse complement.
ATATATTTCATCTCATCACAAATAATGAATGTAAAAAAGGTTTTACTAAGACACCATCAGCCAGTGTCTCTACATCAGCTACGCCCACCCTGAAGAATAGTGTGAACGTAGTGATAAACTATTCAGAAGAAAATGAGATGAAAAATATAGCCTACCTAACCCTAGCGACTACCTATGGCGGAATATAAAGAACATTCTCTTTAGAGATGGATCAACTCAGGTAGTACGACATAACAGTTTCTCATTTTAACTGTTGTCAACAAATTATTATGTGCCAATGTGCACCTAACATTAATATTATCGTATACCTGTTTGATCCTTAAAGCCCCAAAACCGCGATTAAAAGGTGGCTTCAATGTCCTCTATCATAACAATGATATGGCGAATCCACATCGTCCCAGATGGGGTTACCTATCGACAAGAACTCCTAACAGAAGAAGTATGAAAACAGAAATCAACTTCAATGGCTTTATCCTCATCGAACTTTATGAAGTTAGAAGAAGGGAAAAGTCAGAGCAGTCAATTATAATAAAAATAATTTGAAATCACTCCAATGTAAAATTTTTGAAAATATTGTTAGTCTGTGACTGAACGTCTTGACAACTTTGTAGTTCCTTAATCACTAACTACACCAGTTGTGTCAACCTGACACACTTTGCGAAGGCTATGCCCCGTTAGCAAAGTTGGCTTCATCAGTGACCAAGTTCTCTCCCCCCTTTGAAGGTGGAAGCACAGTTGTCAAAAAAAAACTTTAAATAAACAACAGAGGAGTGTTTCCATAGTAAATAGTCGTATACATACAGTTGCTCTGATATAAAACCGTTTTTCTTTTTTCGAAGAGTTTCCCTTCCTCAAACTCGTAGTGGATATGAAACAAACATAAAGTGATTAATATGACATGTCCTGCTGTCCACACAAAAACAATACAGTTAAGTATATGAAATTAATAATTACAATTACATTATAAATCCATTATAATAATATGTTCTATATTAAAACATTATTACGTAATTAAATAAGTTATAATGTTAATGTAACGCGAGAAATTGTCTAAGAATGTTTAAATAACTAATCCACTCTCATATTATAATATAAACATTAAGAACGATAAACTAACAAAATTAAATAAAATTATAATATTAATTACAAATTTTTCCAAAAGAAAAGTTTCCAATTAATTAATTTTATTTTTGACGTGACAACGTCTTAAATTAGGTTGCGGCTGGGAGTCACTTATGAAAAAGTGTAACGCTCGGTAACGTTACGATGAGTCACCGAACGAGAGAGAGGCCCGCCGAATGCCTTGCGTCTCTCTCCCACTCAACTATGATCGGTAAAAGACGTTGTCACGTAAAATCTTCGCCCGTAAAACCGACTTTACAGGCAACCATTTTTTCTTTAAATTTAATTAAATTAAAACTTAAGTTTTAATTTAATTTTTATTTTATTCTACAGCTAGAAAACCTTTTCAACAAATATTTTAAAATTACACTTTTTTTTCTAAAACCACAACGAGGATAAAACAACAATCTAAACAAACGGAAAATATAACTATTCTGTCCTAATTGATTGGTTAAAAAGTGTTTTATTTTGGTTCTTTTATTCCATGTAAGTTTTTTCTTCACATGCGGTTTCTTTCTATTTACCCGACTTTTATTTGTTATACCAAGCCGCGAAAGCATAATATCACGAGTCTTTGCTAAATTGGAGATGTGGTTAATAGCACAGTCTCTTTCACTCTTTACTTCTATTTTAGGAGTAGCCATCTCTACTTTCAATACATTTGGAGATAAATTGAATTGCCCAGTCTTTGAAATATCAACACATACTTCACCCTCATTAATAGCAGATGTCATCAAATGGAACTGGTCATTCTCCTCTTTTTTGGTCAATAAAGTGTTACGCACATTCTCCTTTATATCAGGAACCGAATTGGCATCAATCATACAATCTTCTGTCATAATATTTTCATTAATCTGGACATGATCATCAACGATGTCTATTTCATCGAGACCATCATTACTCTTCTCCAACGGCAATTCATTAGGATTCTCTGCAATATTACTATCTAAAATTATTGGAATGAACTGACCCGATTTTTCTGTTTTTTCCTCGTGTTCTCTTTGGAACACGTCAGCCATCACTTCTTCTGCACCAAGGCTGCTCTTCTGGCAGCTCGTCACATAGTCGGCACCATTACTGCCCGCTTGGCAGCTTGGCTCATCAACTTCATCATTATCAACACTGCCTAGTTGGCTGATTGGCTCATCATTTTTATTATCGCTAGAAATTAAATCAGCATTATTATTTGTAATTAATATATTTTCGTCGGACTTTTCCGAAATGACTGCAATCGCTTCCTTAACACGCTCGTCTAACAATACTTTGCGACATCGACAATTTACGTGTCGAAATCTGAACTCTCTTCTCATCTTGTCGCATAATGTCGCGAAATCCATATCATCTTGGAACGTATATCTAAAAAAATAGTAAGCGGCTCCTTTTGTAAATAAACCGAAAATCAGGGCATAGTCGCTTTCACGCCACTTATTATATTTGGCACACTCTATGAACTCATCTATGTAATCTTCAACACAGATGCCACGGGACCCTTCAAAATATGGGGGCACACGCATCCCATTCGGTATACCAAACATTTTTAAATAACAAAATAATATACTTAGCTTTATTTCAATTTTCTTTGGCGTCTTCTTTTCGCCTGTTTCTTCTTATACTCACTTTTACGTTCGTAACATATAGATATAATTATAATTAATATTTCTTGCGTACAATTCGCTATGTGCGCTAATATGGGGGAAACTCCACCTAAAAAAAATATGTGGAGACAGCGGCGCCTCCACCACTTGTAGAGGCCAGAGGGACCTCTACTGTACCGGGACTGCTATTTACTTTAATAAAAGGGATTTTTCATATTTATTTTATATTTTTGTATTTTAATAATTTTTTACATCGACTGCTTGTCAGCCTTAGGGGCTGTCAAGTCTTTCTAAGTTTAAATATATTTCATCTCATCACAAATAATGAATGTAAAAAAGGTTTTACTAAGACACCATCAGCCAGTGTCTCTACAGTACTACAGATCTAAGTGCAAGACGTTAAACACTGTCCAATTTTAGTATTCAATACAAGCGAGAAAGTTGTAAACTTGTCAAGTTGACAACTAAACAACGACCAATGGGCATTGACCATATAAAAGGTTTTCGCCAAGCTTTCTGCACGACTTTGATTGATTTGATAACACCGATGTTAGTTCCTGATGGTAAAAATCTTTTTACAAAAATATAGGCGTAAGTTTGTAAGCATGTGAATGAATCGAGATATCTAGCGTCCTTACCCTTGGGCCATTAAGACAAACAAAAATGAGAACAAAACATACATAATTTTACACTTATTCACTTCCATAAAAATAAAATATTGACAAAGAGCCAGCCCATATCAAGGACATCACCAAACCGCCGTTCTTTTGAAACTACTAGCGGTCTCCCGCGGTTTCATCCTTGTTTAGTAAGGTTCTGAGCCAAAAGTGCTTTATGAATATTTGCGCTACCCTAAAGCTTTTTCCAAATTCAAGTAGGTCTTTAACATCATCAATTACGTTAAAATATATTTCCTATAAGATCCATGTAGTCATTTGTAGAACTTTGACAGTCCATACGGATAGTCAGAAGCCAGAAAGTCTGACCAAGAGATGTCCTGTCGTCCAGTAACTGGGTTGTTAAGGTCTGATAACCAGTCGCTTCACGTAAATCACTGGACCCAGATAAATCCGGCTAGACTGGGAGCCAACCCCAACATAGTTGGAAAAAGGCTAGGGAAATAATTTTTAATGTACGCATTGTGTAAAGGTTCAAAGCTATGATAAAAAGTCACAACTTCGTTAATACAAACAGACACTTCAATTTTATTTATTTGTAGCCACCTAGTATGGTCGTACCTTCGCGAATTATTCCATTGTGTGCAGGATGTTCGCCTTATAGGTAACTTAGCGGTTGCCATTCTTGGGCCCACATGGGTTCGGTGACCCGTGCCTTTATGATGACGTGGGATATCTTAGGAAACCTTTAGGTAGTATGTGGGCTAAGTGAGGAATAAAGAGCGAAAGGATTTTAAATCTGTTCGGTACTGAAGTTCTGTAAGAAAAACTGAATGCTTGTAGGATTACTCCTAGCTATCTTTCTGATTTTAAACTACTTTATCTCCGAAATGACTGCGGCTAAAACTTAAAAATAAACCCTATTGCAAAGCTTACGTCAACCATCTCCTTTCTGTCTAGGTATAAAGAGTTACTTTTCAGTGAGTATTTCTATCATCACTTTAACCACGAAACTCTTCGTGTGCGACTCCGACTCGCACGTTCTATTTTCTACTTTATTTTTTATACCAGCAAAAAACGTGATTTTTTCGGAGTTCATTTCTCGATCGTAATATCTCAATCATATCGTTTATTGTTTCATTCCAGTATAACTATTTCTGTATTTTCTTTGACATTCAAAATAATCTCGAGTGACATATATGCTTCTGTTATACTCGTGTAATGTATAAGTATGGATATACAACTAAACATGCAAACAAAAGGTTCCATTGTGACGCTAACAAGATCTCTAATAAGGACAGAATCTCATATCTGAAAACCTGAAAATTGCATCGCGCAAACATCACAGACTCGATTCAAAGTAACGTATTTCTCTTCAGCCATATTTTCTTTGTGAAACAAGAATATGCAAAGCTTTTCTGTTATAATTTTAATCAAATCTTTACATGCCTAGTATAAAATGAGCTCTATTTGTTCGCTAAGACCTTTGAAACTGCTCAACGGATTTAAATACAGGTCTCCAGCAACATCGTGAGGAAACCTGGACTTGTTGTTAATATGAGTCCGAAATCGCCATTTTTTTGGTGAGTGGGAAATCATCCAATGACTGCTCCCGTCCTGGGTGCGGCGGGAGGGCGTGTCAGACTCTTACTGACTAAAACCCACTCATGTTCATCCTTCGATGGCCCTTTATGTTCCAGGGTCACGGTAACTATTATAAACATTCCGCAACAAATCGCCAATCCTCCTTGAGCAAGCCTGGTGATCAATGCTCGTGCCTTCTCTGTATGAGAAGAGGCCTTTGCCCTGTAGTGGGACAGATATAGACTGGTATTATAATTATTTTTCAGCAATAGATAAAGTGATTCAATCAAGAGGAAGGTTTACACAATCACAGTAGAGGAAAGAATTGATTTTTAAAGATTTGTAACACTTGTGTGACGCTGGAATGGACGAAGAGGGCCTAGACAAGTGGCATTGTAGAATAGATAGCGAAAACGAATAGATTGTCAAATGTATGGAGATGTCAAATTGTTTAGCGAAAGCTTATGTCAATTCCATACATTTTACAATCTATTCGTTTTCTTTTTCTATTCTACAATGCCACTTGTCCAGGCCCTCTGGTACAAAAGAAAACGACAAATTAAATTCATATGTATCTACTTTCAGAGCTCTTAAATAAGTTGAAAAAATAGGTTCATATACATCACTGTCGTCCTTGGAAACCACATTATCTAGTAATCCCCATAGTCATTTGCAGATCTTTAACAGTCGTTACAAGAATCAGAAGTCAGAAAATCTGCGTAGAGTTGAATGCCTAAGGCATTAAGTCTGTCCATGTACACTTGTGCATGAAGTTTAAATAAATAAATAAACATGGTAATCTATCTAATGAAGGGGTATCGTTATCCAGTAACTGCGTTGTGGTAATCTGGAAATCAATCGTTTTATATAACACTAGCTTTTGCCCGCGACTTCGTCCGCGTGGAATAATAGTTCCCTTTTCCGGGGGATTTCCGGGATGAAAACTATCCTAGTCCTTTCTCGGGTCCCAGACTATATCTGTACCAAATTTCATTTAAATCGGTTCAGTTGCTTAGGCGTGAAGAAGAGGCAGACAGACAGACAGTTACTTTCGCATTTATAATATTAGTATGGAGTACGGATTATTGATCTTAGTTAAGGTTGGTATCATTGCTGCAACGGCCGTCAAGAGTGACCGTCAAATGTAGGCTGAAGGCCTAAGGCATAATAGAGGAGACAAAGAGCAGACAGTTTCCAATGTAAATTATGTGGTGGCTATGCCTGCCATGAAAGGATAGGCATACTTACTTTACCGTACGCTACTCACGTCTTTCTGGTCAGCAATAGTAGTCACACTGGTCAGAAAGATGAGTACTCGAGTACGGTGGGCAAAGCAGATAAATACTTATCTTACTTATCAGGGCCGTCAGATACAGTTTAAGTTTTCTCAAAAACCCACGGATATTTTCTAATAAAAATTTAAACTATAGTAGAAAATGACTAGTTCTTCAATTAGGCTAAATTTCATTTGAATACATTCATTGGTATTCAAGAAAACCTCAATTGTATATGACGGCCCTGGATACTTATCTGCTTTGCCCACTGTACATAGCACCGATCAGGAAGATGACAGGTAACCTTGGTTTATTTCGAAGAAGATTCCTAAAATCATGGAGGGAATTTTGGAGCGTATTGGTTGATCGATTGGCAATGGGAGCAGGTGTCAAATAAAATTGAGATAGAGGTCCATAAAATGGTTTACACCGGTAGAGGTAATAAAGTCATAAATTCTTGTAAAATGAAACACTAAATTTGGTCATAACTAACATGTCCTAAAATAATAAATAACGTAGCTTCCTTTTAGTGATTTGTCCAAAATCGTACCTATAGTTTCAGAGATTAGCGCCTTTGAACGAAATCTTCAGCTGTTACCTGCGACTTTTCTCGGATAAATAACACTATCAAAACGACTAACTCTGTACTACTACTTTTGTCGTATTAACCTTTTAACGACCAAGCGACAGCCGGCTGTCGCGCTGCTATTGTCTTTCCATTGTGTCACGAATCACGTGTGTTCGAAGGGTAAACGAAAAAAATTGAAATAACAGCCAGACTTATGACGGGTTTCCGAATGACACGGGTGAAACCGCAAAGGACAGCTATTGTACTAAGTACAGATAGGAATGTACAAACTGAAGCAAACTGTCTACAAACCAACAACATTAAAACAAATAACAATACATTCCCAATGTTAAGTAACCACATAGTATTTTGTACCCAAATAGTTCAGCACCCACACTAAATCGTTTAGTTTCTGACGAGCTAAGCTGAACGAGTAATGAGAACGTTTAGTCTTAAACGTGGGAGACCTTTAAACTTTAACCGTCTTTGCCTTACCCAATAGCTCTAGAACATTCGATGTTAATTATGTATTGAACATCTATGGAGCGAAACACAAAAACTAGGTACTATATAAGTCGCGACAGTAAATTAAACGCCTACTTTGGTACGGTTGTTTTGACTTGGTGTAGCTACTGCGCTGCGTGTATCAGTTTGGTAGGTAGTTTTTTAAGACCACCTAGTTCAGCTAACCGAAATAAGCAGCGCTCATGGGTTAGTTCTTCTAGGTCTGGTTTTTGATACATCAAGCAAATAGAGCAAGTAAATCTTACAGTGAATCAAGATAAAAAAAATAACGCAAACAAAAGCGTCCATATTGGTTATAAAACGATGTTATAAATACTTATATTCAATTAACAGTTCCCGGTCTTACGATATTTTAAACATAAAATATAATAATATTACAAATGTGAAACTTAGTAATATTGGGGGTCGTGGTTCGATTTGAGTAAAATTATTTGTTATGTGTCTGGGTGTAATTTGTTTGTAATATGTTTGTATTTATAAATTATATAAGTATGTTTATCAGTTGTCTGGTTTGAAATCATGGCCGTATGTAAGATAAAAACTAAACGACTTTTGTTGAAACCTTAGCTTTACTGAAACACATAGGCTATAGTATAGCATCACACTACGATGCAGCGATGCATGGGAGCGAAGCAGTAACTGAAGATCTAACATCGGAAGAAAAAATATCTTCTGCAACATACAACACACGCTGACACACCTCACACTTATTACACCGCGCGCGTATTTATTTCGCCCATCATCCACTGCATGCTTATTTTAGATTACCTTTGTTTATCTCACAGCATTTATACTAAGTTATTGCAAACTGGAAGAGCGGAACCACCTAACACAAGCATATCGTTGCTTAAAAGGTGCTTCCACACACATTTTATGTAAAATGTATACGTAAGTTGATGAAATAAACATTTTAATTTTATTATTTAATTTACAACTACACTAATTCCAAGTCCTGCAGCCACCTCATTAACATTTCTCTTACAAGTTTGTATTCTTTTCCTCATTCTCTTAACACACATAATTATGTTGTATTGGCCTCGTGTAAGTACTTACGTCAAAAGCAGCCGGGGTAAATTACAGATCAAAGGAGATGGTGAAGAGTGTCATCTACGAGACAACAAGTACACATAATGACGGTAATATAGATAATCATAACAATATTAATAAAGGAACGTGAGTGTAGGAACATAGACATAGTGACAATAAACCGTAGGAAGTCCGAAAGCTTAACAATCCGATTATACTTAGGATACCGGCAGTCCCCGATTAAGTAAGCAAATGAGTCATGAAAACCAGAAAAGTCAAAAAAGAAATTAAATCACCGAAAGCCGTAACTAACACGTATCCACACATATCAAAATCAGAAGACATCTATTAATATTAACAGAGAAAACATCTAACTCAATTAACGAGACATACAAAGCGTCACTTCCGCAAAAAACGTTTTGCAAACGCTTTTATTACGTAGTTTCCTGCCTCCTATCGTGGTGCAAAATAGGCCACAACTTGAGGGGTCCGTTGACCAACAAACACCACGTGTTGAGCATTATAAGGAGATAGTCAGTTGTTTGAGCATTGTTCGACTGGTGTTCAACCGGGATTTCTACAAGTCCGTATATGGACCGGCATGTTGTCAATAAATGACTCAAACGCCTTACATAGGTACACGGAAGTACGAATAACTGAAATAGTCATTAAAGTTGAAGATGGAGTTGAGCGCATATCTAATTGGTCCAAATTAATATTATAATTATTATCACGTAATCATTGGCGCCATAGATCTAAATCTAAATATCTCGGGACAACTCACACACGGTCATCTGATCCCAAGCTAAGCAGAGCTTGTGTTATGGTAACCAGATAACTGATATACATACTTATATACTTTATAAATACATACATATTATTGATAAATTACACCCAGACACAGAACCAACTATCATGCTCATCACACAAAGTTTGTCCTGGGTAGGAATCGAACCCACGACCTCCGGCTTAGCAGTCAGGGTCACTAACCACTAGACCAACAGGCCCGTCGAATAGATGATCAAGAAGAACCATTAAGTGACTAAAAAAGATTTATAAGTGAGAAATTACGCTCCTGACAAACGATGACCCATTTACTATAGTAATTAGTGTCCCTCTACTTGCATTATCAAATCACTTTAAAAGATAAAGGGGTCATCATAACAATCGACTTCAAAAGAAGAAGAAAGATATTATCATATAGGGCGCATTAAAAAAAGGACTCAAATCAGCGACGTTAATATTATGTACTAGCTTTTGCCCGCGGCTTCGCTCGCGTTAGGAGGAGACAAAAAGTAGCCTATGTTACTCTCCATCCCTTCAACTATCTCAACTTAAAAAATCACGTCAATTCGTCGCTCCGTTTTGCCGTTAAAGAAAGGCAAACAGACAGACAGACAGATAGACAGACACACTTTCCCATTTATAATATTAGTATGGATTTGTCTACCCGTTTAAGTTTAAATTCCCTCCATACATACCCACATCAAAATTAGCATTCCTAACGCATGTTGTTACTATTGTAATTAACATTTAACTTAATAATTCATGCCCTACGTTCTTGTGGGCTATAAATAACAATATAACGCCTATCTGGGCGGCAAATATTAACCTAGAGACAGAAAGTATATAGAAACAATTATTATTTGACAACATTGTCTACATGACCTTTTTTTTTTTCTTTGGTGAGTGGGAAATCATCCAATGACTGCTCCCGTGCTAGGTGCGGCGGGAGGGCGTGTTAGACTCTTTCCGACTAAAACCCACTCATGTTCCTTCGATTGCCCTTTATGTTCCAGGGTCACGGTAACCATTATAAACATTCCGCAACCCCGGCAGGCGTTGGCCCTGTTGGGCCCCTTCCTGTCCTTCTCTTTGAGGCGCGCGTGGAACACTAACGCGCCGTCGACGCGGTCCTGGTCCTAGCCGGGCGGCAAGATACCCATCGCTCGCCATCCGCAGAACCGCGCCTACGGTGGCCGGTAGTCGTGTCTACATGACCTTCAGTTTAGATTACACTTAAGCCGTGAAAGAATGACAGTAGACAAGGTTGAACAGCTTAACTGTTTAAGGTTTAATCCAGATTTCCTCTCAAGTCCAAGACATGTCCGAAACTCTTGACATCAACATTGCTAAGAAGGAAGCCTGTCGCTTCATTAGCCTGATTACTTTTCCTTGTTTTTTTCCTAGAAAAAGACGGCGAAAGAAAAGTTTTTATGTCCCTAATTTGTTAGTGTTATCATTAAGTTGTTTAAGCAGAAGCTAAACGACGTAGAAATCCTTATATTAAGTTCTTCTTTCAAGTCACTTAGCCTTGTCATTTAACTTTTAAGGGCTACTGGTTTTGGCACTGTCCAAACTGAACTTACTGCCAAAGTGCCAATGTTGCATAAGAACTATGCATTAGGTTTCAAATATAACCTTCATTTAAAATTCAATGGATTTTATTTTTTTGTTGAGCTCGAAACGACTCAATGTAGGAGATGCTCCGAATTCGCCCTATTTCGGTCCCTCAAATGGGATAATTTCAGTTATAATTACTTCAACAAAAACTACTAAATTACTCTACATACAGCTCTAGTTTAATCCTCCTTCATACAAACTAAAAACATCTCAGCCATGATATATGTTCCAGCTAAAATATGTTGCTACTTACTGAAATTTATCTAAAAGCGGCTACTGGCCACAGCAAACCGTTATTTATGAGCTAAAGTTTCCACACATTGTACAAACTATATGATTTATATTAGGCTTTTGTGCAACCCTTAACGGTGATTATATTCGTAACGTTCGTGTCTACCATATTGAGGACGAAGGAGTGAATCATTTTGTAAGTTTTCGGCAAGCTGTATATTCTGATCAATTAGTACAGCAACGAAAAATAGAATAGATTCAAGATAGTCAAGTTTCTAAAGCTAAACTATTAAAGAATGGGTACATTCGCTTGAGTACTATTTCTTTATTCGTCTTTGTATAACTTTATTCCTGCACCAAATGTGACCTGAGCAGCCACCAGAACAATTCCACTAAATTATAGGAGCTCTTAAACCTAACGATGCACTGCATACAATAAAGTTGAACTTACCTCACTCAGTATTCAAAATTTAAAAGACCCAGCTGCTTTGTATAGCAGAAGAAAACAGTCTGGGGAAACTTAATGAAAATTTTAAAACCCAATCTCGGCTTTCTGAAGAGTTTCAATATTAATACGTTCTTTTGATCCACATACGAGCGTAGATGGTTCCAATAACTAAGAATTTGGTTTACCCACCTTCCCCCATTATTAGTCTAGTCTGTGTACTCTGGAATTCAATTCGAGGTGAAAGTTTCTGTTACTAAAGTAATATCATCGTGTCCTTTGTTGTTTTTATTTTCTTTGGTATTCCTTGCGTAAGAAAGGGTATAGAGGTGTCTTAATTGAAATTGAATTTTGTGATCAGACCCTTAATGTGTTTGAGATTATGATAAGAAGCTAGCTGGCTTATGTGAGGCTTCGTTTTCATCAGATTTAGTATCTAGGTTACTTTATATGCCTCTACGTGTTTTATATTATCAATATTTAGTGCAGTTTCTGTTGTTTGCTGTTTTTGGTTAGTTTAATATTGTTAAATTAATAAAATTATACCAAGCGGTAATCAAACATAATTGGAAACTTAATCCTCAAAATGTTGAAGTTTTATCGTTCCACCTCGAATTTGATACTTTCCGTGTCACATAAATTAAGCCCATAGACCTAAACTAGACTTTTGGGATTCATTTTTGGGGTTATGGGCATAGACCAAAAGTGAATTCCAAAAGTGTAGTTTCATCCACTATTACGAAAGTCGTGTAATTACTACCTACCATAATTCGCTTTACAAATCATAATAACTGTCCTTAGAGAACAGAGCTGCAGTAGTATCATGTTTACTAAGATTTTCATTATATTTGCTGTTTCTTCGTGTACTTATTGTATGTTTACATTTTACATTAATACAATCCTCGTGCCTTCATCATTTTGTTTCATTCAGTATTATCTTCCTACTTAAATGAATTTTCTTTCTTCCATTTAAGCATTTTATTTTGCTTTGCAGACAAAAACTCGAATCTCAGACAAACCGCTTCGCGAGAAAATGAAACCGAAATCGCAATTCACGTAGAAAATTCTGTCCGTTCTTTTCTTCTTTTAAAAACCTATGATGAGACTGAGGATCTTTTAAAAACCAACTCATAACTTCTTGTTTTTGGAACATCTTAACCGTCTAATAACCTAATAGTAATTTCACAAACTCACACACACAGACCCCCTCACATAGTACACATACACAAACGCTCACACACGCATACGCACATGCACATATACACACACAGTACACAAACATCACACACTCTCACATATTCAATCACGTCAGACATAAAACTATCCAAATCTTACTATTACTTTTATACTTATTTTTCCTCTTCGAATTTGTAACCACCTTCAGTATTAATTATATATAGATTACCAGTATACAAGCTGATAATAATGTACCATGTACCTATGTAAGTCAACTAATGATTTGAATTTCGAGACATCACGTAGCACCTTACCTTTACATAAGATTTTTATATAGGGAGGCAAACTGTCTCTCCTTAATACAGGTTGCTCAGCTACCTAGCTAGGAGAACAGTAGTTCACCCCATACAAATATTTGTTAGTTTAAGTACTACGCTTACTTACATAATTGTGTAACTCTAATAATATGTACGAACTACAAATACCTTTTTTAAGCAATAAAAATTATTATTATTATTATTTTATTTTGCTTTGCAGACAAAAACTCGAATCTCAGACAAACCGCTTCGCGAGAAAATGAAACCGAAATCGCAATTCACGTAGAAAATAACGTGAAAGAGCAAGGGTTGTTCTTTTAATTATTTTTTTCTAATTTGTACATTCAATTTTCCGGTGCACAACGGAGCTCACACGGTGTGACGTGCATTTTAATTATAAATGTAATTAAAAAGTCAACGGTCTCCGCGTCTGTCCGCGACGAACGTCGACCGCAGAATGCAAACGTTTAATTTACCATGCGGTCACTTGCAACCTCGTTTTAGCGACCATTTTGGTCAAGTCTCATGGTCTTTATTTGCGGGAAATTTAAAATAAGAATTTGCCTGATGTTCGTCTGTTTCTTTTACTTTACATTGTTGTCATTTCTTCTGAATGTAAAAAAGTTATAACCTTTCTGCTATTAACATCGAAATGCAAATCTGTATTAAAACTACAAAGCAGAAAATGCTGGGGGATTGCATTGCATTAAGTTTATCCGTGTGTAAAGTAAATAAGAACTGTCATACAAACAGAACTTGCGACTTTCGTGTATAAAGATGCAGATTTTATGCATAGTTGATGAGGAGTTAAAAGTTAATTATCGTTGTACAATATGGATGCTAATGCAAATATACTACCAGCTAATGGCTCTAGGTATTGCTAAGTATTATTAGTTGATACTAAGTAATTTGTAGGCGAATATAATTACTTTTCTCTGTACCAGAAGTTCCGAGACGGTTGAACATAGCTACACAATCATAAAATTTTGTCTTCTAACTATAGGATCAAGCCTGGAGTGCCAAAGTAAGGTCATCCTTTAAACAATGGGAGATCTATGATTTCATCCTCATTAGAAATCGATGGAGGTTATTATCAACGAAAAACACATGGCTAACTTTGGCCAACTCAATATAGACACACTGATAAAATGACAAGTATACTCGCATTTCAGTTGATCTTAAATAACTTAAACCAGTTCTACTAAAAACCATAGCAGAACAACACTAAATAACAAAAGCCGACAATAAGACACATCTCGTTTACATAGACGACCCTCTCATTTTCTCCAACACTCCCAAACTATGAAGTTAGTTACCAGGAAACAATCGCTCTTTACTTGTGCCAAACGGTAATACATTTGTCTCCCGGGACCTACTAACTACAGTCCATTTCGTTTCGAATCACTGTTTACATTACACGCTTATGTGTTGTTTACGATGCTTAACACCGGTTTGTATGGTTTTCTTTGGTGTTTTGACATTTTTGAATACTGTTCAAGGAAGGTTAGGTGAATATTAATTAACAATCAGACTTAGGTTAGTACCAATTGTTAAGGTTTTGTCAAATCGATGGGTTGTGGCTGACTAGAAGCCTAAACCACGGAAAAAACATACATAGACAGACTTGCGGGCTCGAATATGAGTGTTGGTGCAAACTAGAAAAGTTAATATAAAATAGGATTCACATAAGTAAGGCGAAAGGAAAATATGTTCAAGATAATAGGCATCAGAAGATGTCGCGTTAACTTTAATTTCGTTACTAGCTTCATTTTTAAAAAATATCATGGTGTAATTAAATCCCAACTTACAGAACTTTTTAAGTTCCTATTATTTTACTTGGTAGTTTACCATTAGCTGGCGTTGTTACATCACAGACTTACTAAAACACCTGACATTGTTGTTTATAATCTGTATCAAAGAAAAAAATGACCATAAAATCAAAATTCACGTGAAAAAGCATGGTCGAAAATTCTCAAACAATGAAATACACAACATAAAGAAGAATTCTATCAAGAGTAACAGTCTTGAAATTCTATAAAATCCCATTGAACCGGATTTCATTTCGATTTTATTGGTGCAGTCATTGAATCTCACGGCTTCTGCTCGCTGCAAGATTGATTTAAGTTTCTTTGTATAAAAATTGGATAAACTTTGTACAGAACACGGTTTATCGTAGTTTCTGATTTATTGCTCAGTGACTGAGAAACAGTAATCATTGATATTATTGCTGTTTCCCTCTGCTAGAACATTCTACTGTTTATAGTTAGTATTGGAACTTACTGTACTTTTTACCTGACTTTTTGGGCAAACGTGTGTAGTATTTATTATTGTATCGGATCATCCAAATGACTAGATTTTTTTGCAATCAAAGATTAAAGTTGTCGTAGCTAGCCAACTTTACTAAAATTAAATGACAATAATAAATTATAAGCAGGAAAAAGACAGTTCTGGTTGTGCAGACTGATGGCTAATTTAAACCTTCGAACACACGTGATTCGAGACACAAAAGAAAGACAATAGCAGCCTGACAGCCGGCTGTCGGTTGGCCGCTGAAAGGTTAATTACAAAACATGAGAAAGACTGGTCCCGCCAACTTTCATTTTATTATATAGAACCAGTTTTTCTTCTATTTACGCAACTGTTGTTGTTTATTATCTCTGTCTAACTTGAGCCCAAAGATTACAATTATTTACATGAGCGGCAATACTTAATTAAGTATATCTTTTTGAATTTCATATGCATCTTGTGGTATTATACTCTATTCATAACAGCCGTTTGAGACATAATTGTTAATTTTATTAAATAAAGGTTTACGTTTCTTATCTGTGCGTTCGTGTATATCCACAAAACATCTATTATTAGTAGTTATAAAAAAGGTACAAATTTATCTTATATGAATTGTATTATACCTTATTCTCTCTGATGTCTTAAGCGATTTAATATAACGAAAATGTTTAGAAGTAAAAGCGTACTATATCTTTATTACATTTTCCACCTAACAGACTAATAATAACGAAATTGTTCCCTTTGTTTCAGGTAAAGAGGAAAACGCTTAAGTTGTCCCTATATTATCATATCGCTGACTTTGGGTAAGAAAATATATTATGATTACGAAAACACGTGTGCTTTTGTTGTTTCATGGGAAGTGGAACCAATTCAACCCATATGTTAGAGATTTCGGGTAGGTATTATAATTTTTCGACGAATTGGTAATTTAAGTGCTTTTGGGATATCGTAGTAGGTGGTAATGAAAGTATAATATAGTTTATTAGCATCCATCCGCGCGATGGACGACTTTCGCAGAAGAAAGAACTCGCAAATTAAAAAGACAGTCTGTGTTCTTCCTTGGAGTTCTTGCCACGGGACTACGCACATTTATTCAGCTCTATTCAGCTTATGTCCATAGAAAACAACGATTTTGTATGAAGGCGCGTACGCGTCCGTTCAGGGGACTTACCACAAGCCCTTATAGCAGTATTACTTCGATACTACTTTCAGTGCGAAAAAAACGGCGCTAGACAACGTGTCTAACGCTGTCACTTGCACATTCTGGAACAGGAATAAAACAATCTTACTTTAAACGTCATGGTAAGGGGGCAGCTGTACGCGTCTGTTCCGCTTTCGTATGAATTAGTTTTTTTCTATAGACATAAATTGAATAAATATGCTTAGTAGTCCCATGCCTAGTATCAAAGTCGTTTTAGTTGTTTAGACAGAGTTACTTTCACATTTCTAATATTACTAAGAATAGATATCACAATTATTTACTAAATATTTATAAACAATAGTAATCTTATCTTGTCTAGAAATATTGTTCTGTTCCACGAACTGTACAATTATTATGTCTACAAATCTTGTAATAAGACTTGCCGCATAAAAGTAATAACTAAAGATTTAGGTCAAGCCAGACTAAATCTTTCAGTTTCATCAAATTATTACCTACCCAGTAGTTTCGGCAGCTACATTAAATAATTGAGACAAACAAGCAAATGAAAATGAATAACAGTTGTTATTCCTGGCACTCAATTGAATAAAATATTGCTGGAGCCAGCACTCTGCTCGCCTGAAAAATAAATTAAGTAAGAGTGCCTATGTTTATAGTTTTACTTAAGCATTCTTGATGAAAAAACACTTTGAAACTATACTTACTTAATTCTTTAGATCTTGTTTAGTAATTAACCAGTTACGGTATTATTACTAGCTGTCCCTCGCGGTTTCACCCGCGTTATTTTTATATTAGGTTTTTGGTTACTGCTCAAATAGATCATAGCATGATGTTATGTAGCCTTCCTATTCTGATTTATTATCTACATTACTGTAAAGTTTCATCCCGATCCGGTCAGGAGTTTTTGCGTGAAAGAGAAACAAACATTCACACACACACACACATACAAAATTTCACAATAATATATTAGTATATATTAGTGTAGTAGTATTAGTATAATTAATATATTAGTTGTTCAGGTGGTTGCAACTGCTAATGTTGCTCGTAGGTTTTAATTCCCTGGTCGCTCGTGGCAAAATGTGTTTTTGGGTTTTTCATTAAGGATTTCCTAGTACGCTGAGGTTAATATGTTGGTGTGACATACCTGTACCTCACCTGGTACAGGACAAAAATGTCTCAGCCAATTGCTGGTATTTTCTTACATCTAAAATATCTGTTGGGCTTGTACTAACATTGACCCTTAGGCACCCCACTGCGCTTCAGGTTTATTCGCCGAGATTTATAAAACAGTGCTTAAACTATCATAAAATCTTTCCACAATTACGACATTAGTTTTCTTAATGTGAACATTTTATTCACAGACAATCACTCAGAAATACATAAAAGAATAACACAGTGAACAAAATGTCGAGCGGTTTGTAATATTTCAAGTAAACTCATGATTCCCGCGGGAAATTAGAATAACTGCAGCATAATTGACTTTGTCTCCAGCCATTATTTACTCTGTGCTAATACTAGATTTATGAAATATTGCGAGCGACCTTGTCTCTGTTTACACACAAAGTACCCAATCCTTTACTTTTGGGGCTCTTTTAATTTGGGCGTTTCGCGTCGTACGGCTGTGGTACGGCTGCAGTGCCGCAGTTTTTTTTCTTACTAAGGCATCTCGCAGTTCCGCTCGCTAAGGCTGTTTACTGCTTAACCGGACAATCCTGTGGCTGCCAAGAGTGACTCTAGGCCTCCAGCCAGGGCAAAAACTTAATCTACAACGACAGCGCTAAGGGTACCCCCTGTGGGGTACGGACCTCGGCATAGGGCGTCGTTGGAGGGCAGCAAAGGGACAGGCTGGATCGACACGAAACGCCTAAATTGAAACAGCCCCCATCTCGCTTTTGTATCTCTATTTCTCATGATGTAATTCATTTTGGTCTGTAGTAACCTTAGTTACTGAACGACATTTAGTATATGAGGATATGAGGTTATTCTTAGAAGACTTATAACCTAAAAGGACTATTATTGGCGTCACAAACAACAACTTTGTCCATGGTCTTGACAACCATCAACAGCTATAGGATATTATATTACATTAACCAAGAATTTGCTTTAAGTAAGTTACTATAATAAGCTGGTAGTAAGTAATTTGTAAGTAAGTAGGTATTCTTGTCCATAATTTGCATGTTTGTGTGCACAATAACACAGTATCATAGTCTTGACTAACTACCACCCTCAGATTCGCATTCGTTCACACTCATAGAAATGAACTTTGATAGCATGTAATAATATTGGAGTTTAACTTTTTATACTAATGCAAAAGCGGAAATTCGATACTCTTGCACCATTCCACCGTGGAAAACCTCAAGCGGCGCAAGTATAGTAACCTTACTGTTAACTATATTTTCGAGCCGTTTGTAGTTGAAACCCCCACCTTTTATAAAGGAGCTGTCAAAAGACTAATGAAAGTTGCTCAACTCACCACTCATGATGAGATGAGTAACTGTAATTATGATTTTAATCTGTACAGACATGAAAGTTTAATAAACATCCAACAATAACAATAATAATCATTTGTTAGCTATTCAAATTTATTTTAACACACAGACGTACCATTTTCTCCTATTTATTCGTCTAGACTCCAACTCCTTTATTTTAATAGATACTTTTGTTACAGGTTATTTAAATTTGAATTTAAAGTCAGAACCCATGCTTTAGTAATATTCTTTAGTAATATCTTCTCTCACTGAGATTATGAACTCCCACACATTTTCAGCTTTATTTTATTTATCTTTATTAAGTTCTTAGCAAGCTTTCTCTCATATTTATGGTATGTAGATTAACTGAACTGTGTTATCTAGTTTCCACAGTGACGGTAAGGCAGTATATAATACATAAGCTCTTTAAATGCACACGTGTAAGATCATTGTACTTGTTTGTGTAATAGTTATAACAGGCCCTAAAATAAGGGTAAAAAGACAGGCATTCTGTATAATATATACTAGCTTTTACATAATAATATACGTGCTGGTGGTTTATTACATTCCTGACATATTAATTAGTTTTAAAATGGTAACCAAATTTTTTTTTACTATTTTTTTTTTCTATTTAATCTAATTTCCAAAAATCCTTTCTTAATGAATACTTACTCTTTGCAAAGAAGACACCCTCCATGTTTCATTTCATGTCTCTAGGACTAGCGGTCAGGGCTGTGCGTTGACATAGCAACAATTAGTCAGTCAGCTTACCAATTTTGGTTAGTTTAGTTTAGATTTATTGATGTATTTGTCTATCTAGAACTTTGGCTACTTCTCAACAATAAACTTTCTATTCGCTTTTCACAAATGTGACTTTCACACAAAAACAATTTTCAATCCCATTGGCAAAAAATACAAAACTTAAATTCAACTTTATATTATTAGGATTCTTATTCAACCAAAATACTTAGTTTAGTCTGTGTCTACAATCCACTGCAGGCACAAACTTCTGACGGGTTTTAGTTTTAGAACTATCACAATTCTCATTACTTTCTTCAAATACGCAATACTAATACAGTTTGTCTTCATCTATTCTATTGGCAAGTACTAAGAAATTGATTTTGGTTAGCGAAGTTTTTGGTACCTGGCACGTCGAGGTCTTTATGACTTCGTGTCAGAAAATGAAAAATGTTCGATATAAAAAACCTCATAATCCGGTAGCATTTTAATTTACAGCCGTAACCATCAAAACACGCATTAAATTACCAAACTTTGTCTAACTACCCACGTTAAACAGCAAACATAAAACAAGATTTAATTAAGCTAAGGGTTTAATATGTATTGATAGAGGATCCCTCTTCTGATTCATTACGCTTTACGGTGTACCATGGTGGGAATAAACAAAGTTAGGCTGTTACGTTTATGTGACGTCATCAAAAACTCCATCAATATGATGAGAGGTTTTATGGCGCCCGACGTGGGCCAGCGTAATGAGCGACATTTATTCTCTTATACTTGCACTTCGTTTATTAAAAGTAGCTAGTACGTGTGTTTTCGGTGCTTTATCATTTTCTGTTTGATTTGGTAAGCATTTTCTATCTTTTTGAGAAACTTTTATCTTCTTTACCTTTTTTTCTGCATCGTGAAGATCTTTCTACAAGTCTTGCAGCTTTGCAAATATACTAAATGAAAACTATATGCAAAGTGCAGTATCTGTTTTAACATAAACAACGCTCTTAAAGTTCCTCTGTTAACTTCTACATAAATTGAATAAACGTATCTTCAGTTTCGCTACAACGCAAAGTAATATTTTTAGAATAAAACAACAGAGCAACAAACGTCCTATAATAATTAGTAGAATTTACGACTCGCATTTGAAATTCATAAATAAACCAACATGAAATATTCAAGTGAATCCTTGCAGCATCTACAGTTTGTGTAACCACAATCTGCATGCTTGTTTATATCTCGAAATAAACCTCGTATTTACGCTTAAATTCACTGGCAAGGTAATCAAAATGTTAGTAGACGTGGTAATTAATATCTCAAGTTACAGTTTGATAAACCAGTATATTCGTCTTCACGGTAATGTTATAAATATTCGTGTGCGGAGGTGGATTCATAAAGTGAATTTCAAATGGCAATGATGGTCGTTATAGCTAGCCGTAAATGTTCAGTGCTGGCCATTGATATTGTAAGTAGGTTCGGTAATCGAATTTGTGATCATAAAATATTGTTATGAAGGGTAACACGGTTTTGCTGAAAACCAATCTTCATCGCAAAATCTCAACCTTTTTGATGAATTCAGTTTAAAAGCAACATTAAATTCCTGGTGCGTAGGGCACAAAAATAAAAGTGCAACTATCAAAGAGCGGTTACAAAGTTCTTGCTTACATTTCTCAAGTTTCAGACCGAAGGGTCCCAAATTGTTTCAAAGGAATTCCGATAGTCCGGAACCCATTAGTTTCGACACTCCAATATAAAATGCCATAGCTCGATAAATAAACTGTTCTTTACTTTGACAGTCAATTTATAAAATGTCCAGCGGAGTTCTTGCGGTTTTTCGGTGAAATGTCTGAAAGTTTCGCAATGCTGATGAAACGGGTGACCAGGGATTTAAGCCCCAAAGTTATTTCAAATAACATTGTGGTTACAGAAATGAAAAATAAAATTAAAATGACTGGTGCGAATAAAATGAATTAACGGAATTTAGTTTGCCATCAAAATGTTATAAAAGCCTCGAATAATATGAGCTATAAAAACAGACAGGCTACATGAAAGGTGGAGATAACATGGATGGCCGTTCAAATAATACCTACCATTTGCCCAATGTTATTCCGAGCGTTAACAGAAAATAATTTCGAAATCATATTTACCTATTTCGCTATTCCGGTCTTAAATGTGGACTGTTGAAATTGGCGCATATTAGATGTATTCCAGGTGCGGTAACGTTTGGGAAAGCAATCACTTAGTTCACCACAAGTTCAACGCAAACAGCATACGTACAAAAACCGCGGTTCAACGAAATAGATCAAAACTACGCGGGTTCTGTTTAAAAATTCACGGCGCGTCGCATACAAAACGATCCCATCAGTTTATATAGCACTTTCTTTTTCTCCTTACATGTTACCGTTTATTTCCCTTTTATTTTCTTTCAACTATTTATTGGCTTCTGGGTTTTGGATGTAATGTTGTTACTTTAAATCTAAAAGTGTTAGTTTTGTTTTACCTACTTTTAACTACTTTCGATGGCTTCCGTGAAAATGGCCTCGAATAATGTGGAGAAAAAGTCTTCCCTAGTTTTGCTTTACCTTTTTTATCAGGTTAATATAAAAATCCGCTCTCCGTCTATCACTCGGTGGTTATATGAAAAACTTTCACAATATCCTGTAAATGCAAAGTGCCGCACGTAACTCGATAAGAAAAAAAAAACACTGAAATCCTCTGTAGGTAATCCCTCGACCATACCGTAGCTAGAACAGAGCAGGCTATTCCATAGACCGATGAGCGATTAGCCGCATAACTTCACAAATTCTCCGTTCTACAGAATTTCAATAAACTTTCATTCATAAAAGAGCAATGCAACGTTCTGTGTAACAAGAACAGTTTTTCCACCTTTTTTTTAGCGGTATGTGTATCGATCGCGCATCCATTAAATGTTGTAAAATGACAGCGCACGCCCGCGTCATTAAAACTCAACGTGCACCGGTGCCTTTTAAACTGTGTGGACACCAATGTATATCGAATGGAGCCGGTAAATGGAATGAGTACACGTATGCATGGAAAAACAAAAAAGAAGGAACGAGAAAATGGCTAGGATTGTACCAATAAAAATTGTGAATCTTTTTCAGAGCTCGATGTTTGGTCTATGAATTAGAAACAGTGAAAACTCACATGTACTTTGGACAAATTGCACGCTACCCAAAGCTTAGGAGAAAAGGGAACAAATAAAATTTCAAAATATCCCGATCAAATTCCTGCACGGTTTTAAGCAAATCCGCATTTTCAATTTGTGCACCGTTTTGATAACTACTTCTGTAATAAATCTTGAATTCTTTATAGCCCTGCTGGTTTCCAATCTTTCAATTAATCAGTTCTTAGGAGAACTCGTGAAACTTAATCCCGGAATTTTCTCGTTCACGCCGCGTTTGGGTTTTTCTTTAATATCCATCCTTTATGACAAATATGAAATTCTACGCCTTGTGCAAAATATATTCGGGTAATAATTTAAAAAGTTGTATCAACTAATTTTGAGGGGCCGACGTTGACGTATAATTGCGTCGTGAGGCATGAAAAATATTTAATTACGTTTGTATTAGAGTTTAAGAAGTTGAAGTTTTTAAATACCGAACACACAGCCCGTTATTTTTTAATTTGTTCGAATTCTTGTTGTATGTTAAGCAAAAGTTTTAGTTTATATCTTAAAGAAGAAAATAACAAAAATCTTGTTACATTCTTTTAACCTCTTGGTATAGTTCTTGCGGAACCTCGCAACTATAAGTTGATTTTATAGAAATTGATGTAGAATGTGTGTAACTAGTTTTAGATTACTACAAAATCGAGTTCGAACACAATAGAAACTCGTTTCCAACAATTGATTCTCAAATCCTTGAAGTATCTGGGGTCTGTTCTATTTTCGCTTATATGCCAAATGTAGGAAAAATCTAAGCTTATCCAGAAATTCTGTCTCCACGTTTAGTCCACCACTGAATGTTATAGACATGTAATATGCATAACAATGGCGGTGGCATCCGTGAAGCTGACATCATGTCATTATCATGATTATAGAGCCTTATAACGAAGGAATAAAGTTCAAAATAGATGAGCTTTCGTCTAGATTAATTGTACCGTTTTTTGTTGGAACTTGCACAAGCATTACTACGGGTAGCAATAATTCACACAATGTAGTAAACTTGTCTGTTTCATCGGTTTTCTGTTTGTTCAGATGCCGTTTGGGGTTCCTTTTTCTTATGTATGTCCATTGAACTTAGCTAATATATTTACTATTTAACTGAATTTAAAACTAAAGGCTGTTTTACTTGGATTATTTATTTCTTCTGTTCTTTGACATCTTTTTCTTTCTCTTTGAAGCAAATATTTAGGAGGTTATCTCCAAAATCTTTGGTATTGATTAAAAAGCGTTCCACATTTTAGTCGATACAACTTTTATTATTTTTTGGTGCAGTACCTACAAAAACGTGATTGTAATTTTTTGATCTGCCAAAAAGATCAAATGTTGGTTTGACAAGCATTACGTGCCTACGTTTTATTTACTTTTTCCCATCAACGTAATGAGCATTTTAAATAGAGAAGACGTGAGTTTGTATTAACGAAACAAACCTTTGACCTGAGTGTCTGCAAAGTCATGTATCGTTTCACATAAACTGTGTCAAAAAGGACTGAGGTTATTATGTTTGCTTGCTTTAACTTAACGAGAAGGTTAATTTTGTAAATCTAGCCATAAAACAGCAAAATTTTACACCTCAAAAGGGAAGGGGCTTACATTTAACGTTTTACGTAAACGAAGGCTCACCCCTGAAGCAAAAATCCTATGATATCGGTTTCATCCATACTTGTTTAGGTCACTAAATGATGACTAGCCCGGCCCATACGATGCCATACATGTATCAGATGGTGTTGTGGTATTACCCTTCCAAAATCTCGGCGTCATTGTCAAAATTTAGTTATAATTAGTTCCATTTTTTACAAACCAAAAGAGATTTGAATGTCTATAAAAAAACTAGAACCCTCTGAATGCAACCTTTTGAAAACTGCAAATTTCAAATATTTTATTTTCATAAAACTTCATTCACACATTCAATTGAAACGGGTCTGTATATTTTTTTCGATAATTTCGGTACAGGGTGTATTGAAAACAAATCCGCTCTATAAATTGCCATTCAGCACGCGTTCACCTACGAATTCGCATATAGGACCGGCCTTCTAGCTATTCTGCCATCAAAGGCCATTCAAGTTACTATTTCAAATATGACCCAAATAGTGGACGGAACGTTGAATATGGAATAAATGAGCGATGGAAGCTATGCCTTGCGTCCCAGGACGATGAGGCCTGGCATGTAACATGCCAGTGCTGTCGTTCCATGTCCAGGGACGTAACGTTGATAATTTTGGTGATGTTGTTTTTGTGTGTGCTAATCTGTTGTTTATTTTGAAAAGTAGTTATTATAAATATTGTATAAAATTAAAGTCACTCAAGTTAATCTATACTAATATTATAAAGAGGTTAAAAATGGTCTTTCGTTTGTTAGGACGACTGCAAGGGCAAAACGTAGACCTTTATTAAAATAGATAATAAATAGCTGATAATTTATTTCAAAATGTAGGCAACACAATACAATTTATTATTAAATTAAACTGGAACAATACTCCGCTTTTCATTACGTCAGCCGTAATATGTCATCGTTGATTAATAGGCGATGTTAATAGGCCAATAAAAATAAGAGTTTGACTTGAACTGACAATAATTAATGCTTCTTTCTTACCCAACACGACAGCGTTGCGATATTATCGCTGTTTTCAAACATTAATTTTTCTTTTCTATGAATAATGTTTCTGTCAACACAGTCTGGTAGAATATATGCGTCTTCTTGATAGTCCCACAGACTAATGGTATAAAACTAATGATTGATACCAAGGTCTGACTAATGGTTCTAAGTATTTCGATATTTGTGTATTCACTTCTAAACTGCTGAGCTTTATTAAAATTTGACATCTTTGTGAACTTAACTTTTTAAATTGCCCTTTTGTTTGAGTCAGACATTACCGATACTCACAAGGACTTTGGGCAATAGCAAGCCGCAAATACATAATTCAGACTTGAAATGGAACAATAATTTGAAATCAGAACACATTTTTTTTAATTTTATCAACTGCACACCGATACGCATCCTACACCAATTTACCAACATCACGAAATCCCATAACACCTTAATACACCACCTCTGCAGCCATATAACCAGGCCTGCATAAGCCTTTCCCTACGGGCCGCCAAATGTCCCGCCTCTCGACATTCATGACATCCATCCTACCATAAAAGGGGGCCAACTGTACCGTGTAATATTATGACGTAATCTGCAATGTTCTTTTTTTAATATCGGCGTTTGAATCTTTAATAGGTGGTTTGATAAGCGTTTTGTCTGTACGACTTTCATGCTTTATTAGGTTAATGGGCAAGGGTGGGAGTTTGAAGGTCGTTAGAGTCGTTTAGACGACTTCTTGGTCGTTTAAGTCAGTTTGGAACCTTTTTTTATTTGTCTTCTTTTTCTTTGGCAGTTTCAAGTGTCGCATTGACTTTCGCATTTTTTTTGCGCTTAGCAAATTCATTGTATTGATCTAGATTTCAGTAAGTTTTTTTTCTTTCTGTATTTGGTATAAATATTTAATGGCTTATTTTAGCTAAAACCATTCCATAACCAACTCCATCGTGATTTTTTTCTATTTCATATAAAGAAAACTAAGGCCAAGTACGAGTCGTACAATATTTAGATCAAGCGAAACTGGCCCACAAACTTATTTCTTTCATGTAAGTATATTGTTGTGACAGCGACCTTAGTAAAATTCCAAATGTCTATCTATGAAGGTTCAAAGAACATAGTCTTGTGACAGATGGGCGAACAGACAGCTTTAACAATATTCCCTTTTTGGGTACAGAACGCCAAAAGGATGGCAGGTTCTTACTGTAAGTAAGTACCCCAATTTTTATTATCAGGCTTATGTCCATCGTTAATTGAACATACAAGTCTGTATAGAATGCACATTTCGCATCAATTATTTGTGATCTGATAGGTGTGACGTCAGAGATTTCATTAATGTCAATCAATCATCACTGTGTCACGTGATTGATGCTGGTGGTCTCTAATCAGCTTTGACTACTGCTTTATTAATTAGCGACCTAGTTTGTAGGTTGAATAGGGTTTTGATTTGATTGTGCTTTTTGAGTTTACTAGTTTACGCTGAAGATACAGAACAACAAATATACAGAAGCTAGGTTAAGTGGCGCGCTTTGGGAGAGGCTTATGTGGTAATGGTCAGACTATTATTGGAAATAAGCCTTTCGCAGGCTTATGATGACTATAAGTTTATGCAGTCTACTTTATGTCTATCACTAACCTGGAAAGTAATGTAGTGTTGCTTTAATATGGGGCCAACCCTAAAATCGCGACAAATAAAATCTGGACTTAAAATTATTGTAGCAGCTAATTATTACCCGACTGTCGAAAGGAGAGTTATGTTTTTCGAGCGTATGTATGTATGTCTTATTCTATGGCACGCTCTACAGCCTAAAACTTTTACGGATTTGGACATTTTGAGGGGTTTTTGAATTCGTCCATAGGTGGGTGGGAGTAACACATAGCATATACAATAAAAAAAAAGAAATAACAAAAACCCAACTGCAATTTCGGAAGTTGGTGACAAACATGATACTTCCGAAATTGTACTTAGTTGGGTTTTTTGATTACTTATTATATTTTTCTTAAAGGCAACATAATTCCCGGGTATTATTGTCCTGCGGCAGGGCAACAGCCTTTTCTCTTTATAGGAATGAGCGTTGTCACATTCGCCACGTTTGCTCAAGGCGCATTGGGATTCAAGACTTAAAAAGGTTGTCACGTTTTCCGACAACAATTTCAGTGTTTGTGATTTTACAAAATAAAAATAGGTCAGAAGTGTTTCTAATTACTTATTATCAGACGAGTCTTTCTAAATTACGTTAGGGTTGGTACACCTGTTAATGAAGATTAATACCAATCTACATATTGCATGGGTAACTAGATACTTAATATTAAATTATTATTAAACATTAGTGATCCGCCTCAGCTTCGGATGGGTGTTGCAAATCATTTATAATATCAGGTTTTCTCTACAATGATAATTATGCACCACGCAATACCTAATATATACCGTAATACTTTAATACTCTAATTACTCTATAAAAATAACCGCATCAAAATCAGCTGTGTTGAGATAGCGAAAAGCTAAAACTTTGTTTCATTATACATAATATGTAGTAAAGTGTAGCCCAATCCAAAATGTTGCCGATCGCTTGTCTTATCTAATTTGCGTTATTATTTAATAGATAATCGAATAACATGCTCTTAACCTCTGAACTAACGTCTGAAAAATATAGAATGAAAACATAAAAACGAACATAAGTCTAACTGTCTACCGAAAGTCTTCGTATATCTGGAGATTTTTTGTTGGTACGGTCAACGACAAAAGTTGCTAAGTAGAACGTAGATGTCTGATACTATTACACACAGAAATTACGCATAGGTCAAAAATTAAAAGGGCTACTATCTCTTTGAAATATAAATAATAATAAAATAAATACAATAAAAAGTATTTTATTTTAACCAAAAATATTACACTACTTTGAGCACTTAACTTAATATGTAGATCTAGTTGTATATCTTTGAAATATTTACTAATAAGTTATCATTCAAATACACAAAATTATACGATGTACTGCTGATAACTAAGAATTTATTTTGCACAAAAAGATTATTTATACATTCATGCTTTTTCTCTCTTCATTTTTTCATAAAGAGATTTAAAAATCCGAAATGTTGATCCAATTTTGCTTCTAGCCGTACGTAGTAGTAAAGCCTTCATACGAAATTGATCTAGCGGTAACAAGCCCGGCTTTGAATGATTAACTAGACGTAGACGTAAAGACTATTTAGGTGGTTGCGGAATGTTTATAGTGGTTACCGTGACCCTGGAACATAAAGGGCAATCGAAGGAACATGAGTGGGTTTTAGTCAGTAAGAGTCTGACACGCCCTCCCGCCTCACCCAGTACGGGAGCAGTCATTGGATGATTTCCCACTCACCAAAAAAAAAAAGACTATTTAGGTCAGTTAAGAAAAAATCTAGTTTTCATCCCGATATTGCATTTTTGTATTTAGATAGCTTTTGTCCGCGGCTTCGCCCGCGTGAATGTCGACACTTCCATCCCCTATTCACCCCTTGAGAGTTAGAATATCCAAAAACGTACGTACGTTAGTGGTTACGTACACTTAGAACACACCCTCCAAGTTTCATGTCTCTAGGACCAGCGGTTTGGGCTGTGCGTGGATATTACAACAGTCAGTCAATTATCAGGGCCAACGCCTGCCGGGGTTGCGGAATGTTTATAATAGTTAACGTGACCCTGGAACATAAAGGGCAATCGAAGGAACATGAGTGGGTTTTAGTCAGTAAGAGTCTGACACGCCCTCCCGCCGCACCCAGGACGGGAGCAGTCATTGGATGATTTCCACCCACCAAAAAAAAAAAGTCTTTCATTTATTCAGTTTACCATTTTAACCTTTCAACGACCAAGCGACATCCGGCTGTCTCGCTGATATTGCTTTTCTATTGTGTCTCGAATCACGTGTGTACGAAGGTTTAAATAAAAATATTAGATTTAAACGACGAAATGCTCTCAGAAATAACCTAACCATAACTGTTTTTTATTTAGCAGGTGACAAACAGAAACAAATAGCAGTTGAAATTACTTAACAAATAGGTAACAGTAAAACGGAAAACAAAGGAAAAGACACCTTAGCTGGCTTACACATGGTACATATTATTTAAATATAAAACACACGTCTACACATGCGACGTATAATGCACTGGGCCCGCACTACTGTTTATGCTGTAGTTTATGCAATGCGTATTACCTGCGTTCTTAACTGGCGTAGGTACTTCGAATGATAATGTACCTTTAGCAGAATGGAAATGTAATTTGTAGATCTGACTACCGTTCGTAGCTTAAGCGGGAGATATTAATTTATCATTAGTATTCATTAGCTTAATGTCATCTAGACACAATTTTCCGAATGAACACACACACACATTTTTAGGACCCAATAAGTTAATGAATCTAACTCCGTGGTGCTAGGCAATCTGGGCTTCTCCCATTTGCAATCGTCTCTTTGTGCCTATTGGCTTAGTTCTATTCTATCTCCTGCTTGATATGGAGGGAAGTGGAAAACATATTTTTCTTACTTCTACGCTGTTTTTTTTATTATTTCCGTTGCGGGATCCAAGGCCATTGAATCGTTTTTCCGGAACTCGTCGAGCTTCACTGCATCGGCGCTTTTCCGGTGGAGTCGAACGTAGATTCTGGCTTTCAGGAGTTGCAGTGGTTGGAAATAGTGGGATTGCCCCATAAACACATACGTATACTTTACAAATCCCAAAATCATAAACCAATATAAAATAGGTAAAATGACTGTGGAAAAAAAATTTAAGGTACGTACGATTGCAACCACACAAAATCCGTTGGAAAAACGTAATAGACACCTACAATAAACAAAGCATCAATTCCACTAACATATTTATAAAACACAGTAGCCATTTAAGCTTGGCTTCACAATACCATACCGGAGAACAAATTGAAAAATGTGATCGTCTACGAGGCAATCTGCATGCTCCTGTGCGGATCGCCGGTATTGCCACTCCATTTTAATACCAGTGTTGCCATGAATGAAAATGGATTCATATAGAATAGTTCGAATACCATTGCCATATGTAGATGACTGCATAAGTGAGGATATTTTGCTTATTATACTAAATGTACCGAAAGATAATGTAGATTATTCTGTGTCGAAATAAACTTACGATAGTGCCTTGAATTATTCACTATTCTATCTTTGCATTACAGTGAATGTATCGAATTGGATAACTCCCTTTGTACGTTTGCTGAAAGCTTAATGAGAACATTTCTAAATATAGGTTCCACAAAACACAAGATTATCAAACTAAAGAATTCTCCGTGGACAAGTACTTTGACAATCAAAGAAGCTTTTCTATATAATTGAAATATAATGAAGTAAATACTAAGAAACTCAAAGTTGACCAAGACAAAATACTAAGTACGTAAGTAAGCTAGACAAGAATCTCTAGTATCAAAACTTGAGCTAGAACTTATTGATATTATTCTAACAAACATGTCTCAACAAATCTGACACCGAATTTCACGGATAACTTAGTGTATTGTTAGAGGAACAAACTCTCAACATACGAGAGCATACGAGAGCGTACTTCTACATGTTCAGCCTCACAAACTATGTTCGGAACAGATTTATAGCGTCATAGTGTTGAAAATTGTATAAAACTTTAATATTTGATACGACTTCGTCCTAAGTTTGTTCGTGCAAACTTTGATGGTATATTTTAGGAGTTTAAGATATGATTCTTGTGCCTATGTGCTGGGTAATTTTGCTCTCGTTTTCTAGTTCAATAGTAGCATCAAATCTGTTTTAAATAATGTAGATTTATCTGTTAAGATTTACATTAAATTATATTTAAAAATCAATACATTTATCTTACTGTAATCTTTACCTACAGCTCGGAAAACTAAAGGTGTGAACATAAAACCTCGTTTAACCAAAACGAGCTGAAAACTAGATCGTTTGACTAACACAGAGACAAATGTAGTACATTAGCGGGAAAATAACGAGGGTAGTCACGAAATAGTTCCTATGTGGACAATGATAAAGAGGTCACTGAAAATTTCACGCTTCATGCACCAGGAGAGAAGGAAAAGACCACTGGTTTATTTAAACATGTTGATGAGTGTTCTCCATTTGAAAGTTTGAGCAATAAAATGGCGTTCTACGAAATATATTTAACAAGAACACAACCCGAAGGACTAGCTCAAATGCGAATATTCAATCGAAACCACAACAAAGCATTGCTTAGTATGACAATAGTACCTCTCCCCTAGTAAACTCACTGAACTGAATTGCCAAAGACACAAACGCAAAGTATGGTCAATCGGTCTACAATATCAATCGCATCGGTAATCCGAACCCAAGCAAACAAAACAATAAAACCAATCGAGGAGTTCGACGGGCATTTTTTTCCGTTTACAAGAAAAGTTTTTATCTTTTCCGGATAAACCATTAAAGCTTTGTAACTCTTACAAGGACCTTTACTTATTAGGATTCAAAGAAATTACGATTATTTGTGTCATATTTTTGAGAGTAATGTTTTTTATAGCAATCTTTTCAAGGTTCCATAAATTAATGTGTGTACATAGCGAAAACTGGACAATTAATAAATCTACGCAGTCTGTCCGTCAGGGGGCTGAATCTTTTTGCCCATGTTACTTATAATATAACCTCTATCACCGCAATAAAAACAAGGAAAACTACTTTGGTTTAGGTTTAGCAAAATCCTTCGGGGGCGAGTCCACAGTTTGTTATTTTTCAATTTGGCAACACGACAAGGCGAAGTGCTCCTAATTTTGCCGCGTTTCCACGTGTTTCTTGACATCTAAGCCATACATAACCTCAAAAACGAATGACAGTAACATGACAGCTGAACCAACTAGCACAGTAAAGTAATGTCGTCACAATACCTTTGAGTGTCTCCTATTGGGAGTTGTCAGGGTATGTGGCATGTTCGAGAAACATTCAAATAGGATCGTGTGCAGGTCTTTCGACATTGTTCGTGACTAAGGCATCTTGGCTCGATTTCAATGTATTTGTTGAGTCGGGTAAGATTCTGTCCATTGTGGAAAAAGACGTAGGTTTACAAATGTATTTGTGTAAGGTTTTCTATGTTATTTTTGCGTGACATGGGAGTTTTAATAATAGGGTTCTATTGTTATCCTTTTTCGTCAGTTTTAAATGGCTCGATAACCTTGGATGGAGGAAGATTTGGACTGGAACAGCCAAAAATCTTAATATAACTTTTCAGCCTATCAGATCATTGATCAGCGAATCCTATAATCTCATATTTATGTTATAATTAATGTAAAGGTGAAAAAACAATCCACCGTTGTTCTGCACCCCGATTTGTACCTTAAATGTCAAATTACGTAATTGCCGTAGCAACCTCGGCCCATCTTTAAGGAGAATAATTTGCTCTTTGAAATATTTATTTAACAGTACAGGAGGGATATTAAAGTAAATATGCGTTATATAATTTAATTAAATCGTTTTATGTTATTTGCCTTAAGGGTTCGAGAAAATGGAGCATTACTCAAGTCGATAGTCCTTGGATACGTACCTTAAATTACAAATGAAAAATTTTTTGAGTCGTTTTGGAGTTCTAGGAGTTTTTTGAACGGTTGGAGCTTGTTGTTATACTCTTTCTTTGTGTTATACATTGTTATTCTACCAAGGAAAGTTCACATCGTATTTAATCGCGATAGTGGTCTTTCCCGACCCTTCTACCTTTCACTTTCACATTCTTGATATATATCTGTTCCATCGTCCCTTTGATCTGGCTTGTACCACATTTCCGTGTATTAACAGCATTTTGTTAGTCAATTGCTATATTAGTCACTTATTCCTGTGGTATGTTAAAAATAGCAACACTGTATTATTATAATTATACTTTCTTTATTCGATTCGTTGTGATTAGTATCGAATAGATTAGTTTGTTTTAAACTTATAGCTATTATAAGTATAACTGCTTTATACTCTTTCGTCTACTTGGTGGTATAAGTATTTTATAATTAAACTGTATTACAGTCTGCCTATATGTATTTTACTTATTGTAAACGTATATTATTGTTACAATTACTTTTTATTTAAAAAAAATGCTCTAAATTTTCCTCTATATTTATGGAACATTCTGTGTGGTTTTATAAAAGTAAAACAATCCATATGGTAAACATCTCTAAGTATTTATTTTTATAATTTATTATTTTTTTGCATATGACCTTGCGAGTAACTTGCGAGCCTATAGACTAGAAGTAGATAATTAGTTTCTAAAATTACCCTTACAAATAACAAACTGTTTATCTTTATTAAATCAGTAAAGAAGTGTAGTTTATTCATATCATCACAATCTGTTTCATTAAATCATTATTACTATCGGCAAACTTGTTGTCTACTTAATTAGCTTATTGTAATACTAGTAAAGCTTTAATTTCAGGTTACAAATTACTCAGGCTTCATTATTATTAATCAAAGTATTATTCAGATCATAAATACTGAATTTTCTCACTAACGACGTTTGTTGTTCTGGTACCTTTTCTACAAAGACTAAGTCTCCTTTTTGAAAAAGCTAAAATAATTGCTTAAAGACATTTTCTTAGAAATAAGTAATCTTAAGTAATAAAGTAGGCATTCTATGTGACTGGATTTTTGCTAGCTTTTATTATGTTTCAATTAACGTTGAAAGTCCTTTAAAGTTAATCTTTGATACTAAAGGTCTTTCTGCTGTTACTACTTCCTTTAAGATATTTTTTGATAGTTAATGGAGGAAAACGGAGCCATATTTTTTAGCATATTTTTTAATACTATTGTACGACATGACAATGACAACGAAAGCTTTTTTTTTTGCTGACTCCTTCTCTTTGAGGCGCGCGTGGAACACTAAGGCGATTCTCACACTGCCCCGCATGATGCAGCGTAGCGCGTGGATGCGTGTTCTTCCGTTGCTTGTAAGTATCTCCGTTTGTATGGAAAACACGCACAGTCTAACACACAGAAAATGCATCCACGCGCGTTTATGCGGATCACGCGCATACACGCGGAGAAACATGCACCCCCGCGCGTAGGTGCGGGGCGAGACGCAAGGTATGGCACACCGAATCCCGCAGTGCCGCGCGTGATTTTGAATGGGCGTGACGTGTGAATAAATGAGAACGAGAGAACGGCGAATAAATGAGAGCCGCCGTGCGTGAATCTACAAAACGCACCTACGCGCGTGAGTGCGCAAAAAACCCGCACGATGATGCAGATCTGCACTCCCGCAGGAACGCGCGAAGGTGCGTCGACACGCAATATGCAGCATGATGCGGGGCAGTGTGAAAACCGCCTAACGCGGCGTCGACGCGGTCCTGGTCCTAGCCGGGCGGCGAGCTACCCATCGCTCGCCATCCGCAGAACCGCGCCTACGGTGGCCGGTAGTCGTCTTGCGACTCTCGACGTCTTCGCCTGGCTCTTAGTCCGGGGCGAGAGGCTCGTCGTTACCTCTCGTGCGCCGCCGCTTCTTTCACTAGCATAACTGCTTCGCAGAAGGAGGCGACGGCATCCCATTCCGTCTCGCCCCGAAGCATGGCCTGAACCAGCGCCGGGCGCGAGAGGTCACCGCCGCCCATGCGCGGCACACCTCCACTGTGTGCTCGACGTGTCCTCCAGGCGACCGTTACTGCAGTGGTGACACTCAGGCGTCGCTTCCGCCCGAATCCGATACAGGAACCTCCCGAAATGACAACGAAAGCTGACAGCCGACCTGATGTTAATTGGTAACCGTCGCTTATAGACTGCAGTACGATAAGCTTGTAAATGCGAGGTCTTCCCAGAAACATAGTAATATGACTCATGTGCCTGTAATTACACCGAGACATACACTTTCAGCTGCAACCAAGCATCGTTACTTTGCGGAAAGAAATGATTGGCGATAGTACTTACCCAGACGATCCTCTATACAAGTATTCTCCTACTTAGGCCACCTCGCCTCATTCCCGGCGAATTATTGTAACGATCCGATGTTATCGAGCGTTCGCATCGATACAGTCGCGATGCGGTCGCTAACTGTTTGCCCTCGCCCACGTCAAGAATCTCAATCGCGATGCAAACACTATACTGTCTGTCGCGTATGACAAGCTTCGGCCGCGCTTCTGCCGCGATGCAAACGCGATTCAGTAACACTTATGCTCAGTTCATCACTAACGCGCCATCCTCCCTCCGTCCTCTCCACGATGTTGCCCGAAACGGTCGCACGTTTGTATCGCGTCAGTCGCGACGCTGTAGTGCGTTGCAAATGCTAACTTACATAATGTAGGTCATTACTTACCTTTACGCCTAACACTACAAATTTTAGTAAACAATAACTGAGTAAATAAACCATTTTTTCAACCGTTCATTTGATTTGGGGTTCGGTTGAAAACCAGCGTCAGGCAACGTTAGTTGTCGGGCAATTTTGCTGAACTGGACTTATTTGGCGCAGCTGCGTGGCACGCAGTGTTATTTTTCTTTATTATTGTTTTTATTTTTAGTTTAACATATGGTTTTTTGCACTGTGTGTGTCTATGTGTGCCAAATAAATATTAAATTAATTGAATTTCAAATAATAAAAATATATTAAATTAAATTCCTTTCTTAACTAAAGCTGACGCCTGTTAGCAAAATGCGTGACAACATCGCTTAAAAAATTGCCCTGGGCCTTAGACAAGTGGTTATGCAAAAATATCACCTCAGACCTAAAATTTTCAAGAAAAGCACCACCGAAAACCTATGTAGTAAAACCACAACACTAAGCCACTACCGGGAGCAGTAAAGTGGAAAGCACACACGATTGTGCCTTTTTCAATTAAGTGAGCCTTTCTTCTAATACTGTTAGAAAGTAAGAACGCGTCGGTCCGGTCCGCGGCATGCAAGACTTCGGCACTGGTCTTTGTGCGCGATATAGCGAACAATTGGTTTAGTTTGTTGGAGCTAAACGTTTGATACTTTGAACGGTTCCTTGGAACTTTGGGTTTTTCTGTGTTTTGATTCTGCATCATTTGTTTCTAGTGGTTTTTTTATACAACCAGTGAATTTTGGTCCTTTAGTACGCTTTTGGACAATCTTATCATTTAAGTAATACAAAAGTTAAAGCTCTGCGTCCAACACAACATTTTTTACTACTCTTTCCAAGACCAGACCTTAAAAATGGCATGGGATGGAAAGAGACTGATCCCTGAATAAGTTTTCATTTTCTCAGAGATAGTAGTGAGTGATATGCCACGACAGCTGTTTTAAAAAATTCTTACATGAAAATGTATTAAATTTACTCATTGACTTATTACAAAAGGTCGAAAATTACACGATTTATGAAGCGGCAATTTGGCACGAGTAAGTAGTTTACAAGTAGGAGAGGTCAGCTCAAAACGGATGAAGTTTCTAAACGAGGTCGT
This sequence comes from Athetis lepigone, assembly GCA_033675125.1. Taxonomy (NCBI): domain Eukaryota; kingdom Metazoa; phylum Arthropoda; class Insecta; order Lepidoptera; family Noctuidae; genus Athetis; species Athetis lepigone. The sequence goes on along the minus strand of CM066226.1, from coordinate 370,829 downwards.
CGGAAAACACTAGTAAGTCAGTCTATAAAAATCCCATTCTAGCTAATAAGTAAGCTCAGTACTCCCACAGCCAGTAACATAATTAACTCTTATGGCGAGTTAAATAGACGTTACTAAGCACTGATTTTGGCTAAGCACTATACCTGTCACTGTCACAACAACTGCCAAACGTCAAGTGTATGATAGAGACGGGAACATGGCTAAGCCAAAGTCAGTGCTTAGTAACGTCTATTTGTCTCGCTATGAGTTCTTAAATTCTTACTTAGTAGTCCTACAGTAGCTCAGTATAGTACTACATAGCCTGCAAATAAATTAACATTGTATTCTTAAATCACACAAGGAAATAGGAGGAACACATGACTTTCTTTAACATAAGTTTCTTATCATACAACCTCAAATTTCTCTTCAACATGTTGATAAAAATCGCCTCAGCTCATGCCTCCACACGTTTCCACCTTCGCTTCAATTACGTCACCAGGATAACAGGGGTCGTGTGAAAATTCAAGTGTTTTCCGTGAAAATTCGCAGCTAAGTGTACCCGTACTCGTGTTAATGTGTCCGCTACGTTGCTCCTGCGGTCTCCAACGCCATCTGGATTTTTTTAGCTTTGGAATTTTCGAGTTATGTGTCACGGGGGGTTAAACCCTCTCATGTGTGGACGGTTTTAGGATTTTTATGGAGTATTGACGCTGTTTTATTTTTGTTGGTTATATTCTGGCAGACTTGTAGGTAAATGACGGACAGAGGTTTCTAGAGATGTCTGGAGGTTAAATTAGGGATAGACTGACGGATTTTTACGGTCGACAAAAACTAGTGAGTTTATTAACTTTTTGTTGCTTATAGGATCATTTGATTACCTTCTCAAGTCAGGCTTCTAAGCTTGAGTGGATGCCCTCCACTGGCTCTAGCTTTAACATGTCAGCCAAAATGATACCTCTGGCCAATGGTCGTAAGGTAATCACGATCTTTAAGTCTCTAGATGTCGTAAATTTTCTTCTATTCTTCAATATGACGAAATTCTTTAAATAAATGTCTACATTGTAATGTCAAACAGCTAAAGCAACTACATTTCTTCATAGAAAACAGGTAAATTCTTAACTGTAATAGAATTCCGTCATCAAAGTATTCTCAAATAGAATTCCTTCATTACAAAGTATTCTTTCGCATTCGTGTGACTGTGACCTGAATGACCTAACAGACGTAGAAAAATCAAATAAACCCTGTTCGCGTGAAATGAAATTTTAAAATATTTTCTACTCCAGCCAGTCCTTAGTATTTGGTACATTTGTGTCATCGCAATGCTCCAGGACTTTTGCGGCCACCTCTAGTTTTATTTGCTTCCCGCAAGATGGCATCATTTGACATTTCTGCGGACTCCGTGCTGTAATTTTAATTAAGAGCTCTTTAAAGTTTTGTGACCAGTGTCACTGGTATGAGGGTAAAATGTTAATGGCTTTACGATTATCATTTTCGTGTCTGTCTTCCTATTAATTAAACACGGTAGAATTGTTGCCGGTTGCTGAACGTGTGGCGACCGGGCAGAGTTCTATAGGAATTTCTAATTAGGAATCACTCACCAGTCACTCGAAATTTGCAAGTTGGTACTTTGACCGCTTATATTTGTGAACTATATTTGGATAATCTCTATTGAGATTCTTTAATTTCTTTTTTTTTGTTTAGGGATGGGAAATTATCAAATGACTTCTCCCTACCTGGGTGGGACGTGAGGTAGTATCAGACTTTTACTGACAAAAACCCATCCTTGTTGCCCTGGTTGTCCTTTATGTTCCGGGGCCATGGTAACAATTAGAACTATTCCGCAACCCTTCATCATTTAAAAAAATATATATTTGCTTTCAAGTAGGAATTCCTTTTGTATCTTGTGTGCTTTATATACCATGCTTACAAACATAAATAATTCACACTCATTAACAACAAAACCCAGAATTATGGTCCAAACTCAATCTTATCTGAATTTAGTCGTGTCTGCATTGTTGTGCACGTTTATTTCGGCACCTTTTGCAAAGGGAACAGCCTTTAAGAAGACATTATTACGAAGTGCATTGGCAGGGTTTAGCAATAAACATAAAGCTCGCAATCGCAACACCTACAAAATGGTATAACTCGTTTCCCTGTCGTTGTACTCTCACTTCCTTAGACCTTTCATAGCTATAGATTAAGTAATTATTGATGTTTCATGTAAGTCTGTGACGCGTGTGACTTTTTGATATATATTTATTTTGATATTAAAAATTTGTTAAAACGAACTAATATTATAAATGCGAAAGTAACTCTATATGTCTGTCTCTTCTTCACGTCTAAACCATTAAACCGATTTGAATGAAATTTGGTACAGATATAGTCTGGGACCCGAGAAAGGACATAGAATAGTTTTCATCCCGGAAAACCCCCGGGAACGGGAACTATTATTCCAGGCGGACGAAGTCGCGGGCAAAAGCTTGTATGTTTATAAAAAAAACACTAGAATTAAAATAAAATGGCATCAAACAACTCTTCCGCAATGCTGTCAACCGGTAAAGTGCCGAAGAGTGCCACGTTGGATGGCAGTGCTAAGCCTCTGGCCAAGATAAAAACCAGCTTTTGGGTCACGAAAAGAGTCAACTAGGTAGTCTTTTTGACAGCTCCTTACATTGTTTGCCTTATGATGTAATGAAAATATTCCTTGCTCGATATATTATTAGCAGGTGATTTTTTTTTCAGAATCTGCTTAAAATCCAAATTTTAATATAATTACTGAAGTAATTGAAGCCTAAATAAAATAAAAATAAAGCTAAAACGTAAAAAAACTGAGTGCCTCAAAGGACCAATTTAACAGTGACAAAGGACCAAAACAACTTAACTATTACAAATGTGACGTGTGAAAAAGGAAAAAGGCGCAAACGGCGGCCATATTGGATGGAGGTGTCGCCGGACCGGAGACCGGAGATGACGTTATAGGACTACCGTCGGAGGTGAAAATGTTTTCATTTTAATCACTTTTGAATTTCCTCAGCTTATATTGTTTTGAAACGGTTTTATTTAGCTTGATTCTGATTCTTATGTTAGCTTGTTTTGTACCAAATATTGTGTCTTTTTCAACTAGATTTGTTTAACCGATTCTTCTTCTTGCTTGTGTTTCTCAAATTCTGACAATTGATCTCTGATAGTATTAATAAAATTTGTTTCAACCTATCCACATTCGACCACCATTCGATATTGCTATTAGGCCTGCCACACTATGCCCCTCGCGCTGCTCATCGCCATGCTCCTCGCGCTGCCGCGATGTTTGCAATGACGAGTGGCATGGCGAGTATTGCGGCCACACTACGTCTCTTCCTCCTTTCCTCGTTACTTCCCATGCCACTCGTCGAGTGTGTGGCCGGCGCATATATTCTTCATTCCGGCATCATCACTGGTTATCAGCTAAATCCTTTCTTGACTGTCAATAGCTTAACCATAACTAAAATAGCCAATAGGTACACCACACCATCTTTCAAACTACTAAGAAGTTCATAATGAAATTACCCATAGCTCTTTGCCCGAACCGGGAATCGGATTCACGCTCAATAGTTGCACTTCCGTCCACTAGACTGTGTATGTATACGGAATATGTAGGTATCATACTTATTGCTTTTAAAATAGGTATCAACGAACATGTACCTAAAGGCTATGAAATAAATTATTTAAAGGAAGCTTATTATGATCCCTACCTTTGACCTCCTTCGTAATATGTTCGCTTAGTAGCCCTTTAATTAGGCACTCTTTAGAAATAATTGAAAGCTCTATTCGACAGGTACATGAAGTATATAGGCACATTTACATAATTACACGCACGTGTAGATTTTAATTAATCAATTTTGTCAATCTTTGAAGTCATGTGTAGAAGGTTGATCTATTTTAGTCTTTAACTCGTGCTGTTTAAATTGTCAATCAATAAATTGTCAACAAATCAATAAAAACTTACCTAAAAAACATAAAAATTAACACTGATATCCTTTTTTGTGACTTACTCTACTAGTTTTCATTTGTTACTTCATTCTGTTCAGCCTGTTCTTCCTTAAGTTATTAGCTTATAGTGTGCCAAATTTCATCAAAGTTAGTTTTGTAGTTTAGCTGCGAAAAGTTAAAGATACATAAATCGAGTTACTCACGCAATTATAGTAATAGTATGGCTAAAATTATAATAATTATAGTAAAAGTAGGTATGGCTAATTATGTACATATTAATCCTGTTTCCACTTGCCACATAATACGGCTACATAATAACTTATAACTTGGCGCAATACAGCTCCTATCATCACCTTGTCTTAACAAAGCATTTCATTAATTGGTTTAGAACGTTATTTAACTCTTGACACTACCCACTACTTGCGCCCTATTGATTTTGTTCCGCTCCGGTTGATAAAGGGTGTCCATTAGTTCCTTAGTTTTGCGTTGAACCTGTACTCTCCGATACTGTCAAGTTTGTCTATACTTCAAAACTTTATTTGAATTCTGAATGTAACTGGGTATATATAGTTCGGTACTAGCATTTACACGTGACTTTGTCTATCTCCTAATCCCTCCTTTCTTAGGGTGTAGCTTACGTGATTTAGCCGTGAAAGGATAACAGGTAAACTTGATACACAGACACTTCACATATATTATTCGAATGGACACACAGTAATCGAATGGCGGCGCAGAACCGCATGCGCTGGAAAAAGTTAGGTGAGGCCTATGCCCAGCAGTGGCATGATAGTCCACTGCTGGACATAGACCTCAAAGGCTGATAATGATGACGATACGAATGGATTAGATGATATCATCAAATGTAACAATAAAATTTTTCCCCCAAACTGAACCTACAGCACTAACTCACTTCAGAAAATTAAATCTTTCCTACGATCCCGAAGCATTATCTCCTCTTTGCACAGCAATAAACAGAAACGGTATCACATACAGACCCACCATCAAAGTCCCTTTCACATTATTAAAGTGCGAAGTACAATCAGAATTCAAGCTCGGTGTACAAGCGGACGGACGGACGGACGAAACTTAATATCCTGTTAGTGTTTGGGTTAACATTAATCTTCCCGTGACGTGTTGTGAACGGGGTGGGGTATTGTGGATGAAAATCTACTCTCTGAAGTGGGTTCGGTATAGTCGTTGAAATCGTTTTGCCGGAAAGGTAAACAATGATACTATTTTGTTTGATGGAGAAGTGATGTGGAATATGGGATGAATGAGTGTAGTGCAATAAAATCAAATAGTTTCTTATTCAAGTAAGATCTTTAAACCACTTTTACACGATATATTTTTTTAAGCTAGCTGGTGTTGCAATTTCCTAACAGACCCCCAATTAAGTTAGTCACCTTGACTGCTTGGCCGTCGCCGTCGTGGGTACGACTTCCACCCAGGACAAACTTTGTGTAATGAGCATGATTGTTTGTTCTGCGTCTGGGTGTAATTTATCTATAATTTTGATGTATTTATAAAATCAATTATGTATATTAGTGGATTGGTTACCATAACGCAAGCTCTACTTAACTTTGAATCAAATAACCGTGTGTGACTTGTCTCAAGATATTTATTATTTATTTACTTATTTGTGTGTTACAAGAAGTATAATCTTTGGCAGAAAACGTAGCAAAGCTAATAACTAACAACCTCTTAGTTGGTTTCTGAAAACTTTGCTAATTAAACTCACAAGAACAATATCTATTGATTATGTCTGACTTGGGGAGAATTTTAACAAACTTTTTGTACCTCGTTAAATTTTTATCAGAGGAAAATTAATAAACTACAAAAAACCAAATAGATAAATGTATTATGTACTTTGAATTCTGTGAATGAATTCTGGTTGAAATTAACTTTCAACAACCAAGCGACTGCCGGCTGTCGCGTTGCTGTTGTCTTTCTATTGTGTCTCGAATCACGTGTGTTCGAAGGTTTAAATGATTGTTTTTACAGCTTTTCTACTATCAACAAAACCATATTGTACCAAATAAATGTGACTGCAAGTCGCTTAGCTTAGATACAACTATACAAGTCAAGTGAAAATTCAATCCTTTCTTACTAAAAAAAAATATGAAAGTTTGTAAGTATGGACATACACACACATAAATACATATATATTTATGCGTGTGTATGTCTTTCACGCAAAAACTACAGAACGCAATTCTATAAAACTTTACAGGAACATAGCTTATACATCAAAATAACACATAGGCTACATAACATCACGCTATGTCCTACAGGAGCGGAGCATTAATCTAAGACATAACACAGGCAAAACCGCAAGAGAAAGCTACTAAAATAAACGTTTATTAGGAGAAACTTTCAGAAAACATATCAAAATATTTTGTTAATTTCTATAAAGCAAACAAGTAGAGTTTGTTTATCTTATGTATAACACTTTATTGTGTGTTAGTAATAAATCATTTTCGCTCGAGTAAGTATAATTACACGGTTTAAGAATTAATTATGTTTAGTGGCACGTTTATTCAGGAGATTGTTGATGTTATTGTTATTAATAAGAATTTTAGTTTTGCCTCACTGTATACATATTTGCCACTAGCTGTTCAATTAGTTTTAACTACGTTTTTAAGGTCCTGTACCCAAGGGGTAAAACGCGACCCTATTACTAAAACTACGCTGTCTGTTCGTCCGTCTATTTGTTACCAGGCTGTACCTCATGAACCGTGACAGTTCGAGAGTTATGTATATGTGTGTGTTTCTGTTGCAGATATATCAACAAATACTGAAACTCAGACTAAAGTTAAGGCCTCCCATACAACAAACGTGATTTTATGTCTTTTTGCCGAATTTAAAAAAATCGTAAACCAGAGATAAAAAATGTATGAATAAAGGCGGATAAAACCGCTGAAAAAAATCTGCTGGACATATCAAAAATAATTATTTTAATCCACCAAGTGCTTTCAGAGATTAGCCCATATAAGCAAACAAACGAAAAATCTTTTCAGCTTTATTATATTAAGTATCCTTCTCATTCACAATTTTTTTATTAAACTTGGGAACACGTTTAAAAAATTTGGAATTTCTCCTTTTTTCTCTAGAAATCGCTAGGAACCTCGTCATATTCTGTAGCGTTTTTATTGAAATAACAAGAACTTAAGAATATTGGAATTACGACTAATTATATTAATAAAATGGATCACTGCTTGAAAAATATAAAAAAAGCTTGAAACATATATTAAAAAACCCAGTGATGTTGTTGTTGGTTAATACGTGTACTGACCAATAACTTAGTATTATTAAACCTATAAAAGTGGCCATTGACGGTCATTTTGGCGCGTCAGTTGAACTGACGTACTTACGTCCAAAATTTGATCGTGAGTGTCGAATCGTCATGCCAGAGTTGCTTGGCCGCCTAAACCATTTGGAGTGACGCCATAGTTTTACGACTAGACTGACACGTAATGATCGTCATCGGCCACCCTAATCCTTGGAACACACGTGATTTAAGACACAATAGTAAGACAATAGCAGCCCGACAGCTGGCTGTCGGTTGGTCGTTGAAAGGTGGATGTAATTATATGTATAGTTACTGTATTTACTCGAAAGGAACGAATAAAACAATAAACGAACGCTGTACGCAGACCATTTTTAGCAGTAACTTTCTAAGTAGCTCTGAACGTTAGAGTGGACAACAAGTGACACTTCAGTCTAGTATCAAGCTAGACTATCTACAATCTAGATAGTGCTCGAATACACTACACAATTTGCTGTTGAAAACTCAAAGCAGCTCACTTCTTTTACGGAATTTCACAAGTACATTCCAGTGGCAATAGAAGTTTGTGTTAATAGAAAACAAACTATTTTTTCTATTAGTCAACTATCAGTTCTAAATTAAGGCGAGTAGACGCCATCTTTTGTCTAATGTTTTCGGCTAGAGGCAATGCACTATCTTATATATAAAATTCTCGTGTTACAATCGTTATATACATCTCAAAACTGGTTGAAAGATTTCAAAGATTGACAAAAATCTACGACGACTCTCTGACTGACTCTCTCTTTCTCTCTGACGCATAGAGAGGTTTGTGACTATCAAGTAATAAACGATGATTTAGTTCTGATAAATTCCTAATGAAAAATTCAGTAATGCTTCACCGATCTATAAAGGCGAATAATCATAGAAGGACTACCAACTGTAACTCAATATTTAAAGCTTCTGCCCATCCCTTCACAAAATATACCAATTGAACAAAACCAACAACATTCCTTCATTACTACCCCAGCTGTGCGAGTAAGTCTTTGTTTCTCTTCCCGATCAGCATGCAAATTAGATTGTTCTGGTGTTTGGAATAACATTAATCTTGAGCACATGACGTACGCTCACGAGCGTAGTGGGCTTACTAAAGTCTATCAACCAAAGTGGTAGAGGATGAGCCGTATGTCAGCTTTAATAAATTTGGAGCTGTTTTAGACTCGTGTACACGAGGCCGAAATATGGGCAGAGGTTTGGAGCGAAATGTATGATGACAGCTGGAGTTTGGACGGTTGTGCTTATTTTGCGAAATGTGCAGTGTTCGTGCTTTGGTGGATTGGTGAAGTTTTTAACGCAAAAGCAAAAAAGGTACGAGGTGTAAGTTTTCCATCTCTTAAAGCGTAAGTCATTTTAGATGAACTATTTCTGGGTCCTGGATTTGTCATTTCTTATAAGCTTATTTTTTTTATAAGATCAAAATCGCCAATCCGCGGTAGACAATGCTTGTGTCTCGTCTGCATGATAGAGGACCTTTGCTTTAGACAATAACAGGCTGTAATCATTATAAAAAGGTACTTTCAAATAGAAAGTACGAGTGTAGTGGGCTTACTAAAGTCTATCAACCAAGTAGTAGAGGATGAGCTGAGTGTCAGCTTTAATAAATCTGGAGCTGTTTTAGACTCGTGTACACGAGGCCGAAATATGGGCAGAGGTTTGGAGCAAAATGTATGATGACAGCTGGAGTTTGGACGGTTGTGCTTATTTTGCGAAATGTGCAGTGTTCGTGCTTTGGTGGATCGGTGAAGTTTTTAAAGCGAAACAGAAAAATGTTACAAGGACAATTTATAGGTCCTGAATTTGCCATAACTTTTTTGTACAGGTCAAAAATCGCCAATCCATCTTAAGAAAGCGTGGTGGTCAATGCTACGTACCTTGTCTGCATCAGAAGAGGGCCTTTACTTTAGACAATAATAGACTAGGATCATTATTATAAGTACTTTTTAATAGAAAATAAAGTAATCATCATATTCAGTTCCCATTACGAAAGCCAAAGTTACTCTCTTAACTTATTGCAACTTCGTATTCTAATCTCAGTCCTAATCTTAAACTGTTATTTTTACATTTTGGAAAGCCATTGACTGATTTGAAAAAAGTTTTTGATCATTTTGTTACTGAAATAACAAGAACTCTACCCCAGATTACCAATGACCCAACTGTTTAATGTTTACAACGAGAGATGATAAACAAATAATGGCCAAGGTGTCCGGGAACATTCTAGGCGTCGCCTCATTACGTGGCTGGCACAATCCAATTAGAGCAGGTATTAGGGACACCGCGCTAAAATTAGCGGCTGCCAGCTAATACACACGTAAGCGACGATTGAGCGGCACTTACACAATGGTGCTGACAACAATGTTGTTGTTTTACTATGTTTTATGACTGCCTTTGGCCGCGACTTTGGTCGTGTGGATGTCAGGTATACCATAAGTGATTTTGCCAATATTCCGATCTGATATTTATCTATTGCGTTTTTCTACAATTTGCTGCTGGAAAAATAAGGGCTCACGTTTTATGATTAAGTATCCTGCATCCACAAGTCGGTATGTAATGTTTGTATCAGAAAAGAGTATTATATAAGTCATCTTTGTATTTTACCTTTCTTTATGGTATCCAGCAGTTGTGTAGCTTTCTATCAGTACAAGATTTCTTGTAATCACGTATAATACTTCCTGAGGTTATGTAAAGGTATTCAAACACACACTTCATACTTTAATTTTAGTATTTTTTACTAGCTTTTGCCCGCGACTTCGTCTGCGTAGAATAATAGTTCCCGTTCCCGGGAGATTTCAGGGATGAAAACTATTCTATGTCCTTTCTCGTATCCCAGACTATATCTGTACCAAATTTAATTCAAATTGGTTCAGTGGTTTAGGCGTGAAGAAGAGACAGACAGACAGAGTTACTTTCGCATTTATAATATTAGTACGGATTAGTACGAATGTTACTGGTCATTTTAATTAAAAATAAAATCTTTTTAGTATCCGAAACTTACGAGTAAATATGAATTTAAAAAGTCACAATGGTACTTGTCTGATACCAAACCCACCGCCTCATGTATAAAAAGCTAACGCCTCAACTACTGGGTTGGCACGATATCGTGTGCGAGTACTCATAACTATTACAGTAGTAAATAATACTAGCCCCTTGCGCAAATGTAATTTAGTATCGTTTTATGTGACACTTTCTGGTAAAAACATGAGTTTCCTCTTAAGAAAATGGTCGAAGATTTGATGAATGGGGTAAATGTTTTCTATGATTACAAAATATTATGTTATGTACCATTAAAATGGCCTGGAAATCAATACCGAAGGGTGCCGAGCAAACTGCCGGGGTTTATGACTAATATTTTAAACTAGCTTTTGCCCGCGGCTTCGCTCGCGTTAGAAAGAGACAAAAAGTAGCCTATGTTACTCTCCATCCCTTCAACTATCTCCACTTAAAAAATCACGTCAATCCGTCGCTCCGTTTTGCCGTGAAAGAAAGACAAACATACAGACAGACAGACAGACACACTTTCCCATTTATAATATTAGTATGGATTAAAGTCACGTGCTTCTTTAGAAACTAATCGGGTCTTTTTATTCTTTTTTAGGGTTCATCCGTCCTTCTATCCGACTGTCAACGGGCTCTCATGAACTGTAATGGGTAGGGAGTTGAATTTCTTTACAAAATGTTTGTTTTTATCTTTATGTCACAACAACAAATAATAAAATAAAGGTAAACTAAAAGCAGTTCTTAATGCCACTCAGGTGCTTTTTGATATTTTTGGCCTAGATTTTAATGTTGTATGGTTATTTTTAACGTAACGTTTACGGCTAGAACGAAACCCTTTGTGTGCGTGCATCTTATATAAGCAGATATTTTTTTAAATGTATACCAGACTTTATTTATGTGGCCAAGCTGCATATTTTGACTCAGATGTCCAGTTTATAGAGTAAGGGCGTGAAGAGCTAGAAGCTTGTCTAGACAACAGGGCCTAACCAAGTGGCATTGTAGAATAGAAAGTCAAATGTATGGAATTGACATTAGCTTTCGCTAAACAATTTGACATTTCCATACATTTGACAATCTATTCGTTTCGCTATCTATTCTACAATGTCACTTGTCTAAGGGGGAAGATTTGAAAACTTTTTGACAATACGTGCTTTTTTTTTGGGGGGAGTGGGAAATCATCAAATGACTTCTCCCGGGAGGGCGTGTCAGACTTTTACTTACTAAAACCCACTCATGTTCCCTCGGTCGTCGTAACTATTATAAACATTCCGCAACCTATGGTCTCTTGAACATTTCATGCGAAAACGTTTTACAGTTTTCTCTTTTAAAACACCTAATTTAGATTAAAAGCGTTTTGGCCAAGCAGGCCAATTTTTAAATCACAGGTTATCCTCCCAGAATAAACAAGCAAAAAAAACAACAACCCTCATCACAGCAAATTCAGGTGTAGCCCACTCATCAAAACGCTCCCAAATCACCATGATTATGAAGAAAACCTTATATTTTCATGAAAATCTCGTGAAAATTGAAACGTGTTTCAGCAACGCTTGAAATATGCGCGGTCACGTGTCGGCACTCAGACTCCGCACCCGTATAATAATAGCGTTAATATACGAAGCTATTGAAATAACATTATGTTTACCTAATGCTGGTTTTGAATTCAAGCTTTATTTACCTACTGGTTGAGAATAATTCATGTGAGTGAAAGGAGTGCGTGATCGGCATTTTGGGAGGAGAAAAGTACTTCGAAATGCATTGATATTGCAAACTGACCTTTATGGTGACTGTCCTATGGGGTTTTTTCCTTTAAGGGCTGTCTGGGTTGGTTTTAAGTGATGGTGGAATTTGTATCGTTGTAAAATACAGGGTGTAAGGACGGCCGCACACGTTCGGTTTCTTAATAAGGTTTTCTGAGCAGGAATTTAGATTTAGAGAACCTGTCTTCCATCGGGAAAAATAAACGATGCCTTTTTCAACATTTTGTATAAAAACAGAGCAAGGCCGGTCTAAGAAGAATAAAACAAAGCTAAAAGCTTAACACATATTATTACACCGGGTATTAACGCGAACAGTGATTATAAATACCTTGGAAGGCTTGACGTTTCTACCCGGTGTAATAATATGTGTAAAGCTAAAAGCTTGTTGATTCCTCCAAGATTACTTTCTGGATACGGAGATTTTGAAGGTTAACAGTGAAACTTATTGTTCCAGACACTTCTTTAGGTATATTCTAACTAAACTTATATAAATATCCCCACAACCATGATTAATCCGTAATCAAAATAATATAATAATAACAAAATTAGACTATTACTGTCACGCTACTGGGCAAAGGCACGGAATGTTTTATGCATACAGCACTAATCAAATTCCAACCAGTAGTTCCTAAGATTAATGCGTCCAGCCAAACCAACTCTGAACGTACTGGAACCTAGCTTAGTACGGCCGTGATTCCAGTGCGTCCAGAATGGCTATGTTTATGACAATCGAGCCTAGTACCTATCAGTTACCTAAGACCCTACTGACTATAAACCTAGCCCTATAACAATTATCTAGCACCCTAATTACCCTAATGCCCTACTCTACCATACAAACCTTAGCTTTAAAATATAAGTATAGATTTCAGCTTCAGACTTGTAACCTCATTTACTTGAATTGATAATACAAATCAAACAGGCCTGAAATCCGTTATTCCGTTCAACATTTTCTATTCCTTGTCAATTTAAGACCGAAATTGAGTAATTATTTATCTAACCTCGTTCTAAAATTAAATCTTCTTAATTTACAATGAAAGGCTTATTTACTGTTCTATTTTGGAAGTTACTTTAGATTTTATGAGATAAGTGCGGTCCAGACGTAAGACGCTAAAACTTCAGGGTAAAGGTCAGAGACGGATGATATTTATTGAAGTCATGTTTAGGTTTATTTTTTAATTTATTAATCTTTATAATTTATTAAATAATTTTGTTATTATATTCCAGCAGTGGCCGGCATCATATGCAATAATAAACGCAGGTGTGAGTCGGTTATTTTTACCTTCGTAAATCCATACTAATATTATAAATGGGAAAGTGTGTCTGTCTATCTGTCTGTATGTTTGTCTTTCATTCACGGCAAAACGGAGCGACGAATTGACGTGATTTTTTAAGTGGAGATAGTTGAAGGGATGGAGAATAACATAGGCTACTTTTTGTCTCTTTCTAACGCGAGCGAAGCCGCGGGCAAAAGCACAAAAGACTGCATGCAAGCTACAGAAATAAAAATGTGTTTTGCAAATATAGGTATACAACATGTGTAAAAAGTCTAGAGAGACTTTTTCACATGTTGTAAAAAGTTAAGAGGTACTTTTTACACATATTGTATACCGACTTTTAACACAGTTATCAATATTGAACTGCTACTAAAAAAGTGTTAATAACTTCGAAACGCCTAAACCTTTTTTGATGAAATGAAGACAAAAGATGATAGAGTTAAACAGTTCATAGCTTACAAAACATAGACCGTGAAATTAATCATAATTATAACAGCAAGTCTCAACAAAACATAAAAATTCCGCATAAATTGAGCAGAATTTGACAAGAGAGCAAAATTTCACCCGCTCGTGTAGATGGCGCCTAACGATAACAAATCTAAACTGTTGACGATAGAGTTGAACAGTTCATAGCTTACAAAACATAGATCATGAAATTAATAATAATTATAACAGCAAGTCTCGCCAGATCATTAAATTCCTCAGAAACTGTAGGATCAATCTTCACACCCGCACATCGCGACGAAAAGACGACACGGGCACAGCGTCAACCGCCGCGTTTCACCCGCTCGTGTAGATGACGCCTAACGATAACAAACCTAAGCTGTTGACGATAGAGTTGAACAGTTCAACAGTTCATAGCTTACAAAACATAGATCGCAAACTGGAATGATTCCCCCATAATATCTGTTTGCTCCCCACAATCTATTGGAGTAATTCCGATTGCTCCACTTTTACTGCTGTTTTATCACTTTTCCTGGCTTTTAGGAGAGTGGGGGGTTAATTCTGGGTAGGGTTGTCAGGTTGGAAAAGAGAAAAAATGACTCTGGAACGACGGTTGTTGCTGAAAAGGGCCTCGGCTGTTTCATGTGCCTGTGCCTATAAGTGATGTATTGCATGTGGAAAAATTACCAATTTTAGTGCGAATCCGTTTGAATTTTATAGTGTCTAGCTATAGTGATCAACCTAACATCTAAATGTAATTTGTGTATGTAATTAACAAATAAATGATTTTAGATTTTTGACTTTGACTTTTGAGTGATAAACCTATGCAAATGTTTTGCAATGTATAAAAACCTAAAGCCTGTTATGCATTCACCATAAGCAGAATGCGTGTCAAGCTTCGGAAAATTATCAAATTTTCTCAATCAACCTTGTACCTAATGCGTTAGCAATAAAGTTAATAATCTATTAAAGAAATCCAGTTGACAAATTATAGTAGCTTGTACGCGGACGTCAGACTCATAACTCTTCCACAAAAGTTCGCAACAAATAATTGCCGCTTAATCATTTTTATTTTAATATGTGTTTTTGACGGCCATGTAATTCTTATTTTTATATCCCATATTTACTGAAAAGCTCTTACATTTCCGCGGCAACCCTAATCAAGATTACAGAAACAAATTAAACTCTTTACGCTACATTTAAATAGGTAATACTACTTGTAATACATTTTGTTAATTTTGTTGAGTGATGCAAACTGAGAGGGTGGTTTCTGAGAAATGAAGAATTAATTACCAATGGAGGTAAATGGGTCGATCCCAACATTTTCAATCGAAGCGATTCCAGGAAGGATTATTTAATTAATTAGTTGATGTGAGTTTTCATTGTGGAGCTTTCACGATTTAATTTTTATTTCTCATACCCATTTGAGGTTTTTCCTTTTATAGTAATTAATAACTGGAAATTCAATTAGAATAGGTGAAATTAATTCCTTTGATACTGGTGTCTGTTCTGGTTAATCTCGGCTATCTGTCCTGTGGGGGTTGTATTGTAAGGCTTATAATACTAGCTTTTGCCCGCTTTGTTAGCGTGAATTTCGGCGTGGAGGAGTTTGAAAGATAACCTAGGTTTGACTCTTTTGATGCCTGCGCACATTATTGCGTTTTTTAAACGCGCCGCCGACGCGCGTTTTTAGCGATGCACATGTGCGTTAGCATCCAGTTTTAGTGT
Source organism: Athetis lepigone (assembly GCA_033675125.1). Taxonomy (NCBI): domain Eukaryota; kingdom Metazoa; phylum Arthropoda; class Insecta; order Lepidoptera; family Noctuidae; genus Athetis; species Athetis lepigone. Next base: position 355,365 of record CM066226.1, on the reverse strand, counting down.
CCATTCGCGGAAGTGTATGAGTGTAAACGTCCCTCGCGGAAATGTCATTCGCGCAAATGTCCATCGCGAAAAAGACTTCGCTTAGGGTACTTACTTTTAATCTCTATCATTGATACACTTAAGCAAGGGGTCGTGGTGGCCCTGCAAGTAAACTCTTCACCTAAGTTCCCTAAGGCAAAACAGCCTTTTCATTTTCAACATAATCCCAAACAGCAAACGGTGAGAGAAAAATCTCGCGTAATATCCTGAAGAGTACACAAAGATCGGCGGACACTTCCAAGAGGGTATTGCTTGACAAACAGTCCACTTCAGGAGACGAATTGAGATATTTCAGGTCTTTTTCAATGATTGCCTCTGACTTATAAATCGTGTTAGTAAGGATATTAGGAAGACGAGCGAGTATTTTGGGGTATTGTATCTACTTCTGGTCTTTAGGTCACAGCGCTTTTTACTTGATGGGGTAAAGGAGGGTGATGTGTTCATCAAGTTTGTATTTTTGTTCGTTTCATTACGGGTTGTTTTGTTTTATTAAAGATTCTTACATCAATCAATATGTCACTGAAATAAAAATATTCTTCAAAATAGTATATTTCGAATTTATATCTACATATATTTTTTTGGAATTTAAGTGTTTAGCCTTTTATAAGCTCTTACTGGGTTTTTGAATCATAGCTATTCTTCTAGCGTCGTCCCTCGATTTTATATTTTAAATTAATAAATCTACATAGCAGTAAACATTTTTTTTACAATATTTTTAGGCAAGGTCAAAACTACACAAAAATAACAAAAAATATTACTAAGTTTGTGTAAATTAACCTTCAGTTATGACGATGTTTTGTCATCTAGTTTATCTTTTAAATGTCGCTGTCGAGGATGAAAAAGACTAGTTAGTAATCGTTTTTAATTACAAGAATTGCCTTTCAGTGTTGCCGGCCAACATCGGCCATTTGTTCGTCTGTACCCGTACCTGTAAATCCCGTATTCTAAAATATTTTACCAGCTCTCTGTGTACCCAAAAGGATTCGCGCACCTGTACCATTTTACTTGGCAAAATTAATCATCTGTCAAATGCCTCCTTTGTCCCCTTACTGTGATTAATTATTTTTGACAAATATCATCAACAATGGCAATAAACTTGAAGCCCCGTAAGTCTTTTGCTCATTTGTCTTCATTTACGATTATTAAACTGCTATGCTTTATGTTTTCCTGGTAACTGACGGATGGATGGCCTTGCATTTTTTATATTTTCCTTTGAGATGGAAACCATGTTTGTTTAATTAAGCTAATTAGCTTCTGTCGCGGTAATAGTAAGGTTTATATTTATTTAAATATATATTTACTCAAGAAATGCCTATAAAATTATTATTTTTTTCCAGGTAAAAATCCTCTTCCCGGTGTATTTTCTACTTCTACTCAAATGACAAGATTAGCGAAATGGTATCTGAAACAAACGTAAGTAAAATAAAATTCACTTGGTAAAGTTTCAATTGCAGTCAATGCCTTCTTTGATAATCAACGCCACGTATCACATAATTTGGCATAACAGATTTATCTTTATTCCCATCTTCATCTTACACTAAAAGCAAGACAGTGACAGAGCGATGGTGACAAGGGGTTGCAACCAAAGAACTGCTAACTGACTTAAGTTAAGCTTAAGACGACACCAAACAACATTTCAATAACTCAAGAAACTTTATGACGTAAGTAAACGTTGACGCAATGACGTCGTTTATCGAATTAGCGTCACCCAATAGTTGCAGGCTTTAGCTATTTGCGTTAAATCGGCTTAGACCTGGATCACTTTCGGTCCGCTAATCTTATTAGTGGCTTGGGATATACGGTCTATTTGGTCATTCGTCTTCAAGGCATTAGATGGTCGTCACTGGATTTCTGTTGGTTTTAGCTTAGATTTTGTATACGAAGTCCTTCTCTTCTAACTGTAAAAGAAAATATTGGTCCTTCGAGCCGAGTTTTTTTTTTATTTATTTTAATTGTGCAGTAGCATGCTTCAGAATTAAGGCAAAGTTCTATATTTTTATACATGAAAACACTAACGGAAAAATATTTTATGCGTCAAACTAGATAACTACATCAATATCTGTATGTGTGATATATTTCAGGTAATTCCGTGAAGCCATTTAAGCGTGATAGAGTAATAAAAATTTATTCATCCTCGTCAGGCGTTACTACGAAAAAAATCTTTACATTCTCGACGTCTCGATGCAGGTGTCCATTATTTTCTAATAATTTCTAGATAGACATTTTATGTAAAAACAGCTTACTAATTGAATAATGTAGATTTTAGCCCTGAAAGTCGGATCAACTTTCAATTAACTTGATTATAAATTGCACTGAAATCGATAAATATTATCTGTACAATTTATCCGTGCATCTCGCTGGATATGACCTCTTGCCCACATTCCCAAAAATACAGCTAAAAGTGTAAGCTTCAGGGACAATAAAAAAATATCCATTAAAGTAAACATTCGTAAATCCCATAAAAAAGGTAAAATCGTGATAAGCAAGCTTCTCTCTGGCCATTCATAAAGAATAGCGAACAAATTCAAATAACAGGTATTCATAATATATACTTTAATATCTACAGTGATATAATATTCACCAGCTACACATAGGGGAGCACACAAAGAGGCTTATTAAATTGTCGATGTAAAATAAAAATATTGCCAGACGAGGCTCATTACTTATTCCGTTTGAACGATTTGTTCGTTGTTATGCCCGCGCGATTCGTCGGTGTAATGTATGATAATTGAAATTTAAAAATATATTTATTTACGTGTAGGTATGTACTTTTGGGAGTAACGTGGCGTGGTTTGGAGGTATTTAAAGTCCGATTCTATCTCGAGATGCAGACTCAGCTGCACTCCGTAGTCGTAATAGCTCACTGTGTTCAGTCATAGCGTAGCTTCAAGTAGGGGTGAGTATACAACTGTTCCACCCCTGGCCACTGTGCGCAGACAGGAACTCCCAGACTTAAGGTCTCCGCATAATGGGATCGGAAAGAGATAGTAAACGTATCGCCTCGAGCCGTTCAGAATGATTTGTATTAAACTCCCTACTGCAACGTACACTAATCGGAATCGTAACGTAATCACCTCGCCTTGGAACAAGCTCCGAACTTGCAATTCCGGGCTTATCGCTAGCCATCACCGCGCTTACGGCTCGCCGTCCACCTGCTTACGTCTCTCCGTACCCGATCTGGTGCCAACCAAGTCGGCCAGCAGGCGGCGAGCAGCCGTAAACGCGGTGACTCCTAGCCGTACCCGAGGTGACGTACAGGCGCTGCGAATACGCTTACGTTACGTACGTGCTTACGTTAGTCAACCTAACATAAGCAGGTAACCTGGTTGACAGCGAGGCGAAAGGCGATTTTTTTTAAATCTTGTAGCTTTGTGAGTAGTTAATAAGAGATTTGATTGACCGCAAATTGTTTTTATTCAAATGTTTCCGAAAATTAGGAAGAATAGGATAAGTACACAACCAATTTTAGAGTGATTTCATCTCCCCGTCGTGTCGTCAGCAGTTATTTGTTACATGTTACCGCGTTCAATAATTGAATGACACGTGTCAGTGAATTGAGGCTAGAACACCTCGACTGGAAAATGAAATAGATTTTCATTTCCATTTTTTACGTAGAATCTATTTCGATATTTACTATTCAACTATATCCGATAACGGAAGCTAGGGTCCTTAAAGCTCAATATCTGGATTTTAGTTTTCAAGACTAGAGCTCTGCACAACAGTTTTTTTTTATCCATAATTACTTCTATATTAGATTACTAGTGTTCAAAACCAAATCTTTGTGTTACTTACACAGCAGGGCAAAGGCACAAGCATTTACACATATTCATAAGGGATTCACGATTTTAGACTTTTATTTATTACAAATCTGGGTTTTCTCACGAAGTGTTCGTTCACCGATGTCTGTGAAGTCCAAGACAACCATGAAAAGCCATGTGTAACTGAAAAAAAAACTACTATCCCGTACCCCAATTCAAAGTCACAACCCTGTACATGATAGGCGTGTTAACCATTGCCAACACAACAAAAAGAACAGAACACAACATCACAAAATAAGAGCAAAAAACATACACAAAGTAAAACCATATCCTTCAGTTATCTGTTGAACCCATTGCAAATATATCACCGTGGCGCGCCACTTCATAAATATTGAATTTTATATGGAAACTGTTTTGCTTAACGTGTGCTCGTGTCTCCGATAGATAGTTAGTTTGAAAACTCTTATGTTATCTGTGGACTTTTGGCGGCCATATTGTTTTTAGAAATACGTTACTTTTGAAAATGATTTCTAATTATGCACATGATTTGATTTGCGTAAGAACATTAGGACAATTGTAGTAATAGTTAGACATTGTATGAAAACTCTTACTTTTGAAAATTACTTTTAATCATTAGTTAGGACCATTACATTATTTGTTAGGAATTGTTTGAAAACTTATGTTATCTGGGGAGACTATAATTGTTTGGTAAATACGTTACTTTTGAAAATGTGTTCTAATTATGCACGTGATTTGATTTGCGTAAGTAAGTACATCATAATCATCTCCCTAGCCTTTTCCCAACTATATTTGGGTCGGCTTCCAGCCTAACTGAATTCAGCTTGGATAGATAAGTACATAAGGACTATTATATAATTAGTTAGGAATTGTTAATTGGTATAGCTTAGATACGGATTAGATCTTTAGATTAGTATACTAATATTGTGTAATGGGTTTAATTAGATAGCTAGATTAGATAATGTGTAGTTAGTTGCAAGTAAATATGTGATGTCTTTGATGGAGTCTAGTGTACATATAAATAAACTAATGCACGGTGTATTTTTTTGGAACCAACTCTGAAATCTTGAAAATTATATCAGCTGTTTCATACATAATGGTCGGGAAGGCATTAAACTTTTGTTAGAATCAGCTGATATTTTTTTCGTGATTTCGGAGTTGGTTCCATAATAAAAGTTGTTTGTTTTCATGGGTAGAATCATCTCCTAGCAGGTTGTGCAAGACCAAAAATCTAGTTTATTACTTACTTGCTACCAAACTAACAAATACTTTCTCAGGTTTACCTGAATATGTAGACATAAAAAAATAACACAATACAGAAGCAATCCAAATAAGCTCAAAAATCTTTCACTGAATTTCTTGAGTCCAAATAAATCCTTCCATTGTTGATACAATATTTAAAATATTGATATCCATATGCAGGTCCGATCGCCTTAGTAAGAGGGCGTCACACTCAATGCAAGGGAGTGCCGGAGGGTTACCTTTTCACTCCTGATTTATGGCAGTCTTTATGGCATATTGTACGTTTTTAACTCCTCAAGATAAACGACTGTTAGTATAATTAGATTGGGAAATTCATTTCAGGTTTTATCGGGGATTTGAAAAGAAATGTGGTGTATATTTATAAGTGTGGTATTTTAGATAGGCACGGCTTTTAGTTTGAAGAAGTAACAGTAGTAACTACAGATCGAAGTATTTTGGACAAATTGTATAGGTAGAAGAATCTGTATTTTTTTTTGTCATACTACAACTACATGAAAATCCCAGGCAAAAATTTATATTCAGTGAAGGCAATACTCAAAATTAACCTCCTCGCGAAATCGTCTTCATGTAACTAAAAAAATGTTTTAATTTAGACACATCGCAAAGTTAAAGTTCATTCTTTTCTTTCATTCGTAGATGATATCTCGTACATCTCCTACCTATAAACTACCAGCTTCTTCACTCGGCAGATTATTGAATAATATAATGGGTATCATCCATACTTAATATTATAAATGGGAAAGTGTGTCTGTCTGTCTGTCTGTCTGTCTGTCTGTCTGTCTGTCTGTTTGTCTTTCTTTCACGGCAAAACGGAGCGACGGATTGACGTGATTTTTTAAGTGGAGATAGTTGAAGGGATGGAGAGTAACATAGGCTACTTTTTGTCTCTTTCTAACGCGAGCGAAGCCGCGGGCAGAAGCTAGTTAATTATATATAATAGCTTTTAGATACGCTAAGACGGAATATACGGTTACGAACGAAATATAGGTCGGGAAACCCCAAAGACTAATAGCGACCTACAAAAAACCTACAATGACTTACGTTCATAGTCTGCGGTCTGCTTTACATATTATGTAAATTTAACCACAGACTTCTCTATAACTGTTTTATCATCACCTTCGTTCAATCATCCGTACTAATATTATAAATGCGAAAGTAACTCTGTCTGTCCGTCTGTCTCTTCTTCACGCCTAAACCACTGAACCGATTTAAATGAAATTTGGTACAGATATAGTCTGGGACCCGAGAAAGGACATAGGATAGTTTTCATCCCCTGGGAACGGTAACTATTATTCCACGCGGACGAAGTCGCGGGCAAAAGCTAGTTACTCATATTTCTACGTCTGCGATTGATCAGAAACAGAAGTTTATTGGTGAAACATAGGTACCGTAATATGTGTTTTTTAATTTAAAAATAAGCTAACTAACAACCATTGCGAAAATTCGCTGACATTCCCACGTTTTAATTTAAATTGAACTATAAAACATGAAATTACCTTAATTGGAAGAAAATGTACAATTTATAAATAAATAAGCTACAAATGCACTTTTAAAAATAAGCATTATAATTATAAATTATAATCTACTTACATCAAAAATAACAGATGTCAAAATTATAAGTGCAGCAATAGGTACTAATTATAACTCTTCATCGTTAATCTAAATTAAATTCTTCCTTGCACTTTACCTATCGCTGTAATTTTCCCAATAGTTCGCAATACCCATTTAATAGAAAATTCACCCATCCTCTCCTGCCTTACCTGGACCTCATCTGTGTTCCAAAATTCGAACACCCATTGCAAAAATTCGCACTAACTCCCCCAACATCTTAATTCAAATTGGATCATGAGACGAGAAATTACCTTAGTTCGAAGAAAATGTACAATGTTTTACTTACAAAATGTTACGTCAGGGGGTGAAAAAAACCCCGGGAAATATGCGAGATTGGTAAACGAGGGGAGTATTATGAGGTCCACAATTTATTGCCATAGCGATTGCACCTGCCGCTATGGAGTCCCACCCATATTTCTTTTAGATTTATTTGTTATATTTGCGTGGATAATTGAAATTGTAGGGTTCGGTAATTATTTTGTTCAGTACCTATTAAATTAGATTCAGTAGAAAAATGCCAGCTATGAAAAATCAAAGAAATATTTCAAGTATCATTTATCATTCTCGGTTCAAAAGACCAAGGGTTCAAAACCCATATGTTACGAATAACTGTAAGTCATAATAATATTTGTCTCGAACAGAAATCGAAATTGCGATAAGCAGCACAACAGTTGTTTACTTAGCTGTTACGCCAACCATGTTGTCTTTAATTGCAATCTTAAATTAATAAAAATATATAATGGCTACACAACAAGGGTCAAAGTGATGTTATCATCACTTTGACCCTTGTTTGCTTTAACACTATTTTTTTTATTTTAATTAATGTATTTATAATATGCCAAATTAACACTTCTGTGTCGCGAAAAACCTTTATGGTACAAATCAATAAAAAGTCAGTTCAATTACCATCCTCAAGTTCGTTTCATCCGGGTAATAAACACACAATCAGCCCGACGCTGTACTACAAAGTCAGCTGATTGTCACAAAAACTACATCAACAAAAGGAAATGGTCATCCATTGTCGGTAGTCAATGAACTAGTCATCCGTTACAAACACAGACTATTTGTACAAAATAAACACATTTTTGCGCGTTGAACACTTTAAAACTGATTAAATTTACATTATGTTATATGAATGTATGTTTAACTGCTATGTGTAGTTACTTAAGTAGCCTGCTAATTATTTTAATTAATAATAATTATTTAGTATAAGGAAGAGTGTAGAAACAGTGATAGTGTTACTCATACCTCTAAACAATGGAGCTTGAAGAACTATTTCCTCTTCGTCCATTGAAGGGTCCTCTCCTTCAGAAAGACCAGTGTTGCGCCGACTTTGGATAAGCAATGATTTATGTTACAGGTAAAAATGCGGTTGAGAAAAGCCGGGATTAAAAAAAATGTTTTGTAACACGAGGGGACGGATCATAATAAAAGATTCAAACTTCAGAAATGGTATGCTATTCGCCTGCATCGTTTTCCTAGAAATATCAAAAGAGAATCAAGTGACGTCATCCATAATTATACCAGTAATACAAAGAAGTATTATAAAGTAGTGGGTACAAATGTTTGTTCATTTGTTAGTAATTTTTTCACTTATAGTAAAACTATATTACTGCCGAGTGCCAGCATATTATATTTTATGGTTTACTTGACTTCCTCGCGAACGAAGTCACGCACAGGTACTAGTAGTTATTAATATTACATTTGTATTTTAAAAGGAACATTTTACCATCTCTTGTCCCCTTTTCCCAACTAAATTAGCTTTGTCTTCTGTTTGGGATGGAAGGACATTTTTTTCTTACCCTTCCGCTGTTATTTTTGATTATTTTGTTGCGTGATCCAAGGCAGATAAAGCGATTCTCAGAAACTCGTCGAGCTTCATTGCTCGGCGCTTTTCTGGTGGTCTCCACTGTTGATTTTGGCTTTCAGGGAAGGCTATGAAACATCACTTTACGATCTTTGGAGGCAGATTAGTAACTAAAGATACGGGCGAAAAGCGGGTGAACTGATAAAGTTACATTGGGACTTCCCGGTCTTCAAATCCGCTGTCTCATGCACGACAAACGGCAGCCCTACCATTGGACCATCACGACACTAAAACTTCACAAATAAAAAACCAACCAGTAAATACGCCATATTTCCAAAATTTCCACACTCAATTATAAAATAATTCCAACCAACATTAAAATCAAAACAATATTATTGTGGGCCGAACCGGGACATATGAAACAAGTCGTATTAGGTGAATCATATAAATTTATGGCCCATTCCGGTAGGTACGTGACGATAATGTCTCCCTGGGGTGACGCTTTAATTAAATACGTATTTCCAAGGGTTGGTATTTCATGCCATAGGATTTTATTGAGTTTGGAAAAGTCCATTTTCGAAATTTAGCCTAATGGGTTATTTTAACGGTGGACGACGACGGGTTTGTAGAAAGGAAGAAGGAAGTTTTGGGTCGTTTTTTAACTTTCTCGCTTTTTTATTTGGGTATGTTTTTACTCCTTTCTCTAGGTGCCATGTTTCTAGGCTTGCGCACCGCACTTGTTTTCACACACCAACAACATCTGCATAATATTGCATGCAGTCTACGACACGTGTATGCTTCGTACAACTTCTTACTATAAGTCAACATTTCTTGCTACGACTGTACACCTTCTGCTACGAGTCTCTATTCCACGCTACGATCTACACCGCCTGTTCAGTTACGCATCTATACTCATACTGCTACAAATCTACATCTTTTGCTACGGATCTATATTACGTCATTTGCTACGAACTTACCCCTTTTGCTTCGAGCTTGCACCTCCTGCTACGAACCTACGCCTGCTACGTTTCTACGATTTTTGCTACGCATTCGTGAATTGTAAATATGTAAACCATTTTCTATGAGGTACTTAGAGTATTATGCGAACGGATAGTAAACTAATTTTCGAAATTTATTTTTGCAAGATTTTTTTATAGCTAGCTATCCTCCGCGGATTCGCCCGCATCTTTGGTTACTTCTCTGCTCCAGAAGGTCGTAGCGTGATGATGTATTCTATAGCCTTCTTCGATAAATACGCTACCCAACATAAAACATATTTTACAAATCGAACCAGTACTTTCTGAGATTAGCGCGTTAAAACTCTTCAGCATTATAATATCAGTAAAGATTAAATTTAAACGTTTCATTAAAGAACTTGTAATTACCATTTCAATAACGAACTGTTAGTAACAGCCATGCATGGGGTCAATGTAAACCCAATTAACTTTGAAAGTTAAGCCGATGGGGTTTGCGTTAAACTGATGCACTCCACCGGACATGCAATTTGGCTCGCGAGCTCTTAAATGGCATGACATGTCTGATTCCTTTATGCGTATATTTCATTAACGCTCTTGTTATTTATTTTTTTTGTATTTTTAATTTCATTTTGTACCTGATTATTTTAATTTTGAGGTAAATAATCAGGTGCCACATGAAATAAAAATTGTACATGAACCTATGAAACCATTCAAAATAATAGCGAAGCATGATATTTTAAAAGATTTTGATAGGTTTTTGGAAATTGAAAAATAGATGTCCATTAAGATTGGTCAGTTAACAGACGACCTAACAAAACTGACTTATATTTATTGAATTTCAAAATCTTTTAAATTTACTTTCATCGATATTAATTTGAATTTATAGTTTTCTGTTTGGTTTTCTAGGTACATTTATTTTTATTGTCATCATACCTTGAAGCAACAATACTAAAGTTACAAGGATTTTTTAATATTATTTGTAACCGTTGAGTTTCTTGTTTGTTCTTCTCCATGGAGTGGAGACTTTACGCGTAGGAACGAGCAACTAGCTTCAACTTTGTTACTGTCCGACTTTACATTACATTACTCTCCATTTCAAAAGTGCCTGTAAATAGTTTAATAAATGTTGTACTTTTTAATTAATTTATTTTACTGTTAATGTAACTGCAATATAAATTCTATCGTTAATATTGTTGTTTTATTTATAATGTTAGTGTAAATGGTTGCGGAATGTTTATAATAGTTACCGTGACCCCGGAACATAAAGGCAACCGAAGGAACATGAGAGGGTTTTAGTCAGTAAAAGTCTGACACGCCCTCCCGCCGCACCCAGGGCGGGAGCAGTCATTGGATGATTTCCCACTCCCCAAAAAAAAAGTGTTAGTGTACATTTTCGAAACAAGGTAAAAATTGTTATTGAAAGAAATTAAATTAAAAAGGAAATAAAAGTACTAAATCAAAAGCCAAATCCTTTATTTCCATTAAACCATAGAGGCACTTTAGTACGTCAATTACATTTAAAAAATAGTTGATTCTAGTCGTCCATTCCAAAAGGTTGTTTAAAAAATTGCCAATGTGTGAATGAAATACTTTTGCTTCTGCCGTTATCATTCAATAGAATCTTTGCCTGAAGTTGGAAATCGAAGTAATAAATAAACAAGAAAGTTCTTGTCAACGACTGTTCTTATAAACAGCTTTCCATCTCCCAGTGATAAACAGCGTGAAATTCTCGTCTCTTATAAATGGAGCAGTCGAAAGAAAACAAGACGATTCATTAGGGTAAACATCTGACTACGATGTGAACGGAATGTCCGAGGATTAGTTAGGGGGATTCTACCGAACTATGTGGGCTTACAATGTTTATGTAATGCGAAGTATTGATGTCTCTAACAATGTTTGTAAAGAAGTAAAACAAAAACAATTTACAAGCCAAGTAATTTATTGTCATGATTATTTTGACATTACTCAATTTTAATTGTTGTAAAATAATTGATTGAATTGACTGAATTTTTGATTGTGTTGTATTATACATAATATAGGTTGAACGTACCTGTATCAAATAATTTTTATTTTTATGATTTAAAATAAAAAGAATAAAGGGAAAAACATTTTACTTTGTAAACATCCACGAAAATTTCAGAATTATATGAAAACTTAGTTACATGCAATCGTAGGTAGTTAGAGTTACATACAACTGATACAAAAAAAAACTATATTTTTACTTGTTATGTAAGCTAGCTTGTCTATGTAAGACTCACCAACTTTACCTTAAAACAACTTGAATTCAACTCTCCTCGCAAACTGAACATAACCCGCATTTAAGAACTTCCCATTGCACAACAGACAAAATTAAAGACAGGATTTGCATCTGATTAAAAGTTTTAAATTGAATATTCTCTCTTTTAAGAGATTTAAATTAAAATGGGGTACAGATTGTTGGTACATTTATTTTTTGTTATTGTTTCCTTTATTCTGTTTATGACGTGTGTGTTTTGGGGTCTTGTTATAATGGTGAATGTACAAAATGTTGTAAGACATTTTTTTAAAGAGTTCTTACTTTCGCTCGTGGCATCGTTTTACCCCTTTAAATCGTTTTTTTTTTGGGGAGTGGGATATCATCAAATGACTTCTCCCGTCCTCGGTGTGGCGGGAGGGCGTGTCAGACTTTTACTGACTAAAACCCACTCATGTTCCTTCGGTTGCCCTTTATGTTCCAGGGTCACGGTAACTATTATAAACATTCCGCAACAAAATCCTTACATAGTGGAAATTTTTACTGTTCTACTTTTAAGGTGGTCTTACAAGTAGTCGCTAAAAGGGCGATATTCGATAGAAATTCATAATTAAAAGTTTTAGCGCATTTTGATCAGTGTATGAAATGGTAGTGCGCGCAATTAAACTTCAAACGATTTTCGGCCATAAATTAACCATTCGTTGAAACAAATATTTCGACCTTGACTTTAACACAAACTTTAGCTGTATCCATAGCTATATTCTTCAACAATGAACCACAGAATTATTATCGATATCACATCGGTTTTTCACAAGATGAGAAGGTATCCTATCTTTATCTTCATCTCATCAGTTCTTAGGTAAAGAATTGCCATAACAAATAGTAGGCAGCTATGGCGGACATCACGGTGTCTTATCTCAGGGACGGAACAGATCCCCAAATGCGAATCCCCCGCAAACCTTGATGGAGTAGACGTGGTACAAGGTAAAAGGGAAAACTATTTTTTTCTTTAAAAGAAATGTGTAAAGAATGTTTTTTTTAAATTGAAACTCTTGTAGGCCATGCTAATTTAATTCAGTAGATATTCGAGCCCGCAACACGCATTATGGTTGACAAGGAAAGCCGCATTGACTGAAAGTAACATTGGACAAGGGCATTATATAGCTTTCGCCTGCGGCTTTGCCTTTGTGAATGTTAAACTTTCAAGCACTAAAAACACTAAAATACTTTCTTAGTGATACTCACTTTTCCCAAAAAACACCCTCCAAGTTTCATGTCTCTAGGCTCAGTGGGCTGTGCGTAGAATCAATTATCTAAAGGTGCTAGCATTTGCCTATTTCGTTCTCGTGAAACCAATCGGTCATCATGAACGCAGGATACTTATGTCGCAAATTAAAATGTTGCTTATTTCTTGTAAGTTGAGCCGTCTTAAAATTCTATAAAATCGATGGTTAGGCGACAAGGCTTACTAGACAGGTATTTATGTATTGATCATGCTATACAGCACCTCTAGACAGGTAGAATAAAGTTGGATACGAGATGTCAAATTACTTAACGTCAGTTAATATCAATTCCATACGATTTTTAATCCATTCTACTATGTCACTTGTGTAGTGGTACTGACTCGCTTCCTCTCAAACCTTGTGGCACACCACACGGCTCAACCGAGGTGTCCCGCTCAGAACTGACGGACAATAGGGATAGAAATAGGGACGTCGCGGACGCCATTGTCGCGCGGGTAAAACTAAACGTGCAACCCTACGTCCGGGGAAATTGGACGGGCCCATGCACGGAACTATACGAGGCGGGTGAATGGACGGAAACGTAGAGAGACGGCACGGAATGAGAATACATTATTGAAATGTTTTTGGAAGATAGCTACTGATTTGTCTCATTTAGAGCCTGTTTCACATTCATTTAATAGGCTCAGGTTAAAATAACTGGCAGATAATTTCATACGAATTCTGTTCCATATTTGAATATATCTGGAAAATAGCGTCTATTGTGAGGCCCAGTGGTGGTTTTATTGCTTATTACCAGGAATGAACACTAAATTAGATTAAAAATGATCCATTGATAGTTTTGATGAGATAATTATATGTAGGCAAGACTTTTATGTGGCAATAAACTAAAGAGAATAAAACTAATAGGTCGCTAAACAATCAACGTGATTGTTTTCAGTTTTAACTTAATATTGTACTCTCAACTCGCCTGGCCGCTTTATAAATGCAGCAGACACGACCAACTGAAAAACTTTAATGAAATGTCAAACAACTGTCTCTAACAAACTCAACAAAAGTTCACTTAGTGAAGACCGCGAGCAATCCCAAGAAATACAACACTACTGACCTATTTCCTGACTTTTCTTTCTGTCCCTTTCTCTCTTGTAACTTTAGTATCAGCACTTCGTCCTCTCTTTCTTACCCATTTGTGTTCAACACACATAATCGAATTTACACGTGCACGCTCAGAACAAACGCCCGTATGTTTTCCCATTTATGAGGCGAACACGCTGTGAATTTTGATAGTGTGAACACAGTGTAAAATTGCATTTAGTTCTACGGGTAAGGGTACGGAGGGTCATATTTTTGGTTGCCACTACATGTGGTGCCAAGGCTTAATACTTAATTATTTATTTACAAGTTGTTGCCCGCGGCTTCGTTTGATTCTGGTTGTCTCTCGAGAATTGTTGTTTTTGCGACAAAAGGTGTATTTTTATTTGTTTGGACGTCTGAAAAAATTGTATGCAACGTTATATGTTTGCTGCTTAGCTGACGATTTATTTTTTATTTTTGGGGTTGGCTTATTTTGCCTTAAATAAGATATATTCGAGTTCGTGAATAGATATTGACAATATTAAGCAAACTATTTCACAAAAATCTAAAAGTGGCAACATTCGGCAAACTTTTCATTATTAGACACAATTCTAGTCCAAGAGTCAAAGTAACTAGACTTACATCGTTAACATGACTGTAATAGTAGATGATTGAGTACTTTTGCTAGGCTACTGGGGTACTATGACTATAAGTACCTTTGGAATATTAAATTTCAAGTTTACAGAAGCTATTTTATATATTTTTACAGGTTATTTTTTATGAACCTGTAGCTTTCCGCTTAACCGGCTTGCGTATGTATCGGTTAAATCGTATGTTCAAGTTTAAAAGTATGCGGTGTAAGCACCCTATATCCTTCCCAAAAATCTAATCTATCTCTACTTTACCAAACATTATAATCAATTCTGTGCTCAATCGCAAAATTTTAAAATGTTACTATAGATTCAATTACGCAACCATCCAACCTAAAAGTCAACAGTTTAATCTAACCGAACATTCTAAAGCATATTGTATCGAGCATAAAAATGGCAATACAGTTTAAATTAAGTAACGATGTATTTACTTGTCCCTCGCGGCTGCCATGGCAACCCTTCTCGCAGTTTATTTTTACGACGTGCGGGGGAAGATCCTGAACTGATACACCCACGGAGTTCTGACGCAGAAAGAATTAGAACTCTTTGGTATACTGTTGCTATGGACTGGCCAGTGGCCACATGAATATGGAATACTAGTTACACAGGTTTTAGCCGCTTAGTTCCAGTTCCCGTAGGATTTTAGGAATAAAAACTATCCTATGTCTTTTCTCAAACTATGGACTATCTCTGTACCAAATTACGTTTAAATCGGTTCAGTTGTTTTGCCGTGAAAGACGGACTTATTTATAAAATTAAGTATTAGTATGGAGTATGGATGATGCATTGACACTAGCCAGTCAGGAGAGGACGTCTACTCAAGTTTTGAATTTAGAACTGGTTGTTCTGTCTATTACACTGTTACGGTTAAATCACTAAACATTTAGATTTAATTAGGTAAAGGTAGCTTGAACCCCATAAGACTTTGAACTTGTAGACAAAATTGTGGGCAGGAGTTAGTAAAATATAATAAAAAGACTTTAATTTTAAAACTAAATAACTTACCGTAATTAATCACATACTTACTCAATATTTTAGTTAGTTTGTTACAAAACTTTCTTAACTTCTCGTATGCAATGCAAAACGCGACATACCGCCATCTATTAGCCAAGAAACACAATTAACGCTTCATCTACTCGTTACTAGATGTCGCTACAAATCAAGGAGCTCGTCAAGGTAATGAGCGAGGTAGCAATCCTATCAATCGACAAATTGGCCGGGGCCCGAGCGTCTGATTGGGCAGGTAATGAAGCTATCGCCGGCTGCAAATTAGTTACTTGGATGTTTGGAGATAAGGATTACACTTGCTTTTATCTACAAGATAATAAACCGTATGTTTTACTTACTAGCTGTCTCCCTCCCTCTGTTTCAATTGTATATTTATTGTATTATCATATTGTGATTATGTAAACTACAGCCTTCTATAAATATATTGGCTATCTAATCCTATTATATATTTTTTAATTTGTACCATTAATCTCTGAGATAAGAACAAACCCTTCTTACACACATCAAAAGTGTCTAGGGATATTTCAATTAAACCTAAATTACTAAAATTCTATTAGGCTGGTTTTATTGTCAAGCGTTTCGGCAGCGCCGTTGGAGCGCGCGCGTTCGTAGATATATGAGAGTAGTAGTTGCGTTTCAAAGTCCCGCGCTTTTGCAGCGCCGTTCAGAAAACGCGCAATGGCCGCCGGCGCTGCCAGGCGCGGGCCGATTTGCGGTTCTACGGCCAGTCCAAAGACTACAATATAATATGGGCCAGTCAGTGTGCGTTTTAGTGTGACGCCGTTGAGACGCGCCGTTTTTAACAGCGCACTGCACAGCGGCGCGTCCAGCGGCGTGACTATAAAACCAGCCTTAACTTTTTGTTAAAACATGTACACATTAAAATAAACCTTGTTTAATAGACTATTTAATCTGATAATAAACTTTTAGATAAAGTTAAATTTTAAAAAAACTTAGAAGAAGAGGAAAAACTCAAACAAAATTTCAATCTTAACTTTATTTTTGAAACATCAAAACTCAAACAAAACAACAATTTTTTTTATAAAAATTCTTGAAAACTTAAAATTAATATTCCGTGGATCCACCTAAGACTCTCCTGACACATCTGCAGCGGTTCTGCATACTCAAAACAAGGGTGTCAATATCCTGTTGTGGAATACTGTCCCATAATTGCCGTTTCTGAAGCCATGAAGACCAGTCAGAGCGTTATATCCAGGCTTTGGTCATGTTATCGTGTCACGGAGAAAGTGGTGGAACGGCACCGAGGACCTCAACGCATTACAACACATGTACAGGACCGATTCATAGTAAATGCTGCACGAAGTCAACTAAATGCAGCGGCGATGCAATTGGTTCAAAGGCTACAGAGAGAGTATGGTTTGCTGGTAAGCGGTCAAACTTTGAGAAGGCGACTGTATGAAGTCAATCTACGTGCTCGTAGGCCATTTTGGGTATCAGCACTAAGGAGAGGTAATCGAGGAAGAAGATTACAATGGGCTATTGCACACGAAAACTGGAACCATTCTCAATGGTCACTTGTGCTTTTCACTGATGAATCTAGGTTTGGATTTCATCCTGATTCGCGAAGAGTACGCGTTTGGAGAAAGCCTGGACGTTGGAATCGACTGCAGCACCCACAACAAGTTCATGCATATTAAGGTGGCACGATTATGGTTTGGGCAGGAATTCGTCTCGGCGGTAGAACGGACCTCGTTTGGATACAAGGCAATATGACTGCTCGAAAATACCGAGATGAGGTGCTAGAGCCTGTAATCTTGCCCCACAAACAGCAAATGGGACAAAATTTCCAGCTAATGCACGACAATGCCCGTCCACATACGGCGCGTATCGTTACAAGTTGGTTACAACAGCATGTTATCCAAGCTTTAGACCGGCCTGCACAATCCCCTGACTTAAATCCTATTGAGCATGCCAGGAATATGCTTCAGAGAAGAGATCGTAGGAATTTCCCTGTTGATATTGTGCATCAAAACCAGCTTTTCTTGCATCTTAGCAGGATTTGGGACAGTACTCCACAACAGGATATTGACACCCTTGTTTTGAGTATGCAGAACCGCTCCAGATGTGTCAGGAGAGTCTTAGGTGATTCCACGAATTATTAATTTTAAGTTTTCAACAATTTTTATAAAAAAAAATTGTTTTGTTGTTTAGGTTTTGAAATTTCAAAAAAAAAGTTAAATTGAAATTTTGATGAGTTTTTCCTCTTCTTCTAGGTTTTTTTTAAATTTAACTTTATCTAAAAGTTTATTATCAGATTAGATAGGCAATTAAACAAGGTTTATTTTAAAGTGTAGGTGTCTTAACAAAAAGTTAATAGAATTTTAGTTATTTAGGTTTAATTAAAATATCCCTAGACACTTTTTACCGACTTCACAAAAAGGAGGAGGTACTATGTTCGGCTGTTTGTATGTTTTTTTTTTTTTTTTGTATGTTTGTTCATCGGTTACTCCGTCAATTGTCAACGGATTTTGATGGTTCTTTTTTTGTTTGATAAGTCATGATTCAGGGGTGGTCCCATATAAATTTTGTGGCGATCGGTTCAGTGCTTCTCGAAAAATTCACCAAGAACAAAAAAAAATTGACGAAATTTTCATAGACGATGTGTGCTTTGTCTTCAAGTTTCTATTTTCGTTTTATAAGATTGTTAGTAGTTTTATTTTGAAAATAAATTACTTTGAAAGATACTATACACAGTCAAACATTGGGAGTCGACACTAAAAAGTAATAAATAAAAAACTTTTTTCAAAAAAAATAACCGCCTTCAAAAACTAAAAACCCAATAATAACTAAAATTTCGGAAGTCGGTGGTTTCTCTTCTGCCATTCAATTTGTGTTGCAACCGACTTCCGAAATTTTAGTTATTATTGGGTTTTTAGTTTTTGAAGGCGGTTATTTTTTTTGAAAAAAGTTTTGATGTGTGTATATCAGTATTGATAATATTGAAAAAGTTTTTTAATACCCTGGAAATATGTTTTCTATGAAGTTTTATTTAAACGAAGACTGCAATTTAATCAACTTAGGATGTAGAGGGATGAGCGTTTACAGCCAGGATTGGTTCGCGGTTCCACACCAGCTAAGAGGATTGGAAATACATAAGAAGGTTTTTGCCCTGCAGTGGAAAACAGGGTAATATAATAAAATCCATATGAATAAAAATAAATCGAAAAATATATTGGTAAATGCAAAACTTAAAGACGACTGGACTAATTTAGCTATTTTCAAATATTCGTTTATGTCTAAGACAGGATCTCAAGGTTCATATGCCGAGAAAAATGTCCGAAATCGCCAATCCGTATTGGGCAAGCGTGGTGATCAATGCTCGTGCCTCTTCTGTATGAGAAGAGGCCTTTGCCCTGCAGAGGGACAGTTACAGGCTGGTATATTATGTGACCTATCCAAGTTAAGCTATATGGTTACCTAGCTTTCCTTTCTTCTATGCTTAGTATTTGAATCTGCAGTATTCTTGTTTCAAACATCAAAGCCAAAGCTACGTGAAGTAAAACTTTTGTTTTGCGTTCAGGACCATTGCGTAGTTAGGAAAAACATTGTCTTTACTCAAAGGAAACTCCCTTCTACAACTTTCGTTTTTCGTTCTCGTCATTTCACGAAAAAGCTTAGTAACTTACAAAACCGGTGAAGTGGGAGTCAGATTCGTGCTTGGAGGGTTCCGTACAAACAATGCCAAATAATCGCATTTGTTGTATGCGTCCTTTAAATAGTTATTTTACTCTGTTTTTTAGTGTTTGTTGTTATAGTGGCAACTAAAATACATCATCTGTGAACATTTCAACTGTCTAACTATCACGGTTCATGAGCCGGCTTGTGATCGGCGAACAGACAGACAGACAGACAAACAGCAGAGTCTTAGAAATAGGGTCCCGTTTTACCCTTTGGATACAAAACCCCAAAAAGTAAATAGACGTACAAAGAATATCTCAGATGACACAAGCCTAAGGTATAATTATAAAAACGACATCAAATAACTAAAATTAAATATTTCAACCCGCTTTTTCGCCCCCTAATCGGGACTGTCGCGGTTACCGGCTATCTTTAATTAACATCGGTCCAAACAATATTTACTCTACAAAGGGAAACTCAATTTTTTTAGGTATTTACATTTAATTTCAGACACTCCCTAATTTTGTAGGCTCATCGAAGATACCTTATCATTCTGAGGTGAATAGGAGGTACGATTTTTTGTCGATAATTTTTGAACAAAATTTTCATCGTCATTTAATTTTTAACGAGCCGCTAGCATTTACCCAGAATTTCATTTGCATAGATTTCAGTATTGTTACTAAAACTGTCATTATATTATAAAAATCGAACGTGAAAACTACGCCAATACGTGTGCCATGATTGATTCTATTATTTTATTAATATCCACCACCTGAATTTTATTTAGCCCTTAACCTTTCGACGACCAAGCGACAGCCGGCTTCCGAGCGGCTGTTGTCTTTCTATTGTGTCTCGAATCACGTGTCTTCAAAGGTTTAAACCTAAGCAGAAAAAAAATGCATAAAATGTAATCACAAACTTTCGAGTTTATTACTACGAATTTTAGCGTAGTATATGCGTGTGTTTTCGTAGCTAAATGCTATGCGTAAGGAAGGTATCTCCAAGAAATTTACTTCTAATATTCGATGCACCCCACAGATTCTCAATAGAGATAGGGTCTCGTATGTTCATAAGAGGGAGCCCCGTCAACATCCTCTTTGAAGATTGATCGCGATATAAACTAAGAGCATTGTCACCGTGTAAATGAGCCACAATCGACAGACCCAACATGGGGTTGAAATGTAATTAACTCTTCAGAATATTGTTTGATGGTATGCGGGAGTGTAATCAGTTTCCATATCTTTTTGGTTCTTCGTTGTTTGCCGTTCAAAAACATATTTACTTTTAAGTCAAACTTAACTCATCACTCCAAAATTATTCTGTATCGCTATTCGCTTCGCTACAAACAATTAATGGTGGTGTTTGAACTTAGCTCAGGAATCAGAGACTTTAAACTCATCATCATCTCCCTAGCCTTTTCCCAACTTTTGGGGTCGGCTTCCAGCCTAACCGGGTTCAGCTGGATACAGCGACTGCCGCAGACCTCCACAACCCACTAACTGGGCGACATGATACCCCTTTTACTAGATCTAGACTGACTTTAAACTATTTAAAACTACTACTTTTCTTATCGACTTCATAATAACCAAAAAAGACAACGACACAAAAAGAACTTCGCTAAATTACCCCTCCAATTACAGCCGCCATATTAAACGGTTACCCAAAAACACAGAAAAGATCCAAGAATATCCCGTTTCAGTTCCGTCCCTCAGAATAAGCCGGCGCATCGAAGCCAGCATTGACACGGCCACCCTTCTTCAACTCCAGTAAGTAATTGTTATTTGTTGGGGACTATCTCCTTGTGAGATTTCCCTTCTTCAAGATAACGCACCTGAAAAATTTCCTTATTTTTCTTCACCGAGTTCTTCGGGAATCTTTATTCTGTTTATTTTTCTCGCGATACCGGGTTTTAAGTAATACTTGGTTTGGATTTGTGATATGTGTTTTCGTGAGATGTTTGGTGGTTTATTAAAAGCTGGAAAGATTTTTAGGTTTACTGAGAATCCTTACTTATTATAAAACAGATTCATTTTGTCAGTTTGTGATAAACTCAAAAACTCCTAAATGGATTTTGTTGCAGATTTTGCTAAGGGACAGAGTTAATCATGAGGATGGTTTATTATAAAGAGAAAAGAAAAGAATTTCAAAGATTTGCAACACTCATGCAAAGCCCCCGGGTAGAGGGGCGATCATCATATCGCCACTACCACACCAAAATAATATCTCCTATTTTTCGAGGAGCTGTTGGTGCGTCAACCATCCTAATTCATTAACTTTAAGCTAACGTCTAAGTCCTAAATTTAATGGAAGAATTTGCAGTAGACTCAACTTTGACTGATTTTTAGTGCAATGGTTGAGCGATTGACTGTGTAGTTAACAGACTGCAGGTATTTATTCCGAGTTTGGGCGAGAAATGTTTGTAAATGCACCCACAATAAGAAATTACTACTGTGGAAAAATAAAAAAAAAACTACTCACCATTCAATAAATACGTGAATCTCCGTACTAATAATAAATTTATACCAATCCCCGTTTCTCGAACATTCCTTATTTAAGTAGATAACGCAATAGAGAGCTAACGAAGCCTGAATCTAAATACGTTACACATAATTCCGCAGTATTGTGCGATCGGCGCCGGGGCGCAATCATATGGTAAATGGAACAAATGGGATCGTTCGAACCCGCAACCTTTGCAAGGGTTGGTTATCTCTACAGAGTTGATGGTACGCTCAATGTTTTGGTATTTAATAAACTAGCTGTTTCTGCGGTTCCAAAGTCTTTGGAAGTTGAAATAGTCTTTAAGTTTTCTACATAATGTTCAGTTACAAAAAACCGGTCAAGTGCGAGTTCTACTCGCGCAACGAGGGTTCCGTTAATTTGTTTTTTAGTGAAATAACTACAACGGTTTTCAGAGTTTTCCTTTTACTTGTGCTACATGACCTTGCTTCTTGCCAAATTTCACAATTCTAGGTCAATGGGAAGTACCCTATAGGTTTTGAGTTTTGATTCCCTTGAAAATGTCTAAATATGCAATATAAACCGCCGTATCTTTTTATTGCGTTGATTTAGAAACTTGATTTTTTCACTTCTTTGAGAGATAGCAGACCTGAGTATGTGATATTAATATCAGCTTGATATCTCGACGCGTTTCTGAGAAAAAGGTTCTTGACAGACAGACGGACAGACGGACGCCTGATGTCAACTAACTACAAATTTACGGTTTTCGGAGTTTTCCCTTTACTTGTGCTACATGACCTTGCCTTTGCCAAATTTCATGATTCTAGGTCAATGGGAAGTACCCTATAGGTTTTGAGTTTTGATTCTCTTGAAAATATCTGAATATGCAATATAAACCGCCGTATCTTTTTATTGCGTTGATTTAGAAACTATATTTTTCCCCTGCTTTGAGAGATAGCAGACTTGAGTATGTGATATTAATTTCAGCTTGATATCTCGACGCGTTTCTGAGAAAAAGGTTCTTGACAGACAGACGGACAGACGGACGCCTGATGTCAACTAACTACAAATTTACGGTTTTCGGAGTTTTCCCTTTACTTGTGCTACATGACCTTGCCTTTTGCCAAATTTCATGATTCTAGGTCACTGGGAAGTACCCTATAGGTTTTGAGTTTTGATTCCCTTGAAAATGTCTAAATATGCAATATAAACCGCCGTATCTTTTTATTGCGTTGATTTAGAAACTTGATTTTTTCACTTCTTTGAGAGATAGCAGACCTGAGTATGTGATATTAATATCAGCTTGATATCTCGACGCGTTTCTGAGAAAAAGGTTCTTGACAGACAGACGGACAGACGGACGCCTGATGTCAACTAACTACAAATTTACGGTTTTCGGAGTTTTTCCTTTATTTGTGCTACATGACCTTGCTTTTTGCCAAATTTCATGATTCTAGGACAATAGGAAGTACCCTATAGGTTTTGATTTCCTTGCAAATGTCCAAATTTGCAATATAAACCGCCGTATCTTTTTATTGCATTGATTTAAAAACTTGATTTTTTCACTGCTTTAAGAGATAGCAGACCCGAGTATGTGATATTAATTTCAGCTTGATATCTCGACGCGTTTTTGAGAAAAAGGGTCTTGACAGCCGGACGGACGGACAGACGGACAACAAAGTGATCCTATAAGGGTTCCGTTTTTACCTTTTGAGGTACGGAACCCTAAAAAAGTAAGTATTTTAAAAAAATGTTAGTATTTTTTTAATAACCTTTTACATAGCTTTAAAAAACCTGTTAAACTTGAATGAATACTGATAAGTCGTTCTCAAGTTATGTCATGACTAAGAGAAATATTATTTCATTCTTAAAAAAAAATTACGGTTCATGTTTTGTATATTAACCGTCATGGAAGATACATCACACAGCTGTTGCATAAAAAAACCACATCCAATAGCTTTTAACCACGTATTCTGTCCATCAAACTAACTGACATTGAGCAACAAGCTTTGCTGGAAACCACCATTTATTTTTAGTTGAAAAACTCTAGTTTATGTAACCATAACTGTTGCATGCAGCAACAGTGCTGGAGTAGTGGGAATATTTTTAAAGTTAACTTTAGAACAAGCTTAAAAAAGGAATTAAAACTTTAGCCTTCCACAACCAGAACTTCTCAAGTATGGTCCCGATCAAGAAAATATTGCAATGATGGAAGGAACAACTTTTAGCTACGATAAGCTTCTTTTTAGCTCGTTACAATGCTTACTCTGAATTTGTTACTCAGAATTTTTCAAAATGAAACCTTATTAGAATAAGGTTTATAAGCCTTATTAGATAAAGAATACTAGCAGTCCATAATAAAAAAAAATAAAAACTTAAATTTAAAATTTAAAGAAACCCCCGACCTAAAAAATGTATGCAATTATTATGACAAAAGGTTAAAAATGCTAAACCCTATAAAAAGCAAACAAACTGAGCGTGTAACATTCCTATCACACCTAACAGACGACCTGATGACCTTGAAGACCTGAACCGATTTTCACCAAACATAGCTAAGAACACTCTCGACTGATATACCTTTCAAACAAAAAAAAACCGCATTAAAATCGAATCATTCGTTTGGGAGCTACGATGCCACAGACAGACACATACACATTTACACACACAACGTCAAACTTATAACACCCCGTCGTTTTTGCGTCGGGGGTTAAAAAAACGGTTTGTAATCATTCAGGTTTTGTAAAAAAAAATATTACATGAGAACAATATTAGCTCAAATTAGGTCCTTGTGCAAACGTTTCTAATCGAGTGGCATTATTCGTTTCAAATAAAGGAAACTGCAAATTATTTTAACAGGATACCAACTCGTCTTAATTGAGAGATTCCGTTTGTCTGGTAATTTTATGTAAGTGCATAAGTATATACGTGTAACGATGTGATTGATATAAGTACACCAACATACAATATGATGAGATAATAGGAAATCGTAAGTCATAACCAAGTTAATCTTAGACCTGTACCATTATATACTTTAGCTACTGGCGCTGATTTTCTTGTTCACAGTCTTAACTAAATTTAAGTTAAATGCATCTTTCTCTTTCCATTTCTTAAAGGAAAGGACAGAAGATACATTTTAGTTTAATCCTGTCAAAATAGATAGCGCCTGAAGTAAATTGACGTATTTTTAGTCGCCATATTTTTAAACGCTTCTAAATTATCTATGGAGTGTCTAAATTTGACAGGACTTAACTAATATTTTATCTTCTGTCCTTTTCTTAATGAAATGGAAAGAGAAAGATGCACTTAACTTAAATTTAATTTAGTTTGTGAACAAGAGAATCGACACCAGTTACAGTAGTTTATACAAGATATTTTTACCTTTTTATCGTGCTCCTGGCAATATTATTTATTGAATGTATTAAAGAAGTTATGAATAACTGTTAACATCGCAGTTTTTTTTTCTAATTATATTAAAGAGTATTTTTTTTATAATGTCTGTAAGTCTTTGAAAAACTCTTTCCCCTAAAAAGAATTATTTGTTTCTTAATCATCCTAAAGTAAAAAATGAAAAGTAGAAAATGTAACTCACGAGTTACTTTAAAGGTATTCAATTCAAAGCATGATGGAATGACTTATGAAAAGTCATAAGATTTGAATTTTAAAATTCCCTACAAGCGACAAAGGTCTTAGTAGTCTTTTATGTAGTTTTCTCAACTCTGTATAGATCCCTCAAGAGTATGACGTATGAGTAGTGATGTGAATATTCTGAAACGGAATAAATAATGTCAATCATTCAGTAACACAATGATATGGACTGAAGCAAGAAGTTCCTTTGGATCGGTGACATGTATATATGACATGCTTTGTGTCACTTTTGCTTCTTTTTTGGTTACGAATTTGAAGAATGACGTTCGGGTTTTTAGGGACCTTAATAGTTTCACTAGATTCTGTCTTTTTGTTTGATGTTCCCCGCGATGCTGTTGTAGTCAGAAGTAAAAATGTCTGACCAGTCTAACCAAGGGATATCGTGTCGCCCAGTAACTGGGTTCTGGAGGTCTGATAGGCAATTGCTTCACGTAAAATCTAGTATCTAGCTGAATCCGAAGATAGGCTGGAAGCCAACCCAAATATAATTGAAAAAGGGCTAGGGAGATGATGACGAATTGACGATGTCCCCCCCCCTTTATCTCCAAAATTCATCATCTCCCTAGCCTTTTCCCAATCTTGTTGGGGTCGGCTGCCAGCCTAACCGGATTTAGCTGGTTACCGGTGTTTTACGTGGAGCGACTGCCTACCTGACCTCCACAACCCAGTAACTGGGCGACACGATACCTCTAGGTTAGACTGGTCATAGTTTCTGGCTAACCAGTAACGACTGTCAAAGTTCTACGAATAACAACTTTATTTCCAAAATTACGTAATTTTAAAGAAAATACAATAAAAAGTTTCTTACTCTTAAGTACGTAGGTTACAAATAATTGATGCAATTTTTAGAGCTTTGACTAAATTTTGACTTGTTCATTCGCTTGCAAAACCCAGAAAAACCTTTAAGTCTTTCATGACAGCAGTTTGTATTTTTTCTCTCCTTCTTCTTATCCTGATACCATAACTACTTTTCAATAGTCCTATACACCTACTAAAATATGAACACAGAAGACTCTCACATAACCTCTACAAATACACAAAGTACCAACCTAACTACCTAATACCATAGATCACGAGATGTAAATACCTACAGGTGCACTGTTCCGTGAAGGTTGCAGTAGTTAGGCTAACAATGAGATGCCGCTTGTGGAGGGACGACGCCATTTTAGAAGTACTAGCTGTCACCTGCGTTATGTTATGTTTTTGATATTGCATTGTGATGTTTAGGCCTTTAAGCTATATTGCTAAAGTTTCATCACAGTCGCAAACATTCACATACAAACTGTCACATTTATTATATTAGTAGGATCTATACCATTGTTATAAATGTTATGTAGGGATAGGTCGTCATTCGTGTGGTTGCTGGCAGGGCTTGAAATACCGTTAAAAATATGGTATCGTTACCAAATTTAACGTTATATCTGGCACATTTTACCGTTAAATATACGTAACGTTATAATGTACGATAACGTTAATTTTATCGGTATGAGTCAGTTTTGTTACCGGCGCGGCGCGGCGCCGCCACTACCCGCCAAGCCGCGCCCGCGCGGCCTTGGAAAAAAGGGCAACGTTTACCGCTATTTTCACAATAACATTAAAAATACCGGTAATTTTTAACGCTATTTTTAACGTTCTTTTAATGTTATGTTACTAAATAACGCTACCAAATCATACCGATATGCAAGTATCTCTATGGAAATAACGTTACTTACCGGTATTTTTAATGTGAATTGGTAACGTTTTCAAGCCCTGGACTGCCTATACAGGGTACGTTGTATTCGAAAATCACTACACTTGTTTTTGAGCAGCCGTGGCGGTCATTGCTCAAGCTATATGCATAAGCAGAGCCTTTTGCCCTTCAGTGAGTTACTAATATGCGACTGCCCTTCAGACTCCAACACGACTGTTATTCAGATGTACTTGAACGGGCAGTAAATTAAAACACTGAGCTCAGTAACAGTAACAGAACTCTTTAACCAATGGTAACATGATACCTCTTGGTTAGACTGATTGCCAATCTTTCTTTCTTCTGCCTACCTGCGACAACTCACAAAGTTCTACGGATGACAACCGGCACCACTTTACGTGATAACCGAGGCGTGGAATGTCAGTAATGTCTTGGTGATGAATTAGATTGAGAAAAGTTTAGCACTTGCCTAGTTCCGTGCCAAACATTCAAAGATTTCAGGTACACAAGTTTCAGGTCAGTTAAAACAATAAAATTAAGTAGAACCACAGTATAACGGATATTATTTCACTTTTATTTCGAAACACAACAGTTCACATATTACGGAAACAAATAAACATAAAATGGAAATAAAAGCTGAATAAAAATAGTAGTTTTAGTCTATACTATTCAAAGCATGAATGTTCAAAGTGTGTAATTAGAGGTTTTGTTAGCATTTTACTGAACCCTTTTGTTGTAGAACAATAACTGGTACTTATAGAAATTATTGTTTTCAAAGACTATGAAATGCTATCAAAACATCATTACTAGGAATACTAATGTTTATGAAAAGTAATGGACTCTACTAACTAACTTGGATATAGTACCGAACGTCGTTGCGCTTCTGTAATTTCAGCCATTAGAATAAACAAACTATCAATTGTTTGTACATGTTTACCAACTTAAATGAGTGCCGGAATCTTTAATGTTTTTTTTTACATTGGTAATAAATATTTTAAGCAAAGATGGAGCCGGATTTCGGATCGGAAAACAAGCCTCTCAAATGTTATTCAGAACTGTTTACAAGATAATCTTCTTTCCCAAGAACTTCAGCTACTAAATGTAATGACTATACCAGCTTTTTTATCGTCACATTGGTACTTGCGAGGTTGCGAACCATAAATTCGACTTTAACCACTGCTGCACTGGCCCGTTACGACATAAACTTACTGACTAACTATCTAAATAATCTGACTAACTGACGAATGGCCGAAAACTCAAATGTCACTTAATTTTAAGACACTGTCAAATCTGTTACTGGCCTTACTTTTTCCCTTTAGAGTGACAAAGACAGCAACAGACGTAGAGCGTCTTAAAATTAAGTGACGTTTGCGTATTCGGCCATGACTATCTGAATTTAACTTCAAACTATTCCCTATAGGTTTAGGTAATTAACTAAATGTAAACAATATTGGCATGAAGACACTCGGCGAATACCTTTGCAGTCCATCTCAATATACAGGTGTAGTGGAGGTCTGATTTCCTAATGAAAGCTTTGACTTCGTATTGGTCAATGGAAATGGAATGAGGTTTTGAGGCTGAGGCTACAGTTTCATCAATCTTATAATTTTAGTATTCACCAACGTACAAACTAACTTTCATGACTCAAAACTAAAACTCAAGATCATTTATTAAATTAAACCATTTAGAGGAGACTTTTTATTGTCTAGAACTCTAGAAGTAAATTGGCCAGAAAACGAAAGTTCGTTCTAATATAGGTCTACAACATAGGGACCCGAACCCAAAAGAGCAAGAAACTAATTAAACTGCTTTTCACTTTTTTATTTTATGTAATAATTTTATGGCACCTAGTTTTTATATTTATTTTATTTAGCTTTTACTTTTAAATGTAACTTTGGGTGTTGTGCCGTCTTAATGCACCTAATATATGGTTTATCAATCTATCTTTCTATATTATTCATATTAGGTACAAAGTAAGAGCAATGTAACAAGTTGGGCACGTTAAAAGAAGACGATTTTGTATGAAACGCGTACGCGTCAGAACATCTTTCCGGATCTGTTTAGGTTTTGTATAAAATCATTGATTTCTTGGACATGAGCTGAATAAATGTCCTTTGAGCTTGACGGCTTTTCTCACCTATATAAGTGTGACCTAATTCGTTCAGCGGAACGCGAACGTTGAAGAAGTGTGCGTAGTCCCTTAACACCTTCTTATTTTCCAAAAACATTACAGAAAGACCCTTCACCTGTTCCCCCATACATAGTTAACGTCCTCTAGCTCTTAACAGGCCGGCAAAGATCCCCACCCTTTGGGAAACCCCGCGTAACACACTCATACAATTTGCATGTAATGTTCAGGGGATGGTATAATTGCCTGCATGTTCTGAATTCAATGTGAATGGGGATTTCATAGGATTTTATGAAGGGGAGCGTGTTAATATTATGATTGTTTCTTGGGAATGGTAGGTATGGCATGGCGCCATAGAGTTGTGTGTTTGATTGTTTGTTTGGGTCGTCAGCTAGTGTAGACAGTAGAAACATTGTGTATATATAATAATATAATTTAATACGTTGTGAACACAAAGATGAACTAGAACTACATTTTTACAAATACTGTTTTTCTGTTGACACCGGCTGCAGTCGCCTGTATTCTTTGAAAATGATTATTTACACCAACTTACTTATTTTAGTCCGTTTGGGGTTGCATTCCCAAAAATCCCTTATTAGTACTCACATTTTAAAAGGAAACTGCTAGCAAACTTTCACGGCCCTAACAACAATAACGCACAACTCAAGGTACTGGGGGTATCTTTAGTTATGCGTTTGTACGTAAGTCAGTACAGACAGTTAGCTCTACTTTTATGTATGTGTATATATGGACAGACATTTGAGACCAGAGTTTAGTTTAGACTATATTTGCAAAGGACATTGCCACGCGTCCGTACATTGTTGGCCTAAGAACCGACAGGGAGGTGTTTTAACATTTTGAGTTCTAAATGATATATATATTTGATTGAAACTAAATTAAAACTACGGACACTTGAGACTTCTAAAAGCCATCAAAATACTTTCGGATTTTGAGGTTATAATTATGCCATTACAAACATACATCATAGATTAAAACAACATGTTTTGCTTCACAAAATGTTTATTTAATAACAACATCATGTCACATCCCAGGTATCATATATATGTTCGACCAATATAATTGCAGTGGCAGAAGTCTTTCCAAGATAATGTTTATTATATTCACATGGTATCAGTCTATCCTCAATGCAATTACTTGAGAGAGATGTGATGAGAGCGTGCACGATATGGTGGCAATGTAACGCAGAGCACATTCTTCACCAAAGTGACTTACATTGGTGTTCTACCTATATTCTTGGCTTCCGACAAAGAAGATCATGTGTATGAACCTGAATAAAGATTGGAATTACTAAACAGCCACCACTAACCATCGCTACCTTTAGTATTTTATATGTGCTGCAAGAGCCTCTAATATAATATATATCGTTTTAACCAGAAAATACTTTTATTTAAAACAACACAAGATATGACATTATTTTTTACTTTGTTTAATTGTCACCATGGATTACGACACTACTTATCATGTTTAACATAAACTTCTTGATGGTCCCACGCTAAGCTGGAGTGATGCAGGGTGATTTGATAAATAAGTTTACGAATCGTCAGCATTTCTCGAGACTCGAGAAAAAGAGAGGTTTTACTAACCAATCGAGAAGCAGTCCACTGTTGTATACAATAAAGAATTTGCTCACCTTCTAGTAACATGGAGTCAGAAGCTGATCCGCAGTTTACACAAAATATAGAATAATTTTGGGATTCCATGTTAAATCCGCAAAGTCCGTTTAACCTCTTGACACCCACCGACATGCCAGGTCATTCTTAGTAGGTCCGTAAATCAGTCAATCACAGCTAGGGGTCGATATTACAAGATTGCATATTATATATTCCAAGTTGTTACTTAAAATCGGAAAGGAATAATAATAAAATTCAAACGAGCACAAACAACAGGATTACCCAGATCCTGGTCAAATGTTGGCATCTGTCAATTCAATTGACGGAAGACAATAGACTAATATGTTGATCTTTTTTTTTAATAAATGGCTTGCTCATTTCACACAGCACTTTCTGTCGCTTTAATATATTCGTATTAAAACCTTATTCATAGATCAAGCACTGAGAATATTGAGTTTTTTAATTTCGCTATACATACTTATTGTAATAATAGGCTGCATGAGCTACGATACCTTAGTCTACTAACTTTAAATTAAACAAAAATATCAGACACCGGAGATTGAAACTAAATTGAGTTACTTTTTATAACGTTTTCGAAATTAGCACCTGTCCATTATATTGTAATAGTCGTAATGCACTTTATAAAAATAATTAGTAATTACTGTAAAGGTTTCATGCCAGCCAATTCGTAGGCTATTTTGAGCAATCTCCTTTAAAAATTTACAAGTACTTATTTATACCAACACAGTTTATTCTAGTATAGGGAAAACCAACTAATACACTTACCAAAATACCAAATCGCTTCGCAATAAATCTCATAGTAAGCTCCCAAAAAAGATAAGAAGCTTGCTAAAACAGCCTAGCTTAGCCAAACCAAGCTCAGCTAGCCTTCGCAAACCAATGCCAATTTCATCAGAACAAATAACTTCAGTAAAAGTATAAACATTTAGTTATCAAAAGCTCGTAAGGAAAAGGTCGTTCAGAATGAAATTGAATAAATTGATCCTTTCTCGATATGAAATAGCAAAGCAGGTGTTTCTTTGATCCCGCAAAGATTGGATTGTTATGAGTTTCCGAAGATTTTATTTATTTTATTTATTTTCATACGGCTGAAGAAAACTTGTTAGTTATGCCGTTGGTTTAGTTTTTATTCGTTTTTCAGTAACCTTAATGTAATGGGTTTATGGGTTAACTTTTGGCGTGTAATTTGTGATTTTTGTCCAGTTTTGGTTAAGAAAAGACGTTATAGTTGTTGTTGTTGATACTGTTTTATATATGCTAATATATTTGGTACATTTTTCAATATATTAAAAAAAACTTTTTAAAAAGAAATAATAACCATAAATTAAATTTCGGAAGTCTGTGGCGACACAAATTAATTGGCAGAAGAACAGCCACCGACTTCCGAAATTTTAGTTATTTTTGGGTTTTTAGTTTTTGAAGGCGGTTATTATTTTTTTGAAAAAAGTTTTTATTTATTACTTTTTAGTGTCGACTCTGACGTGTTCTACAACCGATGCCGAAGTACAAAATATAGTTTATAAAACGAAAATAGAAACTTAAAGAAAAAACACACATCGTCTATGAATATTTCGTCAATTTTTTTTTGTTCTTGGTGAATTGTTCGAGAATCACTGAACCGATCGCCACAAAATTTATATGGGACCACCCCTGAATCATGACTTATCAAACAAAAAAAGAACCATCAAAATCCGTTTACAATTGACGAAGATATCGCGTAACAAACATACATAAAAAAAAAGTCTCCTCCTTTTTGAAGGCGGTTAAAAATACGTTAAAGCTTAAAAATAAATATACCCAATAGTAACGCAACGCAACACTGAATATGTAGTACCTTATTGTCTTAACAAACTACCAGATGACTTGCAAACGCTATACAGGGCTGGTTCTAAAAGTTACAAGTAAAAATCTAAACGATTTTTAGCTCGGTATATTGTCACTCGCAGTTAATGTAGTAAAATATAATAAAATATAATTATTGAGTATTAAAGGAACGGCTCGCCAGCACACAGATAAACCCTAAGTGGTTTGCGTGTATGGCTATGGTATTGTTATTATGTATTAGTTGACTGTTTCTGTAATAAATAAATAAATATATGTATCCAATACTACGAGCTTCCTTGCATTTTTTCCAGCACATTGCTAATTAAACTTCGCTACAAGTCTCGCAATACCTTCAACCATGCTCAGTTTTCTGATACATACATAAGTTAGTTTTTCATCTCAATCGATCAATCAATTCTAACCGTCGCGAATGATGCAAAAATGATGGATGGCATTACAGTGATCCGTCAGTAACTATCAGTATCATGCAACCATCAGTCACCGAATTAGACGGTCAGTCACAATCTTTTGTCCTGGTAAAATTATCAGCAAAACCGTGTAATGTGCGTTTGTTGTCTGTCAGTCAATAATTTATACAAATCAATACATGATATATATTATAAATGCGAAAGTAACTCTGCCTGCCTCGCCAACACGTTAAAAACCACAAAACTGATTTGAATGAAGTTTGGTACAGATAATATATAGTGTATGGCCTGAAAAAGGACATAGGATAGTTTTTTTCTCAATGCGAAAGCAAGTCTGTTTGTCTGTTTGTCTCGCTATTACACCAAAAACACAAAATCGATTTAAATTAAGGTACAGAGATAGTGCACAGCCTAAAAAAGGACATAAGGCAGTTTTTATCCCAAAAATCCCAAAGGAACGGGGACTACACGAGAAAAACCACGGAGAACAGTTAGTAAACTATATTCTATACTTCACCACAGACCTATACATCCGCATTCCCCTACCACCTGTTCTCTATACATTCAACATGCGGTTCCCCGAAATGCGAGCGTTCAAAATTAATATGCAAATAAGCTGCGACAAATGTAAGGGAGCGCTCGTCTGCTGGTTTTGTGTGGTAGACGACAGAATAACATTCTGTCTGCGACGTAATGTATGCAGTTGTGTGTTTTGGATATTTTGAATGAGTAGAGAAGTAGTACTAGCATTATGTACTGTGCAGTCTTTATGTCATGTAAGCTCATTTTATTAGCAGCTTATTGTCATTTTATTACATAAGTAATCTTTTTGATTATAATAAAAATGTTAGTAAGATAATAATGTGGCATTAAGGCTTCTGTATGGCGGAACCTTAAAGATTGTCTGGTGTTTAGGGACAAATAAATAGTTTACAGAAAGACATTTTTCTAAATCTATTCATAATTTCAACCTTTTTTTGAAAGTACCTAGCTTCCAAAGCAAAATTATAAAAACAAATATTATAATGTTAACATTGGTTCAAGCGAAATGTGGTCTACCCTAACCAATGGGATACACAAGCCACCGCAACACACATTTTTATAACCGCTAAAATGATTTTATTTCGTTACAATTTTTCCCCGAAACCGGCTTTCAATTATTTTTTTACTGTAGGCCAGTTATTAAAAAGCGTTTTATTATATTTTAAAATTTTAATTTAAGCTTTTTTGTTGTTTAATTAAAAGGAAATAGGCTTACGTGCCGTTGTTCTTTTTTGTGGAATTTTATTTTAAAAAGCATTATTTTTTTTTGTTTCAGGTAATCGTCGTTTGTTTGCTACCAGCGCTGTCCTCACATTTTAAATTTATAAGTATACTAGCTGTCCCCTGCGGTTTCACACGCATTTTCGTTTACTTCTTCGCTCCTGTAGGTCGCAGAGCGTGATGTTATATAAATTGTAACCTTCGCGAATAAAATATTTTTTCAATTCAAACTTGGTTTGAATACTTACCGTAAGAACTTAGTTAAATAAAATTGTTTAAAACAATGGAATTAATTTTTACACCTATAAATAACTAAATACCTCTCAGAGTAGAGTTTACGCCGCAATCGGGCAAAAATCAAGCAAGTCATTTTAAGTATAGTCAATTGAGTTTTAGCTGATAGTGCAATACAGTACAAATAGTATGACATAGTTAATTACTACTTTTACATTTCTAACCTGGCCATTTCTGCAACATTTAGGCTGGAACAATGTCATTGTCGACCAGCACAATGACAATTTAGCTAACACTAGCTGACCTGACACAGGGCATTACAATTACAACACTGCAACCGCCGAAACACATTGTAATTATAGGTGGCAGTGTTCGACAGTGTTCGCTTAATTTGATGTGGGTGTACTGGGTATAGGTACAATAGTGACATATAGGTCCAATGGTTAAGGCATTCGGAACCGGGTAAATGCCAATGTGACTCTTTAAATTCATATGTTTACTTTCTTAGTTGTCTTAGATGTCACTGACATCCCGTGCCTCGGAATGAACGTAATAACTTTGGTCTCGACTGCCATTCAAAGATCTGTGATAATCGTTACTGGTAGTCAGAAGCTTAACCTCCCTTAATCACGGGTTATCGTGTTACCCAGGTACTACTAAGCAAGCGCAGTGAATGCGCGAGCGAATCTCGTACCTTCGCTTCGATACATAGGTCGGTTGAGGAATGGATGTATAAGACGTAGTAACTATTTATTAATCTGTGGTTTAAGTTAGAATTGCAGTTGTAACAATTCATTAAAGGTTTAGTGGTAATTGACCAACTCAACCCGCATTCGCCGATTTTTATTAGAAGACAGCAAGGGCTACTCATAAACCGCAGACATAACCCTGTGGTTCATTGGCCATTGAACAATACACCTCGGTACGCGATCTAATTCCGCACAACATCAACTATGTACAGCATACGGCGATTACGCATAATTTATGCAGTATTTACCTTGCTCCAGCAGATTGTTTCTTTGTTGCGTAAATCAAAGTAATGGGCGCAGTAAAGTATAGGGATTTTTTTATGAGATACTCCTAGACGAAAGTTCCTTTTAGTTATTTTTGTTTGGTGGCAAAATTTCTTGGCTTTGATTCTTTCTCATAAATATTTCGATCGCTATGTCCGAATATCTTTAGTGTGTATTGCATATGTGCACTAAGAATTATATGTGTTTTTTTAATTGAGCACGCCCGTTTTGCACATTCCATTCTAATACTTTAATTAGGTACTATATTTAACTTACTATCAATACGCCAAAGATTTTTGCATATTTGTGTGTTTATTAATTACTCTTACACGCAAAGACTCAATTTAAGAGTTAAGGATCCTAAGTCCTAAGAGTATTCAACACCAAACTGCACACTTACGGTGGTTAAGTTTTTGGATAGCCATTAGCCACCCGTGGTGTAGTCAGCTGATCACGAACTTTAAAAATAACCAGCCGCTTTCAAAACCGAAAAATAACTATTATTTTGAAAGTCGGCGCCAATGCAAAACAAACAGGAAGTCACATAGTCGAAACGTTTAATTTTGTGTTGTCAGTTATTGGAGACATTTTTTTTTAATTTTGTATAAATTGTGATCGAGAAAGTCCTCTTATGATTTAAAAGATATATATTATAGATTTTCGATTGATATTTAACATCATCCCACCCTATTTCCGAGAGGTCAGCAGGGGTGTGATTGGGGGCGAAACCTTTCGCAGTACGGATCACTGTTGAAAATGGAAATTTTTGAACCGGACACCCCAATTATCTTACCCGACTTGAGTTTTCACCTTCTTCACCTTGCTATCTAAAAAAACCAATGTGTAACTGAATTAATGCACTTTGAGAAAATAGTTTGTTCATCGTTGACTGAATCGATTTTTGTAATTTTTAATATTGGTAATATTTTATCCCAAAAATAATTAAAACTACGTAAACTGCTGTCACACTTCCGCTGTACAGTCAAAACAAACTAAAATGGATGAAATACCTACTACGCTAGACCCTTATGCAAGTGCGACTGCTTGCATGCGTAGATTTGTACAACAAATTTATAAAAAAAAACAGTGTTTTAAACATAATAATAAAAATTCAGTGTATTTATTATGATTATAACATAATATTCTAATTGGGGTGTCTGGTGGTGTGCGTTTATTCTGGGACATGTTGTAGCTCTACAGCAGTTAAGGAGATGGGCGTGAACATCTGGGCACACTTACAAGACATAATAAAATCATAACATTCTTGGTATTTCCATGGTTGGGT
This sequence comes from Athetis lepigone, assembly GCA_033675125.1. Classification (NCBI taxonomy): domain Eukaryota; kingdom Metazoa; phylum Arthropoda; class Insecta; order Lepidoptera; family Noctuidae; genus Athetis; species Athetis lepigone. The sequence goes on along the minus strand of CM066226.1, from coordinate 318,431 downwards.
AATCATGGTCATAATATGAATCTGTTTTCTCTAAAATTCGATTAATTAAATTAAATGACCAAATAATTAATTAAAGCACTGAATTATCTTTGTGTTGATAACCTTATTATGAACGTTGAATGGCACAACATTGTCAAAGAAGATGAATTAATAGGTTGTTATTTAAATCTTCATGTTTTTTATAACAATATTTTTATCTGCTAATAATTACTGCGTTTTATCGTTGAATACTACTCCGCTCCCGTGGGACGTAGCGTGATGTTACATAGTCTTTAATCTTACCTTTCGATGACCAACCGACAGCCGGCTGTCGGGCACCTATTGTCTTCCTATTGTCTCGAATCACGTGTATTCGGAGGATTAATCAAATAACTAGCTATGACAACCCAAATCATTTGTTCAAAACCTACAATTAATAGTTCTTGAGATAAGGAATAGCAAATAAACAAACTCTATTGCTTTATAATATCAAAAAAATATAATAAATAGAGAACTTTTTTTTTATTATTTATAATTATGATGTCAGCAGTCAAACGGCGCCAGACACGCATTCTCATGGATCAAAACAAGTGAACAATAGATAATAACCGCCATTAATATAATTAATCATGTTCAAAGGTGTCAGTGTGTCGTCTTATCTACCTAATGCACTTCGACGAATTGTATAAACAATTACGGTAAATTAAATTAGAGGAAGGCCATGAAATTTTAAGTTTTCAAATCAAAGGACGGCTTCAACTGTCGAAATTTTCGTTCAGTTAATATAAAGTTCTTAAGATTTATGGTTTTCCTTTAATTTAATTAACCATGTTTGTTAGAGATATTTTGTCCTTATGAATGGCCCTAACGTTTGACACCATAAAAGTAGGAAGTGTTACTTTTTGGATTTTAGTCGGTTCGATTCCCGGGAGTGGTAAGCGAATTATCGAAAATTTTTGAATGCAGTTTTGTTTCTTTAAAAAAATAAAGGAATGTTTCCTTTGAGTAAAATTTTCTATCTAAAGCATTAAGAGTACTTCCCCTTCAGGTGGCATTGCAAAATTCCACCCTGTATAGTCTATCACTCTATTTGTAAAAAAAACGCATTAAAATCCGTCGCGTAAATAGTGATAGTAGTACCTATATAAAGTGCACTGTTCGGACAGGTCCACTTAAATCTGTGTGCTTCTCTCATCACGAGATCTCTTCAGTTATTAACCTTCATGGTCCTCGTATAATTTCACCAATACAACATTGTATGGACTTAACTATAATGACGTGTAAAATCGCATAATTTGACCAATACCTTATTGTATGGACTTATATAATTAAATGACGTGTGTGTAAAAGTTTAACTTTTTACCTGTTTACAAAATAAATATAATTTTATACAGATATTGCTCAGTCCATGAAAAAGCTAGGACTTAACTTTCTGAAATCTACGCAGACGATGTTGCGGGCAGAAACTAGGTGCAGGTGTTGTAAACCCATAAATATGGAAGCATCTTCCCGCTCCATATCTCTCTATTCTCTCTGTAGTTTGTTCTTGTTCGACAAAGTCTGGACTCTAGAATTCTAGATAGTTCCGACCACTTGGAAGGACAATAAAGTTAGTCTTTCAATAACTAAATTCGGTACCTAAGTAGGTACGCGTATTTCGAATTAAGATTTAATAGCGAAATGAATATATGAGTACGAATTTGAGGGTCATTAATCAGTGATCCTCGATTCTACAAACGATAACTTGATTTAGTTAGTAAAAGTACTGTCTTAATTCGCCTTTAATTTCAATTGCGCACAACACTTCGTGTCATAAATATGCAATTTTGTCATTCTAGGTATATCAACTTTGTTATCCTATCAGATGACAAATATATAATATTTATAATTCATTTATTATATTCCACGTTTACTAATTCTTTTTATTGTGTTTTATAATCTAAACATATAGTTCTTTGTAGTGGCTGAATTTAGTGGTCCAATCCAAGAATTTAGTAAAAAAATTGTTTGAAAATAAAACTTGCACACTAATCTCCAGCTTTGTTTTCTTTTTTTAAATAGAGAACGTGGCTACTCATTTACTCAGTCACCCGACTGGTTGTTGAAACTTTAAACCCCACATTTTACCGTCCTGTATGATTACCTACTATTATTCTGAAAATGAGCATAAAGTAAATAAGTCACGATCCATATTGTATTCTAAATCATATACCATACCTTTAGAACAACAACTAAACAGGTGCGGGAAAACTTTCGCAACTTGTCTACTACAACTTTCCTGGCTTCTCGAACTTAACGAATTGAGTTTGTAGCGCCATCTAGTTTGAAATGGTTGAAAGTGAATCAAATGTTTCAAAGCGCCACCTGTTGTCGAGAGCAGGCAACTGTAAGCGCCATCTATCGAAGTTTGTCTAAATTTATGACAGCGTCACCTATATTGTTTTTTTTTTTAACTTCTTTGGTAGTTCAACTATTAGCCACAAGATGTCACTATTATGCTATTAGGACTTTGCCGGCATTATTTTGTATTTAGTTTCGTTATAACTCTTAATGGTTTTTGTGAAAAAACTTTATAAATATTTATAAAGCATGTGTGCAAAAATGCAAAAGAGATTGCCCCGCCATGACAGTGTACTACACTGCCGTGACCAGGATTCGAACCTGGGTTACTACGGCCACAACGTAGGGTCCTAACCACTAGACGATCACGGCTATCGGAGCGCTGGAAGCATGGTCCAAATAGTGAAGTGCATGATTTTATTGTGACGTAACTATTAAATAAAAATCTTATAAAATCAATTTGTGTTAAGGCCTCGTCACACAGGTTTTGTATCATCTGCAGTGTAGATAATATTGAATGCTGCGCTTTTGTTTTTACCTACACTGCCGATAATTACACATCTGTGTGGTGAGGTTTTTATCAGATTATTATGATCGATTAGACAGATTTCGACGTAGTAACTAACTTCTACGTAATACAATATTAATTGCAGCCAACAAGGCGTGTGTTAGGAACGCGATTTTGAGAGATTTTTAAATGACACACACACATAATAAGCACAATATACTTTTACTTATGTAGGTTGCCCGTTACCTTTCGAGGACCATAAGCGACAGCCGGCTGTCGCGCTGCTATTGTCTTTCTATTGTGTCTCCAATCACGTGTGTTCGTAGGTTTAATTTCTATTAACAGCAATGTACCTACAAAAGAACGAAACATTGCAGTTAGCAACTCAAAGCAAGGTTGATTTTTCACTGATGTTATCAATAAAATGCATTTCTTCTACTCTTGGTTCTTACAACTGCCCACATTACATAAAAGGGTATACAACCATTGATATCCTACATTAAAAGCATGCAACCAACTCCAGACAACTCATCTTCACATATCCTTACAAAAGAAATAGGTACTCAATTCGCCCTTTCAAAAATATCAAGATAAATCACAATTTGACCGTTCCATGTCGCAAGTTTGACATATTTTTTGCGCGCTGTTCAATGAATGGGAACATGCGCGCACGCAGCGACCCTTGGACGCAAATTGGGTGCGCTAACTAGCCGGATTATGATACTCGTTTGGTTACTGTGGGCGAAGATACTGTACGTGGCTTGTGATTTAAGGCGTGAGCAATACTTCACTACATAATATAAAACGTCGCTTTCCGCTGCCATGTAAGCTTAAAACTTTAAAACTAAGCAACTGTTGATGCGGTTATTTTAATCGATAAAGTGGCTCAAGGGGTAAGTATTTTATTTAATACGTGCATATTATAGTATAGAAAAGCCGAGATTTTCAAATATTTGTTATACGATCGCTAGTTGTCGTATATTTTTGGATGTTGATGATTTACATGTTGGAAGGGTACTTAAGGAAATATTAGTTAGCAAGTGCTTCAGTTCAGCTTTTATTGAGCAGGCCACACAATTTCATCTCGGTAAATGTGGCGCAACATTTGCAACGCGACACATTTACCGAGATGAAATTGTGTGGCCACCAAGAACACATTTGTTGCTGACGTATGCAGTACATTTGTAGCAAACAATTGCGGCGCAATATTATAGCGAGGTAAATGATCGATGTTTTTGTAGCTGTAGCGCCGGTGTGTCGTTTACTGTCACCATCGTACAACTGTCAAACCGCGATGAGTAAATAGAGACTAATAAACTCAGCCAAACTTGAAAAATAAAGTTTATTTGTCTCAGCATTAGGACTTTAATCATTAAAATCCAAGCGCCATTTACAAAGTCATAAATTCTTATTCCGTATCACATTTAATGTATTAATTTAATACACATCAAAATTCAAAGCAATCTAGCTTATCGCTGTGAAATCAGTTAATATAACGTTGATTTGTAAGACCAATAAGATTATATCTTACTCACTTATAATCTTATTGGATTCGATGAACACAGACTTATAAGTATAAGACAACTGCATTATTGGTGCCGATTCTCTTGTGCACAAACTATAATGCATTTTTCTCTTTCCTTTTAATTAAGAAAAGGACAGAAGATCAAATATTAGTTAAGTCCTGTCAAATTTAGACACTCCATAGATAATTTAGACGCAATTTAAAAACATGGCGTCTAAATATACGTCAATTTTCATCAGGCGCTGTCTAAATTGACAGGATTAAACTAAAATGTATCTTCTGTCCTTTTCTTTAAGAAATGGAAAGAGAAAGATGCACTTAACTTAAATTTACGATAGTTTGTGCACAAGAGAATCGGCACCAATGTCTATAAATTGCAAACAGTCTTAAACATCTTATTGGAATGGGTCTACTTTCATACAAATATTGAGATTATAGAAATTGATTTTACACAACCTTCCATAAATTATATAAAAATATTTCCACGGCCAGTTACCCTATGCCACATCTCCACAACCCTTCTCCCAAGAAGTTATTCATTCCATCTTGTTTGGTCCACAATGCTCTAATAAAATATATCATTATAAATGCGGGATCATTATCATTATTCGTTGTGCGAACAAGTTTAGCGGCTTGTTCAACATTCATACACTTCACGTTGTATTGCTTATAAGAATTATTACTTGAATCAGAATTTGCTATGCAAGAATTATTAATTTGTTCAAGTGTGTGCGTAGCGTCTTGTTAAAATCTGTTACGGGTATGACTCTGATAGAACATTCATGTCCTTAAAGACTACGTATGGACTGATATCAATAACATTTTGACAACATATCAACTATTCTTTATAATTATGTAAATAAATAACAATATGTTCCAGTTCGTCAAAGTTATAAAATAGTAACAGACATTATTATTTCATCCACAGAAACTTTGGCTTTTACATTAGAATAATAAGTTGTGGAATTACTTATAATAAGTTCAAACACTGGGTCTTTAACGTTGATAGAAAAATGCATTGCTCATGCCCTTAATCTCTTTTACGCAGTGGTTGGAGTTCTAATAAGGAAAATACGGTTACGTCACGTCATTTATTTGTACGTCACAAAAAAGCTTCATGAGTCGGCATTATGAAATCCTATACCTATTTTGCTTCACCAATATTACGCCATACTTGACTTGCTACACTTTTTATCATTGCTCTGATTTCTCTATCCACCAAGTTTTTATTCGATTCAAACTTTAGTTTCGCTTTACAAAAAAATAGACAAAACACGTTAACCTTCGTGGACACCATAGAGAATGACCGTGACCTGTTTGGAACACAAATCCTGTTTTGAACAAAGAATTGACAATAGAAGAATAGGCTAAACACTCTAAACGTAGACAACTAGTTCCAAATTTAAATTATTAGAGGCTTATGGACATTTTCGTTCATCTTTAAGGTGCGTTTGTTTTGCTTAGGGTTGCTTTGCTACCCTTTAACGTCGAAAACCATAGACAGTCACTGTTGGCGTAAAAATCTCTTATGCGTCAGTTACCATTTGTAATGCCCCAAAGCTAACTTAGACAATTGATTTGATCCTTTTTGTTGCTCTAATCCTTTCTAATATAATGGAGATATTGTAATACGGGTGCATTTGTGCTGTGTATCTATTTGCCTTTGGGTTTAAGGGAAGAATTATTCGATTGGATGTGGAAGGTTCAACGACATAATTAAAATTGATAAAAAATAATGTTTGTCCTTCAGATTATTCGACTATTCAAATTATTGCTACTTTAGCCTGTATTCATACAGGGGTGAAAGGACAAGAAATTCTATAACATTTCCAATATCAGGACTAATATTCATCACGCAGTATATTGTCTCACCCGATGAAAGTTTTGTAAGACCCAAAAGTAATTTAGTACTTAGTTCGAACTAGCAATTTATTAGACACTTCAGCGTTATTGCGAAAGGCTCATACTCCATAAATTCACAAGAGTTAACATTCCCAGAATGTTTCTTCTTAATGCAAGGTAGTATAATACTGTTTCTACGTTGTTTGATGTCAAAGGTTCAGGGTGTCACTCAACAGTATGTATTGAAATGTTTGAAATGCTATTTTCTTTTGCTAGTCTTATAATATTATTGATGTTTCAACGCACAGCCCTAACCGCTTTTCCTAGAGACAAAAAACTTGCAGGGAGTGTTCTAGAAATGGAAATATATAGAGGAGGTAACCACTAAAAAAAAGATTTTTGAAAATCCCAACACTAAAGAGGTAAATACGGGATGGGAGTATCGACTCGAGTAAAAGTTAGTAAGGAAATAAATCGTTTAATCGTTTGTAAGAGAAATCTCTGTAAGTATTAATCCGATGCAGTACTTAATGCAGAGCGCCATAAACTATGTTTTATGGTATACTTACTAGCTTTTCACGCGGTTAAAGTCTCAAACAGAAGCAAGTACTACAAAGCTTTACATCATGTACTTTAAAAGCAACTGTCATTAATTAATCTTTTACTACATAATTTGCAGTTTATAGAAATCTTAATAAGTAAATAAATTCGCTCAGCAGCTACTGTGATACGGTAACATAATATTTCCGCTTATTTATAGGTCCCAACTTATAATGCAATGCAGACATAAAATACGATCCCCAACAAACTTCTCCAAGCGAGGGAAACGCAAACTATAACGTTACAATATTTACGATTTGGGCTATTTTTCTTCACTAGATAGCACACCATTGAATACCGCAAGCCCCTACTTTATCTAGCGATTTATTAGATCAAATAACACCAACTATTGATGCACTCTAAGAAAAACCAGACAAAGAAAAGTAATCTCTAAGTCAGGGTACTAAAGTCGAAAGAAATATTTTAGAAGGTGACAATAAATATGTCTATGCAAAAGTATATCACAGTCTTGAATGTCGGGGCGTTTGTTCAAATAATATTTAGGGAAACAAGAGAAGACAAGTATTTGATGAGATGACAGACTTCTGAATGGATTTTGATATAATAAGGAAATAGGGAGCTACGTTTGGGTTTGTTTATTGCTAAGTTTCATAAAAGAATGGAGTAGTTGAAAGCAGTTTTGAGAATAATACGTTCGAAGTGAAGTCCGTTATCATTTTTTTTGTGGAATTAAACATTAATTTGTTTCCGTGGTTGCGTGAGAAAAGTTTTGCGTACAAAATCTGTAAGTCGATAGCCCTGAAAGTCATTTAGGAAATTATTACGCACGAAATCATATAATATGATTCAGTTCATTAAACTCTTCAGCCTGTTCTAGTTATTATACATAGATTTAATATTACAAGCCTAAATTGTAGCAGCCATACAAATCTTGGTTTGTATCTTAGCATCTTTTACATCATAGATAGTATCAGTATCGATCGTGTGAAAACTCTCATTATTGCTCCTGGCTTGATGCTGATATCAAGCTACTGTTCGAGCAGCACGTTCGTGTAAAATTGTTATTACATTTAACGCTAGTCAGTCCACCTGTGCCATTGTCTGAGACTAGAACCCCATTAGGGAAGTAACCGATACACGAGTTGATTGGCAACCGGATCGTGTGAATGTAAACGCTCTTTGCTCCACGCTGCATTCATTCAAACCTCATCAAACTGCATTTCTACTCTGACATGACTTGTCACGTTGCAAATTCTGACATTGTCATGACAATCTATGACGAGGAAGGGTAAGTAAGTAACAAGAAAGCGCCCAAGGGTGCAGCCCTCAGGTCAACAATAACATTTCATAACGTTTAAAACATTTTGTTCGTTGAGAAATTCCTTTTGTTGAACTTTTTTATCTTGTTTAGATCAAACGGGTTGGATTGTAATCTTAATAGCATTATCGATAATCATATTGCTAAATATTAGATTACGGAATAAGCAGGGCATTTTAAGGTCACTGCTTAGAAATTGATTGTGAAGCCTGTCAATGAAATTGAAAGAACTTGCGATCTTTTGAACCCTTTGCGTAACTCGTGATAGTGGGTGACGTGGATTGAAACAATTATAAAATATGATGTAACCGCTAATAAATTACTATTATAAGAAAGCTACACAATCATATTTTCTTATATCTATTACTTTAAGTTTCTAAAGTGTTATCGTAGAACTACCTCTATTCCTGTTTTAAAAAACATGTTGAGTACCACTTTTTTGCAATTCTTATTCTCGTCGCATTACCTCATTAGCATTGCGGATCAATAAATAGAACTATCGTCGGATAAGTCTGACCTCTAAAAACCTTTGATAAATCCATGCAATTTAAATCTTCCGCTACAAATGAAACAAATAGGCATCCATCTCTGACTACGTTTTTTCTCACAATTCAAATGTTCCCAAGTGGCCAATTGTTGAATGTTAAACATTATTTTTAACACTAAAGAACCGGTCTTGCAATACGGAAGTCGAGTCGCACGACGATTATTCGTATTTTCAAGTAAATCTTGGCTCTACCATCTGTCCGGTCTTGATATTTGTCGGCATCTCTATTGTCAATATTGTTTGCAGTTCGCTGCATCTTGCATTTCTCATTTTTGTTCAAGACGTCAGTTTTGACGTGAGATTATGATTGAAGCTCCAAAAGTTTTGGGTCAATGATGAGTTTTTTTCATCGCTTTATGTTTCTTTTCTGAAGTGTGGATTTACTGTTCGTTTTCTTATATCCTTATCTGTAACGGGTTTATTATAAAATTCTCTGTGTCTTTTTTGCTTAAGGTATAGTAGTATCTTCGGTCATATTTTCTGATCTAACAATCAAGGATATATTTCGCTAATAGCAACTTGACATTTTATTACTCTCCGTGACTAAATCTTCTTTTCGATCTCAGATTAGGGTAATAGAAAAAAAGTCGAGCGTTACACACGTTTTTACGTCATCCGATTCTATCAATTTACCGAACGACCCATAACCAAATCTTAGTAGCGAGAAATTATACTGTTACCATAGACCAACCATACGTTTTCTATGATTTATTGTGTACGAATAATTCTAATGGGTTTTACGGCTCATAAATTTGTTCAACGCCTTTGATAACACCGTCTAATGTCATTGATATTGAGAAATCCTATTGTAGATCGTCGTACGCGCATGCCGTGACGTCATTGTTATAGTCAAATATTTTGATTTATGACGCCTATTGTTTTCTTTGGAGAAAAGGATTAAAATTCAAATTACGTTGAGATTTCTTTTCTTTATATTCTTTAGCTACTTCTTGTTGTTTCCTTTTATTGTGATAATTACGTGAAATTATTTATCGTGATGGAATCTGATGTAAGTAAATAAGATCTAAGTGAGTAAGGAGCGTTGTAATTGTTGTAAGTGACGATTCAATCTTTGATTATAGTATTGTAGTGTCTAAACTACTTTCCTCTTAGGTTTCTTTCCACTGCTCTTAAGATCTACAACAAATGTTTTGTAATTCGCTAACAATTTCTGTATATATATTTTCGTTTAGCAACGAAAAACGATAATCGTTTAATGTACAGAATGCGAATGAAAGTCTAATATTTAAATTATCAAGGTCGATTCCCACATAGACATCAGTATTTTACAGTTCCACAAAAACATTTAAACATGGCTTCGCATTAATATCATTACATAGTCTAGATCCAGTTTCATCCAAATAAATTCTTAGCCTTTATCCCTTGGGTACATCTTCAAAAATTAATAATTTTTTCACAGACCCTACATTCACCCTTACACGTTCCGCCCTTCGTTCTTGGGTGTCACCCCTAGCCAGTTCTGTCCAATCGCAACGTCTTAAAATTGCAACTTTATTTTGCACCCTTCTTAGATTGCATAAAAAATACATCAGGGGTGTCCATTCTCGCAAATGTAGAGCCTGTCCAATTTTTTCCCAAACGTAATCGAAATTTTATTTTTTCACCTTTTTTGCCGAATTTTGTGGGATCTTATTTTAAGCCGCAGTTTTGATCCTATTATTTAGATGTTTGTGGTTTTTGTTATTTTCTCCACAATAGAGATGTCATTCTTTGGGTTGATATATCCGATTTTTTACGGCTTTTGGCGCTACTTTCGGATAAAATAATGATTTTGCGTAGTTTCGTAATTTGATGACGTTGATACGGATATTTCTTCAACACACCCGATACTTTTTTACCCTAAAACGTAACCGAAATTATAAAAATAGCAGCAAACGATTTAAAACCTTTTGTCGTACTCTACGTTCTATTGTGATTTTAGTGGGCTTCTTAATTAGTTTCAAGAGTGTTTTTGTCGTATTCTTAACTTGAATTACCATCAAGCGCGTCATTTTTTACATCATTTACACAACCAACAACCGTGCTACCAATAATAACCTTCAAGTGACGTAACACAATAGTTCTGTCGTTTTCAATTAGCCTAACTTTGTTACCTGAAGTTTATGTCTCATCTGTCACTTTGGCTTACAATCAAAATTAAACTTTAACCTCTAAAGTTCAAAGTTCTTTTCTCCTCTTCTCTGTACAACTGTCTACAGTAACCATTGCAAATTTTATGCAAATATTCTGAAGGGTAATATGAGTAGATGTTTTCGCGTGTTTCTTAGAGGTAGACATCTTGTTTTTTATGCGGATTAGTTTTCTAAATACATTTTAATTGGGGCCTCCTTGTTGGGGCCCTTTTGAAACGTCAAGTTCAAGTTTGACGTAATGTCATGTCGTTATGAGTGATGGGAAATATTGTCATTTGTGGTTAGTGTTAGAGTTAATCTCCTTTTACGGTTATTGGTTTTAATTGTATTGTGGGATTTTGAATTGTGACGCTCTGTTGGACTATTTTTTTTTATTTTACTTTGGATTATCTTTGCTGGATTTTAGAGTTTGCTATGAGGAAAGATTATTTTTTATTAATATTGGTGTAAGAAATCAGATTTTATAACTATCATTATATAAGTAGCTCCTACACGATGTTCTTTACGAATACTGAAGTCTTTACTTTTTCGATTTTATATACTATTCTTATTTAAGTACTTATATTTTTCATTGATTCAGTGGTTGAGCCAGCAATTCTAAATGATACTAATTTTTTAGTTGCTATTGCTTATAAGGCTAATAGACGCATAAATGTTACTAACATCAAAACCAAGCCAACAAATTAACTAGGGACCTAGTAACTCGCCTTACAAAAAGAATACACCTGGCTGCGTAATTTTCACACTTACTTTAACTAAGTTTTTATTCTGTAAAGCGCAAAATCACATTATCGGCCCTGATTTTGATTTTAACCTCGAAAGCCAAAAATAACACAATTAAAACTGCAATAATGTCACAGTGATAAATCATTTTTGACTTCCATTACTTTTGACTTTCCAATATTTATATTATGATATGGTATGGTATCATTAATCTAAATCCCAGGACACAACAGCGTTGCTGACACAAATGTAGCGAAATTGTTCAGTGAAACGATTCAGCGTATCATTAATATTGTGGCGTATTCTCTTTTCGAACTTCGAATTTTTTTTTTTTTTTAAAGAATTTATTAACTTAAATTAAACTTAATTTTACATAAAATTTGAACTCGCCAAACTTTGCAGTTTGATGGCGAGAAGCGCTCGTGTTTTATAAAAAATGTAACTGTATTACTTTTTTTTGCGGAATAAAGGGCTTTTACATTTTTGTAAAGTCATCGTTATTTCTATAATAAAAGTAGAGCAAAATGTTTTGTTTGGCATATGATCCAATATTTTTTTAATAATTTTTGTACTGTTGTTTGTCGACTTTTTCCGTTGAACGGACGTGTGTAGGCGTAAAATGGAAGTGCCGCTGGCGTTCAACCTGAAACACGAATTTGGACGAATCTATTTTATTAATGTAAATAAAGATAAAAATGTTGAAGTTTGATTTTGTTTTTTTATTAACGGCAGATTGGATGTACAAGGCATAAATATTTAATGTTAAACTTAAAAAAATATATTATAATACTTAACATATATTAATGCTATTTTTATTTTAGTGAGATAATTTAGCTTACTACTTATGTCGCATCAGCCGATAGTCGCAGATAGAAGCTAATATAACATAATAAATAACTACTACAACACACAAGTAACGTAACAAAATTGACCTCTTTCATTTCTCATATCTGTCAATATTTACGATCATCAGTCACATTTAGGCGTCATACACACCCTCGCAATAATACGACGTCTCACGCACTACGCTACGCCAATCGATTGTGTCCACCCCCTTACATTAATGTCCATCCGCTGTTGTAGCGTGGCATTGTGAGGGATTTTATTTCTGTGAGTAGTATTTGATTTTGGATTCGATTGGCATTTATTATATTGTATTGTTTGTTTTATTTATCGATGGGAAGTTAAGAAAGATATGAGATACTTTGAAGTTATTCAACCCATTATTCTCTTAGCAGTGATAATGGCAATTGAGAAATTGTTTGAAAACGACTATGATTTAAATAATTTCAGCACAAGTGTTCCCCAATAACCACGGCGCCGTCTTTACATTAAATAATTATTTTAATGACGAATTTACTACTTAATTACGTTTTAAAATAAACATCACTATAAATAGACAAGATTTTATTTCCATACAATTTGCATTTCCTCATTATATTGCACGTTTGCTTGTACTTATGTGTCGGCTATGTTCATAAACGATGTCAAGGACAAACGCATAGATGCACGTATATTTTATACTCATTTTATACCTAGAGGTGTCAGAGCTCTTTTTACGGTTGAGTCCACTAATCAATTAAAAGTAAATAGGTTATATAAAGCGTATCTAGGTTTAAACGAGAAGGGAGAATTTTATGATTCTTTGAACATAGTTTAATAAAAACCAGAGGCTAAGTGCGCAAGTCTATTTCACGTGGGTTGCGGAATAGTTCTAATAGTTACCGTGGCCCTGGAACATAGAGGACAACCGAAGGAACATGGGTGGATTTTAGTCAGTAAAAGTCTGACACACCCAGGGCGGGAGAAGTCATTCGTTGATTTCCCACTCACCAAAAAGTCTTTTTCGCGTGGAAATCGAGAAGTTATCAGCCTGTGTCAGACTGACGCAGGCTATAGACTATAGGTAGTAGTTTTGGTATCTGGTCGAGAGGCATTCCACACTATGCATGTCTAGCCTAGATTGCATTGCAGAATATTGCTCCAACAAATGTCGGTTCCATGTCAGTTGTGACCAGCCACTGCCACTTCAATTTGCTGATTCCCATGGCTATTCCGTTAACTCTGGTTATCCGTCGGAAATATAAGCTCCGAATTTCTCGGCAGGAATTTTTATTTTGAACATTGCCAAGAAAATCTATGTAGGGCTGGGTTCTGCACTTTCTTCTAGAGGACCGCCGCCTATGCTTTACCATATTAGAGACAAAAATGAAATGTACTGAATACATCTATGTAGTAGCGAGCCCTTATACAAGCCGGAAAACCTGACTTGCACAATAATCTTTAAAAAAAATTGTTATTGGAGAAGTGTCAGCGCCTTACTAGGGGTTTTAAATCTTCTGTTAGGCGTGTACCAATTTTTAACCCTAGACACGTCCCTGTTTACATACATAGTTGTCCTAATACAAAGCTCTGCTGATGCAGACAGTTATAAACCCGCGTGCACACCGCTCTGTAATGACACTGCCATGTGCACCGGCACGTATGACGCGACCACCGACGCGTAAACCATGTTGTACACTGTTGGTTTTATCGCCGCTTGTTTGGCTACTCATATTTACTTAGCAGGTATTGATGTTTGCCTTATTAATAATTACTGTCGAAACTAGTGTTTGATTTGGGAATAGACGCCTAATAGTTAATGATGCATATAATTGCATATTGCATACTTAAGGCTTTATTAATTGGTGAACCAATCTTTTAATGTTCAGCTTTTTCTATTATCACACAAGATTTTCATCATAGTCCTTAACAAGCGTTTCTGGAGTTAAAATTGTTTCTCACTTTTCTTTAAATCTACTTTTAAAAAGAAATTCTTGCTTTCATAGAAAGAAACCTATAATCATTAGCAGTTGTATAATTTCATAACTAAGCCAGTTTTCTCGTTCAAACGACATTTTAAATAGAAAACTTTGCTACGTGCACACGTATAAATCGTTGTACGTAAACGCTTCTTGCAAGATCACATGTTTAAAAATAGACACTAAATAAATTTATTTAAAAATACCCACGCCGCTATTTGCTCTATGTCAAGCCCATTTGAATTCCGAACATTTTTTGCATAATTTAATTTATAACGATACGCAAATTGGCGATGATCGCTAAGTGTTTGTGTACCAAGCTTTACAATTTGCATAGTTCCGAAAATAAGTATTACCTAAAGTTTGTATCGAGTACTAAGTTTTTCTAAATGTATTTGGTCACGACTGATAGCTGTGATTGAAAACATCACGATGTTTATTACTTATGTAAGTCTGAAATCACCAATCCACCTTTAGCTCGCTTGGTGCTCATTCCCGTGCCTTCTCTGTATGGGAAGAGGCCTTTGCGTTGCAGTGGATCAACGATAAGCGGGTGTTTTTTTTTATTATAGACCAATAATTCTAGAACATTATTAATGTTAACTCAGGTAAAATTTCAAATTTAAATCGATAGATCCTAGGCTTCTTGAAATAAATGGTAACATAAAATCAAATTGATTTATCATCTATTATCATCATTCCATAGTATAAAACAAAGTCGCTTCCCTCTGTCTGTACTTATGTATGCTTAGATCTTTAAAACTACGCAACGGATTTTGATGCGGTTTTTTAATTGATAGAGTGATTCACGTGGAAAGTTTATATGTTAAATAATTATAAAATAAAGTAGAAAAAAGCCGGGATTCACAAGGATTTGTAACACCGTGCGATGTTGCGGAATGTTTATATTAGTTACCGTGACCCTGGAACATAAAGGGCAATCGAAGGAACATGAGTCGGTTTTAGTCAGTAAAAGTCTGACACGCCCTCCCGCCGCACCCAGGACGGGAGCAGTCATTGGATGATTTCCCACTCACAAAAAAAAAACACCTTGCGATGCTGGGGCGGTTCGCTAGTTTTACTATAAAATTTCTATGAAGTAAAGCATTAAATCTCAAGCCGACTGCGGAATCTGCATGATGTTGGCAGTCCCCTTTACCACATACAACTTCAAAGGTACAGCTACAGACTTGCACCCTAACGTGAACATAATGAAACCACGTCGCCTTCACACGGCCCTCGGATTTAACATTTTGCTTACATTATAGTTAGGGAGGGCACGTGCGTTAGTTGAGGGTCTCGGAGGGAGTTTTGGGTTCCGTAAAATTAGAGAAACTCTTGTTAATATTTTAATTCTAAACGTGCTGACAGCTGAACATTTTGATAAATCGTCACTGATTTTTTTGAAGATAGGACCACAATTATTACAAGGTATCGCTAAACATCTTCTTTATAGGAAAGCTTGGTTTCCACACTTAGTATCAGGGATAGTACGTGAGCTGTGGCGGCCGCTACTTCAACCGGCCCACCTTCTTTCAGCATCATATCACCTTCCGTAAACTTTCAAGACTTTCGGGAGTAACTTGAGAACCATCCCTTTCTGGACTTCAGTTATGAGTACATTCAAAGTACATGCTCGACCGTTTCGCTAATCTTTAAGATATAAAAGAGTAGATAAAAAGTCACATTTAAGATTGTTAGGATCCTGGAAACGAAACCCGTTTTATCCGCAGAGTAAAATTACAATCAAACAGCTTTTTCGTAAAGAATCTGTCAAAATTCAAATACAACAGAATTTTGGCAGCAACAAAACTAAACCGCGCAAACGGAACCCGAAGCTATTTCAATTATATTCTTTGCCTGCAACCATTTTGTCCCCAACATTTTTATAACATTAACTGCACTCTCGGTTTTTAAGGCAAGAGGGTCCCCTCTTTAGGGTGCCATGTAATGTCTCCATCACTGAGGGTCTTGTCATGCACTGATATTGATTTGATGGATTACTCTGTATTTGTACATATTTTTTTTTTCGAATAACTTTGCAAAGAAACTGTAACTTAAAATTAAGTAAAAAGTGCCTGAAAGTTACATAATCTTAAGTTTCTGAATACTGGAGTAAAATATTTTGTTTGTAACCGACTTAACTATTTGAATCAGCAAGCCTAAGTGGCATTGGGCCGGTCATAACACACATCTGTTGCAGAACCGACAATCGTTGCTATAAAGCCTCATTAGGGCACTAGGTTATGTAACTCGCGGTCCCGCCACCAACATCGGACTCGGTCTCATTTTTTGGTGGCGCGACAAAGTTTCGCGGTGGTGTTCTAATAAAATATGGGCTTAAGAGTGGTCTGCAGCTAGCGCCCGAGTAGGCAGCCGTAGTGTTGTGACGATAATGTAGTGACGATTGTCAATTGCCTAATGGACACAGGTTGATAATGAATAATATGATCTCTGAAATTTCTTACTGATCCGATTTCAAAACTTTTTACACTGTTAGCTAAAATAAGCGCCATAGGATATTTTTTATCAACAGTATATTGGACTTCATAACTGACAACATAAAATATTAAGGGAGATCTAAGCCCTTCCGAAGTCCGAACCTTGTGAAATAAATAAATCCATCTGTCTGAGTTGTCATACCGTCATCAGGAGCGTCCCGGGTCTGAATGATATAGGCCGGAACATTGTTTCTAGTCTAATTGGCGTGCCAGTACTGATTCAGCCATTTACTGAGTGGACACGATTGAGCAGCTTTAAGGTCTAAGCTTCTACTTAAGCAGAGTAATCAATCAAATACCGTTGATTTCTGAATGGGTTATATCCTCACTCTCTACAGAGCATGCTTAGAAAAAGCGTGTTACTTGCTTTTGAAAAAGCGTGTTGCCACCCAGGTGATCCAGGTGAACGGAATCTATACTAATATTAGCTTTTTCTTTGTTTGTTGGTTTGGTTCTTTGAATATGCGAATTCCAGGAACCACTGGTTGAAATTGAAAATTATTATTGTGTTGGATAGCTTAATCGAGGATGGCTTTACGCTGTTTAACATCACGCTATAACATACGAAAGCAGAGCAATAAACAAATTGGAGGTGAATCCGCGGGGACAGATATTAGAATATAACGGAGAGCAATAACATTGATTTTAAAAACGGAAGATACGTTTATGAACGCCTTTCATACGAAAAAAAAGTTGTTAAGTAAACACGACAAGAAATCAACATTTAAAAAAACATTCCAGGTTAAGTTAACCACAGTCCTCATGCAACATACAAAATACATGGGTCGCGCCCCGTCATTTCCCGCAATATCCGATGTCACGCTTCCACGACGTATAATTGTGCAAATAGACAACTTTCCATTATTTCTACTGATCAATGAGGAAGTGAAAATGTCTAGACTTTCACTGTGATCAGAGGTTGTGGTCTTGTGGATTATTTTCGTATTTAATACTATGCCCGTTTTAGTTATTGGACGAATTAAGAAATGTAGGATCTATTTGTAAACCTTGATTCCTCCAATCTTTAACATTAACCCTATTGCCTATTGTACTCTTGCATATATTTGTTTGTGTTGTCCTTTACTGTTTTTGTCTTATTGGTGTACATTAAAGAATATTCTATCATCTATCTATTAACAAAATATATTGCCTGGAACAGTTGATATAGCAACGCGGAGCCTAAACTGCAGACATGTTATTGGTATAATCATGATATTGGTATTTTACAAGTGTAAATAAACTGAATTCCACTATACTAGAAAGAAACATTTATTTAATTCATTCAGTATAATCATTATCCACCGTAGCTCCCAATAATTCGTTAATTTCCTCAAGACGTTCCTTCTGAATTCCAGTACCAATTGTGGCAGTACACACATGTATAAACCCTGCGGTGTCATCGACACATGACATGACAATTTCATCGCTTCACCACCGATCACAATACCCGTTTTCATCAAACGGAAGTATCTCAATAATAACAGATCATTTCATAGCATCGAACTACTTATTTCGTTAGTCTAATTACGGACTAATATCGTACATCATAAGTCACAAATTACCCAAATTTTGATGTGTTCTTCCGGTATCAATCAACCACGGTAGGCAATTTAAAATAATATTTGAATCAATTATATACAAATTGGGGGTCGGGGTGAGGGTGTATTGGCTATAACTGTTTTGTCACATCTGGCGGTATGTTGGGTGATGTCCAAGTTATGAACGAAGAGATCGAAAGAACTGGTCGACAAAAGCATGAGAAAACTACTTGAGAGAAAAGTGAGTTAATTGGTACGTTTTATGCAGTGCCGTTCTGTAAAAATCTTCTATTGTTGAATTAAGATACGAGTATAAGCTTGATGTGAGCTGTTTGTGAGGGTCTAGCACAACTAAAATGCACTATAAAATATATTTGGTATGATCCGTACTTCCGTACTAATATTATAAATGCGAAAATAACTCTGTCTGTCTCTTCTTCACGCCTAAACCACTGAACCGATTTCAATGAAATTTGGTACAGATAAAGTCTAGGACCCGAGAAAGGACATAGGATAGTTTTCATCCCCGAAATTTCCCAGGAACGGAAACTATTATCTCACGCGGACGAAGTCGCGGGCAAAAGCTAGTATATCATAAGTGAGTTTTCATTAAATAATTAATCTGTCTTAAAATTTAATTGACATTTAATGTAGGAGTACATTTAGTTATATACATTCAGCAACTTTACCCCTATCTTTTCAAATATGGGTAAAGTTACTGAATGTATTCGTATCGTATAATATTATATGTTGTTAATTCCTTCATCTTCTATGATGTAGTAGTCAGATGATTTAATTAATCAAACAGCAGCAAGTGGTAAATTATTTTAAGTTGTATCTTTACAGTCTTTACATTCTTTTTTTATTATTATTTATTCTTCTTAAAATCCCAAAATTAATAATCTCTTCAGCCCATCACTTACTCCACTCCTAAATATCTGCAGCTATAATACACCCTGGTTCCTTGGCCATCAGACCGAGAAAACTGTCACGGTAAGGTGGAGAGGGCCCGGGTGCCGACCACCTACGGTATCGAACGCTTAGTGTACATTATGGTTTACATCGAAACTCGTAAATTCTAACTTATTTTAAACTGTTTTAACATGCTGTGCTTGATAATTGGGTGATGTGTGTATTGTCTTGTTATTATTGTATAAGATTATGGTGTTATTTTGAATGGCACGTGGGTGGTTGTAATTTTGTATGCACCAATAATTTGGTAAAGCTACCGTTTCTCCTATATTTCAAAGTAATTGTATTGATTTCTGATATTTGATCTTCTGTTTTAATATTTTCATCAAAAGTTTGTTCTATATGTTTGACATAATTATCTTAATTAATAAGCGATCGTCAGTTAGCTCTTCTTGGCAGAACTAAACTCAATTTCTACCAATGATTTTTCATCGGTAAGATTTAGAAGGACACAGATAGTTAGTCTGAAAGATTCGAGCCTTGACATCGTCTCCTAATTGATCTCTATTTTGAATTAACAAAACATCAAGCAACCAACTAAAAAACAAAAAGATCTCTCAACACCTAATTGAATATTCACTTTGATTCAACAGTTCCATTCGAAAGAACTCAAGTACCTTCAAGTGTCAGTTAAGGCTGTCTCATTAACTTATTAGCATCCAAGTACTCTACATGCGAAGTCGTTATAGTTAGCCAACTTTAGTTAGCTCAAGTTACCGCACCTCTCAAACTTCAGCGTCTGAAATATTTAGTTAGCGAATAAGTGGGAAAATTAGCGCTAAATTTTCATGGAAAGTTCCTAATAAAGTTATGGAGGGAAGTGGGTTTCGCTTTAGTAAAGTAGCCGGCGTGGATGCAGGATGAATGGAAGTAGTAGTTTTTATTATTAGAGCTGTTACACATTATGGCCGACAATTTTATCGGGCCGACAAATGGGTGAAATGCATATTGATATAAATGATAAATATATAAAAATATTTATTTGGTGCAAAACACAAAAAAAAACAATACCTATTGCAAATTCAAAGTGACCTACCAAGCAGTGCGTATCTCAAATTGGACCAAATAGGTGTCCAGTTCAGCATACGTCAGGTATAGACTCAGCATATACCTGACGCTGGTATTCTGCTGGAACCAGGTGACTCTCGGACGCCAAGTGGTGAAAGTAAAAAGAAAAAATAAATATATGCATTTGAAAAGCACCCTTCACAATAGGGCGACCCGATAAAACTATCGGGACTGTCGTCCAGACACGATTGTGTCGGAGCGGACATAGTATTAGCGTACTTGCAAGTATATGTCAAAACGACAGTTTTAAGTGTGAACAGATAGATTATTGGATACACGACACGACAGCCGGTCAACGATAACGACCAAATGTGAATCAGCTCTTAGGGTTTCATTTGTGTGCTAATAGAATAGATTATTACAGTTTTAACATTCATCATAGTCATCTCTGTATCCTTTTCCCCACTATATTGAGATATTAGGATCCATCTGGATACCAGTGTTTAACATGGAGCGACGGCCTATCAGAAAAAATCTTAGTCGCTGAATAACACTCTACCGCTTGGTTAGATTGACAGACTTTCTAGATTCCGATTTACCGTGACGACATTAAAGTGTACGAAGTTGCAAATAAAAGCAAATCTATATGTAAGTACATATAAAATGGTAAACTGACTCATTGACTGAGTGATATTCAACACACAGTCTTTGAGAAGAGGAAACTTATCCATTATTTTTGAGGAAATCAAACCCTAACGGAATATATTTGGGGATGGAAGTTCCGACAAATACGCGGAGCCGCGGGCGAAAGTTAGTTTATAATAAATCGAAGAAATACCATAGCTTATTATCAGTTGCCAACTATTGATAATGCCAGTATGTTGACAGCACTAGAACCATTTTTTCCACAGATTCTTATTAATTTCACACCATGGTAAGATAAACATTTTGATCCATTCAATACTGTTTTCTCAATGTATCTCAACGGGATTGCGAAAACATGTGGAGGTTAACTCATTCTAAATATTTTCTCGAAGCTTTCAAAATATTTTCCAATGAAACTGATTGAGTGGATTAGTTCAGAATTGGTCAACATTTTTGTCTGTCTTTTCTCTTTTTGTTCAAAGATGATAGAATTAATGACGGTACATTCTACAACATTTTTTTTGGCCATGAACAGTCTGATCCAAGAGATGATTATAACCTAAACATTTTTCTGTCCCTTAAACATCATCATTCAAATTTTCTCCTAACCACTGGGTTACCACATTTTTTCATCTACGTTCTTTTTCTTTCTTAAAACATCAACGACATACGGAAGGTCATGTATGTTGAGAACCCCTGGCCTAAAGTTTACTCCACCTAAATGCATCACCTTGGGATGTCGGTGACCCATTTTCGTTTTCGCGATTCATATAAAAAAAATATTTTTAGGTTATATGACGTCAATGGATGTTCAGTGTCATGTTACTTTTGCTCAAGGTGTGTTTACAAAGTAACCTAGAGCTATAAAAAAATCTACTTAGAAGTTTAGTTGGCATAGTGGCTGTAGTATTAGCTGTTTATCTGCGAGTTTGATTCCCTTACGGAATATTAAGATAGACCATTACGTATATTTGTGATACCTTTACAAAGCGTACCTGCGTTATAGGAAAATATCTTAATGCGGGGCAACTATTCCCCGTTTAAAATTCTACTAAATTCACAACCAAATTATTATTTGACGTCACAATTTCCGATTCGCCCTTACCCTCAATTACAAATAGAACAACCCAGTAAACCCTACAAGTTTCCCGACCCATTTATCATCCAGAAAGTATTAAATTACCAGCAAAATGTTAACAAGGGCTTTGCAAAACGTACTAAATAGGTTAATAAGAAACTTTATCCGTTGGTGTAGACTCAGCTTTACATAACACGTGCTGTTCGGTATTTAGATCAGGATCATATGGTGTATACCTTGCTTTATTTATGAGGTTATTCACTCTGCGATTGCGTCACAGGTTACCTAGATTCTCCAATACCTTATCGTGTTTAGCTGCGGCTGTTTGCGGTTTTGGCCTTATTCCTCACATCGATAAAGGCGATTTTCGATGGCTTTCCTTTGACTAAAGTTTTGGTCCATTTTTTAAGTCGCCCTGGTAATAGAATATTTAAAGGGAATCGATGAAACGCAAGCCACTGAATTTAAAAGACAAATGGGGAAATGTACAGGCAATGGAAGACGAAGAGGAAGGCCAAAAAGGAGAAGCTAAATTGGTTACTAATACAAAGTTAAATGGTTCATAATATTAACTAATTTCGTGTAATCTAAAATACTCTTTCCGCCAATACCTAACTATAACTCTATTTAATTCTCCCTAGACGCTCTCTCATCAAGTCTGTCTGCGTGAAGTTTTTGGCCATATAAATGTGAAGACACTAAGTGCAACCACCTCTTTAACCCAACTGCCGCAAATAAGAGCAATACATTTTTTAACCAAGACATTCCTTCGGAATTTATTTCACTGAATGTCTCTTCAAATTGATATGCACACATAAATGACCTACATACCGAATTAATGACTGAATTGACCACCTTTTTTATGAGTTTGTTGGCTTTTGCTTACATGTCACTCTGGCTTCTTAAAATTGTTGTTTACGCTCTACATTTCATCGACCAAGCGTCAGCCGGCTGTCGGGCTGCTATTGTCTTTCTATTGTGTCTTGAATCACGTGTGTTCGAAGGTGTGGTGTGGGTTGGGCAGATCTCCAAGGTCTGCTAATGGAAGTACCAGTACAGGCTAGTTGTGGATGAGCATTGTAACGTGTCCTATAAAACTATAGGGAACTATAAAACGTATTTGTTGGTGTCCTTTTATTTCTTCCATAATGATCTAACTACGTTTAGAAATGAACTTCTACTTTGTAGCTGATTAATTCTTTAATTTAAATAATTGATATTGGTATATTCATGATATTCATGGCATTAAGTCCGCCGTTGTGCATTGTTTTTTTTAATGTGCATAAAGTTTTAAATAAATAAATATTACTGAACCAACATCATCAAAATTTAGCCTTATAAAAAACTTAAAATATAAGAAAGTCGTCGAAAAAAAAAACAATTTAACCGTAAAGGATTGATATCGGTCGGTTACCGTATTCATTCTGTCTTTTGTACCGAAGTCGACCAAAAAAAGTTCTTCCCCTTTCCTATAAATATCAATACGCCACATATCGCCGAGGCCCGAGTGCTTTACGATCCAAAACTAGATACAATTTACGACCGAATATCCCCCATATTAGTTACAAGTGGATGACTTTCGATCGAATCGATTATTCGATTATTTATTATGCGATTATCGTTCGCGCGTAATGTGGGATACCGATTCGATTTACAAGTCGCCTGGCAATTAGGTTTTGTAAATTTTTGATGCGTAAGAAAATTTATCTCTAACTTTCTTTCATATTTGTTTTCTAACGGTTCCTTGGCAATTACACTGGCCAGGCTTTGAGTGCTAGAAACGGGATTATGAAATAATATTTTTTTTAGTTTAGCACCAAATATGTTCTTATTGTACATACTACTGCTACTGACATACGTGCATTAGGCTATATACCGCTAAACTCCTAAGTATTTAAAACTCTCCGACCCATACTATTATATCATTGCCAATACCACTTTAAACCCTAAAGCGGAATGAAAATTTCGGAATTAAAATCTTGGGGTTCTTCTTGTCCAAAACTATTAGTGGAAAAATTTCTTTTTATTTTATTTGGACAGCCACCAAATCAACCTAAAGCGTCACCAACTTTGCTAGATATGGTGATTTCAACTACAGTGTAGAAACTTAAGCCATCCTTGTTTATTCCTTTTGAATGTCTGATGGCAGAAATTAGCACGCTTGTTCTTGGAACGGCGGTATCTACGTTACCTGGTTGAATTCCTTCCGTAATCTAATATTCATCTACTTGTTCGATCTTATGTTGCTATTTGTAGTGGATCTTATCTTTCTCACAGCATTCTTCATCAGCATTCAATCGTTCTAAAACAGGTCTCGAATGTTCTATGCATTGTATTGCTATGGGCGTTCAATTTGGCACAGTACTAAATTGATTAGCGATATCACTGCCAGTTTGGATTTGAAGATTATTAGCGTAAAAAAAGACTACTATTGCGTAGTTTGTTGAAGAAAACCCTACCTATGTCTGATGAGAAATTTAAAGTGTCTCTATGCCTTTAATTAGTCATTCTAAAAGACAAGCAAGTTCTTGTGAAACTATTATACCAAGTGTATCAGAAAGAAAGACAATGTTATTTTATTCGACAGATCAAATCTCCTTAAGTTCACTTACTTGCTAATACTTATTTCATGAATAAAAAACAAGCTCATTCCTTCAACTCTTTAATCAGCAAATCAACCTTTATCTCCAAAGTCAAAGAAGAAAAACTTCCTTAAACTGTTTAATAATAAATGAACGTATCATTAACCTGAGTACAAAGTGGTGTATCTGTCACATCCACCCTTGTCACGTTGGAATGAATAATTTCGTTCTTAAACGTGCGATGTAGGTATGTAAGTCGCTTGGCTGAATTTGGCTAACGTGTTTTGGCTCTGTCTTCTATTTTCGTTGAGTTGTTTTATCTTCATGTATCTGTTGTGCCCTGTAATCTACTCTGTTGGTGGTCGAGTTTTTTATAAGTGCGGATAATTTTAAGTTTTAATTGAAAATTGTCACGTCGCCTAGAATGTATACCTGACTATGGAGCGCCAGTCAGGGTAAATAATTGCGACTAATATAAGGTTTTTCCTCCAACCTGAAAAACAACAAACTAATTAGCTGTTCCATACATTTTGATTTTATTGTAAAGCATTTTGGAGGAAACACCAGTATTTTTCATATTCATAAGTAATTTCATTCAGGTAAAAACTCACCATCCGAGTGATTTTAATGTTTTTGTGTATCTATTTAAAGCAATTATTTACCTTTCCCTGAACACTTACGGCTTCTGTCCTTGGTCTTTAACCCACACACTTAGACTCCCCAAACTAACCATAATCCCCAAAACGTACAGCAAACAACATTAAATTAAGCACAGCTATTTCTAAACGACTCGTTGTCACATCGTTACAGTACCCGAAACTGCTGGTTATGTCCACATAGCACGTAATGACAGACATTATGATGATGATGGTAATCTTCTGACCCTGAGCCGTGGGAACGTACGACAAATGGCGGACTTCGTAGACAATACCTAATTACCACTAAGTTCTTGTTTCAAGTCATATGCCTGGATACTCAAACATCACTAAATTGTAGGACGCTTTTAAATCTTTTGCTCTCTTTGTCACTTTTAAGGGATAAAATAAGGACAGCAACAGATTTGAGAGCGTATTACGATTAAGTGACGTTTGAGTGTTCGGGGGTATAAGTCTTAGGTTAGAGGCAGATTTGAATGTAATATGGTGATAAGATTAGGAAATAGCAATAGGAGTGAAGATTTAAAATATGACAAATGCTATGAGGTACTCAAGATCAATGCGTTTAATGTTATCCATCAGCCGTTTCAGCATGATGCAGTAAAAAACTCGTTTATTATGGTAGAATAAATAAGTGTTAGGGCGATATTAATAAACGTAGCTTAGGTAGTGCTTCTACTAAGCAGTATTACTGTTACTGACGTTCAACTGTCGAAGTAAGATAGCAAGATAGAAACGGAGAATTCCTAAGCCAAAGTATATTTATCTCAATCAGCCCAATTCTCAGGGGATCTTTTAAGTAGGTCAATGAGAGAAGAGGATATATCTATTAAAAACTACGAAAGTTGTAGAAATTTTTAGTTTCAATCTATTAAGGTAATCCGGTTTAAGAAGAAGGCATTCCTTTCCAGCGTTCCAAAAATGTCATTCATACACAAACATACAAAATCAGGTCAACTTTCTACTATAAAACTTACACCCTTCATAATCTCCTTGGATTTGAGAGAGTTATAATTATAGCTCAATAAACGCTACTAGTACCATCAAACGTTTCCGTCTTTGAATACATTGACAGCATTCATATTCTAATACCCTCCATCCTTCTCATTCATCGTAATCTATTCCAAGGTCCGGCTCTTCACCTCAAACTAATCCTATTATAATACTAGGAAGCCTTATTCAAGGTGATTCAGATAAATAAATTACTAGTACACTGTGATTTTGTTCTCCATCTGCCCTGCTATTATCCTGACTAGTCTTCCTTGTCTTTCCAAGTTTACCATTGTTTATAGGGCTATTTGCACTACTTTGGATACGGCCGTAGCTTAGGCTGAATTTACACCGCCACGAAATGGAGTGAAATAAAATTTTGCAACAAAATTGTATATAACATAATAAACTTTATGTCAACTGAATAACATAAAAAGTAAAGGAGCCAGAATTAATATTTCATGTTGTCTCGAAAATTCCTATAGCAACAGTCGGACCGTTTGTGGAGTCTTTGAATCCGCGGGACGTGGCGCGAATGGGGAGTCAGTAGACCTCAGTAGTCATATTCTTCCTTTTCTCATCACGTTTTCATCACTTGGATCTTATTTCTATCTCGCAAATATGCGATATAGAAATAAGATCCAAGTCAACATTCTTATCAAGTAAAAGTTCTATACTAACACCTTAACGCAGTCGCCGGCAATTTGCGGTTCGCGAGCCACATGCGGCTCTTTGCATATGAAGCTACGGCTCTTCAGTCCCATACAAAGTAGCAGAATTATAGGCAAGAACAAATTAAGTGGTTTTTTGAAAATTTTGAAATTTTGTCGATCAATATTTTTGACTCATCCAACTCAAAAGGTTGCCGACCTCTGCCTTAACGTCCTTCTCGCAGGAGAAATCCAGCTAATTTGCGCACCTACACGCGTCATGAGGGTAAATTAACGCTTTAGAAAAGCGTTAATTTCAGGGCGGTGTAAATGAAGCCCTAGACTGTTCGTGGGTGGAGGCAATAAGACTAAAGGTGCAGCTAATATAGCAGGTGTATTCTAAAAGAAAATTGTTTTATGCTAATAGTCATGATTCGCCTTAGTAACAGTAACAAGAGTATTCAATAATAAATTAGATGATTGATAAATTAGCAACAGATGATAATACATGATTAAACTCAATAACAAAATAATTTTTTTTAGCCTTCTTGTCGTTTCCTATCTGCTCTTATATTTGTAATATATAGGTATTAAGACCAGCAATGCATGCGCACCGTTCTTTGGTACATATGATGTCGTCAACAGTAAAAAGTCTTTGACGTCTGCTAAATCAGCTGAACGAGAACCAAATAATTTTGTTATTCTTTGGTATTGACTATAAGTATAATGTGTGAATAAATAACGGACCACAACATAAAAATATATTTCAGTTGTGTTGAATTAAAAGTTCCCGACATTAAAAATAATACAGCGTTTATAGCAATCTAAGTATCATCATTTCATCAACCAGTAATAAAACTGGGATATTAGTTCTATCTACAATCGGGATCAATACAAGAATAACCGCAAGCAAAATTTTATTTTATATTCACCAATCGCATCTAATGTTGCGAATTCAAGAACTGCGCAAACACACTTTATCCCCCAGCCCTAAAGTACATTCTTCAATAAAGACTTAGCACTTAAAATCGACTACAGTTTCCCTAATTTGTTTCGAAAGGGACTTTTTATGTGTTTAAAATTTATCTCTACGTCCCTTTGCATCGTAAAATGTTTCATTGCCTTCTGTGGCCACAGTCGTAAAATCCTTTGTAAAAAATACATGACCAAGTTTATAAAATTCTTATGTCTATTTGAGATTCGTAGATGTTTCTATTATTCGGTTTACGACGTCGTAACACCCTGCATGGTGCTTTATGGTGTACTAATGGGATTTAAATGGCACTAACATTTTCTATTATTGTTTCAGGTAATACTTTCTTCGTTTCATGCGGAACCGGTGAAAGCTTGCTGTCATCCATCTTTAGATTGAAAAGCTTTATTAATTAATGATACAAGGTATGTTTTATTGACTGTCCCGTTGATCTCATGAGCCCGGATCTCAATTAATGGGACTGGAAACGAACCCAGAACGCATGGGGTTATTGGGTTTTGCAATTAATAATGGCTCAGTAGCAGCCCAGAGTTTGAAAGTTTTACCCCAGAAAGCACAAGTAGTTAGTTCCAGTTGTCATTCGTAGATTTTTTGTTTTACAAATTCTTACCCAATAACTGGGTAGTGAAGGTTATATAGACAGTCGCTTTATGTAAAATACTGGCATCAGCTGCATCCAGTTAAAGCCTGAAGGCCGATCCTCTGTTAGAGACGGTCGAGCAGATAATGGCAGTTTATTTTGCAGACCTAGGGTAAAAGTCCGTTAATCAAATTATCCAAGATTACATAACATTGTATTTCTATTTTATCTTGAAGATTGAATGACACAGCGCCTGTCATATTTAAGAATCTAATGATTCTTTGATTTTCTATGATTCTAAGAAAATCATAAAAAGTAGGACTTTTATCAACTCCGGCACTTCTCTCTATCAATTCTCATACACTTTTGTTAAGCCAGCTACAAAAATCACAACCATAATTCAACATTCAACTCCTCTTACATTGCAATGTGTAGGCGTATCATTACCAACGCCCCGAGGCTTATCCATTCGATATTCCTTTTATTCCGATATTTTACCTTCATAACCCGTGATATTCGTACATTTTATGCTGCTACGCAAATGGAGAACATCTTTGCTATACAATTTGCAAATAAATTCGCTCAAAGCAAGTCGTTTAAGCCAAGAATTTACTACATTTTCAGACTATGTTATGTAATTGCCTATATCTATTACTAATAATATAGAGGCGTAAAGTTTTGCTTAATCTTTTAAGGTACTATCCAATTCCAAAAATACACACATCAAAAGTGTCTAGGGATATTTCAATTAAACCTAAATTACTAAAATTCTATTAACTTTTTGTTAAAACATGTACACATTAAAATAAACCTTATTTAATAGACTATTTAATCTGATAATAAACTTTTAGATAAAGTTAAATTTAAAAAAAACTTAGAAGAAGAGGAAAAACTCAAACAAAATTTCAATCTTAACTTTATTTTTGAAACATCAAAACTCAAACAAAACAACATTTTTTTTTATAAAAATTGTTGAAAACTTAAAATTAATAATTCGTGGATCCACCTAAGACTCTCCTGACACATCTGCAGCGGTTCTGCATACTCAAAACAAGGCTGTCAATATCCTGTTGTGGAATACTGTCCCATAATTGCCGTTTCTGAAGCCATGAAGACCAGTCAGAGCGTTATATCCAGGCTTTGGTCATGTTATCGTGTCACGGAGGAAGTGGTGGAACGGCACCGAGGACCTCAACGCATTACAACACATGTACAGGACCGAGTCATAGTAAATGCTGCACGAAGTCAACTAAATGCAGCGGCGATGCAATTGGTTCAAAGGCTACAGAGAGAGTATGGTTTGCTGGTAAGCGGTCAAACTTTGAGAAGGCGACTGCATGAAGTCAATCTACGTGCTCGTAGGCCATTTTGGGTATCAGCACTAAGGAGAGGTAATCGAGGAAGAAGATTACAGTGGGCTATTGCACACGAAAACTGGAACCATTCTCAATGGTCACTTCTGCTTTTCACTGATGAATCTAGGTTTGGATTTCATCCTGATTCGCGAAGAGTACGCGTTTGGAGAAAACCTGGACGTTGGAATCGACTGCAGCACCCACAACAAGTTCATGCATATTAAGGTGGCACGATTATGGTTTGGGCAGGAATTCGTCTCGGCGGTAGAACGGACCTCGTTTGGATACAAGGCAATATGACTGCTCGAAAATACCGAGATGAGGTGCTAGAGCCTGTAATCTTGCCCCACAGACAGCAAATGGGACAAAATTTCCAGCTAATGCACGACAATGCCCGTCCACATACGGCGCGTATCGTTACAAGTTGGTTACAACAGCATGTTATCCAAGCTTTAGACCGGCCTGCACAATCCCCTGACTTAAATCCTATTGAGCATGCCAGGAATATGCTTCAGAGAAGAGATCGTAGGAATTTCCCTGTTGATATTGTGCATCAAAACCAGCTTTTCTTGCATCTTAGCAGGATTTGGGACAGTACTCCACAACAGGATATTGACACCCTTGTTTTGGGTATGCCGAACCGCTCCAGATGTGTCAGGAGAGTCTTAGGTGGATCCACGAATTATTAATTTTAAGTTTTCAACAATTTTTATAAAAAAAAATGTTTTGTTGTTTAGGTTTTGAAATTTCAAAATTAAAGTTAAATTGAAATTTTGTTGAGTTTTTCCTCTTCTTCTAAGTTTTTTTTAAATTTAACTTTATCTAGAAGTTTATTATTAGATTAGATAGGCAATTAAACAAGGTTTATTTTAAAGTGTAGGTGTCTTAACAAAAAGTTAATAGAATTTTAGTTATTTAGGTTTAATTAAAATATCCCTAGACACTTTTGATGTGTGTACATAGTTTCAATGATAGACACTATCTACATTATTACAATCACCGATAGACATGTCTAATCCTTTGACTTGACAGCAATTAGCGAATAATAAGACCCTCAGTTCATAATACCTGTCTGTTTATGAATGGGTGGACAGTTAGACAGAAGTATTAACCTTTATGCTCAGAATATTGCGAGTGATTTACCTTCAAATGAATGCGTGGGTGTAAAATACCTCGTTTATTTGTGTAAAAGCACAGATGAATAAATAGTTACTACGTAAGTAAAAGTAGTTGCATATTAATATAGAAACGATATAAAAAAGATGTAGGGTAGTTTATAGACTAGATAGTTACTATGCTTATGGTTTCTGTGCTGTGCCATTCGCTCAACCTTAAAAGCCCGGCTTTTGCCAATAAGATGAAACCATAAGATTGTCAGTAAAAAAATAATAAAAAAAGCTTAATAACAAAAAGTTAAAAATTGCTGGAGAATTGTCTAAAATTACGTTTTAAGACGATTGTTACCAACATTAAATAAATGTTAACGTAAGTGTGTC
This sequence comes from Athetis lepigone, assembly GCA_033675125.1. Classification (NCBI taxonomy): domain Eukaryota; kingdom Metazoa; phylum Arthropoda; class Insecta; order Lepidoptera; family Noctuidae; genus Athetis; species Athetis lepigone. The sequence goes on along the minus strand of CM066226.1, from coordinate 287,089 downwards.
TGAAATAAATGTATTAAAATTGAAAAGACTTGCTGATTTTTTCTTCACCGTAAGAAACCTGTCGAGGTTGCCCTAATTTTAGCTCCTACTGATGCTACTAATTGCCTGTAAATATCTACTTACATACCTATGTTTTGAATGATCTTTTTTAGTGTTTGCTTTGCCTTTTAAGGCATCTTAAAGACAAGACCGTACACCTCCACTCTTTGTGCTAGTTCTGACTGTGGTTATATCTTTATACATGACCTACCTACACGGAATGCCACAAGGTTCTATTCTGGTTTCTGCACTGTTTAAATTAGACGTTAATATAACATCCTACTCAGAAGGTGGCGAAGGTATAATCTGGCTTGTTTATGATCGTGGGTGTGAGGTCTTATGCCTTATTGTCGTTTAAACTGTACTAATATGTATAGGGGCTTAGATTTACAGGTTTCCGATCTTTAAACGAACGCTAATGTGAATCACTTGAGGTTTTTATTTTTTAAATTTCTAGAATTGCACGAATTACACGAATAGGATATTATGGTGAAAACGTACTTTAATTGTAAGACAACATTGCACGCTGTTATACATAACAGACATGTACTAAATAACACCTACTAGTACTGCATAAACATTTTGCCTTCTACAAACTCCAAATAAACATCACGAATGCAAGAATAAAACAATATCCTTTGTTTTTCTTCCATCTTCAAGGCAATTTCCCTTCTTCGTAGTATCAATTATCAAGTTTCTCTAGCTCGTTTAATTCATAGACAAGGCGAGTATACCCTCTAGGCTATGTTATGGAATGCTGGAAAGACTGACAAAACTTTTTTTTTTGTGATAGTAGAACAACGTTGTGGTGTTTCTGGAAAAACTGCAATTTAATTGGGTCTAGAAGCTAATGTTGTAAGCTCCTTACCGTGTACTTAACAAAATAGTGTTGTTTATAAATATTATGTAATCCAATTTTAGCAACCTAAGCTTATTTTACATAACCAGTTTACAAGGTAGACCAGACAAAAGATGGCGAGACGAACTACACAAAACTAATTGCCTAAACATGAGAACAATATACCAAAATTTTATTAATCTAACTATATTGCTGTATGAGGACACTTTGTGGGACTAACGATACGCCATTAAAAGAAAAGTTTCAAGAAGTACTAAAGTAAAAATACTTACAGGTTGAGTTCTTTTAATTTATGCGGTTCTTGTCGGACGGCTGCAGTGCCATGCCGTAGCGGTACATGTGCGGTACGGCGCACGGACGTTCGTTTGTTTTCATACGAAACGCGCAGTGCGGGCGTCGTTGGTACCGCAAATGCTCGGCAAGAGTACTCCTGCCGCACCGCGCGTTTTCTACACAAAACGCATAAATTAAAAGAGCCCTTAGTAGATGAAAACATTAACTTTAATAAAACATGAACACGGAAGAAACAATTGATGACATGACGTAACGAGAAACAAAGTATCGTTTCAAACGCGAAAATAAATAAAGCGAAAGTCGTTCGTCTGCTGACGCCCTTCATCCAGTAGAAGCTCTATTTTCACCCAAATTAATTGTTTTTCAGCCTTTGTTTGCTTTGAAAGCAGTTTACCTTTAATTTCGAAGTCAGTAAAGTTTTAGTTCACCAGTTCGCTTAATGAGGGTTGGCATTTAGTTGTTTTCATTTGAAATGTTAACTAGATCTTCAGCAGCGCTGGGGTTTGTTTGTGCCATTTTGTTGGGATTCCATTCAAAGGTTCTTCGAGATTCTGTTGAGTCTTGAGTTAATTGAAGTGTAATATCCTTGTTGTTGGATTTACCTTTAAAGATTTTTTAGCGAGTTGTTATTTACTGAAAAGGATTTGTTTTGTTTAACACTGTGGCTTTTGAATCTTCCTTCCAGGCATGATGACAGTATTTCCACTGTGCATTTACAAAGTCGTTAAAAACTTCGTTAGGGTCCATTCACGACACAGACAAAGACGTCAAAGCCTTTTTGCTTTCTACTTTTTATTCATAACACACTTTATTTCTCTCTTATCTAAAAACAACTAGTCCTCTAGCCAGCCAGTAATCTCCAAGAACCTTAATCAAACCTTTATTCCTCCCTCGCCTGCCACGTCTTATCAGCCAGACAAATTATTAAAGGAAGCTCCTATCTCACGGAGGTTTCAACCGGTTCTATTCCCGGTCCTACTTTGTCGTGGGCGAGGACAGCATTCCCAAAACGACCTGAATTAATTGAGCTTACAATTAAACAGACAGGTTTGACGTATAGTCAATGGCTCCTGTTGGTATGGGGAGTATGGAATTTATTATTTATAGCTTTGAATAAAACGCAGTGTTTAGCACTGGTCTTGAGAGAATTTAGTGTTAGAGAGGGAAAGGAATTATCTTTCTGTTTCACCACCTTCTGTTAAGACCGGATTAAATTTCTTGGCAGATCATTTGAATTTTATTCTGTTCCATTTTTAATTATGCCTAGTGAAGATGGCACTTTGATAGATGAAATTAATCTTACTTTTCTCTTTTTAGGATTTTCTTTATAAAAGCAGATTTCACACAAAGACAGAAAGGATCGTGAGAAGTTAAAGAACACGCCTACTCAGAAACTCACCTATTTGTCTCAATACAACAGTATAAATGACGTTGGCAACTCAAAGCCATGAAGTTAGGTCAAAGATCACAGAGCTGCAATGAGTCTAACAATCTCTTGCACTGATCTTTGCCCTTACAAACACTACGGTTAAACATTTTCTTCAGTTGACTTACAGTTTATATTTACAATAAAAACAATAAAAATATTTTTTAATTTATTAATTTCTTAATTTATTTTGTGAAGCCTGTGCTCAACGTGTCAAGTCAACCGGTCATGAAACAATAACAGTTCTATATTAAAATCGTGGGAAAATTGATTTTTATTTCATTAAAAACCGTTTGAAAATGTAACCAGATAAATTAATTTTAATAAAATGCATATAACCCCGATGTATTCAAGAGACGAGTGCATAGGCATCTTTTGGGTGAGCTCGCTCCATCGTAGGCCGCGTCTATGCCCTCGGGCTAGTCTGGGACCAAGAACAAGCCCATAAGTAATTAAAAAAAATTACATTTGTTTTATGAAAATCTTATATATTAAAATTTAATTAAAAATCCTGTATGCTAAGAGCTCAGCATAAATCCATTATGACCTTTTGGGTATAATTGCGTGAGGTACATTGAACGCAATATTTACTTGTAAAATTAATTTCAGCAATCATATTATGTGCTCAATCAGTGTTCAGTATTGGCAGCTAATTGGCTGCGATATATTTTTTAACATTTCTTGCATATCTATTTTTAAGTTCAAAATTTCATAACTGAGAAACTATAGTATAGTACTTGCATAAAAAATGCAAAATTCATCTCGAATATCGCGTCAAATAATAACTGAGATCGCCACTTCTAAAAATATTCTCTCTCATCATTGAAGACAAATCAGATTATTTATAGCAAGCAACTAGTTCTGAAGCAAAGTAATTCCAGACTAGTTTAATTTAATAAGTGAAGTTAAAGTGGAAATTTTATTTTTAGCTTACTCCGTCGCTGCTCCATAGTGATTATTATCTTCGCTGCAGAATCTAAGACCGTCTAATCGCGTCTCTACGACTCGTCAAGCTTGCATCAGCACTTTGATGGCCGCCATTGTTTGTGATTTTGAGTTTTAAAAATTGCATTAGTTTAGAATACTGTGACTACTTTAATAGAAGTAGCTTGTCATCATCTTCCTTCCTTTATACGATTTTACTTTCGTGGAGTTTCTCGCCTGTTCTTCTCCATAGAGATCCACTACGTTTTAGAACAGGCAACTAGCGTCACCTTTTTGACTAAATGACCGACTCCTTGACATTTCATAAGTGCCTGTAAATCGTCTAAGTGAAATAAAATTTTTGATTTTTGACTTTCTCTTGGTGTAGATGCAATAAGTTACTCTATCAAGTCATCCTGTGTAAATATCATACTATCACTCACTCCTTTCTTCTTTACATAATTCCCACTGCCCTCAACATTCACATTCACAATCTTTAATATATGTACTTGACATTGTTCATCAGTCACATCTATAGAGTGTAAGTCATGTAATTTTTATTGCTACTATTTCTATTTGTATCGCAGGTTGATAATAATTGTCTTGTGATGGCAGTTTTTACAGTAATTATGGTAACTGGTTACGTTTACAAGTTAATTTTATTACCACGTACTAGTTTTATAGCATAATCAATAGGTTTATATGTGTTCACGTTGTTTTCTTAGTTATTTCCCTAATGTTCTTAGCTAAGTACAAGAAAAATAAATGTTTCATACTTTTTATCTCTTGAATATATTCTTACGAAATCTCCACAGTATATTTGCCTCTAAACTTCACACTAAAAATAAATCTTTGTTGGAATACAAAGCTGAAGCACTGAGCCATCCAATTTAGCAAGACATCTTAAACGACACGGTTCTTTCCTTCTCAGATCCATTTTAAGAAAACAAAAGAGAGGTTGGAAGGTCATGCTATAATGGTGGTTGATGCAAAACGTGAGTCGCGACTCGCAACGTGCAACTACGATGCAGCGATAAGAATTTGCACGATTCTCCGTTGAATTTCGTAAATAAAGCGATGCAGCGCTTTATTTACAGTTCACTTTGAATACTAATCGCTGAGAATAAAATTTTCCTTATTACCTAGTTGTTGCTAAAATAATAAGAGTAAAAGTTATTTGCAGGAGTCTTATCTTTTGTGTATTCTTTTACAATTGTTTGATGTGCCAGTAAGTTTTCTGTTTGCATTATTTTCTTGGTAAAACTGCTAAAAACGAGTTTAGTTATCATTTTGTGTCTACATAAATAATGCAGATGTTTAGCTCTTCGCAACACGTTTTAGCAATAACGTTTATCTGAAGCTATCTGGTTTTCTTCATTGTATACTTGGAATGGCTGCTTAAACTCCTCAGAAAATGTCTTTATGTAAGTACTTAAAAATGTTTATTGAAGGGTTGAAATACACTAATTAAGAAAGTTACAATGTGATCATTTTTTAGCTATGGGCCATACATGGGAAATTTGTTACGGGTTTGTACGGTTTGATAATTTAGTTTCATGGTCAATATGGTTAACGACTATCCCTCTTCCTAATAATAACTGCGTAAAATTATGACAAGTTTAAACATCAAAAAGTGTATTATCTATACATTTCTTCATGTTTAAAGCTTACAAGAGTTATTGGATAACTTCTGTAAATATAAAAGTTATGTCGTGAACGCCATAGCTTTACAACTCAACGACATTAATAGTACTAGGTATTTGTACACCCTATTATTTCCATCAACCAAACCATTAATAATCAGAAACCATTATTATTATTATTTATTATTATTATAGTCTTCTCGGTTAAAATACATTACAAAAAGTTGATCCCTTGTATTAGCCAAGTACAAAATTAGTTTTTGGAATTACGTAATTAACAATTCTGCAAAACCTTCCATAAGTACTAATTACATTTAAATAATCCCGTCTGGAATTTGTAAATATCTCGCGTCTAAAATAACGTTACACACAGTAACGTTATTTTAGACGCGAGATATTTACAAATCTAGAATAATAATAAAATAAATGAATAAGAAAAATAAGGGTTAAAATTATTAGGGTTTGTTAAGTTTCCATTTCGATAATTGGAATAAATCCCTTGAAGGAGAATGCGAAAATAAAAGCAATTTACCTAAAAGGAGACTAGGTATATAATATTAAATATCTAAAATATTACGATCATTTTCTTTCCAAGGGCTTTTAGAGTACGGGCAGGCGTCCGTCACTCGCTCAAGGCCACGCGTTTTATGCCTACCGCTTCGCGTATCGTCGACGATACAACGAACACCGGGCTGTCGCGCGCCCGGCTGAGTGCCCGCGCGTCACGGGTACAGCGCTGACTATCAAAATGCCGAAACCACGTAATTACAAGGGCGGATCCAGGGGGGGGGTCATGGGGGTCATGACCCCCCCCTGAGCCGGTTCCAGGATCTAGGCAGCTAGGTCCTGGAATCGACTCATGACTAAAAAATGAGTAACATGATATTAAAAATATTTTTTTGTTACAATATAATTTTTTGTAAGTAACCTTCAATGTCAAATGTTCAACCTGTTACAAGATAGATACTCCAGTTTCTGTTTTTCTAAACGAATATCAGCTGTGGATGGTGAAGTGACCTTATTTTAAATTACGTATAAGAAAAGAAAAATATTATTGCTATACTACCAGTTTGTGTAGCGACAGCAGAACGTCTCTGTCTGCGTTACTAAAAATCAAAATACCTTATGGTTGAAAAACTTAACACCGGACTGGCCAGTACCGACTACCCGATTAAGCTAGTGCGGGGCCTTCACCTAGCCAAGCGATTTTTAGTTTAGAAAAAAAAACTCATCATCATCTCCCTAGCCTTTTCCCAACTATGTAGGGGTCGGCTCCTAGCATAACCAGATTCAGCTTGATATCAGTGTTTTACGTGAAGCGACTGCCTATCAGACCTCCACAACCCAGTAACTGGGCGACACGATACCTCTTGGTTAGGCTGGTCAGACTTTCTGGCTTCTCTGGCAGATCAGAAAAAAATACTAATTCTTAAAAAAAATTGTTTCGACTTTACATAGATAATCTCGTATAGCAATTATTTAAACTTCTTTCCAGAAGTTAAAACATTATTGGTTCGGGTCACGAAGTAAGCCAACGAGGCTTACTTCAGGGTATTGCGTATCTTTTTTTATTTGCTGCTACCAATTTTGATCTCTTGGTAGGATACTGCAAAAAGTGAATTCTGATTGCTTATTTTTGTATAAAAATTAAATTATAACCAAAACCAAAAGAAGGCTTGATAAGTAATTTGGGGACGAAAAATTTTACAGAGTTTTGCTCGCATCGGTACATTCAGTACAAGTGACACAAACATTTTAGATAAATATCTTTCGAACCATCGGTGAGTAAATGTGTGAGGTGACTGAGGCTGGTATTTGTTTGTCAGTATGGCTGCATCCAGCATATTCGCCAGATTTAACCATCTGCAACTGTATCTTGTGTCCAAACCTGAACAAAAGGCTAGGGAGTTCGAATTGAAAGAAGAAAGGTCACAAAAATGACCATCTAAGTGCAAGAACAGAGCACAAAACCAATCCAACTCCGTAGGTAGGGAGTTAATAGCGCATAAAACTTGAGATTATTGAGGACCATGACCAAAATATGGACGGTCAATATATGTACTGTTTACAAATGACATGGCAGACCCTGCAAAAACTGGACAGGGTGCTTGGGGATGAACTTGTATGGATCCAAAGTCGTGATAATGGCCTTGTTTTCGGTATGTGAAAATGGCGCTACTCTCGAGTTGATGCAAGAATATAACTTGGCCAAATAATTCGACTGGGTTGAGACAACTTCGAGAAGGAGGCCAACAGAAAGATACTCTTGGGCTGTGCGGCATTCAGAATATTGCGTGAAATCTTTGAATTGTCAAGTCCACAATCTGAACCGTGAGATCTTTAATATGTACGACGAGTAACCCATGTAGCTGAAACGGGAACAATCACCATGAGTTTGGCCCGCAAGTTCATGTATTGAGAAGGAGGCATTTGCCAGAGAACTTGTATCACGCACATTACTCGAAGAGTACGCTCAAATGGAAGTAGACCGGCCATTCTGCAGAAGGTCAGACGATGATGGAGACCTTCTTAAACAAACGAATGGTGAGGGACACCCTGCCACACGATGGACCATTGATTTAGAGAAGATGGCGGGCAACTTGTGGATGCGAGCTGCCCAAGACCGGGATGGCTGTAGCTTTCTGGGGGAGGCCTACGTTTAGCAATGGACGGCAACAGGCGGATATGGTGAAGAGGTCTTTATTGAAACAAACGCTTATTTTGAGAGTTCTGAACATCCATCATTTGAAATTAATCAGCATTATGAAGAAACTTGTTTTGAGCTAAAGAGACGAGCCAAAATAATTATTTATTGAAATGGTCACTGACTAATCAAACCGCCGTCGTATGATTATGTGTCTGGGTGGTCCGTAATTTTTTAGGGTTCTGTCGCTTTTTTTTAATAAAACAATTAAAAAAGACCCTTCTTTTTAGTCAGCGCTATTCCTGCAAAAACTGTGTATCTTTGAACTTTAACGTAAGGTGTGGATAAGTCTTTTATTTCTATCGAGCGCCTCAGAGCCGCCCTTTAAGGCGCGAGGTTCCTTAGCGGCACGGGGTCTGTGGCAAACGCCACCTACCACCATATGGATAATCCGGCACTGGAACTGGCACTTTTTCACTTCCATCATAACGTACCCATTAAAGTAGATGTAAATGATAATGCGTTTTGGGAGAAAGAAAAAATTATTCTCTTATAGCTTTCGATGACTAAGCGACAGCCGGCTGTATTGTCTTCCTATTGCGTCTCGAATCACGTGTGTTCGAAGGTTTAAATAGACTAATGTACTTTTAAGTACAGTATTTACATACATGAACAAAGTGGCGACATGTGACCCCCCCCTGGTGCCAAAGCTGGATCCGCCCTTGCGTAATTATTGTGTGATTATTGTGCAATTCCCCTGTTTCCCAATTCTCCTGTTTCCCTTTTGATTATTTATTAAAATTATTCACGCGGTTTTGGATATTTACGACACTAAAATATAATAATCGGGAATTCAAGGAACGAAAAATATGCATCAGTCATTTTATTAAACTAAAAAATATTTGATCAACAAATAAAAAAATAATTGTTTTTCTAAAACATTCGTTTTATTACCATTAACATCATACGTTTAACCCTAGGACATTTTGCTGGATGGCACGCACACACGTTTGTCGCGCGGCGGGCAAAAGAATCTCAACTCTCTTTTGTGCGTGCTTATGGTACATTTCTCCTCGCTGCAAACAGCTGGTATTATTATTATGATTTTGTAGGTTATTATAGCGTAGGTATTTTAGTTTTTGTATTGGAGTGAAGTATCTGTTACGTAGTAACTATTTATTAATCTGTGGTACGGGCCCGTTTTTATATACAGTTATTTTAAAGAGATATTTAGCTTAGTTATTGACTCCTTTTAAAATGTTATTATTTAATCTTTCGAACACACGTGATTTGAGACACAATAGAAGCCCGAAAGCCGGCTGTCGATTGGTCGTTGAAAGGTCAAAAATAAGTACATGCTACTTTACTCATGAACGTTACGTATGTAAAATAAAGATGTGTGAAGTCTAGGCTCTAGAGTCCCTGGGCATGACGATTGACAACTAACGGACGGCCAAGAAGAAATAGAAGAAGAAACTGTGCTGTGAAAAATAGATCAAAAGGGGGAGATTTGACAAATTAGTCAATATCTTATCAAAGTATCCCGAATACATGTTATTATTATCACCACAAAAGCGTTAAATACGAGTAAACAATTTACGGCATCTAAGAGAGCAATTCGCGGAATATGATCTTAAGCATGATCTCAGGTTGAACGGTATAAGTATATGTCTTGGAAACGCGCAGCCACCAAAATGTTAATGCGGCTATTACCATTTATTTTAGAGTATTAATCTTGAAAGCCAACACTTTAGCGTTGTTTAAATATTTGTGAATTTTCTACCACATTTGGAGCTAACGTTTTCTCTTTAGAGTAGGTACTGTTCCAGAATTCTAATAGTTAATATTAGTTTTAAGAATATAAAAAAAACCATATGCTCAATGTTTTTCAACTGAAGAAAAGGGTATTGATAAACAGACAGACGGACAACGAAGTCATTATATAAATGGTATAGAAAATGCACTTGATTTCAACGCTGATAAAAACTCTGATAGAAGCTTGCCTGATCAGCTGTCTGTAATTGCTGTTCCCAACAAACAACAAAATATAAATCTCCTCCGAGATCTCTAAGGCAAAAACAACAAAAAGGCTAGTAAATTAATTAGCGCAGAAACTACAATGGAGGGAGTGGGTTCGATCTAGGCGCGGCACAAATGTTAAATGAACGGAATGCCCGCGTTAACCTAACGATGATGAATGTAGGCCAATTTGTACCACTTGTGTGCATATTTTAATATAACCGACTGACGGAAATTTTGGTTTCATTTTTATGGCTAACACGGACAATAAGAAAAGGCAATTTAAATTTATTTCAGAATAAACTAAGACGAAATGAATATGGCTAAAAGACTTTCAATGACGGTACTTTTTTTTTGTGACCCAGCTATACCAGACGTATCGCAGATGAGGTTTACTAAGACCTTCATCATATCAGCCTATTGCCGTCAACTACTAAATGTAGACTTTCCCCAAAGCGTGTCAAATCAAATCCATCCGTCATGACATCATGATTTAAGTACAAATAACGTTAAGACAAATGTAGTGTTGGACGCCCTGTCGCACGAGAGACCAACAGTTTTAAGAAGGCAGCAGGTTGACATGAGCTGCCCAAAACCGGGACATGCCTCTATATCAGAAATACCTTTACTTTCTCAGACGAGGGTTTCACATAAAACTCCATTACTGCTCTAGTGTCTATGAAAGGTTTTTAATTTTTTAAACATCTTTTGAAATTGAGTACACCCCCGAAGTAATATTTTACGAGCCAATTTTTACTCGTACATCCAATTTATTTAAAAAAAAAATCTTTGTTGAATTGATCTTTCAATTCTTGTTTTTTTTTCAGCTGCAAACACCACATATTTTCATCGCAAATCAAAATACTTTCAGGTATGACTCAAACAGCAATTATTCACCACTGAACAGGTGGATCTTAGAACTAGCGTGGGTGTTTAAAAACTGCCAAATTGGTGTGAATGAGAGAAATAAAATTTTAAGTGCATTCCGGTGTCAAGGCTTCTATTGCATTAGTCTTGTGTAATGAACAACGTTACCTAAGCACTGCATTTGTCGTCAAACAATGTAGTTTTTATCCGCCTTTTTCGTCTGCAATTTAAAGTTATTAATTTCTATAATCCAACTTATGCAAGCGACCTAATATTGCCAATGTTAGGCTCTATGGAAATTATTTTACCGCTAAATAATATTATTTACAGGTGTTGTAAACATTTATTTTTAAAATATAAGTCAAGATTGCAATCAACCCTTGTCGGTCTCGTAATCTATCTTCCCAAAGCCACTAATAGTTTCTTAGGACACTCAAAACAAAACTAATTCCTTCTTGGGTGGAAATGAACTTTCCCAAAAGTTTATTCCAAGAACCGAAACTACATTTATCATTCAATTACCTCGGCTAAGTCTTATTGCGGCATCGCAGACAAATGCTCTAAGCCAACAAAGCCTTGCAAAGTCAACACATTTTACTGCGCAGAATTTTTCCAATTGCTTTTATCTCTTATGTTTTGCTAATTCACACGGCAGTTAAAAAATCTTTATGACTTTGAAATAACGTGTAACGGTTAAGGCTGGCGTAAAACATTGGTATCCAGCTGAATCTGGTTAGGCTAGAAGTCGACCCCAACACCATATAGTTGGAAAAAGGCTAGGGAGATGATGGTTAGGACTGACTGGAGTAAATACCGCTGCGGGCCACGAACAACTTACAGCTTACGTGAGTTGACGTGATGGTGAGGGCTGCGGTGGACAAACGGCCTAACTCTTGTGAACCTTTGTGCCAGCGTGGAACCGACGCTTTCCAGAAAATGGTTCCCAAAGAAGAAGAAGAAACGTTTGTAACGTATTCTCATTTAGCCTGAGGACGTCCTACTTTTCGTTCCAATTCGTGCACTGACAATCTTCGATGGTTGGCTGGTGGTAGCTGGATGAAAGGAGTTATTTGAGAAGAAAGGCGTAGGGTTGGAGAAACTACCAGCAGATCGCTATTGACTTTGATAATTAAACTTATGACTTGATGATGATTTGACGACATTAATTTTCGCCAAAGCAGAATTCAGTAACTTCTGTCATGAAAAAACTATAACAAAAAACATTGTTATTTTCTCCTTTAAGGCCTCGTCAAAGAGGTGCGTTATTATTGGCAATGAAGTTAAAAAAAAAGGATTCCATTCAATATTAAAAAGTGCTAGACAGATTCAGACCATCATTTTCAAAGGGCATTTAAAGAACACTTAACCTAATCGAAATTTACTTGAAGTTTCCATTATTTCAATGTTTTTTCGTTCAGGGAAACAACACCCACATACGACACTTGCAGTATTTTTCTAGGAACGAAGATATGGTAAGGTCAAAGCTCTATTTTTCAAAAACATATTTTAAATTGTCCTCCTAAACTTTATGAACGCCCACGACATGTCTCGTAGGTGTTTTAAAGTGTAGTGGGGTGGGACAACCCACGACCATTGTACTCTAACCCTTTTACTCGTAAAAACAATATTTTATCTGCATACATTGCTATCATAAACATTGATTTTTCACACAAAAAAAAAGTTCTAATAATTTAGCCCAGTAATAAATAATTTAGCTGTGCATCCTATTTTGATGGGCAGTATATGTATGCGAAAATGATAATGATAAATTCGTCAGACCGAATTTAGGAGCACTCCCACCTCTCTCATTTTGATGGATCGAAAATACGACACAACTAGGGTGGCTCCACAGGAGCAACGGCTACACCTGTTTTTTTAAACCACCCGGATATTGCACCACAAACTTCTAATCTTCAGACTACTACTGAGAAATTCTCGGAAAAGCCCAACAGTACTTTTCTGATTGACGACGACAACATGGCAGTTTATCATCATCATCAGAACACGACAATCAACAGAGTGTATAAGTAATAAATGGCTACGTAATGTCGTTTTAAACCCCTAAAGGGCCTAGACAAGTTGCATTGTAGAATAGATGGTGGAATAGAATAGATTGTCAAATGTATGGAATTGACATAAACTCTCGCTAAGTAATTTGACATCTCCATACATTTGACAATTTATTTTATTCCACCATCTATTCTACAATGCCGCTTGTCTTGGGGTGCTGAATTGCTGATGCTTCTTGGTCGATCACTGATAATCTAATAAACAAATGCGAACCATATCTTACTGGACTTCTACTGTGACCATGACTTAAAGACTTGGACTTCAATCACAACATCCCATTGCATTGAAGTCTCGTTCCTCGGCCCTTGATTGATTTGTAGATCACCCAAGTAAGTGCAAGGTTCGATGCGGCTAAGAATAAAATCGTGAGTAATCTATCCATCCTCATATGGAAACCCAAGAGGAAGTATTGTACCAATTATGGACAACACTCGGTACTCTCTGACTACCCCGTAAGGAAACTAGAATGAGGATAATGTATGCAGGTGTGTGATTCATATATTAATAATATGTACCTATGCATTTATTTAAAGTATGAAGTACGGTGTGTTTACTACTGATGTTCGGAAGTAAATATTTATAAGGATAATTCGATTTCCGTTCTTGATTTGTCCTCCTGTGTTGATGTAAATAAATTCTTACCTTGTTTTCTGCTGATATTGTTTGTTTGTCAGTGTATGATCAATCCATTTCAAGTACCTATGTTTTGCGAAAATTGCTTTTCTATTTTTCATGGGATTTATTGTACAAGATCTTAACTAATGTTTTTAATAATAAGTCGATATCTATTATTGCCCTTTTTGAAAAAGGGTGACTTAATTTCTGCCTGTCTACTATTTAAGCCATGAGTTCATCTGAGACTGACCCTGACTTGTTGAAGTCACTGGTAAGTGATAAGACTAATTTCAAGCTCCAAACTATTACTGAAATTATTTCTACATTAACAGTCACAAAAAAATCTAACGAAAACCCAAAATGTTGAGTACTTACACGTCATATTAAACTCTACTAACCTGTAAGTATTTCTATCCCAGGTATTCCAGTAGAAATACATCCAATCACTTAGTCTTCATTCATGTAGAACACGACCTTGCACAGCGGTTATCAACTTACGGTGAATTTTACGACTATTTTGTAATGAAGACTAGGTAAATTGTGATAAGATGATAACATTCGCGAGACCGCAAGGCAAACCCCCTCCAATGACATCTAGCGAACCCGCGCCAGTACGCCGCGAGCTTCGTTCAAGAGCGGACGTATCGCACGTCCCCTTAATTTAATACGACCACCGAACAACCAAACAGGATACTCCACATTCGGAATAGTGATGAGAACAAACAAGTGACATTCTGACTAAAAAAGGAACCGAATAGTGCCGTCAACAACTTACTACTTGATAAAAAAACGCGGACCTTGAAAGCCGACTAGAAAAATGGATTAGTCACAGTTTTTTTTTGAATTTGTTAATCGAACGACGGTGATCGAGATAAGTGATTGAATAGAGATGGGATTCGTGTAATCGACTAAATTTGAAGATTGTTTAGTGAAGTGCGAATTGTCGAAAATGACAATGCTGGCTGTTAAGAATTTTTTCATGCCTGAAAAGAGAGTGGACTCTCCAAGGTTCTCGAGGATGCCGGAGGCTTTAATGAGGTCTATAAGACGACGCTCTTTAAGGGTGAAGAGAACCAAGTCGTTGGTACTAGTGAATGAAAAGAGGAAATCCGGTGAGTGGTAGTGTATGATCCTTTTATTAATTTTGTTTCTTTCGAATTGATACAGATGTTTCTGTACAAGTGTAGTCTTTGAGTTTTAAGATATACGTTTTCCCAACGTGTCGTTAATGCTTCTTTAATTTGTTTTAGATTGGTAATAATCTACATCGCTATTTACTCCTTTTTCATTAAGATTTCAAATACATCATCACTAATTTATACCGACAGCATTATTCATGAATGACATCTTCAAAAAACCCAGATAACTTAAAAAGTAGCCAAATCTTCACGCTATACTGTGTACACCGCTCATTAAGATAATAACAGTTCCTATACTCAAACGAATTTCTTTATTTCTACTAATTATACCTCTTGCCCAGTAATTATACCAAAGGCTTCATTTAGTAATCACCATTTAAAACCACTTTGGTAACATAAACCCATTAATTGATTTTTTACAATAATAGTGGGTTCGTTTCAGATAAGTCATTTACCTTACAACAGTAGCTCAATGATTAGAAAACTATTCTACCTGAATTATTCATTGCACGAATCTATTTTGCAATACAACGTAATTTTTATTTCTCAGTCTTCCGTATAATTACTGTTATTTTGCCAACACAATGGTGTAATATTTGTAGAATAAACGTCAATATTTGCATCTTGAAACATTGAACATATTTGCACTGCAATATCATTTGTCTCAACGTCTGGTTTGCTTATAAGAGTAAAGCTTAAAGCAATTAAAAAATAATTATGATGACGTCTGTAATAATTCCATTACAATACAAGACAAATAATAAGACAATTTCAACCTCTTTTAATTGTATGACGTTCATACCGTCATTATCATCATCCAAAGCTTTCATATTACGTGTGGTCATTTCAAGACCTTATCGTCATCGTACGTCATTGTACGTGACATCATTAAGCATTGTTTCGTGTGCTTCTATGTCATATTTTAAATGGTCACTGGCCATAAAAATGATCATAGGTACACGCTTGGTTTGGTAGATGAGCCCATTGTTACCGGTGTCCTATTTAGTTGAGCTGCGTATAAATTAAGAGATTTGTAGGACAGTAGTGCCTATTCTCTTGGCAATACTAAACTAAATTTAAGTTCAGTGCATCTTTTATTTTCCATTGAACAAGAGAATCAGCAACAGTATCTGTAGACTTTGCTTTTGAATAGGGACTCAAGCGAAAAGTAGGCTTATTTCACTGACATGAGTGAAGGAAAGCATCGTGAAACTAAGTGTCACTGTCCACGGAGCGTAGCTGCATAGACGTATTCGTCATTAAACGCTTGGCGTACGCCTGCTTGCAGCTTACATACAAAAGAGAGCGTACTTCGTTTAAGCTTTGTCGACAGAGTTTCATATTTTTGTATGTAAGCTTCAATCAGGCGCACACCAGGCGTAAGTGTCACCTAGAATAACATTATTAAACCTTAGAAAACACGGGATTCGAGACATAATAGCAGCCCGACAGCCGGCTGTCGCTTTTTCGTCGAAAGGTCAGACTTGTGGCTCCCTAGCGGTCTTCCGTGATCTCACCCTCTGCTGGTCATACCGTGATGTCATATAGCCTATAGCTTTCCTCGATAAATGGGCTAGCTAACACTTAAAGACTTTTTAACCTTTCAACGACCAACCGACAGCCGGCTGTCGGGCTGCTATGGTCTTTCTATTGTGTCTCAAATCACGTGTGTTCGAAGGTTTAAATTCGAACAGTGGCTCTTGAGATTAACACGTTCAACCGAACAAACATTCTATAGCTAGAAATATTAGTATTGTCATGGTTATAACTTAAATTCATCAACATTAGTTCAGCTGTTAAAACTTTGAAAACGTTAAAAAACTAACAGACTTTTGCGTTTACTTTTCTAATCTGAATGTTTATCTAGAATCACCATTCTCCTACAACAAAATGCCTTCTCTGTACGAGAAGAGGTCTTTGCCCTGTAATGAGACAATAAAACTGATGGTATTTCGCACATTACGAAATTCTCCGAACCACTAAAATTGCCATTGTGGAGAAACCAATAAAACGGAAGGTTGCTCTGCATACCAAGTAGGTTCCTCTCGTTTCTCTATTTGTTTTTTCTTCGTACCCACTTCACCTTTACATTTTAATTGAACTGTCTGATACAGATCACAGATTCTCATTGCGAATGTTTCTGTGGTCTTGTACAGTTGGCAAAGTAGATCCGTATGCAGGGCCATCAGATATAGTTTGAGTTTACTTGAATCTCGATGCATTTAAATGACAATACAATTGAACAACTAATTTCTTCTATAATTTAATTTCATGTTAGTTAGCTGTTCCCAACGGTTTTACGTTATGTTAGGTCTTTGGTTATTGCTCTGTTTGCTCTGCTCCCGTGGGCCATAGCCATAGCCTTTGACATTCACAAATATTGTGCCTTTCTATTTATAAAATAAATAATACCAGCCTATAACTGTCCCACTGCTGGGCAAAGACCTCTTCTCATACAGAGAAGGCACGAGCATTGATCACCACGCTTGCTCAAGACGGGTTGGCGATTTCGGACTTATATTAACTATAAGTCCAGGTTTCCTCACGATGTTTTGCTTCACCGATGTCTGTGATGTCTAAGATAAACTTTAGAAAGTACATATGAATTGAAAAAGTCACATTGGTATTTGCCCGGATTCGAACCCGCAACCTCTTGCATGAGAGGCGGGCGCCTTAACCACTAGGCCATCACAACTATTCGCCTTTATATTTAAAAAAGGATTTTCAAAATCGGTACTGTTAATCCAAATATTACTCCCTACAACCTCACAAAGTCAAGAACTCTACCTTAACTACTCTTTATAATATTAGTATAGAAAACAATCGTTTCGTTTTTGAGAAAACTTATATTAATTTACTGCTCTGCATATTGATCATCTTAACTCACTGTACATTTGTATGCTTCATGGTTTTTTGCAATGTCTGTTAATATTGTTCTTTTAATGTTAAGTGCTCAGTTGACAATATTTTTTTATATTCAACGACTATAAAATATACCCATGTCGTACATTTATGAGTTTTTTATAGGTCACCATGTGGTATTTCGACTTGCATGTGCTTCCTTAGCTTCATTGTTTATATTATTATATACTATGTTTTTATATTCTTGACGTGTCCTAGTTTTTAGTTTAGGGCTTTCGCGTTTTTAGTTGCGGTTATTTTTTCTGCTTCAAAAGAAGACACATTTTTAATCAAATTCTAAAAAAAACTCACAAGCTGTGAAGCTTCTTACTACCAAGACATTTAGGCGCTTTAAAAAGTATAATTGATCAAGCACCGAGTTTGTAAAAGTCGACTAAATAGAAATAAATTTTAGTGATGTCCACATTGTGCCTAGCGAAGATTTTATATGAGCTTGTGCTCACAGATAGCACGTCGTCTACAGTATACTATTGATAAGTGTAAAATAATTTAATCTATTATATTATGGTATGTATAAATTACCAATAGTTATAAGTATTAAGTATTGCATTTTCTGGTTATCATAACACAGGCCCTGCCCAACTTGTGATCCCCATGTGAGAGTTCTCCCAAGTTATTTATTTTTATTGTAAATTTTGCCTTCCCATTCTCTCGAGACCACACCCTTCACTGATTGATGTCCACAGATTATTTCTAATCAATTACACACTAGTGTTGCACCAGGCATGATTAAGTTTTAAATCAATGAGTCCACCGATAAAATCTTTTTACGTAAAGTTAATTGGAGGGCAGACATGCAATGACCGCCTCTCTATTGCTGGCCGGTAAAATAAGGGTTTAATTCGGTTAATTGAATTACTCTCATTAATAAATTTCATGTTTGGAATTCATTTGTAATGTTTAAAGATCCTTTTGATAAGAAGTTAATGGGTGCAAAGCGTTGGTAATGGTTGTGAATTTTTAAGTAAGTAATTTTTATTTGTACAATTAGCTTAATATGCGATGATATTTAATGTTTTACGATTTCTTTAATTCATACTGCTTTCTATAGTTTATATTGTTTAACCAAGAATATATTTGAATACTTTACCTTGACTACGAACAAAATCCCATTATTAAAAAACTAAAATAAATAATTAAAAATAAGTGCCATAAAAAACTAAGTATGCATTTATAGTTGTTATCGTAGCCATAACAATAAAATTAACTCACACTTGCACATAATTAATCGAATAAAAATAATTAACAGTAAAAAATCGACTAAAACTTCTATTTCCTCTAACCGACAACACTAATTGCGACTAAAATGCACCTGGCTAGCGCGTGCCTACCTAAATGTCACACTTGACGTTATAAAACATGAACAAAACCAATTAAACTTGACCCCTTTTTATGAACCACTTACTATTAATAATAAGTCCTATTATGTATATCAGCATAGTAATTTTCTCAACTGACATTCCTGCATTAATGGAATTGTCGGACGTGAATTCTATGCAAAAATTCGTCCATCTTTAAACCGTTTTCACGTTCAATTATAAAATAACATTCTTTTTTTCTGTTTTCGTAATTTAAACTTTCGACGACCAAGCGACAGCCGGCTGTCGCGCTGCTGTCTATTGTATTTCTATTGTGTCTCGAATCACGTGTGTTCGAAGATTTAAATACTTAATTGTCAAAAGTGTAATGTCAAAATAACAAAAAGTTTTTAGTAAATTCTTCACTACGTTTTATTAAATGGGAGGAGTCGTGGAATTTTGGCAACGTTCGACCATAATAATAATATAACAATGAAACGTACGTTAAATTATCTTCAGCAACATGTTTTTCGTACTGAGATGTTTTCCCACAAATAAATAGTTGCAGATGCGCCAAGTGAATCACGTGTTTGGACTTGATATGAACACATATACTTACTTATGTATAAGGAGTTTACTTATATACTTTTAGACGCCGTTACAGATTCGCCAATTTCTTTGTAATCATTTAGCAGCATTAATCAAAGAAAAAATCCTTTATTGCACAAGAAAAACAATACACATAAAAAATTGCAAAAATAAATGAGTTATGTACAATGGCGAGCTTAACCCAAAGCTGAGTTATCTTCCAGCAAACCTTAATTCTATAAAAGAAATTGCAATAGAGGATATGCCAAAAATCATTTGAATAATTATGAGAACTTGCTACCTTTTATTGCTGCACTTTTTTTATGTATCAAATTCAAAGCAGTTAGCTACAGCCGTTTAAATACAAATAATTATAGTGTTGTTCTTATATGCATATTATCTATGGAAGTCGTTGGTTTTTTTTTTAAATATGCGGTCTGACGGTTTGAGTATTTAATGCGGCCTACCCAAATGTCCTTACTTTGGTACTGTTCGTCAAGACGTTGGGCTCCTTAGTTTTTAGTTGAGCTAAACGATTACTGACAAATGCTTGCACTGTCTGGACAGGTCCACTCAAATCTGTGTCCTTCTCTCGTCAAGAGAGTGCCTCAGACATTAACCTCCATGGTTCTCGCACATTTTTGACCAATACGATTGTATGGACTTTAAAAGAGACTTTGACCTCTGAGTTTGTTTCGGATGTTTCTTTTCAGAGCAGTCCAGCTACGAAACACCGGCCCCATCGTTCGCTTTAAATAAATAAAAAAACAAAATATTGACGTGCAAAAGTGTTATTATATGTATAACCTATTTACAAAATAAATATGATTTTATGATTTTTTATGATTTTATGTTTTACACAATACAAATGTGAGAAAAATGGCAATAAATCTTTCAAAACCCTGAAAACTTGATAACACATTAGTCTGTTATTGTTTTCGTGCAAGATTTGTTTCTAACGTTTTAACACAAAACTATTTTCAGCAACCTTTTTGTATTTGACTTTACACCATTTAACCTTGAACGTGAAATAAAAAAATGTAAAACCCACATCGACACGACCTCGTGCGAAACGCGCCATCAAAATCTATTTTTAACCGACTTCTAAAAAAAGGAGGAGGTTCTCAATTCGAATGTTTGTATGTTTTTTTTTTTATGTTTGTTCGCGCATATCTCCGTCGTTTGCCAACCGATTTGAGCAATTCTTTTTTTGTTTGAAAGGGTAGACTTCCCAAATGGTCCCATTGTCATCAGGTCCAGGATCTGATGATGGTATCATGCCGAAATCGAGGGAACTCCTCAATTTTTTAATAGAAAAACGTAATTTTTTTTTTAAAGTTGCTCTAAAACGTAGTTGGAACTCTAACTAAAAAGTAAAAAATAAAAAACTTTTTTTTGGAAAAAGTTTTTTTTTTCTATTTTTAAAGTTACAAATGATTTCGACGCCCAGCCCATTTGCGTGGGACTGGGAACAAATAATTTTAGGTATAATTTCGTAAGTATATAGTTTTTCATTGTTTTAGTATTCTTTGTAATGTAATTTTAGACTACTTACTTAACTTCATTAGTTATTATTTTATGTAGAAATTAAGTTGAAACGTTGGTTCGTTTAGAAATATTAATATTAATTTAACGCAAATATAATGTAGAGTTACTACAGTCAGACTTAGTCTATGTGCTGGAAAAAAAGCATTGCTACTTTTGACTCAGTCTGATTAGGTAATTCAAGGTTTTCGAATATTTTTCAACCGAATTAATAAATTACTATTGAAATTGAAATAAACTTTTTCTAGTACTTATTCCATTTCCCTTTTCTGAATAACAGTGTTACGTAACATTCTGTCAGATAAAACTCAATTAATATTGCTATTGAAATTAGATTGTCCTTTTTTAGTACTTTTCCGTTTCCCTTTTCTGAATAACAGTGTTACGTAACATATGCACAATTTCAGAAAAGACGGGTTTCAGCTGCAATCTTTTGGACCACTTCCAAATAGAGGCACTTTGATTAAAATCTATATGTGTTCTCATTGGTGCATTTGATATACACATACATAGACGTATTAGGTACCTCTCTACTTTTGTGAAATAATTAGTAAGATTGTAGAAATTTGAGTTGAATGAAACTGAGCTCTGAGATATAAATTTAACGAGGAATTGTCTTATAAAAGTGGAATAATATAATTAATAATAAATATCCTGGGACAACTCACACACGGCCATCTGATTCCAAACTAAGCGGAGCTTGTGCTGTGGTAACCAGACAACTGATATACATACTTATATAATTTGTAAATACATACCGATATATTATAGATAAATTACACCCAAAAATAATTTATTTTATAGTTCTGTGGCAACATCTATTGCACGAAATGTGTATTGAAGCTAAAGAAAATTCTAGATCACTCAATCAAAGTTTAGCTTAGCATGTACTACCGGCAACAACGGTGGGGCAGTAGCCCACCAGACACAACATCCGTCTAGTCGGAGGAGCCCTCTTCGAGATTCTTTATGCATAGCCTGTTCGACGTCATCTATATCAAGTTAACGAGGGCGAAATCGTAGATAAACTATAGTAAAAATTAAAATATTCATCTTCTATAAGTCTAGCGTGCCACCACTTTGTTACACAGCAATAAACTTTCATCGCAGCCACAAACAAAAACAAAATTTAACGGCACCAATAAAACAAAAGAATACAGCCAATAACAGTTCTCCATAACATATTCAAACAGTAAACTAATAAACAAACAAGCTGGCAGGTAAAAGCTATCCAATATAAATGCAAATTGCCTCCAATCCAGTGACCCAATATGGGGGGAAATAGGTCAGAAGAACAGGCCACTGGATCCCGTCCAACTTCTTGCTCACTGGCACACCCCTTTAGCGTCAACCTTGAATATAAATTGACCTTTTTCACCTTCAGAATTGTCTCCCAATTTCCACTGAATGGTTATGGAGGACGTTAAAGTTAGGGGTAATGTGCTGGATCATTGTTATAGGGCTTTGCCGGGTTAATGGGGCTTGTGTTTGTTGTTGTTCAAGTAACTAGGTACTTAAAATATATTTTTAGTCTAAATGATTCAGCTGGTGTTGAGAGATATATGACCAGATGGCGTGGTATCGCAAATTACGCCGTAACGCATAATTTGGCAACGTGCAACTCAGTGGCTTGCCTTTCATACACGTAAAAAGCCAGGCTTACACGTAAGGAACCGGATCCTATGAATTTGCAAAATATATACATAATAGTAAAATATTCGGGGTTGCGGAATAGTTATAATAGTTACCGTGACCCCGGAACATAAAGGGCAACCGAAGGAACATGAGTGGGTTTTAGTCAGTTAAAGTCTGACACGCCCTCCAGCTTCGCCCTGGACAGGAGAAGTCATTTTATGATTCATCAATATGACTCACCTAAGAAAAAGGTATAATAGCTATTGGAGGAGTCTTAACTACAGTGCTATTATGTAAATAAGTCCAAAACAACAAATTTCCACACCAGACACCAGATTGCACTTGTCAAAAATTCTGGCTACTTCTCAAATCAATTAGCTAACATGTGACGTGTTTTTACAAGTCATTGCATTTTACTTTTGAGACTACATATTATTAACACTTATACAGGGTTATTGGTAAAACACCGACATCCTCTCAGGACTATGTTACTATCATCATAAACAACAACTTTTGTTCTATGATTTTTTACAAAATGTTATACATTTACCAAA
Source organism: Athetis lepigone (assembly GCA_033675125.1). Taxonomy (NCBI): domain Eukaryota; kingdom Metazoa; phylum Arthropoda; class Insecta; order Lepidoptera; family Noctuidae; genus Athetis; species Athetis lepigone. The sequence goes on along the minus strand of CM066226.1, from coordinate 264,008 downwards.
AACAAATCTTCAAGATTTCGTTGTCCTATCTAACACATTTCAACTCTGTATTGTGCCGTAACAACATACCTACGCTTGCCGCGCACTGTCCTCGTATGCTACGCAGACTTCGTCACATTTAGAGTGTTCAATTTAAATATTTTTAATTTTGTATGAAAATGTAATGAACTAAAATATAATAATTTTTAAAATGTCGTAGAACAAAAGTTGTTGATTATTATGTTAGTAACATAGTCCTGAGAGGATGTCGGTGTTTTACCAATAACCCTGTATATTTGTAGGTACAGACGCTTTTGTTCTGCCAAATGTTGGGAAAGTGATGTTAATGGCACTAGTCCAGACTAATCATTCCGAACCATGTCACGTGTCAAAGATTCTTATTGCTAAGTCTGTCTCAAAAGCTGATAGTATGAAGAGACACCTATCACCTATTTCTGCTGCAAAACTGTAATTACAGGCACTTGAGATATCATCATTGTCTCTGGGATAGCAACGCGTCTGCGACTCTGGGAGTTCTTTGTATTGCAGATGTCTATAGGCGGCGGTGACCATTCAACATCAGATAGGCCGTCAACTTAATGACCATCGAATTTTCTCTATTCTACTTCTGGGCAAAGGCCTCCCCCCTCCTTTCCTTCAATCGTTCGCGATCCTTTGCTTGCTCAGGCCAATTGACCATAAATTTATCCAGTTCATCACACCATCTTCTTCTTGGTCAGCCGCGATCGCGTCTCATCTGCCCAGTCCCATTTTATTTAAGTAGCCTTTTGATCCACGTCAGCTATCTCTGTTTTTCTGCCATTCAATATTAAAAGATGAATTGTGTATCTGTATCAGGTAATCCCTAGGGTTTCAAAATTGCAATGCTATAGTTAACTCCAAAGTAAACTAAGTCGCAAACGAGCTAGTCCATTACGAAATACCATTAATTTTTCCTCTCACTTTCCAAACTTCATTATTTCAGCCAAGACAAACAGAAAGAGAAAAAGCCAACTATTTGGGAACATAGACAGACACTATCGAAATTGCAAAAGTTTGGCCGGCCTGCTCATAATAAATTCATTTAATGTCGGCTTACACTGGGAGCTGTTGCATCAACACAAGTTATGAGAGGAGGCGAATGAATAGGGATCGCTATTTACATAACACATGTCATAGGAGGAAACGATTTTGGTTCCTTACAGCTTTAACTAAAAAAGTTTTGGTAGCAAATTAGGTTCCATTTGGTCAAGTGAATTGGCAATTAATAGTGACTAGCGACCCGCCCCAGCTTCGCACGGGTGTTACAAATCTTTAAAAATCTCGGCTTTTCTCTAGTATAATAAGCATGTATTATACATATAAACCTTCCTTAAGAATCACTCTATCTATTAAAAAAAACCGCATTAAAATCCGTTGCGTAGTTTTAAAGATCTAAGCATACATAGGGACAGACAGAGGATAGCGACTTTGTACTTTGTTTTATACTATGTATGTAGTGATAATAGAGGTAATGCGGTCGCCATTCCGTTTTCCAAGTGTAATTTTGTGTTGATAGTCGCTTAGTGGTTGTGATATTGGTGATAGCTTAGAGGTCGAAATTCGTCCGTTATTCAATATTTATTTTACTTTTTCTTTACCTCTCTACACTCTTTCGACAAATTTTAACGGATGCTAAATATCACACTTTCCATGTCCCATGTAATTTTTTTATTTGAAGACATCTGTTTAGCTTAGTACTTTTACCGATCATTATCTAAAACACGACCATCTTACTGTTGGGAATAGCAAATATTTTAGTTCATATTTCAGAAAGCTGCTCCTTTGCAATTAATCATCTTCCTAAACACTTTCGTTCCCTAATAAATGCGTAAAACAAAGTTAACCTGTACAATAAACATCGACAAGTCTGCCAAACAGGACATACTCAGAACTAAATCAACGATATTCGCCGCTAAACAGTCGCTTCCGCTCATCACTTTGATGTCTTCCTCCCAAGACGAGTGCGCCTAACAATTTATTGGGGTCAGCACAGGGGCTCACGTTATTGAAAAGGTTCTGCAACATTGCGGTGTGCGTCTGTACGACACTCGTGGGATCAATATCTGGATCAAATATGGCTGCGTTCTTAGGTATGAAGGTAGGTACAGGTAATCTGGTAGGGTGTTAAGGTGGCTTTTTGGCGGCTGTTTTATGGAAAGTATATAGGGGATTAAAGAGAATTTTTGAAAGAATGAAGGTGAGAGTGGAAGACTGCGGTGTCTCTTGCCTGTCAGTAGACAGTTGATGAAAAAAACATAGAAACAATATACTAAGGGCCAATTTTTCAATCATCAGTTAACTTCTATCTGAAGAATAAATATGACGGTTTGATATATTTTCTATACAAAAGCTGTCAAAACGTCAAACATACTCTTTAGATAAAAGTTATCTGGCGATTGAAAAATCGGCCCTAAAACGAATAAAGAAAACTATTGTTATGAATGACAGATGTCAATTTTACTTTAGTAATCTAAAGTACCTAAAACGTAATCGTTTAGAATATCATTTAACTTCCTTCAGTGTCCCGTAAATTGTAATAAAAACCATAAATAATCCGTAACTGGTCTGTACTCAGGTGATATATCAATAAATTAATTGTTGTCTTTAAAAATATCGAAACCACCCTTAATTAATTATTTTTTAACAAAAAAGGTACTAAGCCGGTTTTAACGGCTTAGCATTCTCTATGAGTCAACCAAGGGTGGTGAAGAGATAACACGGCAGGTGCAATTTCACGACTTAATAGGATTCATTAGTTGGTGATTATAAATGGAAATAGCCTTAGTTGATCAATAAATCTTGTCTTTTGATCATAAATGAGAATGTTTAAGGATGGATGGAAAGATGTTTGTTACTTAATAATGCTGGTTAAAAAAAAACTAGGAGTAATCGCAGCATTGATCTCATCTACTGGGGCTGTAATATATGCGATAGCTGGATGCGAGCTAGTAAATAAAGTTTTTAATTATTAATTTTGTTATTTACTTGCATTGTTTTCACATATAGAAGCACGAAAATTAATGTAACCAAAATTTTGTAAAACATGTTTTTTTTTTAAAGAGTGTTCCTGGAGTTTCTTGCCTGTTCTTCTCCATAGAGATCTACGCTTTGGAACATGCAATTAGCGTCACTTTTCTGACTGACCGACCGACTCTTTGACTATTCATAAGTGCCTAGAAATGGTCCCTGGAATGAATCAGGATCGTCTATCAGTAGTGAACGCCAAAGGGTTTTATCTTGCGTAAGTGTTTTCACAGGATATTACTTACCTAATAGACCGTCATAAACCTATCCGTTTAGCACCATCTCAAGTGTATAATCAACATTTAATACCCTAAAACAAACATAATTTAAACAAATAATATTTTACAGTAAATAAAAAACATCGATTTGTAAACAAAAACGGCGCGGCGTCTGCGCAACTTAATCGCACTGATGTAATCGATAAAATCTACAATCCACGTCATATCGAATCGGTACTAGTGATGTGACTCACACATGACATTGATTTTGACCTTAGTTTGCATTGTCATTCTAAGTGCAGTGTGACGTAAGGCTTTAGGTATAACTATTGTTAAGTTTTATTTTTTGTTTGTAAACAAGATACACAGACGCTTTTTAAAATACTGTATTTCCTGAACGAATGAACTCACTTTAAATGCAAATGTAGCAGCGTGATGTCATTACATTATTTAGATTTTATTCCTGACACAAATCAGGCATTCTATTGTTCGTTTCCTATAAATGAACAATAAAATATTTAAGATTAGTACACAAATTATCCAATTGGTTACAAAATAATCTTTGGATTTAACACGCGTTTTATCGATTTAAAAATAATTGAAATTCTATTAAAGATAACCTTTCCAAGTGACCGTTACGAATTGTCGAATCTGACAAGAATCTGTCATTTGAAAAACGAAACGTAACGGAACGGTTAACAGCACCAATAAAAAATAAAACGAAGCAAGCGCGAACTTTAAAAAAAGAAGCGTTCAATCCTAACGGTATAGTGCCGTTCCAATTTCAAAAAACTTTAAAACCAAGAGAAGAGGAAATAGGTCGCAAATAGTGCTGCGCTACGGTAATGGAAAATCGAAATTGGAACATACATAGGGAAGTGTCGTGTGCAGTATAGATAAATAAAAATAGAAGCATTTCTTTAGTTGCAATTACTTGCAATACTTGCCTTATCAAGAAAAGACAACTATCACTATCTCGGAAACCGATTTCCCATTCATTACAGACGTTTAATGACGCTTAATAAATTTTCTTCATTTTATTACACGTTCTGTTCAATAGAAGACGTTCTTTACGTCACATCTAGAATCCAAAACTCATTTATTCCTGAAGCAGAATTTACAGAACCGAACAAAACAATAACTATAACACTAAACCGTAACATTAGAATTTAATAGAAAACCGTAACGGGAATGCTATCCTCGGCACATTTACCGACACTAGCGCAGTGCAATCGGAAAAGCCATTTGCGAAGCACAGAGGTCGCCATGACAGGCGACCCAGTTGCACCGTCCCTTTTTATAACTACATTAGAAACTCGTTAAGTTTCTGAAGCTAGGAAATTGGTCGTAAGTCATAACTTTCTGTTAGCTCTTCAAGACGAGTTTAAGACTAGAGATTTCTATTGTGGTTGTTATGAAGAGTTGTGTTGTATGGAACGGTTTTTTGTATTATAGATGCACTTGCAGTTTGAACTAAAGGCAGGTTACTTTTAGTCACATTAAAAGTAACCTGTCTTTAGTTCAAGTAGAGCTTGAACTAACTAAAGACAGGTTACTTTTGTCTTTAGCTCGTCACGAAATAGTGAAAGTGAAGACTTTAAGTAGAAAGGAATGAACATAATTGAAAATATCCCTTTTGACTATGTATGCTTCATATCGGTTGTTTTTTTTTGGTACAATCCCGAAACACTATTCTCAACTTCAACTCCTGAAAGCCAGAATCAACAGTGGAGTCCAGAAAAGAGACGATACAGTGACGCTCGACGAGTCCCGGAGAAATGATTCAACTGTCTTGGATCACGTAACGAAATTAATCAGATCACTAGGTAGAAAATACCTAAGGCATTAATTAGCGTATGTACCGTTTGTTTGAATAAATAAATTGAAGTTTAAATAAATAAATTCAGAAAGAACAAATCGGGTGTGCACCCTATAACCGCATAATACTTTAACAAAACTGCAACAGCATTGCAAAGACGCATTTTAGTGCGTTGACGTAACGCAAGCCGTCCCGTCGATAAGAAAGCAAATAAACGCACGACGGATACTGAAAGTACAGGAAACCAGGGTTGACACAAACTATACGTTGTAGAATTGCTAGATGATCGTGATAACTACTGGTTTGTACGTTAAGTTTATCTTGCGTGACATAAGTGACAGGATGCAATCAATCTGCTGTAGATAACAGATAGATGAGAAATGGAAATCCTACTTGATGTTATTTTTCAGGGTTTGCAAATTTTTGCAAGCATCTTGATGGAGCCTTAGATAATTTGAAATACATACAATATTGATTGATTGGTAGACTGGCAGAGAATGCCTACGGCATTAAGTCCGCCTGTACACTACGTACTAAGAATTAAATAAATAAATAAATTGATCAGATGCAATATTGGTTAATAAATAGTTATACTTGTAGAAGAAAGTAGTTCTAACAATTTTGAAATCGTTTTAAATTTGTATAACAGTTAATAATGTGACTAACGCAGAAAGTAATTTAGAACCAAACATTACTTGAACAAATGTTACAGTAATATAAATTGCCTTCGACATAAATACATACATGTAATTTAAATCCGAAACCACCCAAAGCGAGAGGGCTAAGTAGAATAATAAATAACCAAATTTTTCTTCAAATTTTTAATCTAATCTTATTAACCTCCTCCTGCTATTAATCCCAGCTTTGCCTCTTAATATAAACAGATTGCGTGGCAACCCTAGTCGGATGCAACCGACAAATGAAGCGGGATATCGAGCTATATTAACATATATATAGCTACATATATACCTTTATATAAAGGGATTAAAGCCCCTATATACTGTAACTTTGTGTATGAAGTCAAACATAATGATTCCCATTCCCATGTAATTAGTAGATACTGTATATTGGAGTCAGGTGTGATTTTACTGGAAATTCAAAACTAGATATGTAGCGTTGAATTGCTAGAAGTGCCGATGCTTTTAGAAATGTATGTATTTTGCGATTTCTGTGTAATTTTGATACAAATTGAAGTCTATGAGATTTTATTGGAACTTCATAACTAGTGATGTTACGTTAATTTGCTAGAAGTATGGATTTTAAAACAATCGACGTTTCTGGCGAGATGCGTTTTATTTAGCTCATACTCAGCCTTAGATATTCTATGTAGTTTTACACTTGCTCGACTGTGACAATGATGTCGCTTATCTCAGTCTTTTAACTAACGAAAACAAAGGGAGGAAGTCGTCAAACTTTTTTGTCCGTTAATCTTCCTGTGTGACTTTATAGTTTTCTTCAATGACAGTAATATGATATGCATTACAGCTTTCGCCAGCGGGTTTGCCCGCGTGGATGTCGAACTTCCATCCATTATTTTATTCCATTAGGAGTCCAATTTCCAAAAACTTTACAAAGAACACACCCTCCAAGTTTCATGTCGTTAGGACCAGCATTTGGGCTATGCGTTGATGTGTCACCCAGTAGTCAGTTTATCAATTTATGTATAGATTTTGTTTTAAGGCTCCTAATAATGTAAAGAGAGAACAAAGGCCACATTTTTACCTGTCTTGCGTCTCTCTCTTCAGCTTCTAAGTTAGAAACAAGTGCAACTATGATTAAAAAACTAACAACAAAGGTAGTTAGTGCATAACAAGCGACAAAACAATACAAATCAGTTGCATTCTCATACATTGTCTTCTGAAATAGAAAAACTTGAATGGAAATCTGTTCTGTCGGCACTGTTCTTTAGATCCGCGTTCTAGTTACGATTCTCACTCTTATTTAATGGGGTAAACAGAACTCTAGGTTTTACTTAGACAATGGTGCTGATTCTCTTGTTCACAAACTTAACAAAATTTAAGTTAAATGCATCTTTCTCTTTCCATTTCTTAATGAAAAGGACAGAAGATACATTTCAGTTTAATCCTGTCAAATTAGACAGCGCCTGAAGAAAATTGACGTATATTTAGACGCCATGTTTTTAAATCGTGACTAAATTGTCTATAGAGTGTCTAAAGACAGGACTTAACTAATATTATATCTTCTGTCCTTTTCTTAATTAAATGGAAAGAAAAAGATGCACTAAACTTAAATTTACGTTAGTTTGTGAATAAGAGAATCGGCACCTAAAACCGAGATAAATAAATGTTACTTAGCTTAAGCTTTTTGACTTTGACTTGACTGCGCAGTTCATGCAGTTTTATCTTTGGCTGCTCTAGACTGGTACTACTCTGTACCTAATTGCATCAAAATCAGTTCAGTGATTTATCTGTGAAAGAGTAACTCATTTATATTTTTTATGTTTAATTTCTCCTGAAGTCTCTTACCGGAAGAAAAAATATTATATTTAAACGTTGTTAAGTGCTCATAAGACGCGGCGATTGGTTGTTGATTATTCGGCTAATTATTTACAGCTGATTACGTGACGTCGAGTGGAAAGACTAACCCATCGAGGGTTAATTATTTAAGGATGAAATTGGTTTATTATTATCTCGAGTGTTCCTTAAAGCCAATCTTCTATGCACAATAAAATCTTACTCTAGCAAAATTTAATATTTTTTATAATTTATAACAACAAAATCATATTAAAATTAATATGTACAAATTACTTGTTAACTTGTGTACAAATTAATTGATATGTTTCGTAACAGGTTATCTTATAAGTACCTACAATTAAAATTTTAGGTGTCGAAAGATACATTTTTATAACAATACTAGCTTTTGCCCGCGGCTTCGCTCGCTTTAAAGAGACAAAAAGTAACCTATGTTACTCTCCATCACTTCAACTATCACCACTTAAAAAATCACGTCAATTCGTCGCTCCGTTTTGCCGTGAAAGAAAGACAAACATACAGACAGACAGACACACTTTATATTAGTATGGATGCAAAAGAGAATTGCACAATTTGACCATTGTATATTATTTGATTTGATACTTATCTGAATATTTTATAGTTCGGTTGTTTTCACAAGAACATGCTCCTATTAAATCTAAAATAGAAATATGGATTTTTATTTTATTTATAAACAAAAAATATTGGCACGTTCTCAGCAAGTCGTAAAAATCAAACGATTTTCGAATCGCGTATTATCGACCATAGGAATATTTTATTTATTTTTTCTTCTCAAAATAAAATTACTGCTGCGGTCATTTAAGAGTTCTGAAAAATAATATTTGCATTTATATTACGCAATTTGTGTAGGTATTTTGTTATTTTCTATAAAGATTTGTTATATTTAAGAAATAACTATAGAATGCACAATTTTTCTGGAAAACTATAGTATTGTTTGACCAAAACTTTACTTCATAAGATACACAGCTTTATATCCTACCAATCGATTGTAATATAACGAAATTATCATTGCTATATTTTACAACAACAGACTGCATTTTTCTGCAAGAAATCATAATATTTTTAGAACAAAACGTTTCACCCGTTTTATTGATACACACGTTTTATTTTCCACAAACATTTTTTAATATTGTAAAATAATAATACACACGCCACACAAAACCTAACCCTTAAATCAATTTAAGGTGATAAACAACTCATTTAATTACACATAATTTTCCAAAAAAAATCCTTCAGTCGATTTTATCTCGTCCAATTAAGTGAATTCCATATTCGAATTTCGGTCGTAGCGGTGCGCGGGCGCACGTGGCTGGCAGGAAACGGAAACCATTGTTTAGCCGCGCCGCACGAGCTGAATCGCAATTCGATTGCGTTATCGATATTTTATTTTTGGTGGCACAACCCTATTTTTGTGTTGTTATTTTTTGTGGCGTGTTTAATTTTTTTGTTTAGGTGCTCGTTGCTATGGGGTTTCAGAAGCCGCATACATTTTTGTTAAACGTTGGTGTTAGGGTTCCGTACCTGATAAGTGGGATCCTATTATACTTAAAAGCTTCCGCTGACCGTTTATGCGATTGTCAGCGTGCTGTGTCTGGTAACCCGCAAAATATTCAGTTTTATTGTAGTTTTCAGGATGTTGGTGTTTCTATTGCCGATGTTACAACAAATATTAAAAATAAAATAAAGCTAAATATTAAAAGGGGTACATACTATATCAGAACCGCGATTTGTGTCTTTTTTATTTTTATCCGAATAAAATGTTTTTTTCCCGCAAGTATTTAGATGAAAATTAGTTTCACAGTCACAGTAAAGTATTGTATACAGTATGGTTTTAGTACAGGACCCTTAATGTATGAATTCGACACGTACTTCCCCTTTTTATTCTAGAGCTCGATTACAAGTTCATGATCAAAGCTGTGAAATTGCTAAACATTGTGAAAAACCAATTCGCCACATAATGAAAAACTCATTTAGTTTTCTGGGAATTCATTTCGTTGATAAGTGGGTGTAGCAGATAGTGACGTCACTTTGATTTGGTATCGTCAATGACGCAAATCCAACACCTAGTTTAAAAGATTTCTGGGCCATTAAATATATTTAATCCAATTTAAACACGTAGTAATCATCTTTTAACACATAGTCTTTTTTCTAATATTAGTAAATGTTAGAAAGATTAGGTCGATAACCCGATTACTGTGCTTCAGTGAATAACAAATTATTCAAGTATTTTCTTCTTATTTCGACTTGAATATTTTGAGCTTTATATAGAAAGGTTCATTGTACTTTAAAATAGAATAAAGCTTTTCAAATTTTCAGAATCTTGACATCTATTTTGAGCTCAGCAATATTCAGAAATCGGTTCAAAAATCTCAAATATTTTTTCTTTGGGAATAATATTTTTCAGTACTATTATCAATTTAGATAAGTAGTACAAAAATAAAAACTAAGTAGCATTAAAAGTTCAAAACTTATTACTAACTCACATGAGGAACCTTCCTCACATAAAAAAATACCAAATATGGACCATTTAGCGTTTTTTTCCTTCCTTCTGTATTTTAACGCAGTATTTATAAAGACTAAACATTTTATATTTAAACCAATCAATTTCATAACAGAAAACATTCTCATAGCAGTAAAATATTTCCTTTTAACAAATTAGCACTCACAAAAAGCGGAAAAAATTAAATTCCATTCACTTTCAAGTCTTTCTTTCCCATGCCATTGACGTCATCTGTCATAATTTTAAATCAATTATAACGTCATAAAAGAATTATTTGCAACATAAACACAAACAGCGGGGTTATTACCTATGAAACAGCAATGAGCAATATTTGCGCAGTGATCGCGCGATCACCGCGCGATCGTCAAAAAAAATCGTATTATGTATGAACCGATTGCTAATCGCTCGCTGATTGTTCTAATGCACTTATTGCTACGATGACGATAAAGTAGCAATCGCTGGAACTAATTAAATATCACCTTTAACAAAAAAAACTTAACTTTGCTCTTAAAAACCATACTAAATACGAATCCACCAAACGAAAAATGCATATTTTAGTTAACTGATTGCTCCACAGAGGCAGCACTATCGCTATTTTGCTATTTGACGTGACGTATTTAGAATTGACGTTTGAGCAGCAAATTTTGCTAAATTATCGCGATCGCTCGGCTATTGCAAGATACGTAATTCCAGTGCTGATCTTTCGCTTGTAAACACAGGGCAAGCAGGGGGTTTCAATATAGTGGGCGTTGCCATGGTAACCGCCGGTAAATTGTTTAATAATGATCGCGAAATTCACGTATCAGGAAACATGTAATTATGGTTTGAAATGCTTGGAAGAGTAAGAAGTGGTTTTAGGGATGGGGTCAACTTGAAAATGTGTAAAAATATCGATAGATTCAGTTTTCATTTTGTACTTTGTTTCCAAATGAAGTCAGATACTTTATTGATTGCCTCGATAAACGCGATAAAAATAATAAGCCATTGTATTTTTTATTTGTAAACTGTAAAAACGAAGTATTATCTCCCCCTTCAAATCGAATACACTGTTAAGAAATGTTAGTAGCCCGCTAGAACACAAAACAAATATAATACTTACCTTATCACTCTATTTTGTAATACTACTCCACTTCCTTATTTTATCTATCGATAAAAGATACTCTAGTTCAATACCCTTGCGATACTCGAAACTTAAATTATATCGTCATAAAGAGCCATAAATTAATTTTGTATCTTATCATAGACTGTAGTGTATGCGATATGACACTAATAATAGATGTCTATTGTTCGCGTATAATTTATAAAATATTATCGACTTATTGACCCTGAACTGTTGTAACAATGTTACTGTTAGTCATACAGACAAAACGTGATATTAATTAAGTTTTACTGAACTAAACTCGCTAAAATGTTGTCCTCGATAAAAATTGCGACAACTATCGACATTACATTGAAACGTGTCCCACCACTACTCAAGATTAGGGTTTGGTTGCACACAAAGCTTCCTTAATCTATTCGCGAAGGGCTCAATGCCACATTATTTGGTGGGCAGATGTTCTCCAGGTAAACTGGAGCAGATGCTGAAAGAACAAAGACGAAGAAACGGACGACATCCAAGATTTAATTTAATTATTTTGAGTACACTTGCGAAGCTGACGTCGAAGATGGTTGCGCCTTTAGAGAGGTTTTGTATCGATAAATTAGTGCGGCGTTGACGTTTGCAAAAGGCTAAAAGTCACGTTCGGTTTTTAAATTGTTATTTTTTCGGAAACACGTAAGTAGGGCCGTTAATGTTTAAGTACCTGAGTCATCTGATGTTTCGTCTGATGCTTATATTATTTCAACAAATTGAATTTGTCACGAATCTAATAAAAACTAATAGATATTGGGAGTTTATTGACACCAGAAACAAATGACATTCTGCAATGTCCAAATACTTTGTCAATCCTTGAAGCCTGACTGAAAATGTCCTAAAAAATTCTAACAAATCTTATTCTTATTACCCAACGACTTTCTCCCGACATCAGTTCATTTCGCGCTTCGCTGAGCATTACACAAAACATAATAATCTTTTTACCGTACCCCTTTTTCTATCATTGAAATATATCTTTTACAAAACGACCGTACTGGTGTTCCGTAAGTGTTTTTTGTATTGTATTTCGATTCGAATCCACGATAAATATTTTAAGAAACACAGTAAAGGAAAGAAAATTGCTTTTCGATTTATACTATAATTCTTACATAATCCGATACATACAAAGTCCCTTTGTGCATTTTTCTATTTCGCGATGTACTCAAACTTACTAAAAGGACTTTCACGCTTGTAAATAGAGTGATTTATAAGGAAACCGAGAACTTTGAAAAGGACAATGGGCATTATTGTATGAGATGCGTCCCAACCCTTGTAACAAGTTGCGACTAGTATAAACATAATCATTTAAGCTTTTTTATGATTAATATACCAAGATTTTATAGTAATTGCATGCAGGTCAAAAGTTATTGGGCTTCAAGTGAAAAAAGATTTTGGTTTTAAATAATGCTTTAATCATAGTTTATTAACATATTGTGTTACATGTAAACATAATTATTGCATATTTTATAATAATTGTACTGTAATCACAGGCAGTAATCGTTATTTTTGACAGTTATTAATAAACGCACAGTTGATAATGTATAAATAACAAAAAAAAAAATACAATTTTGATAATTGTATTATTTCCTTTGTTATTTATATTTTCAAACACATAAATAACAAAGAAATAATACCATTATGTAAGAGTATGGCTTAAACATATGCAAATTGTTTACTGGTACTTTTAATAGTGGTTATTATCTATGATAATATCATCCAAAAAGGTCGCGGGTAACAATATGCTTGGCTGATGTCTAGCCCAGCCAAGGTACCAAATGATACTCATTATGTGAGCACAAGTACCTACTGTTCTTTTTCCTGTTAAACATGAGCAATAATAATCAGCAATTGCATCTCTCCCCGTTTCTGCTCTATTTTTTATCAAAATATACGAATAATAAATCCTACCCGATACATGCCGCGATTTTATCCGCTCTTGCTTCTAATATCGTTCTTGAAACTTCATGTCGAACTCGCTGTCGAGTCAAAGACCGACTGCAGGTCACACACAAATAATCCATAGTTCGTAATAAACCAATCAATAACAAATCAAGTCCACAAAACAAGCCGAAGTCGATAGTTGCAAATGTAGAAACACTAGAGTAACAATATAAAACACGAAAGTACAGCACAGCTACAAAAAACTGACTGTGCATATAGCGCTAGATAAATAATGGCATCTACGGGCACTGGCCAATCATCTCTTTCTAACGTATAGCGCTGTCTCATAAAATATCGTTCGCTGCTCCTGCGCATACTATATGGCAGCGTGTGGTACACGGTGGGAAAGGGGGTGTTGGGTTAGAGTAGGCGCAGGTTTTTTCCACTTGTTTTAGACCTTTTTTCATTGAAATACTAATTAATTAGGTTTTATTCAATATTTTTATCAAATAAATTAAACCACTATAACTGTTTCCCTGCACGAAATACAGAGTTACGCCCATACAAAAAAACATAACACTGATTAAGATCTTTCAAACGATATAGGTAGGAAAATGTTACAGCACTTGGGACGAAACCGCTCATTGTTCTTTGTAACACTCATGCAATACTGGGATGGGTTGCCAGTAAAATATACAAAAAACAAAACATTTGAATTAGACGCGTCTAAAATGTGCGTTGTCTTTCAACTGTCCTTTACAAACTTTACTGTCTTGTCTTTTGACATTCTAACTGCCTTTAGCAAACATCATAAAAGCTAAGACACCCGGAAGAAAATAAAGTACTGTAGAACCTAAGAGTACGTTCTCACTTTTCGGATATCGGATTTTAATCGGATAATTATCTGTACAATGGTGTGGGATAGAAATGAACAGCTCCCGACTTTTTATCAGTCTAGATACAAGTGGAAACGGGCTGTAAAAAATCGTTCCTATTTCTCTGGTATCGGATCCGCATAATATTTTTTATTTATTTATATGTAAACTAATTCAGAGCATGAAATGTCATGTCAGTCAATTTAGTACAATAAAATTATCTAAATTAAAGACGTTTGAAATTATAAGTAGATATAAATTAAAGATTTTTATTGATCCTACAGTAAGAATTAATGAATGCAACATCAATTCTTTCTGTCGCATCTATTAAAATCAGTGTCAGACATGAACAGTATTGCGTAAAATGTTCAACGACTTAAACACGCGACTTTTAGCCCGACAAGTGAGAACGGACTGTTAACAACTGCTTCGTCATAAAAGATCTTTTGTATAAATTTACTGCCTGAAAACTAACATAGAAGCTTCGCCATATTGCCTAACTGCCAACAATGTACTCAAATCGACGTAACATCAAGCCAGTAGCCACACAATTTCCAATTTACCCAAAACTCACGCCGTAAGAAAAGCCTACACATTGCAAGGCCAGGTTATACTGGTCATGTATAGCTTAAGGTCGACGTGTATACTATCAATAAATCTAGCTTAGTTCACGGGAGCGGTCTAGTTAGTCATCGTTCGTAATTAAAACAGCTTTCGTGATTGTAACGTGTTCATTTCAGAGTAAATCATGTTACTTCGTATTTTTGTTTGCTTGGTTTGGTTTACTGATTAGGTGTTATTTATTATTTTTAAAGCGCCATTATTTTGGTGGCGTGCTTGATAAAATAACAAGAAGAAAAAATAATGGTTTAATTCTCGCACTAAATATAGAAATATCGGATTAAACAAACGGGAATAAATGTAAGTTGTTCAAAAAAATATATCTAGAGATATTATTTTATATCGATACCGCGAATGGGAAATACCCAACACTACATTTCTTCACACCGTATAGAAAACAAAAGTGAAAAGAAGCCACTATGAAGTACTAATTGTATATGACAACAGAATAAACAGAGGTAATATTTAATTTTCTAACATTTGATTTAAAGCCAGAAAGCACTTGCAACAATCGCCTGCGCTTGCGTCGATTAATCAGCGTATAGGCGACATATGGCGCCTGATGATTCAAGGGTTGCGAATGGTACAAGATACAAGCTTTTAGTCGTATAGTAATAAAATCTTTATCACACAATATTAAAACATCAGGGTGTATTGTGACGTTTTTACGGGACTTATTAAGTAAATACATACGCTGTGGGTACATTATCGCGATGCGATGATTACAACAATGAATTTTATTGTCACAATTATAAGATGTAATTTACTTCTTACAGCGGGTACTTTCATTTTTCTTTCTTTTTCCAGACTACACTCAAGACTAGACTCAAGTCCTTTAAATTTTTTTTCTGCGCCATTTCTAACCTGCTCTCGTCTACTCGTTTTGATCATCTCGGCACCTTTTTCTCCAACCATCCTCAGCGATGCTGACTATCTTCAGGCTTTTATTACAACTCAAACTCAAAACAATTTTATTCAAATAAACCATTTACAGGTACTTTCGAATCGTCAAGGTGTCAGTCTGTCAGAAAATTGAAGCTAGTTGCTCGTTCCAAATAGTAGGAGATGAGCTAACCTAACCTAACCAGATCTTTGAAAATCTTGACATGAGACATATATTTTATCCAGCTAATATATGGTCTAGTATTTCATAATATAATTATACAATTTAGCACACATTGCGTTAACGGCGACATTTCCTTTTAAAGCTACTTCTCAGAGCGATTTAACGCAAAATTGCTCTCATTAGTACATATCTTGCTATATTTAGATACCACTCGATCAATTTTAATTGCTGCTGGTTATTTCTTGTTGTGAATGTAATAAGGTTGTAATTCGTGTGATTTGTTTGTAGTTTTACATTTGTCTTTGAAATAGGGTTGTCGGTTTCGTTGCTAAGTTGTTTTTTTTTTATATATATAAGTTTTGAAGTATTTTCTTCATTAAAACTGTGTGAATTTTGCATATTGCTATTACGAAATCTTTGTTAAGTACACAAATAGGTACAGGTTTTGCTAGCTTGTAATATTTTAAAAGCAATACATTGTATGAATATTTTCCGTCCGTTTACTTATATTCCTAAACAAAAAAATGGAATTAAGGCCCGGTAAGTAGCTAATCTTTAGGTATTCGCGGGGGTGAAGCAGCGGCGGCGAAATTGAGCGCGAAGCTCCGCCTACTTTTCGGCAGCGCGCGGCCGTATTCTGAAGCCGTCTGTATTCTATACTCCCGGACTCGTAAATCGAGCCACCTAGCGTAATGAGTTATATCGTACATAACTTTAAAAAAATATATGTATATGTACACACTTGGGTCAATTAGTGGTACCTCTTAGTGCAACAATATAGAAAGCTGTCTTGGTAAAAAAGATCGGGATTCTTTATCATAAAAAGAAAACATTAATTCATAATTAAAAATTGGTTTGTTAAGGATATTTGGTAATGACTTAAATTTAAAATTAAATTATCACTTAAAAAAAGCACCATTTTAGGTCATTTTGGAATAAAAAATGAGAACTTTCTTATTAAGATGTACATACTTATTGGCACATGTATATATATATATATATCTATATATATATATATCTATCTATCTATATAAATAAAAATGAATTGATGTTCGTTAGTCTGATTAAAACTAGAGAACGGTTGAGCCGATTGAGCTGATTTTGGGTTTAAAATGTTTGTCGTAGTCCAGGGTAGGTCTAAACGGTGAGCAAATAAGGAAAAATTGCGAGAAAGATAAAGTAAAACAACAATTTCATTTTCCCTTAAAAAGTTGTCCATGTTCTGTTGGATGTCGTTGTCATAGTAACCGGCAAATCAAGTGTCAAATTCAAGTGTGACATTTACAACTGCGGAGGTTACAACCCGTCAACCTGACACAAGTAATGTTTTATTCTAAGGTTTTATTGTTTTAAAAAGACGCAAAGGAATCATTTTCATAAATCCAAATCATGCATATAATTACTTGGTTTATTTTAAAGCCATTTAAACGGTTTGAAATAACAGAAAGGCGTATAATATGCTATAAAAATAATACTGTAGCAGGTTTTCTTTTTCCAATGTACAAAAATAATATTACGATAAAAAATATCTAGATTTTAAATATTTATTTTTTAAATAATGGTGCTTTTAATATTTATTTTTTTGTTTTTGTATGGCCATCCTGGACAATGTTCCCTACCAGAAAAACCGCACATGATAGTTGTTCAAAAACAAAATTATTTTAAGCCCATTTCATAACATGTCCTTTATATGGGACTACCACTGCATCATAACTTATCAAACAAAAAACCGGCCAAGAGCGTGTCGGGCCACGCTCAATGTAGGGTTCCGTAGTATCCCGACCGTCACAATAAGTGTTCCCACTTATAAGTTTAAAAAAAGGCTTTTGTTACGTTGACATACTAAGTACGCAGAAATTATTTTGTACAACCTTTTTGTCTTTTTTGTACAAAAACTGTTCTTTCTATCAAGTTCGAAATAATTTTCCTAGAAAGTCCTTATAAAGTTCTACTTTCCAGATTTTTTTCATATTTTTTAAACCTACGGATCAAAAGTTAGAGGGGGGGGGGGGGCATTGATTTTTTCTTTTGGAGCGATTATTTCCAAAATTATTGACATTATCAAAAAATGATTTTAGTAAACCCCTATTCATTTTTAAATACCTATCTAACAATATATCACACGTAAGGGTTAAATTTAAAAAAAAATACTTCCCTCTTTACATATAGGGGGGCTACCCTAATAAAACGTTTTTTTACAATTTTTATTTTACCACTTTGTCGGCGTGATTGATATACATATTGGTACCAAATTTCAGCTTTCTAGTGATAACGGTCACAGAGATTAAGCGAGGACGGACGGACAGACAGACAGACATGGCGAAACTATAAGGGTTCCTAGTTGACTACGGAACCCTAAAAAGAACCCTCAAAATCTGTTTACAATTGACGGAGATATCGCGTAACAAACATACAAAAAAAAACATACAGACGAAATGAACCTCCTCCTTTTTTTAAGTCGGTTAAAAATCAAATAATTTCCTATTTGAAAAAAGAAATACAAAGATAAGTGGGAATATTGTAGGTGATTTTTTTTTTGTGAGTGGGAATCATCAAATGACTGCTCCCGTCCTGGGTGCGGCGGGGGCGTGTCAGACTTTTACTTCCTAAAACCCAATAATGATCCTTCGATTGCCCTTTATGTTCCAGGGTCACGGTAACTATTTTATAAACATTCCGCAACCCCGCAGGACCATTGTAGGTGAATAATGATTATGATTAACTCATTAGACAGCATTAGACACTAATGAGATCCTTATACATTTAGTCAAAATTTAGCTGTCTGTTACAGCTTTCTTGCTGTATGTTTTCGTTCATTACAGATAGGACCGTGCATATTTCTGATCTCTCAACAAAAGATAGATAGATAGCCAACTTGGTGCAATACTTTTATACTGTAGTCTATTTTTTTTTAACAAACGAGTACTAAGTATATCTCTTTTATATTTCCGGTATTGGACAGAGATAGATGGGAAATTAGTCGAGGCGGAGCCAATGCTTTTAACACTAATGATAACACTTATGCTGATTATGTGGACCAATAAAAATGCAGAAAAATTTTTGGTACTCGTTTGTTAAAAAAAAAAACAGACTATAGGTGTATTTTTGGTCTTGCTCACCCTGCTAGGAAATGTTCTACCCTTGAAAACAAACAACTTTTATTATAGAACCAAGTCAGAAATCGCGAAAAAAATATCAGCTGTTTCTAAGAAAAGTTCAATGCCGTCCCAACCACAATGTATGAAACAGGTGATAATTTTTTTCGACATATCAGAGTTGGTTCTATAATAAAAGTTGTTGGTTTTTATGAGTAGAAACATCTCCTAGCAGGTTGAGCAAGACCAAAAATACACCTAGTATAAATTCAATCTCAGCAATGTAACGGCAATTGCACATGGCGTAGAAAATGAACAACTCGCTTTGTAGCAACTTATCCAAGAAAATGTTATCATTGATCCTTGAGGTTTATTTGTAGACCACGAATATCCTTTTATTGGCGCCACGCCGGATGGTTTGATAGGCCAAGACACAGTATTCGAAGTCAAATGTCTAAAGTGGCTTTCAAAAACGGTCTGGATAATGCCCTAAAAGAGAACAAAATTCAAATAATAATGGAATTTTGTTCTCTTTTAGAGCATACAAGCTTCTGCCCGCGGCTTCGCTCGCGTTAGTGAGAGACAAAAAGTAGCCTATGTTACTCTCCATCCCTTCAACTATCTCCACTTAAAAAATCACGTCAATCCGTCGCTTCGTTTTGCCGTGAAAGAAAGACAAACAAACAGACAGACAGACAGACAGACACACTTTCCCATTTATAATATTAGTATGGATTATATGGAGATACGACAAAAATAATGGTATTTTCAGTATCAACAAAAAGAGTTACTGGTACTACCAACTTCAGAGGCAACTTCATGTACCATGTATAAAAATGCTTATTTGATGTGTGGGGTGCTGAAACTATTATGACATCGTCACGTGAGATGACTCGTCGAAATGTAACTATTTCGGACTTGGTCTTATTATAAAAGTTGTATCACAATGACCAGGGGGCCTACCACAAGCCCTTATAGCAGTAATACCACAGATTAATAAATAGTTACTACGTAACAGATACTTCACTCCAATACAAAAACGAAAATACCTACGCTATAATAGCCTACAAAATTATAATAATAATACCAGCTGTTTGCAGCGAGGAAAAATGAACCATAAGTACGCACAAAGAGAGTTGAGATTCTTTTGCCCGCCGCGCGACTAACGTGTGTGCGTGCCATCTAGTAAATGTGCTAGGGTTATACGTATGATGATAATGGTAATAAAACGAATGTTTTAGAAAAACAATATTTTTTTTTATTTGTTGATCAAATATTTTTTAGTTTAATAAAATGACTGATGCATATTTTTCGTCCCTTGAATTCCCGATTATTATATTTTAGTGTCGTATTCAAAACCGCGTGAATAATTTTAATAAATAATCAAAAGGGAAACAGGAGAATTGGGAAACAGGGGAATGGCACAATAATCACACAATAATTACGTGGTTTCGGCATTTTGATAGTCAGCGCTGTACCCGTGACGCGCGAGCACACAGCCGGGCGCGCGACAGCCCGGTGTTCGTTGTACCGTCGACGGTACGCGAAGCGGTAGGCATAAAACGCGTGGCCTTGAGCGAGTGACGGACGCCTGGTAATACTTTGATATTACTTTCAGTGGGAAAGAGACGGCGCTAGACAACGTGTCTAACGCTGACAACGTGTCAAACGTCATGGTAAGGGGGCAGTTCAATAAAAAACCCGTTGATTATTTTACTTTGATGACACATACTCGTAATTTTGTTCTTCAATGGTTCCTTTATTTGTCGCGGTTGGATTAAATGCAGTTAGAAGTGATAGGGATGTTTCAGACCTATTGAGTTGAAAATTCTTGAGTTCTCTGTAATTAAATATAAAAAAACTTTTTCCAAAAAAAAGATAACCGACTTCAAAAACGAAAAACTCAAAAATAACTATTTCGGAAGTCGGTGGCTTCTCTTCTGCCGGTCGAATTGTGTTGCCTTGCCACCGACTTCCGAAATAGTTATTTTTGAGTTTTTCGTTTTTGAAGTCGGTTATCTTTTTTTTGGAAAAAGTTTTTTATTTTTTACTTTTTAGTTTGAGTCCCAACTACGATTTAGAGTAACTTTAAAAAAAAATGTACGTTTTTCTATAAAAAAATTGAGGAGTTCCCTCGATTTTGGCATGATACCATCATCAGATCCTGGACCTGATGACAATGGGACCATTTGGGAAGTCTACCCTTTCAAACAAAAAAAGAAATGTTCAAATCGGTTGGCAAACGACGGAGATATGCGCGAACAAACATAAAAAAAAAAAAAAAAAACATACAAACATTCGAATTGAGAACCTCTTCCTTTTTTTAGAAGTCGGTTAAAAAGCACGATTTTTACATTGGCACAGATAATTCTTTTATAACAATGAAACCAATAAAATAAAACAGTTTTTGAACTAATTTAATTTTCATAATGTAGATTTGCAAAAATAATTTATGTTCACAAAAACATAGTTTACAAAATAATATCACAAAGTAAACGGGCACAAAAAATAAGTATAGAAACAATATAATACTAATTTCGTGTACGTCGGTCTACCGAAGCGCCATTTTAGGCCTCGTCGTTGTTCGTACGCCGCACGCGGAGCGTGCAGCATATTAGCGCCCCATAGCCGCAGCTACTGTTTTACCAACTTATTTGTGAAATGGCTAAAATTGGAACTACGGCTGACATGACATTTCAGTCATACATTTGACTTCATTTGAGTATACTCTGTCTCTTTCTCTTAGCAACGCTGTATTGACAGTGTCGCCCTCCTTCAGTTCACAGATAAGTTGGTCTATCTGTAGACAAAAATTGGTTTTTATTTTGATGTATTTTGTTTGCCTATTTTTTTACGAATTACCAAAAGATAAATGAGTTTCATCATAGATTGCTACTACTAAGGCCATCATGGGTATAAAAAAAAGGAATACTTACTTGTATACTTTATTTTTTACTTTTATTACGTCGTTTTCTTGTACAAAATCCGTTGCAACTCTTTATTTCTTTTATTTCCCATTGCTTAGAAACACGAATCACTATAAGTAAATTACTAAAATCAAAAACAAAGAATCAAAAAAATAAACAAAGCGCGAAATAATAATGGACCAAATGTGTAAAAATCGGACGTGACCTCTCGTAGCAACGGCTAGCTGCCGACTGGGCGTGGACTGACACAAGCTTGACACAATGTACGACAGTAGTGCATCGAATTAATAGAAATAAGGTCGAAAATATTTTGGCGTTTCATTTTACTTGAATAGCATGTCCGCAAAAATGTAAATCATTTTGCAGTTTTAATTAAATATTTAAAAAGATACAGTTCTGTGTATTAAAATTTTTAGATATGTCTTTAGTTTATTAAATTTTCTTTGTTATAGATATAAAAAATATGGTGGTTGTCGCTGAAAAAATTGAGAACTTCGAGACGAAAATTTTTTTTCAGGGGTCTATTTGAACATTTTTTTTTCGTCGTTCTAGACCACTTTTGCAAATTGTTTTTGTGTAAGTCTTTTCTTTATATATTAGACTATACACTGTATTTTTTTCTGGCTTGTGGTATGTATAGATACGGCTAACTTCGCGACGAAAATCTAGACGTTTTACAAGGTGTACGCTATGGACAGCGCCTTAACATGAGAACGAAACATGCCATGTCAAGGATAACTGGTAACAACCTCGAAATATTTTTAACAAGGCTTTTAAATAAATTGTTGGTATGGCAAAGGCTGTTGAAAACCATTGTAATATTTTCTCTTCATAATTATAGTTTTGTAATAGACTGTCGTGGTTAAGGGTAATATTCAGCTATATTAAATAAACTTCCTAAAACCTGTCAAAAATTGTTGATAAGTGGGAACTATATTTGTAAAGCGCCATTATTTGTGGCGCCATATGCCAACGGCGCCATTATCGCAATGAAAATTCAAAAGTGCCATGAAGCTGTCTGAAACATTGATGATAATCTGACTTCTGTATTTTTATTTCTACATGTATATTCTGCGCAAACTCTAAAGCAACATCAAACTTAACACAATTTTCTCTTTCACCAACAAGAATTTTAAGTTTCAGTAAAATCATAAAAAATCATAAAAATCATAAAATCATATTTATTTTGTAAATAGGTTATATCATAACACTTTTACACGTCAAATTTTTTGTTTTTTTTTTTTGTTTTTTTTAAGCGAACGATGGGGCCGGTGTTTCGTAGCTGGACTGCTCTGAGAAGAAACATCCGAAACAAACTCAGAGGTCAAAGTCTCTTTTAAAGTCCATACAATCGTATTGGTCAAAAATGTGCGAGAACCATGGAGGTTAATGTCTGAGGCACTCTCTTGATGAGAGAAGGACACAGATTTGAGTGGACCTGTCCAGACAGTGCAAGCATTTGTCAGTAATCGTTTAGCTCAACTAAAAACTAAGGAGCCCAACGTCTTGACGAACAGTACCAAAGTAAGGACATTTGGGTAGGCCGCATTAAATACTCAAACCGTCAGACCGAATATATTCAAAAAAGAAAAACAAAGAAAAAAAAACCAACGACCTCCATAGTCCTCACATTCACAAAAAAAAAATGTCACGAAAACATATACATAATACTTTAAAAAGTACAATCAATGTCAAATAGAAATACATAAAAAAAAGATTATATACTTTAAAAAGTACACATCAATGTCAAATAGAAATACATAAAAAAAAAGATTATGTACTTTAAAAAGTACAAATAAATGTCAAAATAATAATTAAATGTCAAAGAGAAAAATAAAAAAATGTACATAAAGTAAATAATGGCCAATGTATTAATCGAAACAGCTCAATCCCAAGCATTTGAATCCTCAATGTAATCTTTAACAGAGTAAAAAGCTTTCTGACAAAGTTTACGTTTTATAAATAATTTAAATTTAGTAATGCTAAGTTCTTGAATTTGTCTGGGTAGTTTATTATAAAAGCGTATACATTGACATTTAAACGAGCCACCTATTTTCTTAAGCCTAGTTGAAGGAACTACGTATTTGTCCTTATTTCTTGTATTTATATTATGGATATCACTGTATTTTTTAAACTGATTAATATTTTTATGCGCGTACAACAAATTTTCATATATATATTGGCACGGCATAGTCATAATATTTACCTCTCTAAATTTTTCTCTGAGGGAGTGTCGAGGACTCAGTTTATAAATTGAACGAATAGCCCTTTTTTGCAAAACAAATATAGTCTGAATATCGGCTGCATTTCCCCACAATAGAATGCCGTACGACATCAAACTGTGAAAATAACTAAAGTAAACTAAACGGGCTGTTTCCAAATCAGTTAAACCACGAATTTTTCTGACGGCGTATGCTGCAGAGCTAAGTTTCTTAGATAATTTATATATGTGGGGGCCCCACTGAAGTTTAGCATCCAAAGTTATTCCTAAGAATACTGTGGAATCTTCGGGCTTCAGTTCCTGTCCCTTTATTAGTACGCTGGTTTCTATTTGTCTAACATTTGGTAGCGTGAACTTAACAAGTTTAGTTTTTTTCTCGTTCAGCAGTAGATTATTTACGTTGAACCAGTTGACTATTGACGCGAGAGAACTATTTATGACGTCAACACATAGTTGTTGACGTCTTGGTTTAAATAAAAGGGAAGTGTCGTCTGCGAACAACACTATATCATGCTTATCTTTAATTAGATAAGGCAAGTCATTTATATAAATAAGGAACAAAAAAGGGCCAAGAATTGAGCCCTGGGGAACCCCCATTCTCACAACAGATCCAGGTGACCTTTTACCGTTCACATCAACTCTTTGAATCCTATCACTCAGGTACGAAGAGAGAAGATTCAGAGAGGAGGCCCGGATTCCATAGTGGTGTAGCTTCCTGATTAAAGTTTCATGGAGAACGCAATCGAATGCCTTGGACAAGTCGCAAAAAACGCCCAATGCATCGCATTTGTCTTCCCATGCATTATAAATATGTCCTAAAAGTTCAACACCGGCATCAGTTGTTGAACGACCCCTTGTAAATCCAAACTGTTTTTTATGCAAAAGCTCGAGTTTATTAAAATACATCTGCATTTGATTTAAAATTAGTTTTTTCAAAAATTTTACTAAAAGTGGGTAGCACTGAAATTGGTCTATAATTACTGGGGTCAGATGTGCTGCCTGATTTAAATAATGGTATTATTTTACTATATTTCATTAAGTCAGGAAACTTACCACAATCAATACAATTATTAAAGATATCTGTTAAAGTAGGAGCTACAATATTTATAATAGATTTAGCAACATCAACAGAGTTATCCCATAAATCTGCAGTCTTTTTAACATTTAATGTGTGAAAGGTTTTAATTACATTTTTACAACTGACATGCTCGAAATGAAATTCAGAATCACAGGCCGGAACGTTTTCTTTAAGTAAAGCCTCTGCAGCTATGGGTGAAGAATTTAGACATTTTGTAGTCGAAACGGGAATCTCTGTAAAGAACTTTTCAAAAGCCGCGGCGACTTCAAGGTCTGATTTTATTATATTACCATCAACATTAAGACTATAATCACTACTTCGGTTCTTAGACTTTCCCGTTTCGCTATTAATAACATTCCATGTCATTTTAATAACATTACTACTATTTTTAATTTTTGAACTTAAGTAGCGTGACTTGGCCGTGTAACAGACTTGTTTGAATAACTTAGAATATTTCTTCACATATAAATGGAATTCAGTACTTTTAATATAAGTCCGTTCTTCATACAACTCAAAAAGACGTTGCCTACTTTTATAAATACCAATGGTGGCCCAGTCACTGAAAGAAGCATTACTGTTTACAGAAACATTTTTGGAACAAATGTGGTATCAAACTGATTGCAATATAAATTAAAGAAGTTGGTATATAGTTGATTTGGATCTCTATTAGTTGGCAAAGACGGTAATTTATTTAACAATTTGGTTTTAAAAGTTTCCAAACGATATTTTGATTTAGGATTAACAGTGATATTAATTTTTGCAATTTTTTTGTTTGAAATTGGTATTGCAATTAACTGTCCGCAGTGGTCGGAGTCTAATAAATTAATTATTTTTTTGTTGGCAGGTACAATATCTGTATAAATATTATCTAAGCAAGTAGCGCTAGTGGGAGTTATTCTAGTTGGCTCTAAAAATAGGTTTACAAGATTGTATGATTGAAAGAAACTGGTAATTTTAGTATTTAGGCTCGAATTTTCCAACAAATTAATATTGAAATCACCACAAATAATAATAGACTTAGCAGAGTCACAGATTTTGTGTAACACTTCATCCATAACCCTCTCAAAGCAATCATACATTCCTGATGGAGGTCTGTACACACTTATTATAATATACTGTTCCAATTCTACACAGGCCATTTCAATTGTTCGCTCAACAGAGAGGCTCACAATATCCTTTCGGTCTTTAAACTTAAGTTGTTTGTGTAATAAGATTAATGAACCACCATGTATGGCATTTTCTCTGCTGAATGAACTACCAGTAAAATACCTACGTGGTCTAATTTGTCAACAGACACTGGTTCTATTCTGCAGAAAACCCGCTAACAATGGGTGTATCGGGCATTTTCTGCAAAATGTAGCCATAACAGCTCAGAGGTCGCCACTAACATTTTCTAAGACTACGCTTGAAACTTCCATAGCGCTGTCTTTTATAGGTAACCTTAGTTTTAACATTATATTTAGGTCTGAATTATTTATTCGCGGTTTCATGGTGATGCTCTTGATGTGATGAGTGTCCTTTTAAATTTTTTTTTGCTAGAGCTGGTTACTTTATTTGAAGGATCTACCTAAGCTTTGAGGAGAATGTTGTGGCGACAATTTGTTTCTCTGGCAACTCAGGTTTATCATTGCAGGATCTGCATCCTTCTTCACTTTCTTCCATTTTGTTTAGCATTGGCGCAATATGTCTGGTCAATCATCATGCTATCACTAGATTCTTTTTCTTTCATATCATTCTTCACACTTTCCATCCATGTTTTCGCCAGTCTTCCTCTTCCCTCCATTCATATACTTTCATATCCATAATGATCAGTCACATGCGTTACATTCCAAAAAAAAAATCTGCAAAAATGATGCAAAATATTTATGTTTGCCAACCATAACAACATCACAATGTTAGTCAACACTAATGTTGTTAAATCAACTTAATTTAAGATGCATGCGTGGCGCCGGCGCACCCGACGTGTGACGTCACTGTCATTATAGGATAAGCAGAGGCGTATGTGGTGTTTACATATGGAAGATTGCATATATTAGTTAGTATGATCGTTGAATAGAATTGAACTAAGAAATAGATTAAGTAACATGCTTTGAAATTGAAATGATGAAAATATTTATTTTTAGGGGCTGATAATGACACAGATTTAATTGCGAAAACTCACTGATGGTGAATATTTTTATGATCTGATCAGAATACACACCAATTACTTAAAATCTTGTTAGAATCTCATTTTGGAGACTATATGTCTAAGATAAGGTTATAGACATTATTGACAAATTTAGACTTAGGTTAAAATGCAAATGCTCCTAAAGTTTACTCGAGTTCTATTACCAATTTCATGCATTCGACAATATTGGTAATCCATATCCAAATTGGCATTCCATTCAACCAATCCCCAATCACTGCACAGTCCGTTTGGCTATCAATTAGACAAATCTGCGAACCGACAATATTGATACGTTAACCTTTCGACGACCAACCGACAGCGTGCTGTCGCACTGCGTTTGTCTTTTTATTGTGTCTCTAGACACGTGTGTTCAAAGTTTTAAACCACATCATATACAAATAATATCAGTCTCCATTAAAACCGCAATCAGCTGAATTCTTAACACAATTGAATGAGTTGCCGTTATAATCATCATTTATCTACTCTGTCATTGAAACTTTAATGGCTGTGGAAACAAGGTCGGGGCAGTCACGCTTCATTACAGTATTAAAGGTTGTAGAATCTATTGTTTTTTGTTATTCGTATGTACATACTAAACGCTACCACACTGAGACAGTTCTAAGACTCCAAACATGCCGAAAGTGTAGCGATCAGTTTCACTTTTAAAGCATTTTAAACTTTATCTTAGAGTATAGAATGGCTGGTGAGCATGGCGTCTGCTCGCGGCGCCGCGGGTAGTCGCGCGACTATTTATGGTGCGTTTTGATCCTAATAGCGATCGCTAAAAAAACTAATAAAATAAAAATAAAATAAATAAACACTCCTTTGTGTTCTCCTCCTCCTTGTGACTCGGACCACTAATGCTCGGTACACACAACAACGATTTATCGCTACGATTTGACTGCAAAGTTTTATCGTGTTGCTCTGTTTGCGCTGAATCGCTGTTGCTGTATAAAATATCGTTCGCAAAGAGTGGCGGCCACAAGTGGTGTGTCTGTGGCCGCTTCTAGTGGTCCAGTGAACAGCAGCAAAAGATTAAGGTTAAGCTGTGGAAATAAAAGGAAAATGTCAATGGTTTCGGCGGCCATGACAGTTTTTAATGGACGAATGTCCGGAAATGCAGCGATTGACTCGCTTCATTGTATTTTATGTAAAAATGACCTTGAAGCGAAGTGCTGTAATAATGGAAGAATAGGTTATTTTTTAATAATACGTTTGGGGCCTTTATAGTAGTTAGTTTAACCACGAAACATATTTTGTTGACGGCGAGTCATTAGCGTATCATTTTATTTGTGTATGATACGTAATGTACAATGTGAAAACATATGTATTTCAGCAATGTGGTATAAATATTACTTTCTTTATGTATTTGTCTTTTTATGGTTAAAGACTTTTTTTCTTATGAATTAGTTTGTCATTTTTTCTTTGTATTTTTCCTTTCTTACCAGCTCGAACCGAAAAAACCAAATTCCAATCCGGGAAAAAACCAGTAGCACTCGAAAATAGTGTCTGTACACACAAACTATAATTATAAACATACACATAATCACTTACCAAGTTCTTAGTGGTTAATGAAAGCCACTAAAACAAAAAATACATCTCAGGAATTACAAACACGTCGAAATGATAAAATAATATTATCATTCAACATTCCTCGAAGGATCCTTTGATCTTTGTTCATAAACTTCCACTGACTACCTCGTACAACTGTTTGGATACCTTTTGTACAGTAAGCGCCATAAGTATACACATTAGAATAGAAAAATAATATTTGGAAGTCGACGTGACGAAGTTTTTTTATAGACTTAGTGACTATTATGCAGCTATTTTTCTAGCTATTGATAAGTATTTTGTCTGGTCTCATCAAAACCATTAAAAGAGCCCAATTTCAAGTGTTGGGAATTGAAAGTCTATAGTCGAAACAAATAAACGTATCATAGCAAGTAAACTTTGATGCGATCCTCTCCCTATCTTGCACTTGTTATTTTACAGATGTAAATGAAATGATTAAAAATTGATTGATGATTGAAACAAAACTTAATGATTCCTGTCACTGTCCCAGTGACAGGAATTATTTAACCACAGCACGTGCTATATAAAATGACAGGAATTATATAATTAGCCATAGCACTTTCAATGTTAAATGACAGGAATCATATTTAGCCAAAGCAAATGTTATAAAAAGTGTCAAAAATCATGTTTAGCCAAAGCACATGTTATAAAAAGTGACAGAAATCATATTTAGCCAAAGCACATGTTATAAAAAGTGACAGAAATCATATTTAGCCAAAGCACGTGCAATAAAAAGTGACAGGGATCATATTTAGTTTAAGCACATGTTTTATAAAGTGACAGGAATTATATTTAGCCAAAGCATGTGCTATGAAAAGTGACAGGAATCATACTTAGCCAAAGCAGTGCTATGAAAAGTGACAGAAATCATTTTAGCCTAACCATGTGCTTTGCAACCATTATTTATCTCGGCCACAATTTTGCCCAAAATTTGTTTGGCATTGATTGTCATTGTAGTGAGATTAATTACATCTTCCATGTAATCAATTACGAGAATTGGCCTTCTGCCAGTTACCTACCCTGTCTCAGTTCATGTTTCCGCTTGACTTCTGTTCCGACCTTTAGCGTCACGGCCAGGAACTGTTCCGTGGGTGGACGTGAACCTTTGTCCTTTTCAACCTGTAATTATTTATTCAATAGTCCTGGAAGTACGCTTTTGAGATCATTTCTCTTGCCATTTAAATGTTAAGGTTCACTAATGTTTTAGAATTCAAATTAAATTTTGAGGAAAGCGTTCGTTTTAGTTTAAAGACCATTTGCTGGAACGAGCTCTTTCACTTGAGTGTATATTTATTTAGTAGTAGTATACATTCAACTTACCTATCAGGCTTATCATCAAAATCCTTGAGAATTTTGGAGTTGGAATCTTCTCTTTTACTTAAAAATAAATTGATTGGAGAAACACTACATTGGCGATTCCAAATTTAATTTATGCCTTAAGATCAGCTGGCTAGCCAATTGCTTATAAAATAGCTTTTACAATGTCTAGTACCACTGTAATTCCATCTTCAAAGTCTACTTATTTTATTTTTATATAAAACTGCAGCCGTCAACAACAATTGCATATTGCGATACTTCTTAACCTCTCATTACATACAGTTTGCTACTTATCTTTATTTTAATACCGTAGGCGGTCCAAAGCGTGCTCCAAATAATCAGCACAGCGGGTGTCCACTCTTAGAAAAAATAACAGAAGGAATTAGTAGTAAATTCTACTTGAATGGGCAGATGTCCTCTCCATTCATGTCGCTGTTCCTTAGCAAATACAAGGCGAACTGGGATTTATAACTACAGATACACAATACATGAATAGAGATAACACAAAAACTTTTTGCATTTGAAAAATGGTTCGTCCATCTGATTTTGGATCTTAATTGAAGAGCCTTAAGATTGTAGAGTTCTTTTTAGGAGTGATATCAATAAATTTGTCAAGACATACTTTTCGGACATCTCAACAGATTTTTTATGTAAATCCGTCGGAAATGGGTCTGATATATTTGACATGGCGGAACGTCTCTTTTCACTTGAAGGTGAAAATAATTTTGAATTGGGTTCATCTATGCTTCTGTAGTTGCAGCGAAATAAATTGCGATTCAGCTGCTAGCTGGCTCTTAGAAAAAAAAACTAAATTGGGAATCATAACATTTTCGTTTGCTTAAACCTAGTTCCACCTTTAACCCCTGTCTACCTCAGCAATCATCTGTCGGATTTGATAATGATTATCTCTCAAGCACAATTACTTTTTCAAGTCCTTTTTTGACCAATTCATTCTACCTATCCACCTTCTAGATAAAACAAATCGAAATTCCCATTTCCGATCCCATCAGCCACTATCCCAATGATCCAATTCGCACATGCTGTTGCCATGGCAACCATGCAAAATCCCGTCTAAGCCCTGTTGAGTAATCCAATCCTCCCAGTGAGAGCTCTTAGCATTTTGTGTGCTCTACAGAGTGTGTAGAATCTCAACATTGGGAATTTATCGAAGGCTATCGCGTTACTTGATCAGAGATTATATCGGGTCTGTTTGATGACGTGAGATGTCGTGTTGCTATCTTCTTTGTGTATGGATGGATGTTTGTTACTCTTTTACGCTTTTACTGATTCGAGTTTGTTGAAATTTAGCACACTATAGTCTAACTTTTAGCTTTATTTTGTGATTCTTTGGGATTAAACCTTTTTTTTCTTAAATTGTATGTCCCTACATAATATCTTCTTTGACTCGGCGAAAGTCATCGGTATCGGCTATAGTCTCATGTCTACGTCGAACGAAATTGTAGATTTGGGCACCCCTACTAAATCTTAGTTTTTTTTAAACGAAAGACCACTAATCAAATCACCCACTTTCTAGCATGTAGTCAGCAGATTTTCAAATTGCAACGGATTTTCAGAAAGCCGAAAAGGGAGTTTTTTGACTTTCCGGCGAAATCTGTACTTTGATAATAAATTATCATATTAAATTAATTAAATACACTTTATCTTTTCGTTGCCAACAATAAAACTGCGTTCATTATTAAGTTAGCTACCTACTTTTAGTCATCATTTATTTAATCTAGTTTACCAATCTTCACTAGGTGCCTTTGTCTTCTTATCTTTAAGATTATTATCTCATTGATATTAAGCTGTACGTTTATCGGGTGAATCAACGCAATACAAACAAAATTATGAAAACCTTTCAAAAACATTTCACTCATGAAACCATAAATTATCCAGCGACTAATTTCATACAAATTGGCAAGACCACAATAATTTCATAGCTTTTTGTAGAACTTTTAAATTCGCAGTACATTGCTTGGCTTCAAAACACTTTTCAAAAACCTTCTTTTAGTATCAAGTTTCATTTAAACCCGTTCTTCCATGACTTTAAACTTAGATTACCTTAAGTCAGTTCTTACACAACAGACTATCTCTACCCTGTCATGTAGTACAAGATCGAACTTCAACTCATACTAAATTAGCACAACAAACAAAACCGGTATATTCCATATTCAAAACTCGAATTTAAAGGCATATTCCGTCGCCAGCCACACAGCCAGTCATTTAGCGGCGGAAGGAAGCCACACGGATGCGTCGACGCTTCCCATTCCCATCGCACAACGCGTCCCCCCTTCCCCTACTAGACAGGGGAGTGACGGACTAAAAGGGTAATAAGGATAAACAGATTTTGACGTTGATGGTCTAAAGAACGGAGAAAAACAAACAAGAAGAGACGTGGATCAGTTGAATGGACTAAAGAGAATGAAAGTGTTTAAGATTTGGCAAGTTTTTTAAACATGTTTTGGTTTTGGTTATCAATCAGAAGTCGATGCAGTTCAAGAGTCTGATCTTCTTCTTCTCCAATTGTTTCCGAATTCATTAGTAATATTGCTATTTTATTCAATAACATTGTGCAAAATCTAGTCCTAACGGTTTATTATTTGATAACCACCTTAGCATTTCAACAAAACAAAATAAAGAAATATTAAACGTTTCATGTTTTAAGTTTGCTGTTAATTCGTCAAGTAGGCGTGTCGTCACGTCACTACAGGATGAAGGTCACACAATCATAACGCTTTTCGTGTTCCCGTACAATTAATTAACATCAGATATGGGAAAGGTCAATTAGTTAATTTAAATATGACTGGAACTAGGAACCTTACTCTGTTATTATGTTTACTGTTTATGACAACAAAACCTTAGATGTTTATGTTTACCACATTATATTTTAGGAACCTACAACACGAGCTTTCTCAAACTTATTGGTAGTAAAATTTTTCTATTTAACGGTCTGATTTCTATATGTATTGTTAAATTTTTCGAATCAGTTCATGGTTAACATCGTTAGTTTCAATTTAATACGTAAAATGTATGCTTTCATAATCCAAATGCCAAATTAACTCTCATTAGCTTGTGTGGGCCGCTTTCAAGACTAAACTAGAATTGTTCGTATCTGGTGAGGGGTTAGCTTGAACGAACTCCAAGGAACTGACTGAATACCCACTAAAATTCTTCGCTAACGTCTCCTACCCAAGATCTTACCTCTAAATATCCAATTACGATTTAACTACTCCAAATAACAGTAAAGATAACTGGAAATCAAAATATTTCAATACCCAGAAATCATAACAAAGATCAATAAAAGCAATTGGCACAGCAATTAAAGCAGTTATCAGATCTCCTTGAAGTCAAAGATGTTATTGGTCTTAAACCTATTAGATCGTGAAGTAGGCAATCGAAGGTGAAATTGCATTCGCTGAGAAATCCTCGCGACTGCAGTGACTGAGGTCAAATAATCTTGTTAAGCCAAGTTTATCTTGTGAGGTCGGCCTTCAATATTAAATTGCAGGAATCCTTGATAATTGTACCAAGGGTTTGCGTCAGATAGGCAATTCTGTAGTAGCTCTATTTCATAATAAGAGAGATTCAATTTCTAATGAAACTGTACTGAATTCACTTACATCTAGGCTTGGCTTATTTTTCTCATTATACCGTGTTACTGGGAAATATTGTAACTTTTAGCTGATGACATTTAATTTGTTATCAAAACATATTTTAATCAATAGAACTAAGAAAAAAGCAAGTCACACCTTTTTTACTCATCATCTCCCTAGCCTTTTCCCAACCGTGTTGGGGTCGGCTGCCAGCCTAACCGGATTCAGCTGGATACCGGTGTTTTACGTGGAGCGACTGCCTATCTGACCTCCACAACCCAGTAACTGGGCGACACGATACCTCTTGGTTAGACTGGTCAGAGTTTCTGGCTAACCAGTAACGACTGTCAAAGTTCTACGAATGACAACCGGGACCAACGGCTTTACGTGCTTTCCGAGGCACGGGATGTCAGTGATGTCCAAGATAAACTTTAGAAAGTACAATATATGAATTGAAAAAGTCACATTGGTACTTGCCCGGATTCGAACCCACACACCCACACAACCTCTTACACACGAGGCGCCTTATCCACTGGGCCATCACGACATTTTTTACTAATTTTGTAATAAGTTTTCTAAAATTACGATAAATCATCAATATTTTTTTAATATCGTGGGCAAAAGAAGCCTTAAAAACTCGCATAAAAAAACAAGCTTTCAGTTAGCAACCCGAGAAGATGATAAAACTTGAAACCATACAATTATTTAATTCCCTTTACGAAATAACATTCTTTTCTTAATCTTACTTAAGCTTTTAAAAGAATGGCCTAGTTAAATAGACGCTATGCCGTTATTAAAACGAGACGAGATTAGAATAATATTTTATTACAGAAAAACTTTTGAGAAAAAATCCTTTGAGAATCTTTGTGAGTGGAAGAGGAGCTTTATTTAAAAATTAATGAAAATTGTAACAATTATTCTTTAACTTTTAGTTTTTTTGCCGCTAATTTGTCCGTCTGATGGTCGAGTAGAGGCCCTATGCCCAATGTTTATTTTATCGGTGCTTCGCATTTACAAGTGCTTCGGAAAGGCACTATTCCTGTCACCATTCATCACACAAAACTGTCAAACTACGATGGCAGGTTCGAAGCGGCTCAGCCAACTAGGTGCAGAGTAAATTTTGATTTGTCTAGCTCTCCGGTTTTCTGTCTTTATAAGATGTTTATTAGTACTTAAATCAGCACTTTCACACATTACCTTATGAAATAAACATAATTATTGAGAAAAAGAAATACAATTCATACGTTCAGTTTAAAAATTACAAACTTCATCGACTAAATAGTTTATGTAGGTGGAATTAATTTATACAGTAGCTGGCCAAATTATTAGGGACAGTTACTAGATTTCGGTATTATCAAGTTGGACTGAGTTTTTCTTAAAAATATTGGGTGTAGGCCCAACCGGTATTTTTTATCCAAAAACCTTGTTAATTAAGATAATAAAAACAATAAATGTGGAGGCAAAATTAAAACTGTTAATTTATAAAAAAAATTATCGCATTAATAAGTTGTAAGGAATTATTTTGTGTATATTTTAATATTTTGTAATGCCTCCTTTTTCTGTCGTATCAGCTCCTATAAGGCGTGGTATAAGTACGTTCTATACATTATTTAACAGCTGCTGAAGGTTTGTGTTATGATTTCACTCATTTATAAGAGCTGCAATGAGCTGGTGTTTGGTGGCAATGACATGCTTAGCATTAGCCCTCTTGGTAAGTTCTTGCATGTCCTCAATAGAGTTCGTATCTGGTGATTAATCGGGTCAGGGCAAAATATTTATTGTCTTTTTAACCAGGAATGCTGTAATACTATTGGCCTTGAGACACGATGCAGAATCGGCCATAAATATGTACTCTTCGACTACCAGGGAACCATTTTTCGACTTGCGGCAATAATTGAGTTTCTAGTTCTCGCTTGTACAAATCTTGCCTTATGGTCATTTCCACGATATATAGGCACCCCATGTTGTTAGTAGAGATCACAAATCACACCCTGATGATACCTGGATGTTTAATTATCCCCAAAAGCAATCTGCATTAAGCTGTTCACGGACAGTTCTAGGATGTGTGCGACTACAAATGAGCTTTTGTCGACCCACACCTGAAACAATTATTCATCGGAGAAGCATACCTAAAAATAATGCAACGATCACTGAATAGTGCTTTTCGTACATATAGCAATATTAAAAGTAATAATATTAACCGATTACAGTCTGCCACAGTCATACCTCGGTGTTGCCTGGCCCACTGCTGTCGTTTCTACTTCATGGTCTCGGTGAGGCGCGATTTTTTGATCGGTCGACGATTTATCCAATTCTTCTCGGCCAACCTCCATCAAACTGCCCTATCGAATACTTCTACTTTCTTGCCTAATCCCTCGTTTATAATCGTAGTCAGGCAGACAATACACTTTTTGCCATGTTTTAGGCAGATATTCCTGTTTTTATGGTCAGAACGAAGAATTGTGATCCATTTTCTGCCACATTTTTTTACAGTCTGTATTTCCAGCAGTTTGTTCTGGTCAGATTTTACTTTAATACTGTTTACTACAGACTTTCAGACACCTGATATAGCTGTTAAATCTCTCTGAGAATGTTTAAAATACAGAAATAATGTTTGCATTTTTATGAACTTTAGTGGAGACGGGTTTAAATCTTTGCCTACTTTAAAAAGGCGAAATTTTAAAAATATCACGCAACATCGTTAAAAAACTTAATATTTTGTATTCAATTTAAAACAAAAGAACACCATCAGAAACATGACTTGCGGTTCGATTAGTTTAAACAGATACATCTTGTAAAAATAAAACCAAATTTTTTTTTGCCATCAATGAAAGAAATGTATTTTCAACAGAAGTTAGCAAAATTACTATGAATTATAAGCTGTACCACTTTTTTCAAAAATGGCTCGATCTCGCGGTGCTATCACATATCAAAATTAATAATAATGAAACCAGGAGTAAAACGAAAGCAGAAAAACCTATGTGAAATAATTTATTTTTTTGATAAAGGTGTTTGAACAAAAAAATGTTGCTCTGTGAATACTGTCCCTAATAATTTGGCCACCGATGGTACATTCGTTCTGATTCAAATAAGGATTCTTACTCATGTTGATGGAACAAACACTGTTTTAATATAAATCAAAGCGACATACTAAAAGTCATGTCACTTTTATTCGCTCTTCAAAGAAGCGCCATAAATTTTGACAAGCAACAAGGCTAGTCCAATAATTTCAAGTGTCAAAAAACGCGATTAAGGTCTCGTTTCACACCTTGACGACGCCATAAAGCCCCATGGGCTGTCCCATGAATGTTAATTTAACCCTCTTTGGGTCCAAAGAACCCCCGGACCCCAAAACTGAATTATAGGTGTCTGGTTAGCAATAAAAGTAATTTTATACGGAACCATGCGTTAATGATGGCGATACGTTTGCTTGTAAACATGTCTTAAAAACGTTCTTTGAGTGGTTTTATTTTGTTTGATTTTCGTTTATAGACTATTGTTAGGTGTGCATGAATACTAACTGGATTTTAACTGCGATGTCGATTTTGAGGATTGTAAATCAGTCAGTTTAGTGTTTTTTTTTAGTTTTTACTACTAGTATATTAGTTAGTAATTAGTGAACGATACTTAAGCACATAATTCCTCTTCTCCTTCCACATAAGTCCTGATAAAAAACAACATTTCGAAGAAAATATTGTTTTTTTTTTTCAAGGAAACTCGCGTGTTTTGTTTCGAATCCAAAAACATAAAGCGTAAGTCGACGTTCGGTAAATATGTTATACTTTATTCAAAAATATTTATTTGCAAATAATTACAAGTCCAGCAAGCAATTTTCCAAAACTAATTAAAATAACAAATAAAAAAACATTCCCTACAAAGCAATACAATGCAGTTACACCACTTAAGTATATGTATGACACTACTTATGTAAATGAAGTTATGTATTTTTTGTTGTTTTTGTTTAACCAATTATTAACCATTAACCTTTAAACACCTGGACAGTTTATTTGCCAAAGTCAGGACAACAAACGTAGATAAAAACCAATAATTGCAAATAACATGAACATTGTAGAAGAATGTTGCCAAGATATTTAAGTTCCTTAGTAGATTCGTCACGGAAGACGGTTCAATGTGAAAGCTTTAGCGATTTGGAGTGGGCCAGGAAAGTCATGGCGATAAGAGTTTTTGGAGTTATCGCATTTGAGCTCCTATGTATGCATTGAGCACCAATTTTCAACCTATTGGTGGGGTTATAAAAATTGGTGCTTAAACGAGAATACTCCTATAATTTACACTTTAGACAGGTAGACAGTGTTGGTATTGAAAGTGTAAACATTAAATTAAGATAAACCTCTTAGAGTTTTCTGAACAATTATATGGTATCCCTTGATTGATTGATGATTAAGCTTAAAAATCTCTGAACTTTTAACCTTTCAACGACTAAGCGATAGCCGGCTGTTGGGCTGCTATTGTCTTTCTATTGTGTCTCGAATCACGTGTGTTCGAAGGTTTAATGTTGATCGAAATAAAATACACACGCAACAATTACGTTACTTTTTAAAATCTCAATCTCAATTTCGAATTTGCTGGAAGTTCCAAAATGTTCTTCTATCTAGGCTACATTTAAATTGACTGAATCCGTTGGAGTTCCCGTGAAGGTTTTCTCGCTAACCGCTTATGAATTAACCCCCAAACTTCATGGCCACACTGTGACAAATGTTATCGGTCATCCATTGAGCTCCAGGCACGCGCAAAACGTTTTATGTTAGAAACTAGTGGAAAATAACATTCTTTTAGAGTTTTATTGTATCTTCTATCTTTTATGGCGCTTTCTTTGGAAGGCGCGGCAGCCATTATATTTTTATGATCTATATTATTTGAGGTCTCTTGAGAAGGCTGATTTTATTGGATCACACTTTTAACAGTATATTGCAGACCAATGGCGCCCTTCACAAAGTTAAAAAGCGCAGCTAGAACCAATAAGACCAAATCATGAGCCTGTTAGTATGTACGCTTAGATCTGCAAAACTGCGTAGCGGATTTTGATACGATTCAATATTATAGAGTGATTCAAGAGAAAGATACATATGTGTACATACATATAAACCTTTCTGCAAAACATGCATATCCATACTATCCGTACTAATATTATAAATGCAAAAGTAACTTTGTCTGTCTGTCTGTCTCTAATCTCTTCTTCAAGACTAAACCACTAAACTGATTTGAATGTAATTTGGTACAGATATAGTCTGGGACCCGAGAAAGGACATAGGATAGTTTTCATCCCGAAAATCCCCCTGGAACGGGAACTATTCCACGCGGACGAAGTCGCGGGCAAAAGCTAGTCCATACTAATATTATAAATGGAAAAGTGTGTCTGTCTGTCTGTCTGCCTGTCTGTATGTTTGTCTTTCTTTCACGGCAAAACGGAGCAACGAATTGACGTGATTTTTGAAGTGGAGATAGTTGCAGGGATGGAGAGTAACTTAGGCTACTTTTTGTCTCTTTCTAACGTGAGCGAAGCCGCGGGCAAAAGCTAGTAATATTATAAATGGGAAAGTGTGTCTCTCTGTATGTTTGTCTTTCTCTCACGGCAAAACGGAGCGACGAATTGACGATATTTTTTAAGTGGGGATAGTTAGTAGAAGCCGAGGGCAAAAGCTAGTTTTATAATAAAAGACAAGCCGAGATTTTTGAAGATTTGTGACACCTATTTAAAGCTGGAGCAAATCGCTATTATAAAAAGTTAGTAGCTATTAAAACAGTGTCGTGGTTACTAGCTGATAGATTCTTGGTATTTTTGTCTAACAATACATATATTTTTTAAAAACCCGTACTGATCATGTTCTTCGCTACGCAAATTCAAATAATATCCTTTCAATACGACTTCGCAATATCTTTACGTAATGTATGTTACTTAGCACTTAGCACTTCCAGTTCAAGTTGACATAACTTCGTTATCGCTGTTTTTTGCACACTTGTGAGTTATGTAAACCAATTAGGTTTAGTTGAAAACGGAGAAAAGAACACATTCTCTTTATTTTCTGTGTATGGTCCTTTCTTTTATAACTTCAACTAGTTGTTGCTAGCGGCTTAGCTCGCCAATATGTCTTCTTGAAAATATAATTTACTAGCTTTTGCCCGCGGCTTCGCTCGCGTTAGAAAGAGACAAAAAGTAGGATATGTTACTCTCCATCCCTTCAACTATCTCCACTCAAAAAATCACGTCAATTCATCGCTCCGTTTTGCCGTGAAAGAAAGACAAACAGACAGACAGACAGACACACTTTTCCATTTATAATATTAGTATGGATAATCTATCATCCCCGATTTTAAGCCGAATTTTCAAAAAAATGTATTCGAAGTACCGAGTTTTACTTACCTATGGTGTAAAAATAAATCCACATTCTAATTTCAGCCTTAGTCGTATGGCTTAGGCTTAGCTTAATTCATCTATTACTCGGTTATGTGTATTCTAAAAGAGGAGTAAAAAAAATATTAACCTTTCAACGACCGCACGACAATCGGCTGTCGGGCTGCTAATAATTGTGTTCCTATTTTGTCTCGAATCACGTGTGTTTGGAGGCTTAATCATCATTATGAGAAATTAAAAGGGTAAAAATATTATTATCCATCCATACTAATATTATAAATGGGAAAGTGTGTCTGTCTGTCTGTATGTTTGTCTTTCTTTCACGGCAAAACGGAGCGACGGATTGACGTGATTTTTTAAGTGGAGATAGTTGAAGGCATGGAGAGTAACATAGGCTACTTTTTGTCTCTTTTTAACGCGAGCGAAGCCGCGGGCAAACGCTAGTTAGTTTAATATAACAATATAAACGTCAAAGTATAAACGAATACTTTAATTAGACAAATTACATGCACATTTGAACTATCAAGAATCGGTTAGCTAGTCAGAAAATTAAAGCGGTTAGCTTGTTTTAATCCTTCGAACACACGTGATTTGAGGCACAATTGAAAGACAATAGCAGCCCGACAGCCGGCTGTCGCTTTGTCGTTGAAAGGTAAACGTAACTTTGATTTTAAATGGAGAAGAACGAGCAAGACATTTCATGACCACTCTTTTCTTATCAAGTAACTTACATAATTTGTACTAATCTCATTATCATATTAATTTAGGTTAATCAGCTAATGGATTAGCGAACATGAGATAACATAGCATTAATTACAATAATTATTAGTGTAAATAATTGTATAAACCGGTCTAAAGTTACGTTTGGTTACGGTTGATCGGTAAAGACAGAACTGGTTCTATTCCTCGCTTTATCTAACATTCTATATCCAGGAAGTAATGGGATACAAGTGAAAGTCACTTCGTTACCTGAATAATAATAAAATGGCTACGATTATGTTAGAATAAAATTATTTAAATTGTACTTAAAATGTCGGATATGTAGTTTCCTGTTTATTGGTTAACGATTTTGTTCCCATGTTTCGTGTTGTGTTATCTAAATGTAAATCGTAGTTACAAATGTTGTTAATTATGTTATGTTATAAGATTATTAATGTTAACTTTGTAAGAATAATTTGTTAAAATTAATATTAATAAAAAACTTTTTTTTTAAATTTGTACTTGTTGGCAGCGCCATCTAGCATATATTATATGAAAAAGTGTTTCCCTCCAGTGCCGCTAGATGGCAGCATTAGTCATTGTCAGTATTTTGTAAAACTAATTTATCATTAACATTAAAACAACAATTTATCTTGTTACTAACCTATATCTATCTGTCTTTCCAGATTCATTCGTGAATAGTCAAGAATGGACGGCGTCAC
Organism: Athetis lepigone; assembly: GCA_033675125.1. Taxonomy (NCBI): domain Eukaryota; kingdom Metazoa; phylum Arthropoda; class Insecta; order Lepidoptera; family Noctuidae; genus Athetis; species Athetis lepigone. Next base: position 222,574 of record CM066226.1, on the reverse strand, counting down.
GAGGTGTAACAGAACTTCGGGTTGGAGTTTTGGGATCACCAGACAGTGGGAAATCAGCTCTTGTCCATCGGTACTTAACTGGGGCGTATATGCAAGAAGAAAGCCCTGAAGGTAAAAATAATACTAGCTATAAATAATAAAATGAACTTTTAAAGGGAAACAAATGAAATGAATCAAACCAGGGCTTGAAAACGTTACCAATTCACATTAAAAATAACGTTAAGTAACGTTATTTCCATAGAGATACTTGCATATCGGTATGATTTGGTAGCGTTATTTAGTAACATAACATTAAAAGAACGTTAAAAATAGCGTTAAAAATTACCGGTATTTTTAATGTTATTGTGAAAATAGCGGTAACAAGTTAACGGTATATTTTGGTTATTTTATGCGACGTTGCCCTTTTTTCCAAGGCCGCGCGGGCGCGGCACGGCGGGTAGTGGCGACACCGCGCCGCGCCGGTAACAAAACTGACTCATAACGATAAAATTAACGTTATCGTACATTATAACGTTACGTATGTTTTACGGTAGAATGTGCCAGATATAACGTTAAATTTGGTAACGTTATTTAATAGGTAACGATATCTGCATCAAAGGGCTGTAACGATACCATATTTTTAACGGTATTTCAAGCCCTGAATCAAACTTGTAACACCGCCATCTAGCGACGAGTAGCTGAACTACGTCAACCGGCCATTTTTCTGATCACGAACATAATTCATTATCCGCCTACTAGATGGCGGCACTTAGCTATAACTACGTTTATTTTGTATAACGCCTCTAGATGGCAGCACATGTATGGACGTTGAGTTGAGGCTTAGAGTTGACATTGAGTTCAACGAACTACTGAGGGCGTTATTGCACTGATTACACTCCTAGAGGGTTTGATTAGTGCGTAGGACTACAAGTGCTATTTATTTACCATCACCCACTCACCACAAACACGATCATTATCACAGAGACAGCGATAATGGTAGAAATATACTTAGTCCAGGATATCGTATCGGATTTCCTACTAAGCTTGCTATTTCATTAATTTTCATGAGGAGGTGGACATTGAACAATAGGTTCTGTTAGAAACGTGGGACGCTAAGTACGAAAACTTGTTGAGTTTTCATCTCTTGAGTGTACTTAGGTTTTATTTGACAGTGATAAATGGGTCATTATCGTTACCGATGGTCATTAATTACTTTAGTTAAATACCTAGATTTCCAATTTTCCATTAACACTAACGCTTGAAGAACCTACTTGTCCTAGCTTTTCACTACGCCATTATATTTTCAAACATTATTCGTATTTTATGTAGCTATTGTATTAAAACAAAATGTGTCCCAATTTATTCCCTTGTAATTAGTGTTCCCAAACTGGTACGGTGGTCAAGAACGGGTATATTAATAGTAAATGTATTATTTTTCATTTCAAATTGTCCTCCTGCTCGGCAAATATTTCCCTCTTAGCTTTCAATATATTAAAGGTACCTTTTTAACACGTTTCTTCTCTCTGTAACAGGGGGTCGCTTCAAGAAAGAAGTGATAATCGACGGCCACAGCTACCTACTCCTAATACGAGATGAAGGGGGCTCGCCAGAAATGCAGGTCAGTACTTACCTTACTATTTATTTTACCTACTGTCTAGTCGCAGCACCCGGCAGTGCTATAGGCAGCTACAAACGAACAGACCATTTGCCTTTTATAGTAATAAATCATTTTGTGTTGGATAGTCCATTTATCGAAGAAGGCTATTCTACTAATATCCTACAGAAACTACTGAATGGATATCGATTAAACTTTACAGAGTAATAGAGCTTACCAATACATCAAAATAAGACATAGGGTATACATATATAACACCACGCTACGACCCACGGAAGCGAAGTAGTAACCCAAAGTGCGGGTGAAACAGCTAATGTTTTACTTGACTAGAACAATGATAATAATTTTCTGAATCAATGAAACCTTACATTTATGTACAAAACCGTTTATAGAATAACAGTTGATACCACGAGGTTGATACCAACTAATCGATATTAGTGTTGAACAGTCAACAAGTGATAAAATTAATTCGAACGAGCGGTTTGTAGTCAGCCGTAACATGGCCGTAACCAATAATTTAATGGCAATCGTGACCGTTTTACCCTATATTAGTGAAAATGTTTTTGTTAATTGTTATACACTTGAGGTGTCAAAGATGAAACATATTATAATGTATGTTTGTGTACGGTTACTATTATGTATATCAATATGTATTATGTATATAATTTACTAAAACTATTTTATTATAATTATTTTTGACTAGTTCTCCCCGCGGTTTCACCAGCATTATGTTTTTGATTATTGTTCCAGCCTGTAGGTCATAGCGTGATGTTTTGAAGCCTATATGTTATTCTGATGTATAAGTTACTAGATTCTGCCCGCGGCTTCGCTCGCGTTAAAAAGAGAAAAAAAGTAGCCTATGTTACTCTCCATCCCTTCAACTATCTCCACTTAAAAAACCACGTCAATTCGTCGCTCCGTTTTGCCGTGAAAGAAAGACAAACATACAGACAGACAGACACACTTTCCCATTTATAATTTTTTTTTTGTAAGTGGGAAATCATCAAATGACTGCTCCCGTCCTGGGTGCGGCGGGAGGGCGTGTCAGACTTTTACTGATTAAAACCCACTCATGTTCCTTGGATTGCCCTTTATGTTCCAGAGTCACGGTAACTATTATAAACATTCCGCAACCCCGGCAGGCGTTGGCCCTGTTGGGCCCCTTCCTGTGCTGACTTCTTCTCTTTGAGGCGCGCGTGGAACTAGTAACGCGTCGTCGACGCGGTCCTGGTCCTAGCCGGGCGGCGAGCTACCCATCGCTCGCCATCCGCAGAACCGTGCCTACTGTGGCCGGTAGTCGTCTTGCGACTCTCGACGTCTTCGCCTAGGTCTTAGTCCGGGGCGAGAGGCTCGTCGTTGCCTCTCGCGCGCCGCCGCTTCCTTCACTAGCATAACTGCTTCGCAGGAGAAGGCGACGGCATCCCATTCCGTCTCGCCCCGCAGCATGGTCTGAACCAGCGCTGGGCGCGAAGGGTCACCGCCCCTGATCGGCTCTACGAGGACACGTCGATGGTCCGCCCATGCGCGGCACACCTCCACCGTGTGCTGGACCGTGTCCTCCAGGCGACCGTTGCTGCAGTGCCCATTTCAATAAATAAATAAATATCCTGGGACAACTCACACACGGCCATCTGATTCCAAACTAAGCAGAGCTTGTACTATGGTAACCAGACAACTGATAAACATACTTATATAATTAATAAATACATACATATTATAGATAAATTACACCCAGACACAGAACAAACTATCATGCTCATCACACAAAGTTTGTCCTGGGTGGGAATCGAACCCACGACCTCCGGCTTAGCAGTCAGGGTCACTAACTACTAGACCAACTGGCCCGTCAATTATAATATTAGTATGGATATTACTGTAAAGTTTTATCAAAATCCGTTCAGTTGTTTTTGGGTGAAAGAGTAATGAACATATCTACGAACACGAATGACAACTTTTACATTTATAATATTAGTAGGATATTATAAGTTTATAAGTAATTATATCTCAGTACTTATCTCGAAAAATGTAATTGTTAAACCTTGTATAAATACGTTTTTACTACTTTAACAGTTTGATATTCTCTCGTTTTCGATGTATAGTCCTTCACCTACCCACGTGATAAGTACACACAAAACTCTTTTGTTGTACCTATGGGAGAACTCCTATTGAATAAGTAACCCAATTTCCATATAATAAACATTGCGTCTCCAACAAAACAATATAAGTACGCAAACAACTTTGTGTACCTTCATTTCATTTGACTGAAAAACAAAGTCTGAATATCGACAGAAATCAATAAAACAATGAAATATTCAAGACAATGGGTATCGCGTGTGAGAAGGAACGATTGACGATGTGGCTTCTACCTTCTACTTTGTATGTTATATGTTATACGTTGTACGTTCTACGGGAGTCAGGAAATCAAGCTGTTGAACACGTACTATTTCGAAGCTGCCAGTGAGTGACCTACTCTTGTTAGAGTGGTTCCATTGTTTTATGCGGGACGGAAGATGCATCCGGGAATTTGTGGAATTGGAAGCATTTATACTAAAATAGGAAAGGATACTAAATGTAGTATGAATGACCATAATGCTTCGTGTTCGTGCACACTTTGTATTGCATGTAATAACTTGCCTTATTGGTATTTAATACTTATTTAAACAAAAATTGCGTACGTATATTTACCTCTAAATGCATGGATGTCAATATGTTTTCACAGAGTACCTAATTGATTAAGTTGGTTTAAAACGTAACAAATGATTAGAATACACGATTTTTCAAAGTAGAAAAGGCCCGAACACGTTTAGTTCGTAAAAAACGTCATAAAGTGTATTTTTCACTGCATTTACATTATTCCCGTGCCGTACGCAACAATGCAACCCCACCGAGTCCGCCTCCAGGATGCTCCTATCGATTTGTGCTATAAAACGAGGGACTCTTTAATAGACGTTACATTTTATTTACTACGCAGTACCTATTTACTATACACAACAAAATCGTGAACTTTTACGATCCTGTCGTATCGAATTTACAAAACGCTTAGTGGGTTTACGATATTTAGGAAAACAGTGAGCTTTTTACTACTGTTTAGATCCGAAGTTTATATGGTTAGTGTTTGGGTTAAGTTTATTTAAGACTACGCTATAATATGTATACCAAATAGCTTAGAGTTTATAGCTGTACAATATCGCTCACCATACACTCGTTTCGTATAATAGGTACCATAGCATTAAGTATAGCAATGAGTGAGCAATATTTTTGGGCTATGAACTATTAACCTTTCGACGACTAAGCGACAGCCGGCTGTCGCGCTGCTATTGACTTTTTTAGTGTCTCAAATCATGTGTGTTCCAAGGTTTAAGCGACATACTATTTATTTTCAACCGACTTCAAAAAAAAGGAGGAGGTTCTAAATTCGACTGTATTTTTTTTTTTTATGTTTGTTACTCGATTTCTCGGAGACGCCTGGACCGATTTCAAAATTATTTATTTTATTTGAAAGGGTATGCTCGTCATTTGGTCCCATTGTCATCAGGTCAGGATCTGGTGGTGGAAACCCTGAGAAATTGATGGCATCTCTAGAAAGTTGTAAGCGAGCATCGGGTAAAAACTCAATATTAATGTGTATATCTGATGAGACTACAATACCATGGAGGTTTGGGGCAGACCTGATGATGGAGATGACAGAGAATCAAGGGAACTCCTCAACGGTACATCTTAGCTACATCGTCTTTGGGCTTATTTTATTCGTGATGACAAGATCTTTACATCGAGATGCAGGTGCAGTACAGTTTAGGGAACTCTTTAATGGTTGATAGCAGCTACATAGTGTTTGGGCTTATTTTATTCGTCTTGATGAGCACTTTACACCGAGATTGATTATACTGCAGATTCGATAGTGGTAGGTAGTGTATGAAACTTGGTATGGAAATTGGCAGCCTGGATACTTTAGTCAGACACTAAAAAGTAAAAAATAAAAAACTTTTTACAAAAAAATAATAACCGCCTTCAAAAACTAAAAACATAAAAATAACTAAAATTTCGGAAGTCGGTGGCAACTCAAATTGACTGGCAGAAGAGATAAGCCACCGACTTCCGAAATTATAGTTATTTTTATGTTTTTAGTTTTTAAAGGCGGTTATTATTTTTTTGTAAAAAGTTTTTTATTTACAGGGTGTTTTTTTTTTAATCTGCAAAATTTTTCAAGAGGTCATTTATCAAGTGACAAGTTCATGACATATTCTTGAGTCTTCATTTGTTTTATTTTATTCTTTATAGAGTCTACAGATTTCATTAATTCTATTTCAATATTTTTATCCATCTTATGTTCAAACTCAAACTCAAACTCAAAACTATTTTATTCAAATAAACCATTTACAGGTACTTTTGAATCGTCAAGGTGTCAGTCTGTCAGAAAAATGAAGCTAGTTGCTCGTTCCAAGGAGTAGGTCTCATGGAGAAGAGCGAGCAAGAAACTCCATGGACACTCTTTTTAAAAATCAATAGATTACAAAAATTTGGTTACATCATTCATTGTAGAATTTAAAGTACTATGTGAGAACAACGTAACAAGTCATAATGTAAGAAGACATATTGTAAATTTAAGGAATCAAAACAAAATTTAAAATAACTGTGGCAGCTAAGAGATGACCAGTCTCAGCAGACAGCGCCCGTTCACGGACATGACGTGTGGATCGGCACCAAATAGCTCAACCATTTTGAAGGGAACCAAATGATCCAACACACACGCCACCGTCAGTGAGACATTTGAGTGAGCATGACAAACTCCCAGCTGCCAGAGTACATTCAGTCAATGACAGACAGAAGAAATGCAAAGAACATAGTGCTCACATTGTATGCTATGTGAATTTATATAAAACAAACACTTTGACTCGACACAATACTATTATTTTTGTAGTTTTACAATCAACACTAGCGTCGAATACTAATTAATTACACGGTTGTGGAGCAGGACCAGCAGTCAGCCAAGCATTTTGGTCATTAATGTAATCCCCTAATTTATAATAAGCTCGGCTACATAATGTGCGTTTTATATAAGATTTAAATTTAGTCTCAGTTAGTTGAGTAATTTGGGGAGGTATTTTATTATAACACTTTAAACAGTACCCATAAAGGAAGTATCTACTTTAGCCAGCCTAAAACCAGGTTGGATTAACTGGTCCCTATTTCTTGTATTATAATTGTGTCTATCGCCCCTTTTACCAAATAGATGGAGATTTTTCCTAACGTACATGATGTTTTCATAAATGTATTGAGAAGGTACCGTCATAATGTTAATTTCCTTAAACAGTTCCCGTAGGGAATCGCGCATACGAAGATTGTAAATGGCTCTGACTGCTCTTTTCTGCAGAATAAAAATAGACTCGATGTCTGCAGCTCGTCCCCACAGTAAAATCCCGTAAGACATAACACTGTGAAAATAACTAAAGTAAACTAACCTCGCGGTGTCTACATCAGTGTAATGCCGGATTTTCCTAACGGCATACGCTGCCGAACTTAGGCGTCTTGCGAGAGATGCTAAATGAGGACTCCATTGTAGCCTTGAGTCAAGCGTGATCCCTAGGAAAACAGTTTCAGTGACGAATTCTAGTTTCTCCTTATTCAATACTATGTCATAGTTATTGCTTTTGACATTTGGCAAAGCGAATCTAATGCATTTAGTTTTATTTCCATTTAATACTAAATTATTTGCCGTGAACCAATTATGTACTTGAAGTAAAGCATTATTAATGTTATCAAAATTATTGGCCTTCCTGTTTATCTTAAATATCAAGGAAGTGTCGTCGGCAAACAATACCATTTGTGGCTGGCTTTTTAATAAGTGTGGGAGGTCATTTACGTAAACTAAAAAGAGAAAGGGACCCAGAATTGAGCCCTGTGGAACTCCCATTTCTACTTTTAAACCATCAGAATTTACCCCATTTATCTGAACTGTCTGGAGCCTATTATTTAAATACGATTTTACCAAACTTTGCGCAAGTTTACCCAGTCCGTAATGCTGGAGTTTCAAAAGTAATGTGTTATGATCTACGCAATCAAATGCTTTGGAAAGGTCACAGAAGATCCCAATGGCATCGTGTGCTTCTTCCCACGCAGTATATATGTGTTTTAATAAAGTAACACCGGCGTCGGTTGTGCAACGCCCTTTAGTGAAACCAAACTGCTGATCGTGCAAGATTTTATTGGTGTTAAAATGAATCAGCATTTGATTGAGCATTATCCTTTCGAACACCTTGCTGAAAGCAGGTAATACGGACACGGGTCTATAATTGTTGGTATCTTTACTGTCTCCGGATTTGAAAAGAGGTACAACCTTACTCAATTTCATTAAATCGGGGAAGACCCCTTGGTCTACGCACATATTAAAAATAGAAGCCAAATATGGTGCTATTGTCTCAATTATAGACGTACAAACTTTAATTGACATTCCCCATAGATCTTCAGTGATTTTTATTTTGATTTGTTTGAAGGCTTTTCGACGACCGCTTTCACTTAAAGAAGAACTAATAAGTGATTCTCGACCCGAATCAGCAATAAAATTGGGAGGTAGGTATTAAAAATATAATGATAATACAAGGTGTATTATAGCTTGGTGTGAAATAAGCTTAATACATTTTTTGAGAGACAATGGCAGTTTATGCAATTTACTTTACAAATCAGATGATAAGTCACTAAACCTTTAATCAAAATCGATTATGTAGTTTAGACGCAAAAGCTGGCAAAGCTGGTGAATTTCAAGGTTCTGTATCTTAATCTACATAGGATCCTCACACCTATGTGAACTTGTTTAAATCTCCTTTGTTTGGTCATCCGAGCCAAAAAACAACCTCCTTCAAACTATTTCCCTAAAAGGGTTACGCCAGAAATAGAACACTCCTAGATTCCTATTTCTAGTCTGTTACCTAACGAAGTTACTTATCGCAACGTCAGCTAAATCTGGTTTAAAGCTTGGATTTGCAATTTTTATTATTAGTTTTATACCTGTTTTCTTATTTATTTTTTTGTTTTTCTTTTCTGTTTTCTTTGTGATGTCTAGATACTGATAAATCGACCTTTGCTTTTTTCCGTGATTTTATAACCTGAACTGGCTGAAAGTGAACTCGAGACTGGAGATTTTCACGTCTAAAGAAACAAACTAAAATTCTTTATGTTCTGAGTATTATGGTCACCTGTTACTCAAAACTAATCTGGACTTTCAAGACATTACGTCACGTTATATCAAAAAAACTCCTGCTACAGATTTACATATCTCTTGCTCAGTCCGTCCTGGCTTATTGTCTACCCGTCTGGGGTGGTGCAACCAAAATTAAATTCCTTGACCTCGAGAGAGCTCAGAGGTCCCTGCTGAAAGTCACGCTTTTTAAACCCTTCAGATTTTCAACTGAGAACCTTTACCGGGATTCAGATGTTCTGTCCGTTAGAAAGCTTTACGTAATTAGTATAATTCTAACTAAGCACAAAACTCTATTGTTTAACCCAGAGAAAACAAAAGGCAGAAGGAAAAACACGGTTGCTCCCACTGTCTCAGTAAAGTCTACATTCGCAAAAAGACAATATCCTAGGCAATCGTCCCATTTATACAATCTTCTAAATAAAGAGCTTGATATATACCGACTTACCTACCGCGAATGCAAAAACGCTGTGTCTAAATGGATAAAACTAAAGACTTACGACGAAGTAGAAAATATGGTGCAATCGATGAGACTATGATATACACATAAAATAGAATAAATGTTATTTTTGCCACTAATGGAAAATAATGTTCCACATTACTTCCGATCCCAAGACTAGTCGTAGGGTTAGCTTGCAAAATTATACATCTTGCTTTAATTTACCTTAGTTAATTAATCCCTAACATTACAATCAATGTGTGGGTACAACCCTAAATCACACACTTTCTCTCACCCACTACTCACACACTTACTCACCTCCACACTATCTCACACACAACACACATCCCAGCGCGTTCCTGCCTCTCACTACTTTTTCCATCTCTTATTTCATTGTTAGATTAAGTTTATACTGTGTTTTGCGCCTACTTAATAACAGTTATAATAACCTGGGGACGGGCGGAGCATCCTAATACAAGCAAACTACTTGCTTAAAAGGATTCTCCCCATTGTAACTAGAATAAGTTATTTATGTAGAAGCAATAAACATTTTTATTTATTTATTTATTTATTTACTCATGCATAATTTTGCTATTTTGATACCAGACAAGTCCCAATTTAGTTTTTTTATTCGTAGTATAAAATTGACAGCTGTCAATTTACGGATGGAAGAACTGTCAAACAACTGCAAACTAATTTATGTTTACTCGAATTTTCTTACGCGTTTGGCAAGTTTTTGACGTATGTTGTCTTTGAGATGACATAGCGTTAATAGGGGTCAGAGCCCGTACGTCCCCTAAGATTCGCACCCTGTGCCCATTCGTCCCCTGGAACTTTTGAGGGGCCTATTCGCCCCCTGAAGAATATTTATTTTAATTCATTCTTCTAATATAAGTACATGTATATAGTCCTGGTACAGTCGCGCAGAAAAGGGTAAAATAAAAATATAATAATTCCTTAAATATCATGTTTAAGTATTTCAAATAAGATTAAGTTTAATAAAATGCCTCTAGGCTCTAGGCATAAAGTCAGTCTTCAAAATAATTAATCGATTCGTCGATCGATCGTTTTCTATTTACCACTTCACGTTACTGCGCGCCTAGTACTTTGCATTGATTAAGGTGATCTTGTGAGAAAATTAAGGAATACAGTGAATTTTAAATTTTCGTACATGACTACTTCACGTTACTGCGCGCCTAGTACTTTGAATTGATTAAGGTGATCTTGTGAGAAAATTAAAAACACAGTGAATTTTAGATTTTCGTACATGACTACTTCACGTTACTGCGCGCCTAGTACTTTTGTTCTCTTAAGTTTTCAATCATTAATACCCGTTTTTTAACAAGCCATTCGTAAAGAGACAATATTACATCGTAAGCCTATCGACAGGTTACATTATTATCATGACGGATTATCATTCATCGTAGCTCTTTTTTCAATGATCTGTTATGATTTATTAAATTAATTGCGTTAATAAACTGTTCACAAGTGTACTATGTTAACCGTTTTTAGGTAAAATATAGGTGATTTTATCTCAGGGGACCAATAGGCACCTGAATAGGTGCCGAATCTTTAACTTATATTGTGTATATATTAGAGGAGACGAATGGGTACCTTAAAAATAATATTTTTATTAAAATATTAATTGGTCCCCTACCAGGAGACCAACGGGCACCTATATAGGGGCCGAATCCACAACTTTTATGCTGGGGGACAAATCTTAGGGGACGTACGGGCTCTGACCCGTTAATAGCACAAAACTTTGATTATTTTAAAACGCAGCTGTTCTTCAATTCTCAGAATTCTCTTATCATCATTATCATTTTGCGGAATGTTTATAATAGTTACCGTGACCGCGGAACATAAAGAGCAACCGAAGGAACATGAGTCGGTTTTAGTCAGTAAAAGTCTGACACGCCCTCCCGCCGTAGGACGGGAGCAGTCATTGGATGATTTCCAACTCCCCAAAAAAAAACATCATCATCATCATACCAGCTTATTGCCAACCACTGCTGAACGTGGGCCTCCCCTTCCACATAGAGCGCCAGCCATCCCGGTCTTCCATCCACTGCCCGCGCTCAGGCGACAGGCGTGTCTTGCTATTATTTAACATGCAGTCTTTGCAGTGTAACAGAATTCCAATTGTATAGCGTCTAGCGAGCATGAACAGAGCTTTTCTGTGGACGGCAAATTCTTTCATTGCGTGTTACATTTCATGTTACATTACAGGCAGTCTAGACACGCCTTAATAAAATCACAGAATTTTCAAAACCCACAGCAATCTTGCACTAGACAATTAAGCATAACAACATCTAGATCCAGTCTAGTCATACTAGATCAACAACTCGTCTTTCAAAACAAGGCAATCTATTGAAGCAGCAATTTCGATTATCATTTTAATCGAGTCGAGTGACGAGTGGCGACGGTTCATTCGATTCGCTATCGAGTCGTGATTAGTTCGGTTTATTGTTTCTGTGATTGATGAAGGCTGTGGGGTAGTTTGTTAATTGGTCTGTTTGCTAGTAGTTAGATTGTTGGATGATTCTTAGTTACTACGTAGTATAAAACAAAATCGTCTGTCTGTGCCTGTTTATCCATACTAATATTATAAATGGGAAAGTGTGTCTTTCTGTCTGTCTGTCTGTTTGTCTTTCTTTCACGGCAAAACGGAGCGACGGATTGACGTGATTTTTTAAGTGGAGATAGTTGAAGGGATGGAGAGTAACATAGGCTACTTTTTGTCTCTTTCTAACGCGAGCGAAGCCGCGGGCAGAAGCTAGTAGTATCTACAGTAGAGAACAGCCGAGATTTCAAAGATTCGTAACACCCGTGCGAAGTTAGGGCGGATCGCTAGTTTTACATTACATCTGTTTGAGTCTGTCTGTATAAAATGTTTGTTTAAAATAAAGTAAGCATAAAGTACCAAGTTACTTTATTTACAAACTTTGTGTACAAGATTGCTTAAAGGCATTATCTGCTTTATGTACCTAATTAGTAGAAGTTTTAATAAAGTACCTTACCATATATTATCAAAGTTTTTATGTGTGTTTTCGTTATATTCTGCAGTGTCAGTAGTTTCTTTTCTTATCTTTCTGTCTATTAAATGAAATTGAGATGACTTCTAATTTTACAAATAAAACTTTAATATATTTTTTTAACATCTAACTTTTTCTCATATTATTATATATTTAACTTTATTTACAAAATGTAAAAAAAAACATTGTACAAAGGCTGAAGCGTTTTCTACCAGTATACCTTAGGACTAATCCAAGATTAATAATGCTGTGTAATAAACGAGCTGCCGGCTCACCTTATAGTGGTCTGTCGCCTAAATAGTTATAGCTGCAATACCAGAACCCACTTCTAAAAGCTCCTTCCAACCCCTCAGGCCACACCCGTCAACAGCTCAAAATACCTCACACAACATCAACTAAAGACCTTCAAATCCTAAGACAAACCCTCGATCACTTAGATTTACGAGCACGCAGTGACGCGTTATCTAACCCTTCCGTGGCCGCCCATCGTTGTGACGTCATCGCATTAGGTCAGATTGACCCGAGCCCGCAACCCGATTGTCCCGATATAAAGTCGTCTAAATATAGTAGGACTCGTCCCTTGTGATGTGTGACCATTTGTGATAAAGCTGTGGGATATAAATTGATGTTTATATATTATACTTTAAAAAATATCATCATTACAATTTTTATTTTCATAGGTTCAGCGTAAGTGAAGTAAATCATATCAAAAAATGACACTACGGAACCTTTTCTACAAAAATAAATATCTTGGCTCCCACACAGACATTTTATCAGAAACTAGGCAGAATCGAGCTTTGGTAACCCTACAATTAACACACACATACGAGTACTTATATGAAATATTTTATAAATAAATCACACCCTCCCAAAACCAACAATCATGCTCATCACATAAAAAATTGACCTGAAAATCGTACCCTCGACATCCAACTTAACACTCCACATGGTCTCGACCACTAAGGACCAGTCTCGAGAAGCCGCAAATACGTGTAGACCAGTAAAACTCCTACAAAATCTAAAGTCACACAATATATGGCCATCCTACACCGGCACGCGCCATACATCGGCACCTCGCCACAACAATTTGAAACAAATTGGTCTACTATGAACGTGGACAAAATAAAAATAAAAACTTCGTTGGACCTCCCTGAAAAACGGTAACCAATCATCGATCGATATTGAAACATGGACGTGTAAATTGAAGGCTGTTTTTATCTAGAGTTTGTGTTGTCTAAATTTTGTTTTGTTATTGAATTTTCCAACTTGCTGGGTATAATACCTAGTTTTTCTAACAACCCTCAGGCCAATAAAAAGTTTGAGTAAAACTTCGCCTGAGATGTGGCCCTGGTTAAGATCTCACTTAAGTTGTACGCAGTTTATTTTCCTTGAGTTTCTTGTACTATCTGGGAACAAGACCCAACGTTCACTTCAGAAATCAATTTTATTATGGCGTTATTATTCTATTCTTGTATTTACCTATTGCTACTGACTATATTATAGGATCCATTTGCTATTCAGTCCAAATTGTTCCTATACCCGTTTCTTAAATATGACTTCCAAAAGGATATTAATAACGCCATCGTCCTGCGACCACAAAAAAAAACTAAATAGTTTATGTCATTTGGTTGGCAATCAAGCTAAAGACCCACCTGGTGTTAAATCATCACAGCCATGCGAAACAACAGAGGCCTTACAGACGAGTTTCTATCCAAGAGACTAAGATGTATGCTTCATATGTTACATCGCCACCTATACGGGTTGACGTGTTCTGCAGAAACAGAAATCATTACAAAGAGCTCTAGTACAACTTAAACTATGTTCTCCATTAACGAAATCATAAACTCCCGTAGCACATTTTCCACACACATACTCTGTGCAGTCCATATTACATTCTACTAAGCTGAAGCAATTCTGTGCTCATTCCGAGTCTTTCTAATAGTTTGAAATTGGAAAAGCCTCGCATTGTTCCGTACTCCCCCCGCTTGCCCCATTTTCACTCGGAAGTCGGAAGCAACCGCTCAGGAAAGTTCCGCAAAGAGGTTTTAATTGCTCCACTTGTGATGATATTATCTGTGTGTTTACGTAGGTTTACGTGCAGGGAAGGCTAAGTTCCAGATTAAGGAAGCTACTTTCTCCTATGGGATGCTTTTGTTTTGTGTTAGAACAGCAATGCAGTTCAGCTTCAGAACGGCAAAATACGCAGACTTAAACAAAAACATGTTATTACTAGCTGATTTAAATATTTGAACAGAAACATCTTAAAACTTCCACGGCTATCAAAATGGATAATACCTAAAGGGCATATTCCAACTACAGGGCCCATGTTGAATGGCCGAATTTCGAATTCTGATTCCGAAAACCTTTTCTAATCCTACAACTGTCTCTAGCCAAAAACTACAAAGTAACTAAATTTGTATTTACATTGTGCCTTAACAAATCTCAAACAGTAGCTGCGGGCTTCGACCGTTTGTAACCAATGTAACTTGATACACGGTAAAGAACTTAACTAAGTAAGATTCAACGAACTGTTAGCATTTACCCTCACAAAGCGCCACTTTGAAGTACCAAGTAATGTTGGTTACCCTTTGCGTCTCCAGCTTCCAACAGATTAAACCGCCCAAGCACTTGAAATCTAAAGGCTTTGTCTGTACCGTATTATGACGTCACATGTCCTGAGAAGCGCAGATTGTGACGTCAAGCGAATCCTGCCAGCTATTGTCCTTCGAGTAATTGCTGCGACCTAGTTGCATTGAGTGGTGTTGCATCAGATGCTATGAAACGTGTAGGTCTTAAAATGGCAGCTTGAAATGGAAGAGCAAAAGTGGTTAAGTAACAGCAATAACTAAACAAGCGAAGCACTTTAGCGGTCTGGCACTTAGAACTTAAATGGTGAAAGGTTACGCGTGTTCCTGCGTTTTCTGTTCTAATTTTAAATCCTAGAGTTCCAATGCGGCCAGTTTTATTTTCATCAATTTACTTCTTACTAAGGAGTTCTAATGTAAGGAGTCCTAAAGTTCGTACATCAGTTTGTCCTACGTGGTCACACTACTCGTACACGTCATGTTAGTTGCAGCTTCGCCCTAGTTGCACTCTCGTTGCATCAGCTTAGAGCATAAAGGACTGCCTTCCTAGAAAATTGGATCGCAGGCTTTTTTAAAAAGAAAATGGGGAAATGTGTGAGTGCTGGGGTGCGTTATGCGTATGTAGGTTTATCGTAAAGCTTTTTTGACGTGAATGCAATTGTAGGTTTTGGTGTGTGTTATTAACTGATTTTTGGGAGCTTGAAGAGTTTCTAGGAACAAACACAAAGGCAATAATTATCATAACTGTAGTTGAAAATTTTGAGCGCAATTATTTCAATTTATCTTATTTGTTTAATTCGCTATTCATAAAAAGGCAAAGTTTTCATTAATCCACTGGGGATTAATGAAAACTTTGCCTTTTTATGAAAAAAACATAAAAATCATAATATGAAAACATTAAACACAATTGGAAAAGTCACACAGACTGAATGTGAATACCTATCTTAATTTTAATTTAAAATTATTCCATGCGTATGTCGAATCAGAGTGCTTACCATCAATTTATTAATATCATTTAACAGAATACACAACTACGACTCTTCAAAACATTAAACAAATCTAAATTTAATAACTGTTTTACTGCAATTAATAAAGCAGAGAATATGAAGCACAAAAAAGCTTCTTGAGTTATTCATAAAGGTTAGAAAACTTCGGCGAGTAACGTTTATGAATAACTTATGAGTAGGCGTGGTCGCAAGTTATTGAAGTCAGAATTTCGTTAGCTTTAGTCAATACTGATTCAAGGGGTTAGTTGTAATTGAAGGATTTTGAGAAGTTGAGAATAGATTTTCATACATTCTAGGTATTAGGTTATCCAGAGAGTATACATTGAATTATTGGTTTAAAGTTTCTAGTATTTTTTAGTATGTGTGTGATGAGCATTATTGTTTATTCTGTGTCTCTGTCTGGGTGTAATTTACGAGTATCTATAATATGTTTGTATTATCAGTTGTCTGATTACCATAGTACAGGCTTTGCTTGGCTGGAAAAATTTTGGTCGTGTGAGAGTTATCCCTAGATATTTATTTTGTATAACTAATTATATTTTATTCTACCAACCTTGCCCTTGGCGTCTGTAAACTTTTTACTACACCATTTCTTTCAAAATGTAGAATAAGCACAAATATTGATAAAACTGTAATGTACCTAAAAGAATATGGTTCTCTTCACTAATTATTTATTAACAACCTACTTTAACCTTGGTCCTAAGCAACCAATGAATGAACGACTCGAAAAAAAAAACAAATGAACGTTGTACCTAATTCTATTTTCATTCGTTCACGAAGCGTCTGTTACCAAGGAGGTTTCTTTGTTCTTTTCCCCACAACCTTTGAAAAATATTTATTCTTGTTACGATAAGTAAGAAGAAAATATTATATTTTCATCCTAATTTTGTACCTATTCAATGTGTTCGGTAGAAAGAAAAACAAGGTATCAGGCTTGAGATAGGTATATCGTTGCGAGAATTAGGGTTGCCAACATTTCTTTCTTCGGCGAAATTTAAGCATAATAGCATTTTCAAAATAAGTAACAAAAATAAACTTAAAAAGTATAGTATTTTAAATAAAAAGAAGTATTTGTTTGATTGTTTCTCTTCTTTTTTAAGAAAACTGTAGCAATACACACTATCTTAGCGACCAAAAGTTAGTGTAAAAGCGCATATCTACATTTTTTTAAGTAACGATTTCGGTATTGTATATTATTATATAGTTATCACAAATTCACAACCGAAAAATAATACAACTCTTTACAAATTATTAAATTTCGTTTGGCAACCCTAGAATAGACATGTGCCTGATATAGTACATCGCTCCAAGCGAGGGAGTACTTCCTCAAACGAATGTTTTCAAAGAGTAAATTAATTACGGACTCGAACTTATTAAGTATGTAGGTGTACCCTGAGACTTATACTGCCTTATTTGAACAAGAATAATGGACAAAAAAGATTATATTTGTTTATTATTTTATTTTCATTAAGACTGGCCTGTTGGTCTAGTGGTTAGGGACCCTGACTTCTAAGTGGAAGGTCGTCGTCGGAATGGAACATTCCCACCCAAAGCAAATCTTTGTGTAATGAACTGATGAGCATTATAAAATTGTTTTTTCTGTGTCTGGAACTATGGGTAAATTTTATTTAAATTATGTATGTATTTCTAAACAATATTAAATACATATTGAAGTAGAAAAACTGAAAATTTCAAATATTTATAACACCTACCTATAGGAAGCTGGGGCTGGTAGCTATTTTTTGTAAACTGTAAAATAATCTTAACTCAATAAGTACTTATCCTATCTATAAACAATCTCAAAGACGCGACGAGCTATTAATTAAAATCATTAATTATAATGTAATAACCGTCTAAGTAAAACAAGCATTTTACCGGGTCCGTTTAGTGAACGTTCCACGAGAAAATAGTCGACAGGAAATTCTCGATCAAATTATTCCCCTTACTAATTGACGGAAAGTACGATGGAAAAACTTTAACCCTCTGGTTTTCAACGTGGATTAAAAAGGAACGGTGGATCCGGCCTTCAAAAACTAAAAACCCAAAAATAACTAAAATCTCGGAAGTCTGTGCGACACAAATTAATTGGGAAAAGAGAAGCCACCGACTTCCGAAATTTTAGTTATTTTTGGGTTTTTAGTTTTTGAAGGCGGTTATTATTTTTTTGAAAAAAGTATTTATTTATTACTTTTTAGTGTCGACTCTGACGTGTTCTACAACCGATGGCCGAAGTACAAAATATAGTTTATAAAACGAAAATAGAAACTTGAAGAAAAAGCACACATCGTCTATGAATATTTCGTCATTTTTTTTTTGTTCTTGGTGAATTTTTCGAGAAGCACTTAAGCGATCGCCACAAAATTTATATGGCTCTGAATCATGACTTATCAAACAAAAAAAGAACCATCAAAATCCGTTTACAATATTGACGGAGATATCGCGTAACAAACATACGAAAAAAAAACATACAGACGAAATTTTGAGAACCTCCTTTTTGTAAGTCGGTTAAAAATGAAGATTTCGCTCAGTCTGAGTGGTTTTGAGTCTTATGTTTATGTTTTATTATTTTTTTCTTATTATTTCACCTCCATTTTTTACCCTCCACGACAATAACCTGCATCATACGATTATAGACCTTAAGGTGGCCGGCCGTCGTTCGACGACGCGACAGTTTGGCGCCCCGTTTACAAATTGTTACCATTTAAATAAAAACTTTAACAATATTTATAATCGAGAATCGAGTTTGCAAGTTAATCGATTCAGAGCTATCAGATTTATGGTGCATCGATATTGTTTGTACATGTAAAAATTGAAATTTATTCAGTTCTGTAATAAAAATGGACACACTATTATTAAATTATCTTTTTCTTACTGTTTAGGTCGCAAGTTTTTAAGCACCACCATCCATCACTCGATTTGAACTTTCTAAACTGCCATTCAGTAAACCATTAACCTTTTCAAAACTGGGCAGGTTTCGTTGAAAATAATATTTATTCAGCAAATTGGTTAAAAATAACACTTTTTGTCCGTATTGTTTTTTGATTACCTAAGTACCTGTTAAAAATATTGCCTATTGAATTTATTATTATTCAAGTAGGTAAACATTAACTTCGATGGCATTTGAAATTGAAACCCTTAGTTTGATGCCAACAGATCAACGATTCAAAATCTCAGATTATAAACTAATCTGAGTTCAAAATATTCTAAATCACAAAATGCTGCCGATGACAACTTACTTCCCGCCTAAATCGGGTGTCACCACATGATAAATGACGTCCACAGATACCTTATTGAATGAACATGAAGCGGATAAAGTATGCAGTGAGATAGCGAAAGTTGATGCATATGAGGTCAAAAGGACGTAGGGGACCAAACAAAGAATAGGGGTACTGTCATTGTGTTCCCTTTTTAGACGAGACTCGTGCGAACGCGAGCGAACAATATGGCAAAGCCACAACAAAATCAGCCAGCCAGTGTTGGTCGTTTTGTCTGACTTATGTAATATTTTTTTTTTACTTTTTCAGTACTTGTGGGCTCCTAGAAGGGTGTGTTGTTTTAGCTTACACTGTACGTCATTCTAAAGCCAGTTCATTTTGGAACGCTTTGTTTTAGAAAGCTTTTTACCAGGGATGTTTATACAATAAAAATATAGCAAAAAATTAAAAGGTTAAACCTTTTAATTTTTTGCTATATTTTTTTAAAGGTCGGATCTTATCATATTAAATACCTACTTATCAAAGTGTAAAAAGGCCAGGATTTAATTAATAGTTAGCACCCAAACCACCCATCAAAGGTAGATGAACTAGTTGGCAAAGGACGCAGATAGAACAAATTAAATACTTATAAAAATTGTACTCTGAATACCGAAGGAAAACAACCTGTAATTTGAACTGAATGAAAGACCGAATGATTCGAGTCCTATATTATCTGTCATTAACTGACATTTGTCCATAGGGTTGAATTACGTAGGGTGAAAGTACTTGTTGTCGGGTAGGGTGGGATCGCGTGTGGCGCCGTGTAGTCGCCACTTTTGTATACAAAGCTGTAGACTGGGGTTTGGTGGCTCTAATTATAAACTGTCAATCGTCGTGCGGACAATACGTTTGATAGGCTGTTAGTTAAATTAAACAGGTGTAAGAGATTAAGCTGTTTTTTAAATTTAGCTGTAACATAAAAAATTTGATCCACCAAATCTTGAACGCCCTAGTTACTTTAAATCTTTGTTTCATAAATAATAAATTATATAATTACTAGATAATATTCGTAAACGAGAAAACAAAGTAACTGTTAATTAACTAAATAACTACTTAATTAACTCATTAAAAATTTACCATACTTTTATTTTGGTTTAAAATTGCCCATTGTAAACAATAAAAAATTATGTAGTTACAGCGTAATGCTTGCGCGAAAGTTAAATAACATTAAGTCTAGTGTTTCGTAAAAAACATAACAGATCTTGAATAATAAATTGGTTGTCTAGCTCTTTATTTGCTTAGACAAAATAAACACGTTTAAAACAGCATGATATGATTGTGTAATTTTCTGGTAGTCAAACATAAGATTCGTTCAATAAAAACCTCGCATACGTCGTGTTTAAAGTATTTGTAAGGTATGAAGAACTTGAAGAAGTAATATTTTTCATTTTAGTTGAAAGAGCTGTGAACATAAAATAAATATTATAGCTACTAGCAGTACCTTTTACCCTTTTACTTTATAAAAGCTTTTAACATCTTTGTCGAGGCTTTTAAAATTTGTTGTTTAATTCAGACTGTAGATTAAAATAAAACCTCTTATAAATTATGGACGTCAAAATTAATAGTGGCAGACTATTACATTAAGTGAAATGTTGTCTCTACAAAAAGGGACCTCATAATATTTCACAAAAATATATCAAACTGTATTTATAAATAGAAATCTTTGAATCTACATTATATGTTTCTTTGTCGAATGTCTTCTTAAAACATGCGTGTTGCGAAAGTGCCACATAATAATATAAACTACATAAAGGCTTTAAAAAAACTTCGATAGAGAGACGTATCTATCATATTCATAACCAAAGAGACCTTTAAAGCAGTTAGTTAAAGAAAATAGCCTAAAGCAAGTCCGTGCAAATAAGAAGAACTCGCGCTATTCCGGCCAACATTTTAAACTTTTAACTTTAAAGTTACTGCCTTCAGCGCTGCACAGCGCCCAAGTTTTCAAAAATGTTTCCTTTTATTTTTTTTGTTTAATTTCCTGGTAAACATTGTTTGCGTGTTTCTCTATTATAGAACACGTTTCCAGGCCGTGCTTAACATCATATTTCTTCTTTGCACGCGCTGCAAAAGCCTCAAGCAGAGGACGCTTGTTTTACTTTGATGAGTTTATTGTAGTTTTTACCCGACTGCCGAAAGGGGGGTTATTTTTTTAAGTATATGTATGTAAGTATTTCTTATTCTATGGCACGCTCTACAGCCGCCTAGCCGGGGCGGTGCGAAGCGGGTTACGCTTAACGGATTTTGACATAATTCTCTCATACGTCTCTGTGAGAGTCACAAAGGGTATATCAGTTTGAATAAAAAGGAGAAATAAAAAATAATAATCAAAATACTCAACTGCAATTTGGCTTTGTTTCTGTGTCATGTTATTGCCACCAAGTTCCAAAATTGCAGTTGGATTTGTGATTATTATTCTTTTATTTCTTTAACTTAATTTGTCTAAACTACATTTAAGGAAAATAGTAGTATATATGAATAAAGGCTATGCACACTTATAACGTTTTTTAATAATAAAGAAACGCTTTAGCTTCATCGATGGAATGTATTCATAAATTCGGACCCAGCGACGCGTGTTACTTGCACCTGTGCGAATCGTAAATACGTTTTATGTATTTATTATTTACATACAAATACACTCCACAGGGACTTTGCCAGTGCAAAAATGGAAATACTTGGCAGAGGTACACTGTTTACAAATTAGAAAATTGTGTGTGTTGTTGACGTGAAGTTGTTTACATGAAGAAGCGGGAATAGGAACTTATAGAACTTTTAATGAGGTGTAACATTAGAAACTATTTGAAAAGTGTCTCAACATGTTGTGTTTTTTTTAATGCCCCATCTTGTCTTTAATATTTAAAGAGAACGGATCACAACTCGCCGTAAAATATGAAGATCAATTAGTTTTTTATTTCTTTTCAATTTGAAACTATCTTATTACAACAAAACCACAAAATTACAAGTAACAAACCAGTACAATATACAGGAAAACTGAGCACAGAAAGAAAAGCCACAGAGCCATAAATCAATGAGTCGTTAAAACTCAATAGATTTGAAATCGGCTTCATAATAGTTGGGTCTCGAGAGACACCGTTACTTCACATTGAAAGTGCGTTGATCTCATAGGTCACGCTGTCACGCACAGCGATCGACTTGCAAACTTATGACTGAAGGTCAAATATTTGAAGATGAGCTACACCAGATTTCAAGGCATGATACCTTGTTCTGAATCTTAATGAAGAAAGTTCAAAGAACTGATTTTATAAGAAGCTGGGATGATTTATTTGTGTTTTTATTTTATCATTTTTCAATAATACTTGTAATATAAAAATGATCGGTTATTGAAAAAAGCAATCAATGTTTTTATTATAAAACCAATCTTGTTATTTTCTTTGCTGAAGTAATCTGGACTAACGTAAAAAAGGAAAAGTTTTGTTTTTTGGTTATTTTGTTTGTGGGATTTCTGGAAGTTTCGGTCTGATTGAAAATTAAAGTTATTTTTCTATTGAAAATGAACTGAGTGCTATCAGCCATAAAAAATATTCAAGGATAAGGATACGAGCAGAAGCTAATTAAACATATTGACACACAACCAATTTCACAAGGTTGTCGAATGCAGCTGTTAATTACCAACGCGACATCTTATGTCATTTCTTCCGCACTTGCAATTCATCACCAAGTAAATTGGCAGAAAAAGTGGTATATCTCGCAAATTATAGCGTGCCAGCTTCCCTATGTCTGTTTCTAATAGCCGGAGAACCGGATGTTACTCCCGAAATTGATCATGGAGATTGTTCCATAAGACATTGGTGCATTTAATGTTATGTTATTTATAAATTTCACCCTCGTTGGTATCAACCAATATATTTCCTGACAAAACTTTCGTGAAGGTAAGACTTCGATCGTTCGCTGAAACTTTGATGCAGTTGTATTATTGTGTAGGAAGTTTGCTCAGTGAAATGTAGCGTTTCTTCTGTGAAATGGCTGTGAACCTATAAAAGATTTTATATTTATTTAATAAAATCATGTTACATTGTATATTTTTATATTGATGTTTTTTAAAATAAAATCTTGCATTCATTCGAAAACATGGAACTATTTGTGCTAAACCTGTTCTAATGCTTAACAGTCGAGAAATGAAACTCATGTATTCCAAATAGCTACATAAAGACTAAAAAATATTAGTATCCAATGTAGATCGCATAATGTTTTATGAATGAGGTGTTATTGGTCACGTGCAGTCGGGTTTACGTAATGCTTATGGAAATGGAACCATGAGTAGAACACAATAAAGTGCTAAAATCACTTCATCGGTCCTTAACAGGCGGATTAATGTAAACGATTTGCATGTGTGTGTTTTGCATGAAGACGCTTTGCTAGTTTGCTTCCTGCCCCTTCTTTTGATGTAATCTCTTAGTCGCCTTTTACGGCGCCCACAGGTGCGAAAGGGGTGGACTCACATTGCCGGAAACCGCAAGAGGTATCTTTCCTCTGAGATACTTTTACTTTGGCATATAATGTTTATTTTACCCTTACGTAAACAAACATTCACCTTTAACAGGTAAAAATAACGTTGACATTTACGAAAAACACTCTTTATTTAATGTTTTAAAAAAATAATGCCCCCAAAAAGGAATGATGAGAGAAAAATTAGGTTCAACGAATTTATTACTCATAAAGAACAATACATAGTTCACTTAATAATGAGCTTAGATAAAAAAATAAACATGCAATGTAATATTTAGAGATCGAGCAAATTCTAGTAAATGTTATCATAAATGTACTTTTTCAACTTTATTTTAAACACTGCAAGCCCTTTAGAATCCTTAATATTGTTAGGTAGATTATTATATAATTGTGCACCTTCATATGTTATGGTTTTCTTGCCGTAGTTAGTTCTATGCCTTCGTAATTTAATTTGGTTAGTATTTCTTAAGCCATGATAAAATGATTTTTTAATAAGTTTAATATCAGATTTTAATTCACCAGTCATTATCTTTCGTACTAGTACACACATTGTGTAAGTGTATGTTTGTGTTATATTAAATATCTTTGTGTTACGGTATAGTGTACGTGACTCTGTCAGCCGGTTATACTTAAATAAGGCTTTTATCACTTTGTTCTGTGAAATTTGTAGGTCTTTAAGATTTGACTTCCCTGCACACCCCCATATTTCAATTAAATACTCCAGATGAGATTTTACCAGAGAGTTGTATAAGGTCATTCGCACCTTGTGAGGAATACATCCTGCTGCTCTCTTTATAATCCCGGTGAGTGATGAAAGTTTTGACCTTACATAGGCAATATGGGCCTTCCAAGAAAGTTTGTCATCCAAACGCAAGCCTAAATACTTTTCTTGGTGCGAGCGATGAATGACAGTGTTATTAATGGTTAGTGGAGGGTGCATTGGAGTCTTTTTGTTTTTTGCTGTAAATAACATGTATGAGGTCTTATCCGCATTAACTGTAAGTAGGTTGCTCTGACACCATATGCTAAATTTGTGTAGGTCGTTTTGTGCTTCTTTGAATAAATCTGTCAGATTTGGTCCAAAGTAAAATAGGCAAGTGTCATCGGCATATAAAGTAATGTGACCTGCAAGGCCAATCTTACTAAGGTTATTGACGTATATTAAGAAAAGTAACGGGCCTAATACTGAACCCTGCGGAATGCCACATGTCACTTTACGCGGACTACTTTGATGGTTTTCTATTTTTACGACTTGATATCTATCCATCAGATACGATTTAATGATCTTCAATGCTACACCCTTAATACCACAATCTTCTAATTTATTTAAAAGTATTTCATGGCAAACGGTGTCGAAGGCCTTTTTAAAATCTATAAAAATACCTAGCACAAAATGTTTTTCATCAATATTATTTTTTATTTTTGTAACAAGATCGATTGTCGCCGACAGAGTATTTGATTTAGGTCTAAAACCGTACTGATGTTCGTATAAAAAGTTTATTTTTTTAAGGTGTTCATTAATTCTATTGTAAATAATTTTTTCGTAAACTTTTGATATCACAGGCAAAACTGATACAGGTCGGTAGTTACCAGGTTCAGTCTTTTTACCTGATTTGAAGATGGGTGTAACTTTAGCCAACTTAAGGCTATCCGGGAAAACACCGCAGTAAAAACTTTTGTTTATGCATGTTACTAAGCTATCGGATATTATATCTGCTATACATTTTAAAGATTTGGTACTAATTTTATCAATTCCAGTACTAGTATTTGGATCTAAACCGTTTATAATTTTCGTTACTTCTCCTAGGGTACATGGTTTCATTTCATTTAATTCTATTTTAACTTTGTCCGTACGATAAGTAAGAGTATAATAAGAATTATTGATATAGGTCTTAGGAATTTTATCAGCTAGTGTTTGGCCCACAGATGAAAAAAATATATTAAAATGTTCACAAATTTCAAAAGTATCAACGATATTATTTGAATCTACTATGAGTTTAGAAGGAGCACAATTTGTTTTTATTTTGCTACTTACTAGTGAGTTTATTAATTTCCATGTTTGCTTAGGATGCTTGCACTGTTTAAATTCATTACAGAAGTAGATTTCCTTTGTACGTCTTATCAAAGCTCCTGTCTTATTTCTTTCAATTATAAATTTATTCTTCAGATCTTCATTATTTTTATCTGTTTTTAGTAGATACCACAGATTGTTACGCTGCTGTATTCCATTTAATATGGTCTTATTGATCCAGTTTTCATTAGGAAGGTTTAAAATTTTGATTTTTGTTGTCTTATTGTTATTAATTTGACGGACAATAAACCTTTCCAGTTCCGAAAAGTCGCTATGAAAGTTAGAGAACTCAGCTTCTAGCGTGCTTTGATACAGGCTTGGATAGTCCATGGCTTCATACTGAATTCGTTGTTTACGGCAGTGTTTATTTTGTGCAAGTTCTAAGTACAGCTGCTTATGATCAGATAACGGTGAATCAATTATTGTTAAGCTGCAAGCGTGTTTCTTCATCATAGAACATAATACATGGTCTAAAATAGTTTTTGTGGTATTTGTTTGCCGGGTGCAGTAGTCTTCGTGTATATTATTAAACACTTCGTAGCCAGTTTCTTGTAACATGGTTAAGTAATTTGAGGTATCACTCCCTTTGGTCAATAAATCGATGTTAAAGTCGCCGAATACTAAACCTCTTTTATATTTCTCTAATTGTTCTGAAAAAGTGTTTAAGAATTGTTTTGTATTTCTTTTATCCGGTTTGTAAATAGCTCCAACATATAAGCCAAAATGAGGTATATGTATCCATATGTACTGAATTCCATCGCAGTATAGTTCTTCGCATAAGTCATATTTAATATTTTTGTGTATGTAAATAGAAACTCCGCCTCCCCGTTTATTTTTACGGTAGTTGTAAACGTGCGAATAATTCGTCAGTGTGAAATAGTTCGCCTCCGTGTCTGATTGAATCCATGTCTCTGTTAATATAATTAGGTGTACAGTAGTATTTATGGCCTTAAGGATGCATTTTAATTCATCAAATCTTCCTGTTGTTCTTATGCTGCGAATATTTGCATAAAATATTTTTAATGACTTTGTGTGGGTAGATATATTTTCGTAGTTAGACTTTAAATAATAAGTAAGGTTGTGGTGATTATTTTTATTCTGACTTATGAATTGGAGTTTTTTGTTGACTTTTTTATTATTTGTGGATTACCGTTGACATATTTTATCATTAATTCCAGTTCTCCGCCTTGTTCACGGCGAAGTAACTCTTCCTTCAGATATTTTAGGTAGGTTTGTTGAGCAGTCGTTTTGTCGGCATAAATACGAAGGTCACTGCTGAGTGACGCTCTTTTTCGGAATATACCCTTAACAGTATTGGTAGATTCGAAACATACTTTTATCGGTCTGTTTTTTCCATACCTGTATTTACCAACCCTCATTACATTTAATGGTACCGGACAGTTTTCGTAAATAGTTTTTATAGATTGCATCACTAATTCCTGATCATTTTGTTTTCGTAAAGTCGAATTTGCTTCATTAATTTCCGGAATACCCACTATAATAATATTATTCAAACGTCGTTGACGGTCCTGCATTTCAAGGATAAGGTCTTGTTGCGCGACGACAGCGGGTAGCGGGCTGGTTACCTGAGCTGTTGTACATGTGTTATTATTGTTTTCTTTAACTGATACAACTTTTTCCTCTAACATTTGGACCTTTCCCTTTAATTCGGTATTTTCCGATTTTATAGCCAATAATTCTTCATGCATGCTCTCATATTTTTCGGACAAAATTTGGGTGGCAGTTTTTAAGGTATGTATCTCGTTTTTTATTTCATTTAAATCTCGCTTTAAATCCGCCATGCCTTCTTTCTGAGTAATGCCAAAGTCCTTAAAGAAAGACATAATTTCATTCCGAAAAGAGCTCAATTCGGCCTTCACATCATAATCAGGATCCGGTTGTTTTCTCTTTCTTTGGCTGACGAACATATCATTTCGTATGGGTGAAGTTAAATCTGGTTCCGAAACGCTTCCGCTACCGCCTTTGAGTTTCCCGCTCTTTGGTGAATGTTGTACACTCATCCTTATGGAATAGACTTGTGATGCGAGCGAGATAGATGATGTCGATTTTCTCGCTTACCCGAGGATGGCAGCGGTCGCGCGGTACAGGTCGCTTCGATCCCACAATAAACTAAATTTGATTTTATCACTATGGGCACTGAGTGGATTTTTAAACTTTCACAGTTTATTATGATTTTTCGTAAATTCTTTATTAACCAAGGACACGTCTTGACCGCTCGACCGTACGGCAATTTTTATTTTTATTTATAAATTTGTTTCCTCATTATATAATAAAGTAAAGCGGAGAGTGGACCATAAAATATTACGCTCGTATATTAAAGGATTTAGTCGAATAACTAATAAATAATAAAACAAAACACGAACACTTACCAACATCAATGAATAAATATTTTTGCACGGAAACGAAGCATTGACACTATCAAGGTCGTTTAAACCATTGTAGTAGGAACGTTAGTTTTGAACAAAAACCATAACTAATTCAATGGTTTTTGTTGGTGCTTTATTTGAAATGTTCGATAAAACTGCGCATTGAGTGTTTTTCAGTTAAATGCACTTATTAATAGTTAGTTCAATGTTATAGAAAAATACATTGTGCCTTAATTAAACATAATAAGTAATTCAGGTAATTAAAAAAAAACTGTCTCACAACTGGGTTTCCTACCTCAATAAGTATAAACAAAGTATCGTTCACTCGTTCTTTGTACAAATAGTCGTGTTCCATTGACTTTGAAAATTACCCGTTTTTAGGGTATTTTTTAAATATTGGGTCCATCCATAGCTACCATTTTAATTAGCGTTCAAAACAAAATTATTACAACAGCTAATTCTAGTGCTTCCCGTCTGCAAAACAAAATGATGAAAAATTCAAAATTTTATGATATTTTCTGAAACTTATTTGTTAAAAATATACACATTAAGTTTTATTGCAAGTGACTTAGGTTGATATTTGCTTAAACGAGTTTCTTGACTACAATCCCTTTCAGACGTGGAATAAGTCGTAGACAATTTAATTAGTATGGGTTCTTTAATTAGGTCGTAATTTTCTTGTTTCGTTGGCTTCGGCCCCTGTGGTATTTGTTAGTTTTTGACCAGAAAATAAACAGACTCTATTTACATTAATTACCCTAACATTTTATACGAAGCTATTAGTTTAAGTTTCTACAGGTGTTTTCATAGCGATCTGGTTGCGATAAAAGAGGGGAAGAATTTTTAATTTTTATACATTTGTACCTAATATGTTTTTATTGTTTTGGTCACAGCTTCGCTAGTTTCGTTAAGGGTTATAATTTTACCCGTAAAATGTTTTAATATGTAATTGGTGCTTCCTGCAGTATCGTCCGCGCATTTTCATTCAAACTCGTCTATTTTATTGGCCTCTATTTAAACCCCTTAGGGTTGAATTTCCAAAAAACGTGTTAGTGCGCCTTGCCATAAAAAAAAATTACTAGATTCATGCTTGTCTCCTAGCTTCAGCAGGCAGAACTTGCCTGCCTTGCTTGACCAAAAGCCTGTCTTAATGTATTATAAAGATATTTCTATATTTACAATAATCTCTCAGTTACGTTTCTTTAGCTTTATGAATAGGATCAAAGCCATCGTTGGCTCATTCGTCGCGGTGTTGCCATACAAAACTTGTAGGGTTGACAATTGGAAAAAAATGAATGGATGTAACGCCCATTCTGCTAGACATTTGAATGGAAAAGTCGGTCACCGTCATTGATCTTTATGTGATCTTCAATAATTAATTAATAAAACACAATGAGATGAGCTGTTGTATACTCACACTAAGTAGACCAATCATTTGTTAACAATCCCACTTGGTTACAAAAAACAATGGTATTTAATATACGCTTATATTATACGCTTTGTACCTGCACCAATTGAATGCGTTAAAAACTCCACTACCATCAACCATGCCGGATTATTGCATAAAGTTTTAAAAGTTGGCCCATTGCCCATAATCGTGACAATAACCCATCCCATTTAACTTTTGTACTTTTGTCGTTTAAAACATTTTGTGTGTTTTTAATTTTTATATCCAATACTGCATAGAAAACCTGTTCCTATTTAGATATCTGACTACAGTATCGAAGATCGTGTTATATTTTTGTAATTATCTAACCCAAAGACTCTATGCAGCCGAAGTTCAACAACCCTGGACTGGATGAAGATAAATATGCATTTGAAGAAAGGTTTTACAATATTTTGACCCTTATCTGGTGCGTAATCGTAATATAATTCTATTGAATGTGTCTCAAGTTTAGTTGTCGGTAACCTCTTTAAAGGGCGTTCAACGTTCACCCAACTTTGTACTAGCAGAGGTAATTACTCTTTTGAAGTCGAGAACATGGATGAAAGGACCTGAGGCCTGAAATATTGGATGGATGTAGACTGGAATGTATATTGCAATTTAGTTTAATACTGGTATTTATCAACTCTTGTTTATCGTTGATATTGGCTTGACATTCATATGTCTTGAACTTATCGACTGTTGACTATGCCAACGTGATATCTGACTTCAGCCCCTCGGGGAAATAAAAATATTCTGTAGGCACAGCTGTAGGTATCAGTTACAAATGAAAGTCGACGATACATTTTTCCAACTATACCATGACGCGATGTTTCGTGATTTAT
This sequence comes from Athetis lepigone, assembly GCA_033675125.1. Classification (NCBI taxonomy): domain Eukaryota; kingdom Metazoa; phylum Arthropoda; class Insecta; order Lepidoptera; family Noctuidae; genus Athetis; species Athetis lepigone. The sequence continues at coordinate 192,275 of CM066226.1, read as the reverse complement.
GCGCGGTCCAGCAAAAGTATCGTATGGCACGAACAATGTAGGCAAGAGCGGGTCACGTCTCTAGATCGGGTTACCTGGCCGGCGCTATTCACTCCTATTCATGCTTTGTAAAAAAAGTGTAACTAACTCGGTGTTTTTGTAGGGCTGACGGAAGTAGCCAGTGATTTTAACTCAGAATGCGTGTTTTAACTAAAAATATATCATTTCAACTTAAATGTATTACTATTGTGATGGTTTGCGTGTTTGTTCGAAATCTTAACACGGTTAAACATTTTTGTAATTATTTTAGCTACTTATTCTTCGTTCTGAAAATAATGATTTTGTTGCCTTTGAAGCGGTTTAGTTACCTTTACGCAGGTAAAGACCCTTTTGATACTGAATTTGGAGAAACAGCACGTAGGCAGCCCTATATTGATGGCGATCTATTGTTCGTCTTCAGAAGGGGGCTTTGAAGGTACAAGTAAACCAGTTTGAAAGGTACTTGGTGTGCTTCGAATTGTACGTAGATGTATTGTAGTTTGTAGTACATTGATGTACCTAGTAGAAGAGCCGTGGTTTTAGAATATTGGTAAGGTCGTTCACTTCAACAGTAAAGGGCATTGATAATCTTACATTTCACACCTATTTGACGCCGATTAGGTACCACAAAAAGGAAGTAAGCAATAGTTTGGTACTTACGAGTTCTTGCTTAACCAATTACTTTTACACACGCAACACACCTAGTATCCTAATGTATAAATATAAAAAATAAGAAATAGGAAACATAGCGCCAGTTCGTGTTACTTATTACTTCGTAACTTACTATAGCTGATATTATTTATTTATTCATTAATTTAATCATACATTGTTGTACCTATGTAAACTATTTTACTCCCTATAGATATTTTGTGTATCAAACGTTTTGTTCTGCGCAGGGCTTTAGGTAACAAGTAAGTACGATTTGAATTTGCATCACATTACAATGCATATATTTTTTTAAACCGGATACGTTATCATGATTCGCGGATGTTCAAGCCACTTTTCTGGTACATTGGCCTCAAAAGATAATGGGAGATATGAGCGGAACCATAGCGAAAATGTTCTAATAGTTATAGTGTCGTACCCAGCACTAGCTACTTCCTGTCGTCGGTGTCGCTTCCTTAATGCGTTTTTGTTGTTTGAAATTTCTTTTGTGGAAAATGAGCCATTTAGACTACTTAGATTTCTAATGGCGATGGCGTTGTGTTATAATATCCGTTTACAAAAATAATTTATTTTCATTTCAATTACATTTATAAAATAATGAATTTATTGTATTAAATGTAAATAAAATATTGCTTGACAGCTTGATGATTGATATCGTCTTTGAAATCATATTTGACAGAATATAACAAAGTAATTATTTACCCACATTTGGGGGTAATTTCGTCGCTGCACCAAGCGGGGCGATCGCAACTTGATGGCGCACTCACTACACGCACCAATTCTACTTGAATGAGTTGCGTTCGATTACTTCCTCGTAGTTTCGCTTCCCCATGGCCACGGCGCCGGCAGTTATAGAAGATGAAAGTGCATTCTAGATAATGAGCACAGTTCTTACATAAAATAATTTATATAAGAATAAAGTAATCCAACGCTTTACATATAAATAAAGTAAAACCTAACTCGAGTTCCATTATTTTTCATTCTTATTACGCTCTAACAATCCCAAATGATTATTAATCATTTGTTTGTCACCGACTGACCTTGCAACAGGGGTATTCAACCGACACGGCGTGAACTTAGGCCGTCTGAGGCTCAAGGTCTAGAAAGTTGGCCCCACAGTGCATTAACCCACAACCCCAGAGACCTTTGCCAAGAAAAATCTAATATATTGGATTATTGTCCGTAGAGCTGTGCGGTAATCTCGTATTAGCTCTCGGTAATTCATAATTGGATGAGCTTTTCATTACGAGGTTTGCTAGTTTTTAATGTATTTAACAGTAGCTGCTTAGTAGTTAAATTCTATCTTGCACACATTTATCTGTTTGTTGTTTCACCGTAGACACTATCAAATGTTATATCGGTTCAAAAACTGTAATAGTATAAAATTGTTGCAAACTGGATTGGTTTTATAAATGATATTTATTTTATCATTGACAAAAGTGCTATTACCACCGACCGAACATAAAAAGTAGTAGTAGATCGGACGTTGGTAATTTATAATCGACGACGTGATAAATTGATTGATGCTGCCGCTGACGCTTCTGATTTCATTTGCAATATCGTGTTATATCATCATACGGCGATTATGCAATGTTGTGCTAGGTCTGCAGCCAGCATAATTCTTGTTTGGATACAAAAACAAATGACACTCGTTTTAGTGGTATCACTAACCACTTCATTGTCTTTCTTTTTTTTATTATTACTGTAATGCTAATCCTGATATCGAATGCTAGGATAAAAGGTTTGCAGTGGTTGCATTGAAATTGCACTCAATGTTTCTATCTCTTTTTTATAAAGAGCGTACAGGGTGAGGGAGGGAAATGGATATAATCGAAGGCTTCGCCGCCTAAACGAGGAGCCGCCCGCCCGCCCAGTCGCCTCCAGTGTGCCGCCCTGGATACACCGTGACGCTTTAACCGATCAAGTTTTTTTAATGTCAATGCACTATTATAGTTCTGTAAAATGTATGATAAAATTTAAAGCGGTGATATATAACATGTGGTAGTCTTAAGTATACGAGTGATAAATTCATGGATTGGTAAGTACTAATGGAACTTAATTTAATTTTATATTGCCTGGAACATTATGTGTGAAATTCATGCATATAACCTGTGCAAAAGTTAATATTACATGGCATTTAAATAGCAAATTCTTACCCTTACCCTTACACCTTATTAGTTTTTATTATGATAAGCACTTCACATCTTCTACCTAAGTGTTATAATTCTACACGTATAAAATGTAGATTTTTCATGCTAAATGTTCTAAAAATAGACATATGTGAGTCCAATTTATGTCATCAGCTATATCATTTCACGCGTCGTTTAAAGTATTTCACATATTTTGCCAGTCGGGCGCAACAACCTTCCTTCCAAATTTTACGGCTGTAATTTTATTATGACACGCAATCTTTCCATGTTCCTTTACTCGTTGAATATTTATAGAAATACACATCCCATTTAATCAGGCCTTGATTACCAGGTTGTTCCGATTCTGCTTATCTGCTATCTGTTCCTGATATTTCGATAAGGTTAGCTGACACAATGATAAAAATATTCTTTTGTTTATGAATAAATGCTGACGCCTGAACGGAATCGTCGTAAGTTTCTTGCTTATTTGTAAATAGATTTGTATTTTATACGGCATCACAGTTAATGCCTTAGGAATAATACAACGATTAAATGAAACGACGCTGTATATTTCTTTTTCCTTTTTCCCTTTTCAGGCCATATTTTCGTCTTGGTTTAAGATAACAATGAGTCTTATGATGCACTTAGCGCTACAATTTTCAAACTACAAAATGGATATCCGTAAGACAAAAGAATTTGTTTACTAGAGGGTGGAGAATTTTTTCCAAGGATTTTCCTTTCGTGTCATCGTCACGCACTCTGCTGCCGGATGACGCTCCTCAGCCGTCGATTGTTGTTCAGAAGAAGGGGGTGACACCCTCCCACGCACGCATCTTCATTCAAGTGGAAGCTGACTTATTCATCCATTTTGTACTCTTATGATAATGGAGACATCTTTTACGTTTTAATGGTTTGCGAAAATTATGTAGATTAGACAAACACTCTTGTCACAGTTACATACTAATGAATGAGTTTAGTCATACATAACGATAGTGTTAACAGAAAGTGGTGGTGATACGTTACGTCTATGTATGTACTTGCTGCTTTTCGAAACTTACTTACATCAATATCTACAAATGTAAAAAAAAACAATGAATTATATTTTTGAATGTCATACTTGACCTTTAGCTATACCTAATTAACAAATAATCAGTACTACTTAATTAAATATTCGATACAGTCAAATACTTTGAAATCCTTTTTCTGCACACGTATTCAATTATATCATTACAAATGCTACAGTATTAGGCAATTTTGTCTACACCACAAGCATTATGTTTGCAGACGCAAGTATCACATAACCCTTCCGTTTTAAACCCTTACGACTGCACGAAATTACCCCACGTAATTATTATGGGTCCCCATGTAGGGCTAGGGTGCGGTTTTTTCTCTACAAGAAATTTCGCAATGGGGTTTCTGTATGTTGGGGTCTTTCTTGACGTAAGAATATTGGAATACTTTAATGCAGTTGGTTGTGTTAGTCGTATGTCGTTATGCTCCAATTTCGTCAACAATAAAAGTGAGAATCAATATTGATAACTATAGTTTTGAAATGGTCAAAAAATCCGTCCGCTCACACACCTTATAATTATCATATTATTGATTTTCACGACCAAACCAAGGTCTCATGGGAGACTCGACGCGAAGATATTTATATTCATAAATCCATAATCGATTCACCCAGTCCATAAAACAACCAAAATAGATAAGCTTTATTCGTTTTTTGATGAAAAAAAAAGGAACGTCATTATATACATATAAATAAATAAAATACGTTAACAATTCGAAAGAAATTGATTCGAGTAATATTTTCTTATTGAGTTGTTGTAAAACATGCTTCTAAATCATTTTTTCCTTTGTTACAGTTTACGGCTTGGGTTGATGCCGTAATCTTCGTGTTCAGCTTGGACAACGAGATCAGCTATAATACGGTGTCGAATTACTTCAATAAGATGTCCCACTATAGGAATTCCGCCGAGATTCCGATCATATTGGTCGGAACCCAAGGTGAGTTTAATGAGGTTCACCTTGTTCCCGATATTGCACCATTTCATTTATCTTATCTTACGTTTCTTTGAACTTATCCGTGATATTAATTACGCTATTACTTTTAAAGATAATAAGATTTTCATTCATCGGATTTTACTTTGTTTACCTGATAAGGAAAAGATTAGCTATTCCCAGTATGTCGCATACACGTAATTGTTTTTAAAGCTAACTAATAATTATGTGAGATTACAATAACTTGCCTATCAATGACAGCTTCTACTAACGTCAACCAACCAACGTTTATCTTACGAATAATATCATGTTTAGAAGAAATCAAGATGACAAGATACAATTTGTGAACTCTAATAATTGAAAAGCTGTTTTACTATCAATTAAACATATTACACAGTTAATTTCCATAATTACGTACACGCGTCCGATAGTCCATTTCCTATTAAATGATTGGTTGCTCTTCCAGATGCCATAAGTGAAAGTAGTCCACGCGTGGTAGACGATAACCGCGCTCGCAAGCTGTCCAATGAGCTCCGAAGATGTTCTTACTACGAGACTTGCGCTACGTATGGTCTGAACGTGGAACGAGTCTTCCAAGACGGTAAGTGTAACGATTTTAAACGAACATCAAATATTTTTATTGGATGATGTCAGCTTACTAGGTTTTTTCTATAACTCTGTTTTCGGAATGTTTCTACCGTTGTTAATTTACATAAACAGAATTGTTATTTACATTTGGGTAATAGAATTTGCTTTTGCTAAAACGGTGACAGAATGTATTAGCCGTTTCGAATTTTATTACGTTCTAAAATACGAAATAGATTTGAACAAGTTTTACGATTTGAATACATATCTTTACATACTTGTTGGTAAATATTAAGCTAGTGATTTTGTAGTTTAGTCGATAATTAACGAATTCTATTAACTAGGAAAATACCTCGACGTTTGTTATTTTTTTGCGCTTTTATCAATCGGAATGTCAAAACGTTCAACCGATATAATACACGTGAAACTGTTATCGGTGAGAATAATCTACTTATCTGATGAACTTAGAAGTATTTGCTACAGAAAGATATCAATTTAAAAGCATACAGTTTCTTATACGTTAAGTAATGATAATATACAGTCGTAGACGTATCGATTGTTAACTGATTGAGATTGATAGAGAGTTATAAAAATACATAATAGAGATTTTTTACAAACGGATCGTCTCGCGTGATGCTACGATGTGATGAGACTGCAAACAAGCGTACTTATTAGCTAGTCTGTAAATCTCGTTTCGCTTGTGCGGGGTGATCTAGCGCACGCAGTGGCAACACCGGCCCCCAGTCGCGCGGTCGTTTAGTTAGTTCGTTCTCGTTCGTTCGTTGTCGCGGCGACATCGCATTGTTTACATTTATTTGACGTTTTTTAAAGCGTCGTTTGTGTGTTTCATATTACGATAGTTTACGTTTATATTTTAATCTCCTGAATGGAAGGATGGAGAGAACACTTATATTCAAGTCTAATATGTCGCCTATATCAAGTTTGAGGCGTCGCAGTTCGTGCTACAACATACAAAGAGCGGAGGAACGCGATCGTAGGAAATCGTCTAAATTTGAATGTGCGTGAAAATGTTATTGTTCGATTAACTGTTTAGATCTAGTTGTCGTGTTTTATGGATATCAAAATTGTGAAAGTGTGGTGGTGATAATTTCAGTGATTGTTTTATTTGCAGCGTGTCAGAAGATCGTTGGGACTAGGTTGTCGGCGTCGTCCCAGTGCTTGTCTGGGGGTTCCAGGCCTGTGACTCCACAGCCATTAGTGAATTCACCAAGCCACAACCACTCCACATTCCTTTACAAGGTAATTATTACACTATTAGTTCCTTACGTTCGGTAAAACAACTTTGTTTTGATCACGATACCATTAGCTACGTACTTCATGATAATTTGTCTATAAAAAGTACCGACTCAAAAAGGTGGCATATTATCAATATGCTACATCTCAAGTCTCAACAAATTAGGTATAGCCAGGTATACCTCATTACCAACTTCTATATTTAAAAGTTACAGATAAAAATAGTGCAAGAACTCACAGAAAGAAATGTGCCAACTATTTTAGGATAAATACCACATGTTACTTCACATAATCCTACCCAATTGAATGTTATGTGTTGTTACACAATAGGATGTTATTATCATGAACTACCATTAAAGCTGAGCATAAGTCATCATTACATTGAATTAAGAAACAAAATGTAGGCAGTAAACTTCAGTACTTACTGAGGTCATGAACTATACAATGTGTGGCACTTTACACACATGCCTTAGTCTCAATGACAAAATAAAAAAAGTAGCTTGTTTATTTTTTTCTTGCTCATAGCATAGCATATGACTGCAGTTCACTGTTACAACCAGTATTTAGATTATTTTTAATAGATACCCAAGTAATAAGGTTGTGATACAAAAATAATAAAAAATTCAATTCTATCTAATTAGTAAGTAAAATTAACAGATAGGGCAAACAGTCTCAAAAGTTTTTAAAAAAGTTGTGTTTATTGATTAAAAAAATAACATTAGGTACTGATTATAATGTGACTCAATATTTTATATTGTTTGTATGTAGGTATACTTTCCATAATTCAAGAACTATATTTTTATCCTTACTACAAGTTTTAAAGGGAAAAAACAAGACAAGATAATTTAAGCGAACCACAATTACTTAATTTGGTATTTCATTCAGTTATTCAGGGTTACTTTCTTAGTATTGTTTGAAATCACTAAACTTCCTTGACCGAGGGTGTTAGCCCTGCAATGGGACAATAAAAAATTGATGTTTTTCTAAGAAGAAATTGCAATTATATTGATTTTCCTCAGTATTAGCTTACAATATTGATTCATAGTGTTATCTTATTTTATAATAGGTACCTATGTGTAAGTGTAAATACTAAAATGTAGACTCATAAATAATGCTGAAGATATTGTTTCTTTACTTAAACACGCCAATCACTGGAATTACTAGTGGGTTCAGAAAAATGATTCTGTATTATGATAACTGGATTATGAGAAATTGGCTATATAATGCTTTGAGAGCAACAAGCAGTAATTAAAAACCAGAGTGAAACTGCAGGAAATAGCTAGTATAATAACTGATATATATTCAATAACTGAATTAGATTTCATTCTAGTTATTTTAAATGTTATCATTCCATCCATTGTCATAAAAGATGATTATTTCTTAAATTATGATTTGATTAATCAATCAAATCATTGTGTTGAGTAATATTTATTGGTCATGGGCACTGTAACCTATTTATGTTCTTGTGGACCATGAGATAACTCTGTCATTATTGATTCAATCATTTTTATGTGTCAATGCCCACTCATGGCATTTAGTCTTTCAGTTAATTAAAGTGTCATATCTAAGAAATATACTCTTAAAGAAATTAATATTAATGTTTTTGGTTTTTCTTAAATCAGAAGCAGTCATTGAAAAAAAAAAAGAATTCTATTTACAATGTCTTCAATAACTTTTATCCTTTACTTAGTTCCTTAGGAGTCAAATTTACAAAAATCTATTCTTAGTGCTCACTTGCAAAATGAAACCTACATGCAATGGCTTTTTTGCCTGTAGGTTGATATCAGTTACCTCTTTATATTAATTTACTAGTTGTTCCCTGCGGTTTTACCCGCATTTTTCGTTACTGCTCTAAATAGCCTATAGCATTCCTCGATAAATGGGCTATCTAACACTGAAAGATTTTTTTAAATCGGACCAGTAGTTCCAGAGATTACCCCCTACATACAAACTTACAAACCCACAAACTTACAAATTTTACCTCTTTATAATATTAGTATAGATTGAAAGGAAAATATATGGTACCTTCATTTAACTTACCTTCTGAAACAGCTGGGCCAGCTTTGACAAGATTTTAGGCCAATGGGAGTAAAGCAACCGGCACAGCTTCTTTTAAATATAAAATTCCATTTAAATAAGACAGTAATATTACAAAAGTCTAAACAGGACTCTCAGCCCAGCCTTTAAATTAATTTTATGACTATACCAAACAAAACATTACATTACATAGGCTATTAATTATTACTAATAGATACTCTTGTCTAGAGTAAATTTTCATGAATTATTGGAAGCCTTGGAGGGAACTTAATTGCTGATGATATACAGTGGTTTAAAATTTAAGGCCACTATGTTCACGTCTTATTAGTTCCATTTATGAGTTAGTTTAATATATGTTCTACTGACAGTCCCATTACCGAATTTTTGTGAAGCAATCTTCTATTAATTTTTTACCTATGCTATTTGAAAAAAAAAAAACCTATGCTATTTGACCAAACTCAGCAAAAATTATGATATTCACTAGCGATATTTGGTTCTATTGTGTTTTCAAATCATCCAGGAATCCATTGAATATACATACTTACTAGCTGTCTCCTGCGGTTTCACCCGCATTTTTCGTTACTGTTCCGCTCCCGTTGGTCGTAGCGTGATGGTATATAGCCTATAGCATTCCTCGATAAATGGGCTATCTAACACTGAAAGAATTTTTCAAATCGGACCAGTAGTTCCAGAGGTTACCCCCTACATACAAACTTAAAAACCTACAAACTTACAAATTTTACCTCTTTATAATATTAACTATATGTTAGTATAGATAAAAAAAAACAGCCATTTAGGAGTTAGATGACAAAATCGAAAAGAAGAAAAAATATGTATAATTATAGTTTTGTTTCTATACAGGTTGTGTTGTATTATTTTTTAATTTTTAGATGTTATTGTGAGCACAAGCCAGCAGATGACATGTTAATAACAATTTTAATTTATGTAAGTAGGTAGGTAAGAACTTGGCAAATTAATATGGAACTGGGGTTTGTCTTTACGTACAATTTTACTTACTTCAACCTAAAGATAAAAAATTCTTACAACACACTTAAAAACGAATGAAAACAAAATTGAAAATGCATTATTTTCTCATGGTGGGCTTGAAAATATATTTTTTTTTTTATTTGACAGTTATCTGTTATGAAACATGCATTCTTCGAACACACGTGATTTGAGACACAATAGAAAAACAATAGCAGCCCGACAGCCGGCTGTCGGTTGGTCGTCAAAAGGTTAATTGGATTTGGTTCATCCAGCAAACCTTGTGTCGAGCTCCTTTGAGATTATATCTCAGTTTCAGTTCTCTTAAAAAATATTTATGGTGGAACTCAATGCCCTTTGCCTAAAAAGTAGCAAGCACACTTCTTATCATAAATGCTATCACTAACTATCGCTAAATAATCTAATGACAACCAAATATAATGGTCGTGATGTTTGCATATTGTATTGGTATATAATCTTATCTTAATCCACCACTCTATGGATATGGAGTTATGTGCATATGAGATTGGTAGGATATGCATCTGATGAAGAGATAGGCAGATATACAGGCTTAGGTTTATTAAAATATTCGCCTGCTATAATATGTTGTGACCCAGCGGTTGACGGTTATGTCAAAGGCTGCCTTTGAATAGGGCAAATACCATTTTGACTTTTTCATTATGTACTTTTTAAAATTTTACTTTGACATCACATACACTAGTGAAGAAAAACATCGTGAGGAAACTTGAATGTGTAATATATATGTTACCTTGGTTTGAATTCGCCAAACCAACATGGTGGTGATCAATGCTCTGCCTTCTTTGTATGAGGAGAGGCCTTTACCCTGCAGCGGGGCAGTAATAGGCTGGTGGTAACTAGACAAGACTGCCCAAGTTAGATGCGTTTGTGAATGCGCATATGTCAATTCGACAAGAGAGAGAGAGAGAGATCAAACGCTGTTTCTGGAGGAGTCCAACGCAGACTTGGACGGATTTCCTGGTCCTTCTAGCCGGCTTTTTTGGTCCTTCTAGCCGGCTTTTTTGGTCCTAGCCGGTTTTTTTGGTTCTTCTGTACTTAATACCCATTGCTCAGACATTCGAACGCCAGAAACTGAACAGTTTAATAGAAACGATTTCTGATGGGACAGACTATAATCACCAGGGTCAACGATTCATAGGCCGCCATCATAATTTTACAAGTGAGCATTGAGATTATTGGAGATCCAAATGACTGTTATAATGAATGTCTATGGGGAAATTGCTGTAATCATTATCTTGATGATGTTTTTCCTAGGTCTGTTAGTTTGATGTAAGGCGGTTACATACTGAGGACGTCATGTTACGGACTGGGGTTTAGAGTGTGATCCGCCTTAATATTTTTTTTAATGAATATAAAACGTGGCTTTAGAATTTTCTCATGTGTCATGGATGCGTTGGCAAACATGTACTGGTTTTGATTAAATACACACATCAAAAGTGTCTAGGGATCAAGCATTTTTATGCGGATTTCTTGAGATTGAGATGTGACTTTGTAATAAATTTATGATTTTATAAATTTATATGGATCCTTTTTGGTGCATTTCATAATTTGAATCAGGAACTGTGAATCAAATTCGAGTAAAAGATGAAAATCAGCTGTCAATATTTTCCCTATAAAAACATACAACGCATTGAAGACATTATTAGTGCTACTGTTTCCCTACTACTGATTAAAACCAACGTTATTATGGAGCGGCGACGTCATTTAAGCAGGGAAGAAATGCTCAGAGCCGTGGGAATGATAGAAGCTGGTTCCCGGCAACGTACTGTGGCTTTAGCTCTGAATACAAGTCAGAGTGTTATCAGTCGACTTTGGACACGTTACCGAAGCACTGGTACCGTGGCTGAGCGCCATGGAGGACGGTATCGCTGCACCACACGGAGACAAGACCGATACATTCAAATCTTAACTCGAAGAGCTCCAACAATAACCGCCATGATGTTAGCCGTGAGGCTTCATCACTCTTCAGGGAACTTAATTAGCGACCAAACAGTCAGAAACCGCTTGCATGAAGTGAACCTTCATTCCCGAAGACCGCTACGGGTACCACCTATAGCAATGCACAATCGTAGGATTCGATATCAATGGGCTCTTGAACACAGAAATTGGGCAGAAGAACAATGGCGTTTCGTGTGCTTTTCTGATGAGTCTCGTTTTGGTATGAGACCGGATACAAGACGTATACGACACTGGAGAACCCCTGGACGCCAACAGCGATTAAAATCCTGTCAGGAAGTCCATCCTTATAGTGGTGGAACCATCATGGTATGGGCGGGTATTTGGATCGGCGGAAGAACTGAGTTGATTTGGATCAGAGGCAACCTCAACGCTCAAATTTATGCTGAGACGATTGTATCAGACGTCATCGTTCCTCTACAAGTGCAAATCGGTCCCTTATTTCAGTTAATGCATGATAATGCACGACCGCACACCGCAAGAGTTGTAAGACAGACTCTCGCCGCAGCTAACATCAATGTCCTGCCCTGGCCTGCTCAGTCGCCAGACTTGAACCCGATTAAGCATGCATGGGATATGCTACAGAGAAGAGCTCTGCCGAATATGGAGGGTATCCAGTCGCAAGAAGACCTTTTTTTGTTGTTGCAACGAACATGGGCGGCCATTCCACAGCGTGATTTGGATGAACTCATTTTGAGTATGCCAAACTGATGTTTTTGTGTTGTTAGTGTTCGCGGTAGAAACACGGATTATTAATTGTTTAAGTTACCCAATAAAATTTTAGAGAAAACTATTATTTCAGTCTTTTTTTCGAACTTTTGTGTTAGTGGTTCAAATGTCAAAAATCCCTTTATTAGGAAAATGGCAAATTTCTTTATTAATGCAAAGGTGACTTGGTTTATCGTTACTGTGACAAACGAAAACACTTTATTTGATGAATCCTTAAAGAAAATTTTAATTAATATCAATCAGGAGAAAAGTTATTGCAAAAATATATGTTGATCCCTAGACACTTTTGATGTGTGTATTTTATTAATATGGTGAAATATATAATACTTAGTTAGACCTTAAAAATATTGTGTAATTTGGCCAGTAAGTTGAACAATTTTATGCCATCTGAGAGCTTGTCAGGTTAAGCGGAAATGTATATTTCAAGACAACCATTACATATAGATACAGTCACTCGCAGTCGATGTTCTAATAAACATCACGATAAATCGAATCATGATATCGGTGTTAATCTTATTGCGTAATATTAAGTAGGTGACTGTACCACATAGCGAAGTTAGAGTGAAACTTACATTCTACCAATTTCGTTTCTCACGTAATCTGATAATCTATTCAATTTTCGTATCATTTTTGTGATAAATGCCTTGCTGGTATGTCTTAATGGTCTAAAAATGTCAGCGTGTTTTTGAGTTATTTCCGCTTTTGGATACGCAAATGACTGATAGGTGAATGTGCATAAACTCCTTTGAATAAACATTTGGATTTGAAGCTAACTTCTGTTATTCATAGCAACTTTGACCTCTGAGTTTGTTTCGGATGTTTCTTCTCAGAGCAGTCCAACTACGAAACACCGGCTCCATCGTTCGCTTAAAATAAATATAAAAAAAAAACAAATTTTGGCGTGTAAAAGTGTTATGATATAACCTACTTACAGAATAAATATGATTTTATGTTTTTTTTATGATTTTAATGATTTTAATGGTGTCTATAATATGGTCTCAGTTGAACTCGACGGTCAATCTGAGTGAATGCATCCTCACAAACAAGCTGTTTTATTACCGGGACGATAATAATATGTTATCAACTTCACTAAGTATAAAACAAAGTTGCTTTCCGCTGACCCTATGTATGCTTAGAACTGCGCAAGGGATTTTGATGCGGCTATTTGAATAGTTGCTAGTGATTCTAGAAGAGGCTTTTCAGTTATATATTACGTGCTGGTAGAGAAAAGCCGGAATTTTCATATTTGTAACACCCGTGCGAAGCTAGGGCGGGTTGCTAGTGTAATTAGTATTTCATCTGCGTCTTTATAGCATCCGAGATAAATATCGCTCGTATGAGCGATATTTATCTCGGATGCTAGATAAATATCGCTCGTATGAGCGGTAGCTGTCCAAGTGCCAAGGACCAAGTATTATTTTTTGTTCCCATAAAAATTATAATTACTTACAAACTTGACAGGACAATGATTATATATAGACACTAACTTATTTAAATTAGTACCCTTTGTTAAAAACATGTGGTATTTATGTGAACATAACTCATAAATTACTGATCATATTTTAGACAAACTAGTTTCTAGGTATTTCAAGGTTAATGAAGGCGTGTAGGTAGAAAGATATTATCATATTCTTGTGTTCAATACGGAAATCGGTGAGTGTTTATTTTTTTAACGTGGTATTTGATTTGTAATACTTTAGATGCTGTAAGCACATCGTTTTCTATTGGTTATGTTGAATGCTACATAAATTGTGTTTTAATTGGGTAGTGTATTGAACACTACAAAACTAGGAGAAAAATGAGGAATATAAATAAATAAAATGAATAAATAAATATCCTGGGACAACTCACACACAGTCATCTGATCCCAAACTAAGCAGAGCTTGTACTATGGTAACCAGACAACTGATAAACATACTTATAATAATATAATAATAATAAAAACTTTATTGCGTAAAAGGTGTTGTAGTAAATACAATGGAATAGTTACACTTATACATATAAAACTACTTGACTACAATGAAAGGATGGGGTGCTGTCCTCTTAGATAGGCTACTTAATAGCCTGTAGTAAAGAGAAACAGTGCCGTATCCCTCTATAATTATAAATCAACAAGTGTTTTGAGTGACAATTTTAATAACTACATTAAAATGAAAAGAATAAGAAAGTGTTAGAGTATGTATCAGATGTGAGTAGGTGTGTTTATGTGTAGTGTGTGTTGTGTGTGTGTATGTTTTTGTGTGTGTATGGGTGTATTGAGGGTAATTTTGTGAACTTATATAATTTATAATTTACAAGTTATAGATAAACACCCAGAAACAGAACAAACAATCATGCTCATCACACAAAGTTTGTCCTGGGTGGGAATGAAACCCACGACCTTAGATTTGCTTAGCTTAGCAGTCAGGGTCACTAACCACTAGACCAACAGGCCCGTCAAAATACTAAATGTTTGTCGAACTCTCAGTTTTATAGATGAATAATTTCCGCACATTATATAAGATTGGACTGAAGGAAATGTTTACCGTTTTTTATGTAAATTCTCACCTACTGAACGGGCTGGCTAGTTTTTTTATTTACTTCCTATACATACTAATATTAAAATAGGTATATGGGATTCTGACTGTTTGCCCGCCTGTTAACCATCCTTAATGCATATTTTTGTTGTATTAAGTACACCTGATACCTAGGTATAGTTTGTCTTAGCTAATCTAAAAAACGCAACGGATTTTATTTAATTCGTCGTGTAGAAATAGTGATTCACGTGGAAGTTTTATAAGGTTGAATTTCTGCTGTCTACTTACCTCCCAAGGTTAAGATTAAGGATACTGTGTACTTGTTATTCGAGGAAAATAATTATTCTCCACACACATACCTTGTAATTGTTATCAATTGATTTCCGGGTTATTAGCTGCCCTTCATCATCACTATTGATGGCCAAACGAATTAATTAAAACAAAGACGATACCTATAAATACCAGGTGTATTTTTGGTCTTGCTCAACCCGCTAGGAGATGATTCTACCCATGAAAACGAACAACTTTTGTTATGGAACCAACTCTGAAATCGCGAAAAAAATATCAGCTGTTTCTAAGAAAAGTTCAATGCTCTCGGACCATAATGTATAAACCAACTGATATTTTTTTCGCGATTTCAGAGTTGGTTCCATAATAAAAGTTGTTTGTTTTTATGAGTAAAATCATCTCCTAGCGAGTTGAGCAAGACCAAAAATACACCTTGTATACCAATTTTATTTAAACACTTGCTTTCCCCCGCGATATTTCCGGCGTTTTTGGTTACTGATCCTCTTCCGTAGGTTACAGCGTGATGTTATACAAATAGCCTTCTTCGATAAATGGGATATGAAACACAAAAATATTTTTTCAATTCGGATTAGGTAGCAGTTCCCGAGGTTAGCGCGCTCAGCCAAACAAAGAAACTCTTAAGATACTGGCGGTATTTCTAAAAATACCTAAGTATTTCTCTAAATATAATATGTTATTATTTGTTTATTTCATAACAAAAATACCTTTGTGTAGACTATTTTGAGTTTCACTTTACAAATAATTTCTTCTAAGAGCCGAGTATTTTTATCAAAAGAATATATCTAAAAGAAAGTTCAGTACTCGGAGATAAAAGAATTTTTTACTTGCGAAAGAATTTTCAGAATTGGAGCTGAATTTCATAGTACTTACAGTACTAACTGGAGATAAGTGCGTTCAAATGAACTCCTTAGCTTTATAATACTAGAGATAGTAAAACTTGCTTCATCATATAACACAATTATATCAACCTACTATTGTCCCACTGCAGGGCAAAGGCCTCTTCTTAAACAGAGAAGGCACGAGCTTTGATCACCACGCTTAGTAACTACTCGCGGACGATGTCGCGGGGAAAAGCTAGTCGTTAGTAAATCGCGACTGCTGGAGCTGAATAAGTGTGCCTAGTCCTTAAGTCTCGTCTAGACGAATTAAATACAGTTGTATGCAATTCTTCAATACACTTCTAATGCTGCGCAAATGCATTTTAATTCACTATGCAAAAACGGTTGACTCATACACAGTTGCAGACAACAATTTAAATTATCTACAATCAAATACAATGCAATTCAATCGATCCGATGTAAATATCTCGAGCGAGGATCTCAGTGACGTTCAGTTCCTAAAATAGGCTAACAATAACCTATTGTCCTATTTGTTCAGACTTACATAGTCTTGTGACGTCATATTCCGTAGCTGCTGTGTAGCTACTTAAGTAATCAGAACTCTACAAGAAATCAGTGATGTATCTAATCTCATATTTTCTTTAAGATTATTTGTTTTTGTCAATGAATCATCTTGCAACGCCTTTAGTGTCACGTAGTGCCTTGAAAAACACTAAAAGGCGCTGGTTCTGTGATGAATTTTGTGTTAAAATCAATATGGTCCTTCGATCCGGTCGTTCACGATATTATTTGGGAGTGAAGTTTGAGAGTGAACTTACATCTCCTCTTACATCCTATTTAGAATTCTAGTAACCACTAAACCACCACGTTTAAAAGGCAATTTTTGCGATTGGAGGCTTATGCAAGATACGTAATAAGCGCGCCGGTTGTATCGGATTGCCGACTTGTAGGATTGAGTGATGGTGGGCATCAGTTTTAGATCACAGCGCAGTAACATAATATCCTGGGTGCGTTGGCTAGTCTCCATTGAGTCCTATCGTAACTGAAATTCGGTTGGGGCTATTATGTCGTAACAGTTAAACAGAACGTAGCTTAATTTGTAAAGTTTTAAAATATTTGTTGCTGATTGTGCTAAATATCTCTAAAGCTGGGCAAGATATGGTTTAAACCGCTATATTTGTCAGAGAAGACGGAACAAAAAATACTAATACACTTACGCAGAAGACTCGCAAAAAGTTAATCCTATAAATCTTAGGAAATTACCAAAAGAATTCGATAGTCAAAAATGTCTTCTTATTATCGTCATAATCCTCTCATTCATGTTTTCCAATTGTTTCCAATATATCTCATTTATAAAGTTACCTAAATCATCCATTTAAATGCATTGAATCGGTCAAGGTCATTTAGGCTGTTAAAAACCCTAACCGTTGTAAATATCGTCGTTTTTATAACGTTTTTGTATGGAAATGACTCAGTATTCAATGTCCTTATAAGTAACTAACATTTCCGTAGGAAGACATTAATTTGCCGTATAAGAAAATGGGGCTATCAACCTACCTACACAGTGTTTGACATTAACATAATATACACTTTAGGTGTCACTTGACATACATTTCCTATCTTCAATTTGTAAGCGCTGAAGACTCGTATCATTTGTCACTTAATGTTTAATAATAAACCTTCTTGGAACCTGCACTTGTAATTAATCGATAAAGTCCGAAATTGCTGATCTACCTAGAGCAATTGTAGTAATGAATACTCATGCCTTCTCATCAAGAATTATTTGTTCTGCAGCGAAAAAATCTAGACTATTATATCTTTTCACGTTATAGCAAAAATGTTAGCCTGTTCACGTTATGACAGCACCACAGACTTCACTCACTACTTGACTGTACCTCTGTACCACCCACAGACCCACTGTACCACCCACTACTTGACTGTTCAAACTCAATCGCCGCATCTAGGTTTTCTTCGCTGTGGCATCAATGTCGTCTGAACATCTCGCCACACCGGACACCGGTCTTCGTTCCTTCTTTCATTCTAGTTTATTCTAATGCTATTCCCATTTTTATTTGTTCCAGGATTCTCTACCACGCGGTCACCACACACTATCCGCCTCATCCCACCACTTGCACAGAGGCGCTCAATCCTTCGACGCTTCGTCAAACAGCAGTGGAATCTCATCTACACACGTCGTAGAGATCCACAGCACAAATGGCTCCGACACGTCATCACGGTGGGGCAACTCGTTGGGCAGTCACGGCTCTTCCTCAGGCCTGGTCTCCATAGCAACGGAGAATAACAATGTCAAGTTTACAGCACCACATTGTCTGGATAACTTACAGCCTCCGAAAGATTCTAAGGACCTGCCAACGCCGTCATCAACGCCCACGACGTCGAGGAAGTCTAGGAGGAGATCGAATCTCTTCACCCCTTCCAAAAAGGGAGATGATAGGTTGAAGAATGGGGAACTCGGGTCTGGCAGGGCGATACCGCTGAAGCAGGGATATTTGTACAAGAAGAGCAGTAAGGCTCTGAATAAAGAGTGGAAGAAGAAATATGTGACGTTGTGCGATGATGGACGATTGACGTATCATCCCAGCTTACATGTAAGTCGTCATTTCTTTTTGTCGGAATACGCAGACTTCTTCGTTTTAGACGTCTATTTCCTATTGTATGCGCAGTAAGGCATTGTAGATTTAAGTATGATTACAAACTTGTTATTCATTGTGAAATATAAATTCAAACTAAAATTTAATAGAACCAGTCCAATGTCGTTATAAATTATTAAAAAACAGCGTTATTAAAAACCAGAACCGATAATAAGATTCCGATTTCAAATATTTCAATATTATTATAGTTATTTTAAGAAAAGAAACTACTTTGGAGTCAATTTCTCTTAGTTTCTATTACAATCCACCTGGTTTCCTCCTTTTCTTATACTATCTTAAAAATTTCCAGGATTATATGGAGGATGTGAACGGCAAAGAGATATCTCTTCAGTACGTGACAGTCAAGGTCCCTGGACAGAAGCCTCGTGGCTCCAAGTCTATCATCACGACAGTGCCGGGGTATAATGGGTACAGCAGTCTCGACATACATGATAGCATTGGGGGATTGTCTATTGGTGAGTTACATCTTTGTATGTGCAAATAATTGTATGCTGATTCCCCAAGTACATGATTCTGCATCTACTCATCCTTTAGTAACAGTTTCTTTAAAAATAATGGTCCTTCGATCCGGAAATTCACAAGAGTCATGAATAATAAACCTATGTTATTTGAAATCTAGTAACTACCTTAGTAACTATCGTAGGTTCTGTTAAATTGCCATCAGTCTGTGATAGTGACTATAGAGGGAGCCCATCACTCTAGCCTTTTCTCTTTGGGGCAGCTTCCAGCCAAACCGAATTCAGCTGAATACCTGTGTTTATGAAGCTACTGCCGTTAGACCTACACAACCTAATTCGTCTGATCTTCACACTTTTAATCGCCTGCGTACTTCAATGAAACGAAACTAACCTCGCTAGCTTTAGACAAGCAGCCGTGTGTTTGTCTTTATTGACCCATGATTATAATTTGATCCTGCCTTTTCAGGGTACAAAGACAAACCAACCCGAGCTACAGACAAAGCCCTGATGTCAGCATTTGACACAATGAAGGAGCCTGCGACCAGCCGGCAGTCACTCGCGTCAGAAGCCGAGGTCGGTTCTACCAACGGACAAGATAAGGACACGCCGCACGTCAAGAAGAGGCATCGGCGGATGAAGAGCAGCGGGGTTAAGAAGGACGGGGATGATGGTATGTTGTTGGTTTTCTTTAAATAAATAAATATCTTGGGACAAGTCACACACGGTCATCTGATCCTAAGCTAAGCAGAGCTTGTGTTATGGTAACCAGATAACTAATATACATAGTTATATCATAAATATTGTAGATAAGGGGAGGCTTTGGGAGGTATATGTAGCCTTTAAATAAATAAATTCTTTATTTCGAACAAGAGCCACTGTGTTAGTAAATTTCTTTTATCTCTTGCTAGTACAAAATAATAAATACAATATAAATAACGCGGGGTTTTTGGAAGCTTATCACCCACAGCACTGGCCTGTCAAATGTGACAGCTGTCATTATTGTCAGGTATTACTGCCACACGACATTGATGGGAGTCATCTCGTGTTCTTGGTTATAAGAACACGTGTATGATCTCCATACTGTAATTTATTAACCGAACAATTGTCATTTAAACTGAAATATTATTTTCAAACTGGACATTGGCAGAAATCACCGAAAATTCGGTGGATTGCCATAATAAGTATAAAAGTTGAAGCACGACATTGATTTTGTTGTTTTATCTGTGGTACGGTATTTTTCTAAACTGGCCTGTGGTCGACAAACCACACCCATCGCCAGAAAAATGGCTACATAAGATCAAGTTAATTGTAGATTTCCTACAACAACTCTTTGGGAAACGTAGACGGGTAACTTCCATTGATTTAAATAGTAAACATAAAGACATCGGAACTTTTGCTTGCACGCAAGGAACGCTTGAATAGCTCTTTCCCACACTGATCACTTAACGTTGAAACCATGTTAGTGGCGTCATTTTGCCCTAGTATTTTTTACACTTTATGGCACCCAGGAAAACCTTTGTATGATGAGTATGATTCTTTTTTTATGTGTGTAGGTGTAATTTATTCATAATATTTTTGTATTTATAATTTTGTAAGTATGAATATCAGTTGTCTGGTTACGCAATACAAGTTCTGCTTAGCCTGGAAACAGTTAGGTTTGATTTAGTATTATATTTTATTTATTTTATTATTCACTATAACATACATAAACAGCTAGTACAACGATTATCATGGTGAACTTGTCACTTAAAGAAGTACACAGCATAAACTATACAACTATGAGATCTGTTTCAAATTCAAATTAAAAAGATAAATATGATACAAATTAATTATTTTTTCGTTTTTAAATAAATAAGGTACAATTTACGATTTCTTTATGAGTAAACAATGGGTAATTAGATTAATTAATTTAAAGAAAGGAAAACAATTATTGGGAAAACGACTGCAATAAACATCATCAAAATATTATGAGGGGGTAGGGAGCATAAGCCCCCCCCCCCCCCCCCGCGGTTTACTCGCGTCATGTTAGGTTTTTGGTTACTGCTTCGCTCTTGTGGGACATTGCGTGATATGAGCGTAAATAATGCAGATTTCTAAAAAAAAAGAATTTTTGAAATCGGTCCAGTATTTTTAGAGTTTATTCGTTACATACAAAAACACAAAAAATACAAATTTTTCATAGATTTCACTTATTCATGCATTATATTTTTATACAATTCTTTCTACAATGACAGACGCAGAATACGCGACGTCATGCGAGTTCACGATAGTGAGCCTGGACGGTAAGCGCTGGCGCTGGGAGGTGTGCGGCGCGGGCGGCGCGGGGGGCGCGGGCGCCGCGGCCGCGGAGAGGGACGCCTGGGTCGCCGCCGTCGAGGCACAGATACTAGCCTCGCTGCAGGGACGGGTGAGCTTGTTTCTTTATTTAAACCTTCGAACACACGTAATTCGAAAGACAATAGGAGCGCAACAGCCGGCTGTCGGTTGGTCGTTAAAAGGTTAACACGGCAACAGCATAACATTGAACATTGCCTTATCAGGATAAGGTAAATGGAAGGAACTGTTTACTTAGCAATACAATAATTAATTGTCAGACTTTCTGTAACTTATGAACTAAGCTAATGTGTACTCAAATTATATCGATGTTGCTTGCAGGAACATGAGAATTGAAAATATTGCCCTCCTTTTAATTTACATCGTAGTTAGGTAAAAATAATTCAGTGTTCGATTACTTCCTCGCCAGGGGGAAGAGTGGGGTGCTGTCGCTGTCTAACGGGCTATTCTTAACACGTCTGATTTTTCCTTAAGAAGAAAAAAAGGACGTTGGCTACGTTACTTTCATATTTTAAAATAAATTTAATAATTATCTGTTTTTTCCAGACGTCCCGCCAGCCTATGCCGACGGGAGCGAACTCTACAGGCGACGTGCGCGCCACCTATTACATACGGCGAGTCAACGGCAACGATAAGTGCTGCGATTGTGGCGCCGCAGGTAACTAAACTTCATTATCACCCCTTCAAAATTAGCCTCGAATTTTACAGCGCCTCTCTTAAACCAAACCTTAAAATTGAAAAATGAAAATACTCCATAATAATGTAATTGATATCACACAATCCCCTTCGCAATAGTATGTATAGAAGCTGCACGGGGGAAATGTGTATGTTAAACTATCATTAAACATACCTTTTTATATTTAATTGCAACTTTATGCCCCAGTCAAGATCTGTATGCTATGCTCTCCCAGTCAAGATCTGTTCATCATCATTTCTTCGACAGTCGTTTGCTGGTCTTAAAAAAGCCAGTAAGATTGTCAAAACTTAGCTCTGAGATATCGGTTACATAGCATTTTTTAACGATGTGAAATCAGCTATTCTTTTTTGTCAAAAAATAGCAAATTATTTAGAACTAGCTTTTGCCTGCGGCTTCGCTCGCGTTAAAAAGAGACAAAAAGTAGCCTATGTTACTCTCCATCCCTTCAACTATCTCCACTTAAAAAATCACGTCAATTCGTCGCTCCGTTTTGCCGTGAAAGAAAGACAAACATACAGACAGACACACTTTCCCATTTATAATAATAGTATGGATAGTACGATATTTTGAGGTTACGATATTGTTGCAACTGTAAGATTCTAAGGCTAAAGTAAATATTAATTTCTTTATTTTCCAGACCCAGACTGGGCGAGCTTGAACTTGGGCGTGTTGATCTGCATCGAGTGCTCAGGAATACACAGGAACCTCGGATCTCACATATCGCGGGTTCGATCCCTGGACCTCGA
The DNA here is from genome assembly GCA_033675125.1 of Athetis lepigone. NCBI lineage: Eukaryota > Metazoa > Arthropoda > Insecta > Lepidoptera > Noctuidae > Athetis > Athetis lepigone. The sequence goes on along the minus strand of CM066226.1, from coordinate 169,306 downwards.
TGAATGGCCGTGAGTATTAGCGTTTGTGTTTGTAATCAGAATATATTGGAGTAGGTAGTCGTAGAAAGATATTAAAAACATGAAGAAATAGCAGTATTTACTAAGTTATTACAAAGTTAATAAGTAGCTGTAAATAATATGCAACAATTGATTACTTGCCTTTATTTGACCTGTGGCAATAGTACAATGCTTCTTTAAAAAAAAAACCTTATCAAATTTTGCCGAAATATGGGGTTCATTCAGTTCTAATGGAGTAATTATGTAATTCTAGGCTAGTTTGATTTTTCAAGAAATTTGAAAATCCCATAAATATTAATTGCGTGTGTTTTTGTTGTTACAGTTTGAGCCACGTGAGTGTAATGGTGTCTTTGGGCAATGATCTCGCGAATTCAATATGGGAGGCTGATTTCAGAGGTCATGTGAAACCCATGGCCACGTCTAGTCGAGAGGAAAAAGAGAGGTACATTTCTTAATTTTAAAGTCGGTTAATTCTTTTGTTAACTATTTGTCTATTGAAGTTAGTGGCGTATTTTAGAAAATATGGGGTTACATTTAGAGATGAGCTTTTAAAAAATAAAAATAATATAATACAAAAAAGCTAAGTTGTAAAAAATGGTTATGCTATATTTGGGTTATTGTATATTCGTCACAAAGTTAATTCGTCACGAAAATAAGTATGTGTAAACTCGCCACAGGTCTATTTCTATGAAAGAAAATCAGCCATATTGTATATTTCCGTACAGTCAGCAGGATAATTAAACAATAATGAATAAAACGTTATTTCTTTATTTATCTTAAACACATAAAAATATACACAACAGTAATAGTTTTTTTTTTATCCATAGACAAAAGGATTTTCCTTTTTACTTATACTTTTTCAAGAAACCAACTACGAATTTTGAAATGGTATAAAGGAAAAATGGTATATAAATAATATAATATAATATAATAATAGTATACAGGACGTCCCACGGATATGCTAAATTGAGGGAAAGTAGTTTTAATATTAAAGATAGAACATTTTACCAAAATAAAACTATTTACTAATATTTGAATTTAAAAAATAATTTAAACTGCATTCATATTAATATTATATTATATTTAAATATTATATTATTTCATATTATATTACATAATGGTTGAACGGAAGAAGTTTTATTATACCGGTTTCATTATAAGAGTTATTTTTAGCTTAATAACACCCATCATACTAATATTATAAATGCGAAATTAACTCTGTCTGTCTGTCTCTTTTTTTCTCTTTTATTACCCGCAGTCGAGTCCCCACGAAGTCGCGGGCAAAAGCTAGTAGTGTATAAAATAAAAGGGAGACTATGAATTTCAACATTTAATACAATAAAAAACATTTAATAAATGTATCAAATGCATAAAATGAGCGCCTTCCTGTTAAATACAAAGTCGCACACTATCGGTTATTTTGCACTCTGTCGATTTTTGATCATGTGACTCCTGATCTCTCTCTCTCTAACTTTGTTTTCTAACTGTACTTTTTGTAAAAAATAGGTACTGTGACGAATTTACACATATTTTTTATGCATGTGACGAATAAACTTTGAATGTATAGAGTTTAAAAAATGTGACGAATTTACTTTATGACGAATGTACAATAACCCCTATATTTTGACTCCTAGACATGTCACAGGTTTATAACTATTTTGTAAACAGCCAAAACACTTTAAAATTAGAAGACTTTATTTTAAACAGGCTTTTATTAGTTTCACTTGTACATATGTTTGTATGTATGTAACCGACTTTTTTGAGTTTGATTTTGCCTTACTTAGAACGGATCAGATTTAATTAATATGCACTCTCGCTTTTTGACACTATTCTTGATCATTTTTACAGATTGATTAAATTTTATTATCTAATTAACCGACTTCAAAAAAGGAGGAGGTTCTCAATTCGTCTGTATGTTCTTTTTTTTTTTTTTTTTTTTTTGTATGTTTGTTACGCGATATCTCCGTCAATTGTAAACGGATTTTGATGTTTCTTTTTTTGTTTGATAAGTCATGATTCAGGGGTGGTCCCATATAAATTTTGTGGCGATCGGTTCAGTGGTTCTCGAAAAATTCACCAAGAACAAAAAAAATTGACGAAATATTCATAGACGATGTGTGTTTTTCTTCAAGTTTCTATATCTACATTGGGAGTCGACACTAAAAAGTAATAAAAAAAAACTTTTTTTCAAAAAAATAATAACCGCCTTCAAAAACTAAAAACCCAAAAATAACTAAAATTTCGGAAGTCGGTGGCAACACAAATTGACTGGCAGAACAGAAGCCACCGACTTCCGAAATTTTAGTTATTTTTGGGTTTTTAGTTTTTGAAGGCGGTTATTATTTTTTAACGGCGGTTAAAGTTTTTATTTTTTTAATGGATTTTCTGCAAAAGCGTGTTTTATTTAGTTTTTCTTAATAATATAACCAATTTACATACCAATTCCAACCAAACCCAATCTTTCCAGATGGATCCGCTTAAAGTACGAGCGTCGTGCGTTCTTAAGCAGCGAGGCGATATGCACGGGCACAGAAGCGCTGCGCACGGCGGGCGCACGGGGAGCTGTGCCTGTGCTCGCGCGCGCGCTCGCCGTGCCCGCGCCGCGAGCGCCGGCGCCCGTGGACCGAGCGCTGGCGTTACGGGCCGCGGCCGCTGCAGGACATCTGGCCGCTGCACAGCTGCTTATCTGGGTATGTATAAAAAAAATGACACAATAGAAAGACAATAGCAACCCGACAGCCAGCTGTCGCATGGTCATCGAAAGGTTAATAGTAAATAACATAATTTTTTTTATATTATTTGGTTGCCTGTAAAGTCGGTATACGGGCGAAAGTTTTACGTGACAACGACTTTGAGTGGTAAAATAATTTTCTCTCTCTCTCGCTCTGTCTCTCTCGCTCTTAGGCGGGCTAACTGTGCTCGAGTGGAAGGGACGCGTGCCTTTCACTTTTTATGTCTGTCTCTCTCGCTCTTAGGCGGGCTAACCATGCCCGAGTGGAAGGGACGCGTGCCTCTCACTCGCTCTCATTGTGAGCGCATAACGTGAGCGGAGCGTAACGCAGTTTCTTGAAGTGTCACCCGGCAAACCAATTTATAAGACGTTGTCACGTCAAAAAAGAAATAAAATAAGGAAAACATCCTTCCGGACATCTACATTTTGCGAATTGGACATTTTGCGAATTGGACATTTTGCGAATTGGACATTTTGCGAATTGGACATTTTGCGAACTGGACATTTTGCGAAATGGACCATTTCAGACCGCTGGACATTTTGCGAATTGGACATTCTGCGCCTAAACGATCTTGAAGTCACAACTGGTCATTTAGGTATATATAACATTATAGTAAACACCATAAGCCATTACTTGCGTATAGAGTCGCAACGCATCAGCTGAACTGTGGCTGCTACAAAGCCACAGTTCAGCAGATACGCGGCACATACCAGGTGTATTTTTGGTCTTGCTCAACCCGCTAGGAGATGATTCTACTCATAAAAACAAACAACTTTTATTATAGAACCACCTCTAAAATCGCGAAAAAATATCAGCTGTTTCTAACAAAAGTTCAATGCCCTCCCGACCATTTTTTTTTTGGTGTGTTGGAAATCATCAAATGACTGCTCCTGTCCTGGGTGCGGCGGGAGGGCGTGTCAGACTTTTACTGACTAAAACCCACTCATGTTCCTTCGGTTGCCCTTTAAGTTCCAGGGTCACGGTAACTATTATAAACATTCCGCAACCCTCCCGACCATAACGTATGAAACAGCTGAAATTTTTGTAGTTGTTTGTTTTTATGAGTAGAATCATCTCCAAGCGGGTTGAGCAAGACCAAAAATACACCTAGTATGTATGTTCATTCACTAAACTAAACTATGTATGTTCATTGAACTCTTAACAACCAATAGTGTAAAAATCACCTTTAAGGATCCTTACATGACCATACTAATAAAATTGTATGGACTTCCAAAAAAGACTGACTGAGCTAGTTTCGGATGCTTCCTCTCAGAGTAGTCAACAAGGTAACATCGGCTTAATTTAGCCACTTTAAGGAATAAAAAAACCGGTGAAGTGCGAGTTGGACTCGCGCAACGAGGGTTCCGTTGATCGAAAGTACCCTATAGGTTTTGAATCCCTCGCAAATATCTAAATGCAATATAAACCGCCGTATCTTTTTATTGCGTTGATTTAAAAACTTGAGTTTTTCACTGCCTTAAGAGATAGCTGACCTGAGTATGTGATATTAATTTCAGCTTGATATCTCGACGCGTTTCTGAGAAAAAGGGTCTTGACCCTTTACCTTGCTTCTTGCCAAATTTCATGATTCTAGGTCAATGAGAAGTACCCTATAGCTTTTGAGTTTTGATTCCCTTGAAAATGTCTAAATATGCAATATAAACCGCCGTATCTTTTTATTGCGTTGATTTAGAAACTTGATTTTTTCATTGCTTTGAGAAATAGCAGACTTGAGTATGTGATATTAATTTCAGCTTGTTATTTCGACGCGTTTCTGAGAAAAAGGTTCTTGACAGACAGACGGACGCCTGATGTGAACTAACTACAAATTTACGGTTTTCGGAGTTTTCCCTTTACTTGTGCTACATGACCTTGCTTCTTGCCAAATTTCATGATCCTTGGTCAATGGGAAGTACCCTATAGGTTTTGATTCTCTTGCAAATTTCTAAATATGCAATATAAACCGCCGTATCTTTTTTTTGCGTTGAATTAGAAACTTGATTTTTTCACGGCTTTGAGTGATAGCAGACCTGAGTATGTGATATTAATTTCAGCTTGATATCTCGACGCGTTTCTGAGAAAAAGGGTCTTGACAGACGGACAGACGGACGGACAACAAAGTGATCCTATAAGGGTTCCGTTTTTACCTTTTGAGGTACGGAACCCTAAAAATTACTTTATTATTTTGACAAATACACATCATTGTTCTCATAAACACCAACAATTTTCCCAAAATTACTTTCAATTTTAATTAAAGTAACGCACCTTCCGAACTTTACTTTCATTCATTGCATTTTTTTTTCTTTGAAGGATTGTTAAAATTATATTTTGATATATCGATCACTATCAATCGACCTATATTACGATTATAGACGTCAAACTAACAAAACCATCCATTGTCCGCAGCACAACGGCAACCCGAACTACCCGGACGCGGACGGGCACACGTGCGTGTTCTACGCGCGCGCCGCCGCCAACCACCTCTCAGGCATTCCACCACAGTACCCCAAAACCCTCCAACTGTCCTGTCCCCTCCACCCCAACCCTCCCCACAGCACCCCCAGCTCCACCACCAACTCCACCAGCTCCAACTCCAGCACCAAGAGCTCCCTCAAGAACCCAGAACCTGAATGCAATTGCATCATCTTCGAGTTACTCAACGCACAGAGCGCTAGCAAAGCTTTAGTAGAACTCCTCATTGGCTTACAGAACAACCAATACATGAATGGATACGATCACAACGGGACTTTAGCCAGCTTCGCACATAACACGCTTGGACGACCTTCCCTAGGCCCCAACCTATCGCTAACGAATGGAAAGTGCGGTAGTGTAGTGTAAACGGTTTTTTCTATCTTATTGTCGGTTTTGAATAAATGTTGATATTGTGACTGAACGTTGTTACCGTTGTGGTATGTTTATACTGATACGCGCGTGTGCTGCAGATTTGTAAGTTGTTGTTGATAAATTCTTTGTTTATTTTTATTTGCGACCTATTTTTTCAATCGACAGATAACTTTGACAATTTGATTGACAGCTGTCAGTCCGCCATCTTTGTTGCTCCGTTTAAAGTTGTTTGACGATTGAAAATTAGGCTTGCATTTAGTAATTTTATATTATTTGTATATTTGTTAGTGACAGCCCAGTGAGTTTAAAAATTGCTTAGAATAGATATGTCTTTTGTTTTACGTCTGTGTATTTCCAAATTTGTTCTATAGCAAAATTGATTAATATGAGAAAGATATTTATATATTAGGAGCTGTAATTATGTACAAGGCTTTTAAGTTAATACAGTTATTTAGATATTTTTTATGTACTTATTAGTACTATGTACTTACAAAGCTGCGGTACAATTTTTTTGTATAATACGTATAGTGTATTAATATGTAAAATGTATACATATTACACACGACTGACGGTACATTATTTGACGTAATCTCTGATTCTTGCAAGTAAAAAAAATTCTTCGCGAAATTAGTTGAAATTCCGTGTCTGTCAATTTAAAAAGTTAATTAAATTTAGACAAATTGTTAGTGTAATTGAAATTCATTTGTAGAGTGTCATACTAAGCACTCTAAGTAGATACTTTCGGCTGAAAACACTTATTGATTTCAAAATAAAAGCAATTTATTGGCAGCTCACAGCGCTCCTATCGGCATTCTGAAATTTACTTTACTGTATTCTACGAAGACTCATTTCGCAATGCACATAAACGATATTGGTATGTTCAAAGTTGATTATAACGCTAATAAGTATTTTCAGCCAATCAGTATTTTTTTCATTACGTATTACAGTTTTACATATCCGGTGTTAATAGTTCAAATTTTTAAATACAATTTTTTTCTAGTTGCGTAGTGTAGGTACCAATTGCATTTTAGGAATTCTTCGTTTTCATAAAAAAATGTACACGCAAAGTATCTTACAATAATTAATAATTAAATATATATTTTCTCCGATAATTTACACTTGGTATTGATTTAAACTGTACTACAAAGCTGTCGATATAATAATATAATATTCTGTACTTTATTTTCTTAAAGATAACTAAATGTCTATAGTAACAATAGTTTTACAGTTATAGTGTGCTACCGAAGTTATATAATAGCCAATATGCTAACGAGCATACGTAAATATATCTAGAACGACTAGTCTACGAGGCGTTGCGGAGTTAGTACCAAATAAGTACCGATTTAGGCTGAGATTGTACGGATTTTGCTAGTTCGGATTTACGGACTTTGTTAGTCTGGAGTTACGGATTTTGCTATGTCGGATTTTCGGATGTTGCTACGTCGGATCTACGTATTACCGCATCTACAGATGATGCTGCAACCGATTAAAGGATGTTGTAACACCAGATCTACGGATCTCGTTATTCCGGATCAACGAATTTAAATAATCCAAGTGTTGCTTCTTTGCGTTGGTTAGTGAGAAGTTTAATAAGTGATGTTTAGATGAATCTGGATTCCAGCAAAATTCGTACAGTCGATGTTTTAATAATAGATTATTAACAAGCAAATATCTGTGAAAGATTACTGGTGGAAATGGTTTATATGGTTATAATATTAAGATAAGCAGTAAACGTAGAGAAAAATGCATGATATAAAAATATATGAGCAAAAGCAGAGATTTGAGGTTCAAAAATATTTAAAGCTCATTGCTTGACAGTGAAAATTACATCATACATACTTTAAGAGTTTCTAGGATGTCAACGTATTTGATATAGCAGATATTTATACGTGGTGGTGTCCATTTAATATCAAGTGGATTGACAGCTTGTTTGTCATCCAATGTCATCTAAAAAATGAACATCACGTGTTCTCGAAACTTTTTTTTTTTTTTGGTGAGTGGGAAATCATCCAATGACTGCTCCCGTCCTGGGTGCGACGGGAGGGCGTGTCAGACTCTTACTGACTAAAACCCACTCATGTTCCTTCGATTGCCCTTTAAGTTCCGAGGTCACGGTAACTATTATAAACATTCCGCAACTTCTCGAAACTTCTAGCAAACTGTAACAATATCAACTATTCCCCCAGTAACGTATCTAACCGGTACTTATACCCAAGTTTCCATAAAGTCACAGTTTAGCATAGTTGTTATACTAATCGTTTAGAAGCGAGATCTCAGCTCAATGCTATTTGTAGGGTATAGGATAATAATTTAGTGGTAATTTCTCATGCTTTACCCTAGAGCCTTGGGGTGTGGCGTCCGTGGTTCTTTAGCTGATACCCTTGACCTATCTAGCGCTATCGTGATACCCCTTCAGTCCAAATAAACGGATAAATTCATTAGAGTTGATGGGTTGATTTTAATACAGAAACTTTGGACTAAAAATTTACACAATTTTTATCAGTGGTAACATTTTGCTCAACGGTGTTCTAGAATGTTGCCTAGTCAAATAAAATTAAAACTAGGTCTGAACTTAACACCGCTGTTAAATTAAATAAAAGTTAATGAATCACGGGCAATTAACATTCCAATTTGTAAATTATTGAGCACCTCCGAGGCTAAATAGTCCATGTGATATCTTAAGGTCTCCTTATTAAACCAAAATGTACTGACCCCTCTGTGCCTACTCTTAGGTAGTATGCTTCATGGCTATAGGCCAGGAGTTGAGTACACTTAACTTTCGTAATGCATCACAAGCTCCTGGACTATTGTCAGAATTTCCAATTTGTAAAGTACTTCATTGTAATATTATCGCGTTTCTAGAATTAATGTTTTAGATGTTTGTGCTAATTCATTTCACTACTGGTTCTTATTTTTTTTTGGGGAGTGGACTGGTATATCGTTTTGTTGTTATAATTTGACTGGATGATTATATAATAATGATATTCAAGAACACATTTCCTCATTATTATATAATGTTATAAATTGCCAAGCGTTTTTACGCAGTTATGATTCATCATTTGACAATTCTTTTACAACCAACTATGTTACGGTTGACTCCCAGTCTGTAAAACAGCTAAATATCGGAGTTTTAAATAGAGCGAACGACTATCAGACCTCCATGGTGGTTTACCCGTAACGACTGTCACAGATTAAGAATGACAGCCGATACTAACAGTTTTAAATGCTCTCTAAGCCATACAACTATTCAGTCTTATAATTACGTGGTATATACCGTATACAAGCGTAATATCAGTCCAACTCAACGCGCAATAGGAGGGTTTATTAAAGATAAAATTTTATGTTTGCAAATCGTAGTGAAGCTCGTTCAAACCGTGGCCTGACTTATGTTACAATGAGAAAGAGATTTTTTGACGTCAAATTCCTGTTTTAAGTATCTTGTACTTACCTTACCTGGATTGTTACGTCACGTATATATTTTTTCTTTTTAAGTTCTGGGTTATTAATTTGTCCTACGGCTACGGGTTGTACGTTGAATTTTACAGTGAAAACATGAAAATATTCTTGGCTATCTCTAAGAGGGCTTTGTACAATTAAATCTAAAAAATAATATAACTTATCTATTTGTTTTACTTAAAACTTTACACGTCTTGTAAATGTTACTTATTTATTAGAGAAATAATTCATTTTAATTTTACGAAAAGTAAAGGAATTTAAGTTCACCGTTTGTACATTTAGTGTTTAAAATCGTTTACCGACGCAGTATTCGACACATTTGTAAAAAAATCACATTAGGATTTCTGGGCACTTTGTATAGTGTATTTTAACATTATTTTAATTAAGTCCTCTGTTGAAATTTTATTGATAATTTTAAATTATGTTATGTTGCGTTACTTGATTCGCAAGATTATTAAGATTTTTTAAAGTTTTTTTTTTGTAAATTCTTTTTAGAAGCCAAAGAGCTTAATTGTAAATATATCGTATTATGCAGCTATGCGTTTGTTAGCTGTGGATAATTCTTTCGTTATTGTAATTTTTAAGAGATCCGTTAACGTTTTTTCTTGTGAGAATAAAATGATAAGTACGTAATTTGATTGTTTCATTGTTAAACGACTTTCCCAACCTCATACCTTGCTTGTGCAAATACTAAAGACGAATTTTACCAAATACTACCCGTGCGAGCTAACATGGCACCTGGCTAAAAAATAAACCTCTCCTCGCGACCCCGCGCGGCGCCCCGCTCTCGTCTTGCGAGTAGCGTTAGCATCACTAATTTTTAATATACGGCACAAGTTTAAAAGTAGCTTGTCAAAAAAAACGTAAAACGATACGTAACGTATACGTTAGTAGATTGTAAAAAGTAATAAAAGAAAAATGTAAGCCGCAATTCTTTACTTTTATCTAATTTGTTAATATTTATATGAGTCTCCCATTTTTTATTATTTTTTAATTGGTGTTAGCGTATACCTGTCAACTGTCATAGTGTTAGCACAAAATCGAACATCTCCTTTTTTGCACTTATTACTTTAAATGTCATTCATTCGAGCCAGGTGCCATGTTATCTCGCACGGATAGTAAAATAAACGTTTGTAACGCCTACCAAAGACGGTCGCCACTGTACTGAGTACTGGCAGCCAGCAAGCCATAGCCGCCGCCGCCGCCGTAACGTCACGAGCCATGTGACAGTTACCGCCAAGCTAAGCCGCCAAGCCAGCCAGCTAGCCAGCCAACCATGAGCCATGATAAAAAGCAGCAGCCATTGCATGTCGTTCATTACTATTTTGCAAATTAAAAGGTACATCGATGGCTGTAACCTATTCTTTTATTTATGCCACGCTTGCATAAGCTTTATACGTTTGAATTTTATGAACGTCAAACACTTTCGAAGTGTAAGTACTTGTAATTTAACCATTGATTAAATAAATAAAGTTAAAAAAAGTGTGGGTACTTCGAGGAAATGAATTTGTGACAGTTTTTTTTGTACAATTAAGTACTCAGTCATCATTAAAAACCTTAGAACACACGTGACTCGAGATAATAAAAAGACAATAGTAGCGCGACAGCCGGCTGTCAGTTGGTCGTTGAAAGGTTAATCCACGAATTTGTATCTCTAATTCACATGAGTCGCCACTAATATTACTCGAGTCTGGCAGAAATTGCCGTTGATTTCAGCAAATTGCCATTATAAAAAAAAAAGAACTATTCAAGATCTAAAGGTATATTGGAAAGATTGAAATTGCCAAAAAGTTAGTAGATTATAATAACAATGTCAAGAATTATTGTGGTTGTTCAGTGTTTGTGTCTATAGTTTTGTGGTTGATCATGAGTTTTATCGTAAAATCGTAATTAGAAAATTATTGCTTTTTTTGTGACAACTGGTACTTATACAACTAATAACAGAAAGTAGATTTGCCAGAACAGTTGGATATACTTCCGGAAAAGATGCAGTCATGATTTTCATGTCCAAAGAAAGCACATTCTCATCACACATCCTCCGAACTAAAAAAAGAAGCTGCAAGGTAAGTGATTTTATATTTTATATATTAAATACCATTATTCACTGGGAATAATATAACGTTAAATATACGGCGATCGTTCATTTATACATAAAATGACACTAATGTCTTTATTGCTACATGGCAAAGTTATTATACTGAAAGTAAATTTTAATATTGTTCTGCAATCCCCCACGTTAGGTAGGCTACTGAATTAAAACTTTTAGAAATATAAGATTAACTAGGTTAAGTCTGAGTCTAGTTAAGAAGAAGGCACCACAACAACTCCAGTCTAAATTAGCCTTGTTTCCGAGGTGTACACTTCATTTTCTAACCGACTTCAAAAAAGGAGGAGGTTCTCAATTCGTCTGTATGTTTTTTTGTATGTTTGTTACGCGATATCTCCGTCAATTGTAAACGGATTTTGATGGTTCTTTTTTTGTTTGATAAGTCATGATTCAGGGGTGGTCCCATATAAATTTTGTGGCGATCGGTTCAGTGCTTCTCGAAAAATTCACCAAGAACAAAAAAAAAATGACGAAATATTTATAGACGATGTGTGCTTTTTCTTCAAGTTTCTATTTTCGTTTTTTAAACTATAATTTGTACTAGTCGACACTAAAACGTAATAAATAAAAACTTTTTTCAAAAAAAGGATGCGGTTATTATTTTTTTGAAAAGTTTTTTTAAATGTAGAAAATGTAACTTAAGAGTACGAATATTTAAGTAGTCATACATAATTATCATACTTGAAAAAGACGCACCGACTCCAAAAAGAAGAGGTTCTGAATTCGTCGAAATCTTTTTTATCAATATTTGAGTTAACAATTATTACGAAAACATCTAAATGACTTACTAATTTACTATCACTGTATAACCACATCGCATACCTCGATCGCTTCTCTTATCAACCAAAGATCTTCGGTATCGCAAAAGTTAGAAAACTGTGTTAAGGTCGGATTCCAGTATAATCGGATGCAGCTGAAAACAAAGGGATTTGAGTTACTTTGGCAAAAGTTTGTCAGAATTTCTGGGTTCAAATTCAGGCTTTCAAAGTTCTTATAATAAATGACTAGAAATTCCAAATGATTCTTCACCTGAACAAGCCCCCTTACCATGACGTTTAAAGTAAGATTATTTTAGTCCTGTTGCAGGAGTGTGCAAGTGACAGCGTTAGACACGTTGTCTAGCGCCGTCTCTTACCCACTGAAAGTAATATCAAAGTAATACTGCTATAAGGGCTTGTGGTACGCCCCCTGGAAACGAACAAGACTTCACGCTCGGCAATGTTATTCTCGACGTTCGTTTATCAAAATCACTTAACAAGTGAGATTGAAGTATCGGAATTGTTATCAATTGAGTTCGACACTAGCGCCACTGTGTCATGCCGGCAATACAAACAATTGCTCAAGTGAGTACTTTGACGTTTTTCAAGTATTCTCGAAACTTACTTCACGAAGTGAGGGTGGTTTGCGAAGTGATTGGCGAGATGACTTTCGAAGTGGATGTAACGTATCTGTTTATAATAGCACTGTTGCGGGCCTAGACAAGTGGCATTGTAGAATAGATAGCGAAAACGAAAAGATTGTCAAATGTATGGAATTGACATAAGCTTTCGCTAAACAATTTGACATCTCCAATTCTCCTTAATCTAATTTAGAGAATAAGTCTAATTTAGAGCACTACTTGAATACTAACTTGAAAACACATTTGTTATTCGAAAATACTTATTTAATTTTTAGGTAGCTAAGTACAAAGTGCTAAGCATTTATATAATTTACTACTAGCTTTTGACCGTGGCTTTGCCCGCGTTAATGTCGAAACTTCCATCTTTTTATCTTTTTTACTTCTTTACGGTTAGAATTTTTAAAAATTCTTTATTTTTATAATTAATGCTCTTTACCTATATATGTATGCGATTTAGGCCCTTGGTTAACATGTCAGTCGTTCAGTCAGCTTTTATATACATTTAAAACAGATAGGTTTTTTGGTAGTTACCTAAAACCGTAATTTGTAAAAACTACTGACATTTAAATGGTCGTTTCCAAATGGCACAACTTCGACCTCATATGGAGACATTATTGAGGCCGGAGGCTTAAAATACTCCATAACGCCTTACATTCGCAAAGACGAGCAATTACAGAACACTGTATATCTCAAACAGTAATCTCATTTCATCCCGGAAATTACGAGATTGTGAATAAGATAGAGCTCACAACGACCACAAAGGATCCAGTCAAGCAAATTATAACGTTTATGTTCAACTGTCTTTACGTTTCCAACTACAAAGCGAGGCATTGGTATACGCGGTATTCAACCGAGAATTTCCTTGCTTGAAACATACTGTTTGGAATTTGGAGCGGGTGCGCTGGGGAACAAGAAACATATCGCTTAAAACGCGGCCAAAACTGTACCTACTGTAACGGGATAGGGGGTAAAAGGTGAAGAGGGGGTTGTAAGAACCAAAAAAAATCATCATCATCATCATCATCATCATATCAGCCGCAGGACGTCCACTGTTGAACATAGGCCTCCCCTACAGATTTCCAGTAGGACCTGTTGGAAGCGGCTTGCATCCAGCGCGATCCTGCGGAACCAAGAACCAAAAAAAATAAAAGTTGAAAAATTTAATACATTTATTTAAAAAAACCTTGTTTTTTTTTAAAAAATATCTTTAATAAAAATATAGGGCCCTGTTGGCGTTTGGCTGATCACGGTTTTAAATTTTTACAATTTAATTTAAATTGCTACTTATAAAATAATTAAAAATACCGGGGGTACCTCGCCACGGCAAAGACAAACCCGGGGCCTGACGACAGGCAGGCCAGACAGCAGCAGGTCGGCACGAGACAAAACTGGGGGTCCGAGCAGGGGTCAGACCTTAACCCGACATTGGGTCCGGACAAGGGTCACAGGACCCTCCAGTACAGTACATATACATAAACAGCCTCCGAGGGAGGCTTGGTGGCGCGGCCGGTGTGACCTAATGTCAACCTGGGGGTGTCACCCCACTCTGCCGGGGAAGATGGAGTCTTAATTAGAAACCCAATTACGGTCCCGTTCGGCTCCAACTCACTTGGCAGCGTAGGCACCAGGGAAAATAGGTCTTGCTTGGGGCCGGCTACACTCCACTCGGAGGCTGCGAAGGCGGCTTAACTACGGTCTACTGCCTACAACAGGGGCGTGCAGTAACCGTGTACCCAGATACCACGTGTCGGACGCCGACACAAAATCCAATTATTTAGAAGAAAATATATCGATGTTGTCTTCGCCCAGACAAGGAAAAAATGGCAGCGTCACAATTCAATTGACGCATTCCTTCTAGAAGGTTTCGTCTAGAAACGAAATATCGATTTTAATATCGATTATTACGAATACACTAATTTTGAACACCGAAAATTACTTCTTTATTAAGAAGTGGCGAAACAATTACCGCAGAAGAATCTGAAACGACAATTCCGGAAAGATATTGAATTTCAAAGCCAAACACACTACAAAACACTCGATGCATAATTTCGTCATTCCATACTACTATGACTCAAAGTTTCTAAACGACCAAGAAAGAACTGTCAAAACTTCAAAACCTAAACTAAACGTCATTTTTTATAAATGTCATTATAAGTTAAAAACAAACTTTGCTTCTAAGTTTTTATTTCAGCTAAAACAATGTAAAATAATGAAAAAACTCAATAATGGTATTGTAAAACGAATTACAGGTGTCAAAAAGTGCAGTGAATAAACGGAACGTTTATCCTTTAAACAAATACACTATATAACACGCAAGGTAAACCAACAAAGATAGTGATACAAGTTTACAATATTCATTGTGGAAAAAAAAAGGTGTTACAGTATCCCCTTCCTCGCCAGAATTTTTCGAGGATACTGAGGAAAATTCACGCTGGCCCTCCAGCATTCTACTAGGAAAACAAACCTCCAAAAAAAGAAAGACTACTTTCCTGAAAATTGGAAAGTAATATTAAAGAAAATTAAAAAGGCACACAATTTATAGTAGACAAGCCAAAATACTAGGACTTAGTCTACACTCTTGATATCCTTGATATGGCATTTGGTAGTACGACCATTTTCGTCTTCAAGCAAATATACTAATTTCGAAAGCTTATCGATCGGGATCCCTTCTTTTCGCATAATATTCTTTGTCCTAATATACTTCGGCATAACGATTTTGGCACAATTTGTTTTGGCATAATAATACTTCGGCATATTTTTTTTAGGCATACATTTTATGTTGGCATAATCATGTTAAAGACTAATTTGTTTTGGCATAAATTTGATTCGCATAACTTTAGTAGGCCTAATGACTATTAGCATAACGTTAGTAGGCCTAAAGACTATTTAGCATAACGTTAGTAGGCCTAATGACTATTAGCATAATAATGTTTAGGCATACAATTAATATAAATAACAAAAACAATTTTCATGCAAATGATATATAAATATAAATATACATGACATTATGTAAAGCAAACCAATTTGCTGTAGTTTCTGTAACAATCAAACGAATTGTTGGTTAAAAAGTTAATATAATGTGAAACAAAAATTAGTGACAGAACCGAATTGCTGCAAAACCGACTCCACGTAGTCTTGTTTGCCCTACCCCTAGAGTGTTATTTAAAATCGCGTAGGCGCGTAGGGGCGAGGCGGCCCGCGGGCTGAGGAGCAGGCGGCTGGGAGCGAGCCGCCGCGGCTGAGGCTGGCCGGCGAAGCCGGCCAACAAGCCGAAGCTGCGGTGGTGAGCGAAAGCCGTCTGCGACGATTAGCACGCGTGGAGCCGCCGGAGGCCCGCAGCGCCGGAGCCGTCACAGAAACCCTGCCTGCTGCATGTTGCATGCTTGCTTGAATGCTGCATACTTGCTTGCATGCTGCATGTTTGCTTGCATGCTGCATGCTTGCATGCTGCATGCTTGCTTGCATGCTGCATGCTTGCTTGCATGCTGCATACTGCATACTGCATGCTTGCTTGCATGCTGCATACTGCATGCTTGCTTGCATGCGGGTATAGTGTCTAAATATTCTAGGTGTTAATAAATTTTCCATTGTTATACCTATAAAAATATGTTTTAATATTTTTATGCGAAATTTATGCTTTAAATTTTATGCTTTAGGACATTATGTTTACAAATGTTATGCTTTAGAACTTTATGCTTAAAAAAGTTATGCTTTAGAACTTTATGCCTAATAAGTTTATGCTTTAGAATATTATGCCTAATCATTATTATGGTTAGAGACATTATGCTTAAAAAAGTTATGCATGAGCAGTTATGCGTAATTATGTTATGCGAAAATATATTTATGCCAAACAACATTATGCGAAGTTATATTAGGTCTTAAAATTTTATGCAAATGGATAGGGAACCTTATCGATCACCTTGCATTTCTCAAAACGCGGCGCTAGCTTATAAGAGAAACGTTTAGCTGCATCACTCCGAAAATGAGTGCGACGCCAAACTGAATCACCTACTTCGAATTCGATATCCCTACGATGCTGATTATAATACTTGGCATTACGGGAATGAGATTTTTTCAATTCTTGCCCTACCTTAAGGAATACTTCCTTTAACTCGCCCAGTTTCTGGACATAACCTTCGCGGGAGCTGCAAGTGATCTCATCCAAGTCCTCACTATCGCCATAAATGTTGCCATCCACAACGGCTTCACGACCATGCACAATCATAAAAGGGGTAAAGGAGGTAGTAGCATTCACCGCGGTATTTAACGCGAATTGAATTTGATAAATATTAGAATCCCATGTACGCTGATCTGTTCCTACAAGTGCGGCAATAGCCGTGACGAGAGTCCGGTTATACCGTTCTACCGTATTCACCTGAGGACAGTAAGTAGGGGTAAAATGAACCTGGGGAATATTATACTTGACCAACAAAGCCTTAACTTCGCGTCCAATAAACTGAGGGCCATTGTCCGCTATGACAGTTTGAGGAATGCCGTGGACCAGAAAGACCCTTTCCTCCAAACGTTGAGCAACTGCTTGACTTGTAGCACGTCGCAGGGGAAATAACATACAGTACTTCGAAAAACAACACACCACTACGAGAAGATACTCATTCTGCTGTCGAGACTTTGGCAGTGGACCAACTAAATCCATGCTGATACACTGGAAGGGTCTACGACAGACCTTGGGATTCCCAAGCAAACCAGGTGTGGGTTTATTAGGGTGTTTAAAAGCCTTGCAAGTTGAACAGTTGGACACAAAGTCCTCCACATCTTTGTACATTCCGGGCCAAAAATATCGGAGTCTCAAACGTTGGTAAGTCTTCTCGATTCCAAAGTGAGCTCCCAGCGGTGAATCATGATTATCTGAAACAAGCCGCTGTCTCCTTTCCGCAGGAACAACTTCTTTCCAATCGAAATCACCAGTTAACGTCGACTTACCTTTAGTAAAACGAAAAAGTTGACCATCCACAATCTGATAGTTAGGGCACGTTTGCGGCCTATCTCTACAACGGGAATAAATATTGTTAAACCAAGGATCCTTCACGGACTCCTCTATAGAAAATACAGGCACCGCACGAGAAAGTGAATCCGGAACTATGTTTTCGCGGCCACGTCGATGCTCTATAATAAAATTATAAGGTGAAAGTCTACAGCCCCAACGCTCCAAACGTCCGGTAGGGTTCTTGAGGTTAAGAAACCACTTTAAACTGGCGTGATCTGTAATAATTTTAAAAGGTTTACTGCCTTCCAAATATGGTTTAAAATGTTCTACTACATTAACGACAGCTAAGGCCTCTCGCTCAGTAGCTGAATAATTCCGCTCTTGTCGGTTAAGGGAACGACTGTAATACGCTATTGGATGTTCTTCACCCTCCAGGGTTTGCGTCAACATTCCTCCAATTCCGACATTAGATGCATCCGTATGTACTGTAAAAGGCAGAGAAAAATTTGGACACGCTAAGATAGGTGCAGTTGTTAAAGCACGTTTTAATTCCTGGAACGCAGATTCAGCTTGTTCGGACCAAGTGAAAGGAGGTCTATTCTTGCGAGTCGAGGTAAGTGCATTTAGGGGAGCAGCAATCGTGCTAAACCCTTTGATAAATCTTCGATAATACGACGCAGTTCCTAGAAAACTTTTCACGTCCTTAGGGCAAGTGGGTGTAGGAAATTCAGTGATAGCTTGAATTTTTTCCGGATCCGTCCTTAAACCTACCCCATCGACGATATAACCAAGATACTTTAACTGTTTACGGAAAAAACAACATTTTTGTAAGTTAATAGTGAGATTAGCGGAACGCAATCTCTCAAAAATTTTTAATAAAAGGTCCAAATGCTCTTCAAACGTCTTACTTATGGCGATAATATCATCTAAATATATAAACACACGGCCATCAAATTCCGGGCCAAACATTTGATCCATCAGCCGCTGCTGTGTAGCGGGCGCTGAAGTCAGTCCGAAACACATAACTTTAAAATGAAATAAACCACGCGACGGTACAGTAAACGCGGTTTTCTCCTTAGAAGAACTCGACAAAGGTATTTGCCAGAACGCAGATTTTAAATCAATTGAGGAAAGAAAGTGTGCATCTCGTAATTGATCGAGAATGCTATTAATATAAGGCAGAGGATAGGCATCATGCTTAGACACGGCATTAAGTTTCCGGCTGTCCAAGCAAAACCGCATTTCTCCATTTGCTTTGGGAGCCATGGTAATAGGGTTGTTCCAAGGGCTCTTGCTAGGTTCAAATACGTCCAACTTCAGCATTTCGTCCAACTGCTTATTCAACTCGCGAAGCTTATCGGGCGAAAGCGGGTAATAACGCTGTTTAATTGGAGCGGCATCTCCCGTATCGATATTGTGGGTAATTAAGTGAGTCCTACCCAAACCCTTTTTTTCAGAGGAAATTTCTTTAAACATCCCACAAACCGTGTCTGCCTTCCTCCGTTGTTCTTCAGTTAAAACATCAAAAGGTTGTAAACCATTAACTTGAAAAGCATCAGCTTCTGCAGCACCGCAGGAAAAGCTAGAATCACTTTCATCAATCAAACGTAAAACGTCAGGCGCTATATTGAACGCCTTCCAAAAATTTATACCAAATAATAAAGGAGAAGATACTTCGGGAATAACAAAAAACTTAACCACACGCAAAACATCATTGACTGTAACCGGCAGAAACATGTAGCCAGATACAGAAGAAGTCGATCCATTTGCCGTAACTACCGAAGTTATTTCATTACCAGGAAGAACATTACACAAGTCGGCAAGATAAGAAAATGTTTCTACCGCCGGACCACCTATAATGGAAATCTCCGATCCTGAATCTAAAAGGCCAGAGAAAAGTATGCCACCAATGGTAACATTCAAATAAGGGCGGGAATCCTTAGCATCAGAGCGGACCATCGCTACGTTAGAATTATTAGAACTAAGTAAAACACGTGAACTATCACAACCTAAGCCTTTTTCAGCGTCATTGTAACGATGGTCGCCTACAAGTTTTTTTGACGGAGCATTTTTATCCACTTTAGGCGAACATTTAGGACATGTGCGGGAAGTAACACCTTTTTCACCGCAACGGTAGCAAATCACGATACGAGGGGCCGTGCACTGGGACAGAACATGATCGTCTACGCGACACCTTACGCAGCACATATCCTTCCCATCCCGGGCACCAACAGCTTCACAACGTGAATTTAAAGCTTTACTGCTATTACGACCTTTATAAGTAAGGTCAGGGGCTACTGCTGTAGAAAGATTTCGTACTGGTTCTCTAAAATTTTCCGCGCGATATTTTGCGGCTTCTAATTGTCGGCAACGATGTTTGAGGTCGTCCAACGATTTAATTTCTTCCAACGCTAGCTTGGTGGAATAAAAAGGCCTAATATTAAATTTAAATATTTCTAATTTCTCCACTTCAGAAAGAGGTCGACGTAATAAAAGGAAATAATTCTGCATAATACTAAAGTATTCCGAAATGGTCTCTTCAGCACCCTGAGTTCGGTTTCGAATCTCATCCAGCAAGCGGTAATCGTAATCTACAGGGAGATATTCGTCCAATAAAAGATCCTTCAGCTGTTTCCAGTCAGCAATACGATTTTTTATTCCGCGAAACCACAACAAGGCCTGGTCGGTGAAAAGTTCGACAACGGAATTGAATAACTTCTGTTCGGATACATTACGCGAGACACAGAGTTCCTCTACCCGCTGAATAAAAGAGAGCACACTACCTTTTCCACTAAATTTGATGTTGAATGAATGTACGTTAATAGGACGGTCACAGGTTACTACTTGTTGAACACTAAGGATCAGCTCTGAGTCGGTACTTACGCTAGGGACAGCTTTGCCTTGATCGGAAGGTACCTCAACCTCGGGTTTATTCTCAAAGCTACTCTGGAAGGTGTGTAACATGCGGTCCATGCGTTGGACGATAATCAGTAAACGATCATCAAGGGTGGATTTCAGAACAGAGTCAGGTTCCTCAACGGGTTCCACTCTACTTAACCGGTGAAATAAATGATTGCCTAAGGCTTGTATGCGACGTAATTTTTTAAGCAACAGTGGTTTAGTGTCACACAATAATTCAAGTTCGGTGAGCTTGGAGTTAATGGTGCTCAGTTCCGCGCTAATGTTACCCTCAAACACAGATACCTCATCCGTTGGTATTTGAAGACTTAATTTTCTAATTTGGCTACGCAATTTTTCTACGGTAGTCTCCGGTATCTCATCGCGAATAGCAACTTCATATTGAAGTTCGTCTTTATTTAAAAGATGGAAACGAATAGGACGCTCCTCAACCATGTTTAGATAAAATGTAAGTTCAGATATAAAATGTAATCGAAATCGCAACGATCAGCCAAGCGCACGCAATACAAACGTAACAGTATATAATAGAATTAAAAAGTTATACAGCAATAAAATTGTAGTGAAACATAAGGTTATTACGTAAGAATTCAAAAATGGGTTAAAATATATAACCAGTTATACAATTCCAAAATTGGGTTAAAATATATAACACATTATACAATTTCTAAATTGCGTTAAAATACAAGGTGTTTTTCTTGAAGTGCTCATCCTTTCAGGGGGCAAGTATGATAGTGATTCTCGACCCAAATCGACAATAAAATTGGTAGGTAATTTTTTTTAATTTTATTCATATCGGTAAGTGTGCAATTACCGTTCTGAAAATGCGGCCAGTGTGTAGCCTCTCTATGACCGCGCGCTCACGCACACAAACAAACGCAAACAAAATTCATAGACCCTACGCGCGGCGATGGGGATGACGACGTCCCTTTCTATCCCACAAGCCACGCCCCGCGGCCGCGCACACGCAGAGATCCATTTTTCAGTGTCATTGGAATCCCCGGCGCATGCGTACGTCCGTCCCTCAGGTGCGCCGGTTAGTGAGCGCGGTATCGGAATACTACAATGTTGACTTGGTCCTCCAGTATGTCTTCAGTGGAGACACCGTGTCTCGAGCCATCGCGATGTTCAGAACCTCAGCCAAGCTGATAACGTTACGCAAGTTACATTTTGTCACCAGTGTTTCACAATTATGTGCAAAAGTGATCAGTGCTTTCGACACTTTAAAAACGAATGTGTTTGTGTTACGTAAGCTGAAAAATAAACAATCAGCAACGTCGCGCTTGACTGTGCCTGGAGCGTGAAGGAGCAACCTTCAAACAAATTCTCGAAGTAGGTAACAAGTACGTAATTTACTTATTTGTACAAAGACAACCATTAGTAAGAGGTTGATAGGGGTTAGTAGCGTTATGACTACATCTCGATAAGACTAAATAGCAGATATGACTAGTTCGCTAAAGGACTTAATCTCGATATAACTAGATCTTGTTAGGACTATAGCTAAATCACCGCCCCTAAGACGACCCACTGACCAATCAATGTTATTACTCTAATAAGATTATTTAAAATTTTTAACTACCCTAAAAATACCTACCTAACAGGCTAAAAATAAAACACTTAAAACCCTAACCCGTAAATACCTACTTATCTGGCACAAATTGTCTTGGGGTATTTTTGTGGTACAGCTCGATAAAAAGAACGGATTGAAAATTTAAAATCAACCAATTTAATTCACGAATAAACACGAAATTATTACGGACCTTGGGGCTGAATTTACCTACAGAGCGCAATGAATGCGCCGAGCAACTACATGCCGAATTATTATTAGGTATTACAGGCCTAAACTTTCCCACTGCAAGACCTCCCTACCTATCACTTATTTTGTCGAATGCTGGATTGTACGAAAAACATACACAATGCGAGGTCAGCTAAAATACCTACTTCTTAGTGCGTCTTAGTAATACTAATAAAGCAAAACTAAATGAGCATTACATGCCTACATGCATACCTACCCATGTTTCGTCTTTATCTTGCAATCATAATTTCACTTTCATTTCACGTTTGTTTATTTTGTATCACAGCTGATTAGGTACTTAACAATCGATGCCAAATCGCCAACGTGCCTATTAATAAATTATGTAAGGCTAAGGATTTCGCGTCATAAACATTAGGTTGCGGGTTCGAAACCTAGCAAGTAGGTACCACTGTATTTTTCTAATTCTGCATGTACTTTTTCTAAGTTTTTACCTTTAAATAAGAAAAGTCTAAATAAAAATATCTTTTAATAAATAAGAAAACTCGTTTTATCATACACGAGTCAGAAAGGGTCAATGACCGTACTGTACAGCTGTTGTGTCGTCCTTGGCTAGTTATCTAGTCCTAGGATAGTCAAAAGCCAGAAAGCCTAATAATGTACAAAGAAAAGTCTAAGTAAAAATATCTTTTAATAAATTAGAAAACTCGTTTTATCATACACGGGTCAGAAAGGGTCAATGACCGTACTGTACAGCTGTTGTGTCGTCCTTGGCTAGTTATCTAGTCCTAGGATAGTCAAAAGCCAGTAAGCCAAATAATGTACTTACATGACTGTGATTATCGAATTAAAGAAAAAGTTGCTCTAGGTACCAGCGCATAAATAAATTACAATTACTTTTTTTTACCGCCGCACTTCAATTTACGAAAC
The DNA here is from genome assembly GCA_033675125.1 of Athetis lepigone. Lineage (NCBI taxonomy): Eukaryota > Metazoa > Arthropoda > Insecta > Lepidoptera > Noctuidae > Athetis > Athetis lepigone. The sequence continues at coordinate 146,206 of CM066226.1, read as the reverse complement.
TTTGAGTCCACGTGGACTGAGGCGGCTAAGCCAAAGAAAGTAGTGAATATTTCGCCAAAAGACAACCCGTCGTGTCATTGGTCCGTCGCATCGCTCGGTCGGCGCCTTTCATACTTGGCGCAAGCGCAAACACCGCACTTTATTTTTAAATTGAATGTAAAAGGATTCCGTATCATTTAAATTCGTAATAATTTTTTTTCCCGAGTTTACCTAGGTATCGTGTAACTATCTAATTTTATTACGTAAAGTATTTTTAACATTTTGACATATTCATAAGAATTAAGTTCATCGCATCATATTATGTCTAACTACAGGCTTACATGTACTTAATAAGGATCCCTGATGCCCTTGAGCGTGTGTGCGGAGTGGGCGGAGCCTCGTACAGGCACTTACACACACAGTGACATGTTGGGCGATAGATCTAGAGGTGATTCTGCATTTTTTACGAGGTTTATGATTCTACATAATTCTGAAAAACAGTCAAATTTAAAAAATAAATATCTCAAGTACTATTAATTGTTGACCAGGTATCGTATTTTTATATGATTATTTACGAATGTTATAAAAACGTCCTGGGAGGTTAAGCAGTATAAGAAATGCACCTTGTATACCATACAGTAGGCCAACAATAGTAAAAATGATTGCAATTGAAGACTAAACTCAATAAAATTGACTCGAAAAATGTTCTAAAGTTTTTTTTTTTAAAAAGTGAGCAGTAACCATCACGGAGCGAAAGACCAGTGGTGGGGAGCAGTTACCACGTCACAACAGGGTCCCTGTTCGGGCGCCAGAATTGTAACGGGATAGGGGGTAAAAGGTGAAGAGGGGGTTGTAAGAACCAAAAAAAATAAAAGTTGAAAAATTTAAGACATTTATTTAAAAAAACCTTGTTTTTTTTTAAAAAATATCTTTAATAAAAATATAGGGCCCTGTTGGCGTTTGGCTGATCACGGTTTTAAATTTTTACAATTTAATTTAAATTGCTACTTATAAAATAATTAAAAATACCGGGGGTACCTCGCCACGGCAAAGACAAACCCGGGGCCTGACGACAGGCAGGCCAGACAGCAGCAGGTCGGCACGAGACAAAACTGGGGGTCCGAGCAGGGGTCAGACCTTAACCCGACATTGGGTCCGGACAAGGGTCACAGGACCCTCCAGTACAGTACATATACATAAACAGCCTCCGAGGGAGGCTTGGTGGCGCGGCCGGTGTGACCTAATGTCAACCTGGGGGTGTCACCCTACTCTGCCGGGGAAGATGGAGTCTTAATTGGAAACCCAATTACGGTCCCGTTCGGCTCCAACTCACTTGGCAGCGTAGGCACCAGGGAAAATAGGTCTTGCTTGGGGCCGGCTACACTCCACTCGGAGGCTGCGAAGGCGGCTTAACTACGGTCTACTGCCTACAACAGGGGCGTGCAGTAACCGTGTACCCAGATACCACGTGTCGGACGCCGACACAAAATCCAATTATTTAGAAGAAAATATATCGATGTTGTCTTCGCCCAGACAAGGAAAAAATGGCAGCGTCACAATTCAATTGACGCATTCCTTCTAGAAGGTTTCGTCTAGAAACGAAATATCGATTTTAATATCGATTATTACGAATACACTAATTTTGAACACCGAAAATTACTTCTTTATTAAGAAGTGGCGAAACAATTACCGCAGAAGAATCTGAAACGACAATTCCGGAAAGATATTGAATTTCAAAGCCAAACACACTACAAAACACTCGATGCATAATTTCGTCATTCCATACTACTATGACTCAAAGTTTCTAAACGACCAAGAAAGAACTGTCAAAACTTCAAAACCTAAACTAAACGTCATTTTTTATAAATGTCATTATATGTTAAAAACAAACTTTGCTTCAGCTAAAACAATGTAAAATAATGAAAAAACTCAATAATGGTATTGTAAAACGAATTACAGGTGTCAAAAAGTGCAGTGAATAAACGGAACGTTTATCCTTTAAACAAATACACTATATAACACGCAAGGTAAACCAACAAAGATAGTGATACAAGTTTACAATATTCATTGTGGAAAAAAAAAGGTGTTACACTACTACAATGCTAAGATTCAAAACACAGTTCAAAAAAATTGTCAATCAATTCTTCTGAGGGTGTCTTTTTCACTAATTAACGTCAACGGTATTTGATGGTCTCCATTTACTTTAATTAGTATAATTGCTTATAAAGTACTGTCTAATTTGTAGTCCAGTGGTTGAGCTTCGACACCGTACAATACTCATGAGACTTTTAAACTAAGACTGCAATCACTAATCCGCTTTGAGCAAGTGTTGTAAGCAAGCCTGGTGTTTTTAATGTAATGTTTTATTTTAGACGCTCGTCTTCGAATTTAAGAAAGGACAAAAAGTTTTCATTAAAATGTAGAAATAATTTAATAAATCAACAATAAATTATTTGTGGAAAACTAGCTGGCTTTAACCGCGGTGTTCCAGTTTCCGTGGGATTTTTGGGTTAAAAACTATGTTATGTCCTTTTTCAGACTAAGGACTATCTTCTGTACCAAATTTAATTTAAACCTTTGAACACACGTGATTCGGGACACAATAGAAAGACAATAGCAGCGCGGCAGCCGGCTGTCGCTTAGTCTTTGAAAGGTAAAATCGGTTCAATAGTTAAAAGCCGGGCAAAGACAGACACACACACTTTCCTGTTTATAATAATAGTATGGATCTTCCACAGCGGTTATTTTCGTTTCTTCACCCGTATGTTTCCATAGCTCAGCAGGTCTGAGCGATGTCGGAAGATATTTGATTGTGTTTGTGTGCACTGCAAGACGTCAAGCGCAGGTAACCAACTTTGCGCTTTACTTGTTAACTCTCGAGTTAAGAAGTCTAATAAATATAACGTTTATTTGCTCTCAACATGGTTTTTCCACTCATCTAAAGTTTTGGTACTCAACATAAATTCACATTTTAAGATCTGGTGCCTTAAAATGGCTTGAAAAGAAACTTGCGTCGTCTGGTCCTACTGAGTGGATTCATACAATTTAGCATCATGTGATTTAAAACAACCATTACAGATATTATTTATGTATAAAATAGTTACTGCTAAGTGAATCGACAAAATCAATACATAGTATAAAACAAAACCGCTCCCACTGTCTGCACCTACGTATGCTTAAATCTTTAAAACTACGCAACGGATTTTGATGTGTTTTCTTTAAATCGATCGAATGACTTACGAGGAAGTTTGACATGCATATTATAGTAGAGGAAACCTGCAGCCCTCGAGCCAAAAGCATGTGGACTTTTTCTACATATAATACATACAAAGCCATGTCGTTTCGAAGTCGAGTCGGTGGCTTTGTTTTTTCATGCAATTGCCACCAACTTCCGAAATAGCAGTTGGGTTTTTTGATTATTTAATTATTTCTCCTTTCTTTCAAATTAATAAACTCTATGTTACTCCCACAACTGAGACGAATTTAATGCCACCTCATAAGTCGAAATCCGCTAAACGGTTTAGGCTGTAGAGCGTGCATAGAATACATACATAGATTCGCTCGAAAAAACATAATCCACTTTTCGGCAGTCGGCTAAATTGTGACTACACCTACGATTCATTATGTTTCTCATTCTTCTAGTATCGACTTGCTTCACCTCTCCCTGGGCAACGCCCTTGTACGTGTCAACGAGTTACTGTGAACGATGGGTTCAAGAGCTAAATAAGCATAATAGTATCGTATAAGCTTTCCTTCTATTTCAAACTCAACCTCAAACTCAAATCATTTATTTCTAATAGACCATTTAAAAGGCGTTCTAAACTATCGTCAAAAACAAATGAATCTAGTTGCTTTCTAATGTCGTTCTCGGCTCAATTAGGCCTTTGGATTCGGTAGGGGGTGCAAAATGTACTACTACGGTAGTGTAAAATGTTTAATTAATTAGGACCACGAAACAATTTATTGGTCTTCAAACGACAATAATAAATAGTTCAATCAATAAAGTTTTACATAAAACAAGTGAATCGCAGCTCCAATTGAAGGCAAAGTCACGATTCCTACAAAGTGCTCATTTAGCTACAAGCCCCAACTCTTGTATCTACCCGGAGATCTAAACTGTCAAGAGATACAATCATAACATTATTATCCGGGCTATATCCGCCCGGACCGTCCCGGTCAAATTGCCCGGGTAACAAACTGCCGAATTGCTGAAGATGTCACAAACGGCTTCAGTATTAAATATAGCCCATTGTCCGTAAGTACTGTACAGTACAGGCAATTTTCTGAAGTTGAATCGCAGATTTTGGGCTATTTATAGCTCTTCATTTATTTTTATTGCTTGAGGAAAAATATTTCACTTATTTCTACAAGTAAATGTAAAGATAATTTCATGCCCGGCCCCTGTTTGGCACGTGTGTACAAATCTTTTGACTGTTTTCTTATTACACTTTCTCGACGTTACCACTAAATCAATATTGATAAAAAGTACTGAGCGAGCTTAAAATAAGACTACTCTAAACCTCAGATTAGTAAACAGAAGGCAGATAGATAGCGCGGAACACCGCGAGTGAGGTCAACAAAGCAAATACAAAACCAAAAGCGAATACAATCTCGAGTCAGTACGGCACGAAGCGTCGCGCCGTAAACATGTCACAGAAAATATTCATATTATCGAGAATGATGCCGTCTTTTGTTTTTAAACATTGCAAAAAATGTTCCCTAAATCAAAAGAAAGAAGATGGAGTACCTTTTTATGGAGTAATATGGTTATTTTTGCCTTTTTTGATGTTATTTTATTTGGAACACAAAACCTCAACAGTAATGTGTCGGTGTTGCTATTTTATTGTGAAAAAATTTACCCCTAAGTTGGGAAATATGTATTGGACACAGGATTATCGATCTAAAAGAATATTTATTTCGAGTGTTTTTTTCTTTTTGGTTGGTATGTTTGTATCATGTGTGTGTACTTATCTTGTTTGTGTCAAAAGTCTTCGTTAATAAAAGTAGTGCATGTTTTGTCTCTAACTAAAATTATGTACACCAGTCGATTCGCCAACATAAAGTAAATATAGTAAAAAACAGTGAACAGAAAAAGATGACTTAACTAATATTTTATATTCTGTCCTTTTCTTTAAGAAATGGAAAGAGACAGATGCATTTAACTTAAATTTAGTAGTTTGTGAATAAGAGAATAAATTAGCGCGTTCAAGTTTCAAACAAACAAACTTTTTAGCTTTATAAAATTGTTATACACCTAAGCACTTTATTATTTATATATCTAAGTTGTTCCATAATTTTAAACACAATAAATCAATTATTATTTTGTACTATCTGCCCGCTTCCAGCTTAGCCAGGGTGCATTTTTTTTTAATCAATGTTGTCATACACCAACATTGTCCTGACAATTACAAACACAACAAAGTAGATTCACCTAATTAGGCGTAGCAGTTCTTATGCTACGCGCGTACCTACATACTTTTAGTAAATTCATAAATTGATTTTAATTAATATAGACAGATAAGAATGAAATATTAAGGGTAATTTTTCATCATCCTGGCAACCGGAACGCACACAGAGACGACGTGTTCGTACAGCGCAGTCACGTGGCAGTCACGCACACATGTCTCGACGTTCGCCGCACTCGTAATGTACCGCGCTGTCTATCTGCCTACTGTTTTATAATCTGAGCTCTAAACATTTTGATTTTGACTTGATATTATATCCGCGATAATATTGACATTCACACAGAGAAAAGCTCGAACCATTGTAATAGTGTACAACAGAACTATGTATAAGAGTCCCTTCATATGCGAGACCAAGTTGAACTGGTTTGAGTTTTTTATTTATGCTAGTTTTTCTAGGTTTGCTATAAAGATAAAAGAATTTGAAAATCGTCTGGTTTGAAGTAAAAGACAGTGGTACAATTGTTAAGCTAAAAGGTTCAGAAAACGAACAGATAAATCGTCTAGATAGCGCAATCAAATTGGGACGGTCCGTTCAGCCAAACAATAGTTGAATCGCAACGTTCATTTGGATTCTCTGGTTCTTATTGGATTTCTATTATCGCTGGGTTTTCACTCAATGGGTATGTGTCTGGAGCTATTCTTTTGGGGTTTTATTAGTCACAAAGTAGGTACTTATTCTATTTCTTAGGTTTATTGTTGTCTTAGGTTGAATTTTAGTCTGAGTTTACTGGAGTTAATTAAGTTTAGATAACTTTTACAATATCGATAGATAATATAGTTCTTTATCACCTTAAATTTGATTCCTCATGATTTTACTTGGTATCGGGCTTGAAATCAACCGGTTTTATTTTAATTGATTGTACTATAAATATGTAAGTACTTCAAAATTATTTCCGAAATTGTTAAAGAATAAGCTACCCCAAGAAGGACCTAACTACATGCGAACGAAGTCACACTTTGAATTGATATAAAGAACATAGACAAACCGCTTGAAACAATGCCCACACACACATACAATCGACCATAACACAAACAAATAACACACCATTATAATTCCCCAGCTCTCGTCAACATTTCACCAAATTCTATCCGTTCCCAGAACGCGGACAATTCCTTTGTGAGCCCGGCGTGCAGGCATTAGTCGGTTGAATCCGTAACTACCCGTTACAATATTCAGGCGCCGAACATCGAGTTAGAGTGGCCGCTCATGAATTATTTAAAAGCCGAACGTCTAAACCTGAAGGTTGTCGATTCCTTCTTTGTGACACTCGAAGTTTCGGCGAAAAGTTTTGTATTCGCCGCGGATGTTCGTTCAAAAATTAAATTATGTACAGTAGCGGAATGAAAAGGTTCGTCACCGTTAAGTCGGTTTTTACTTGCACCCGTACTATAATGAATTAGCCAACATACTGGAACCAAAAACTTACAGTGCTGTTAAAATTAAAATAAATGTGACGTTTGCTACCAATAACTTTTGAGTTAAGCCTCTACCACACAGGTGCGTTATTATCGATTGACAATATCTCATACGGGGACTATGCGATATCTCGCTGATATGGAAGCCACCTTCATGTTCAGTATAATTCCGTTCTTTCTTAAATTAGTATTGAAAGGGCTCGGCATAATAATAGATATTTTTCACAATGATGACACTGATACATAGGCTAGTAGTGACAATAGTTTATATCATCATATAATGTCAATGCGATTTAGGGCCACCAAACCAACAAGAAGGTTTTAATTCATTAAAACGCATTAAAAAAGAAATATTTTGTTTGACAACATTAATCAATCAATTTTGATCTTAATAAATTTGAACTTTGTTATCGAACAGTAAAACATAATTTTCTTTGCAACAGTCTGTTTTTTGACCAACTTCCAAAAGGTAATATGTGTTTGCGACACGTTAATCGAATCAATTTAAAATCTGACGAACCTTTTCATTCCGCTACTGTACAAAGCAGATAAGTATCCAGGGCCGTCATATACAATTGAGGTTTTCTTGAATACCAATGAATGTATTTAAATGAAATTTAACCTAATTGAAGAACTAGTCATTTTCTACTATAGTTAAAATTTTTATTAGAAAATATCCGGGGGTTTTTGAGAAAACTTAAACTGTATCTGACGGCCCTGGATACTTATCTGCTTTGCCCACCGTACATTATTGTGTTAAAAGAGGTTTCAAGCTAGCCATACTTTCGTACCTTTCAACGACCAAGCGACAGCCGGCTGTCGCGCTTCTATTGTCTTTGTATTGTGTCTCGAATCACGTGTGTTCGAAGGTTTAACCGTCGTCATCAGTACGCGGGACGGTCAGTTGAGAAACTATCTACCATTGGATGTTCGCATTAAGCCGTTTGTCGAAAATCTATAAGTATTTTCAATCTAGTAGGAGTAGTAACCAAAGTAACACCACTCAACAAACCATCACTTTTCAATTAACTGTAAAATTTATTTTCGATAGTTGTTTTGAAATATTTTTTTTTATATTTTAACGGTTTAATGTCGTGATGGCCTAGTGGTTAAGGCGCCCGCCTCTCATGCAAGAGGTTGTGGGTTCGAATCCGGGCCAGTACCAATGTGACTTTTTCAATTCATATGTACTTTCTAAAGTTTATCTAAGACATCACAGACGTCGGTGAAGGAAAACATCGTGAGGAAACCTAGACTTGTAGTTAATATGAGTTCGTAATCGCCAATCACCCTTGAGCAAGCGTGGTGATCAATGCTCGTGCCTTCTCTGTATGAGGAGAGGCCTTTGCCCTGCAGTAGGGCAGTAATAGGCAGGTATTATTATTTTAACGGCAACTCATTGTGATATACATATGTATATACGAATTGGGAATAAAAAAAAACGCATAAATCTCCGCCCTTTTGATAACAACAACCACACAACGGTTGAATAATTTGATATCCATACTAATATTATAAATGGGAAAGTGTGTCTGTCTGTCTGTTTGTCTTTCTTTCACGGCAAAACGGAGCGACGAATTGACGTGTTGTTTTTAAGTGGAGATAGTTGAAGGGATGGAGAGTAACATAGGCTACTTTTTGTCTCTTTCTAACGCGAGCGAAGCGGCGGGCAAAAGCTAGTATAATATATTTACTAACAATATTTATATTATTGTAGATACATAGAAAAATAGAATTTCTTCTAAACGACCAATATGTGAGAAAGTAATAAAAAAAAAGTTATTTTCAATTTTTTGTTAGAATTACATATAGTTTTTAAGTTTTTTTAATTGAATATAAGCCCTACGCAAAACATCAGTAATTCGAGAATAGATTATGCATGACCGTGTTGTGTTATTTGTGCCTGGTTCCAACATCGTAATTCCACTCGAAGTTCTGCAGAGGAAACCAAACTTTCTCGTTGCTTCAAATTTGCTCCGAGATTGACTTGAAGTTAGGCAAAGAATAGGTATACCATTTTCAAATTCAAATCTACTACCGTCGTATATTTAGACCAGTACTACATTTCACAGTCTGCTTGAGCAACCTTTTGTGTATAAAACCGGCTATTTAACGTCACGTATTGTCTTGGTGAAAAAGTACGTAGCCTATAAGAAAAGCTGTATTCAACGTAGCTTCAACTTACTTTGGGTATATTTGTACGCGCTTACGGTAACAACCCATTAGTATTTCTTTACGACCGTTTGAGTAATTTTTCCATTAAAGACAAAAGAGTAACTTTTTAAACTAGCTGTCCACCGCGGTTTTGCGGTTTTGCCTGCGTAGTTCCCGTTTCCGTGAGATTTTTGAAAAAAAAAAAACTATTAAATCTAACCGGCAGTACGCCTTTCTCAGGCTAAGGAAATCAAATTTCATCCAGAACGGTTTTGTTGTTTTGGCGTGAAAGCGAGACAGACAGACAAACTTTCGCATTTATAATATTAGTATGGACTTACTTTTCTAGTTCCAACACTAAGCATTTATTTGCCCTCAACATAAGTACATATACCCAATGCAAACAGTAATTGAATATATACTCACCATTGAAACAACCGTATTATGTTTGGAGAATATCCCAACATGTATATTTCAGCGAAGTAAACGGAGCGATACAATCGTATTGTACCGTGGTTTACAAACACAATACAAATACGCTACAAATACCGGCACGTATTGTATTGTGTTGTGTTGAGAATTGCAGCGCCTTGCAGTTGGTGTGTTGTGTTTGGTAAATAATACAGAGATATTGGAAAAGTGAAAAATCTTTTTAGGTTTGTGTTCCGCTTTGTCATCTGTCTGTACAGCCCTCCTAAACGATTATTATTTTTTGACTTCTCCGCTGATTTGACTGACAAATTTCGTTGCGGGATCCAATGCAGTAGAATCGTTTATATCCGGAACTCGTCGAGCTTCACTGCATCGGCGCTTTTCTGGCGAACTCCACTGTTGATTCTGGTTTTCAGGAGTTGCAGTGGTTGGGAGTTGCCTCCTAGACGAGTGGCATTGAATTCGTAGAATAGATTGCAGAATAAATTGCTAAATAGAGTGATGCCCTTTCTTCCCAAGTTCCAAGTTCCCCAAAATGATTTTTATACATGCATTTTCAACGTCCCCAAAATGTAAAATTAATTCATATATTCATTGATGCCATTATATTTTACAACTTAAAAAAAAAGGAAAAACGGAATTCAGTTTGTAAATTTTCATATATAAAGTTCACACTTGACCAACTTTCGTAATGACGTCTCCAAAAGTGTTAGAATAAAATAAGTAAAATCAGTAGTACCTAGTTTATATTAAACTTTATTTTGGAAGATGTTATATTTTCGATATGTATATTTGTATTGTATTCACAAAAGCTCACGTTAAGTAATTCGATATCCTCTATCCTCATACAATTTACAATCTATTCTATTCTACAATCTATTCTAAAATGCCTCTTGTCTAGAGTGCAGGTTCACTTAAATATGTATGGTATTTTCTTTAAAAGATCAGCGCTCCCAGACAAATAACTTTACTTTAAGCATTCACTCCAAACGCTAAGTACAAAATGTACAGAAATGATATTACCTGCTGAAGGAACGTGGCGTTATTTACCGTTTAACTATCGCGGTTATTTTGTAGTGTAGAAAAACGAATGGATAGTTTTTGTGTAGGTTCAGAAATGAATGAAACTGTAGAAGAATAGGTACTTGAAATAAAAAAAATCCCGCCTCCAAAATTATCAAGATTGCGACGTCAGCTGGCAAAACTGTTAACAACTTCGATATGGCTCATCCAACTTTGATTCATCATGCCTAAAAACCATAGATACCTTACTTCCAAATGAAAAAAATACCGCTTTCAAATTCCGGTGCTACAGACAGACAGATAAAAAAACAAACAGAAGCACACACAGCAGTCAAACTTATAACAGCTCTCTTTTTGCGGTGGGGGTTTTAAAAATCTGAAGTTTAATGTATAGTCTACTACTTTAGGTATTCCTGTAAAAATAGTAAAATACTTAATTTCGTAGGGCTTAAATATCGTCATCAGCTTGCGTAGCACAGCTGAACATAAAACTCTTCCAAGGTGCGCCCCTCAACTCAATATTTAGAACCATTATGATATCGACATAGCAACTAGTATCATAGTCAAGTCAATAGTCAAATCATTTATTTCCATTAGACCAAAAAAAGGCACTTTGAAACGTCATACTTATAAAACAAAAGTGAATCTACCGCCCCGCCCGTATCAAGTAACTGTATAGCTTAAAATTTTCTGACTTATGACTTAACCGACTGTCTATATGTCATTTCATCAGTGCTTGTAGGTGTCAAAGTGAGATAAATTCTTTGATTGATTGATTGAGCTTCAACTTCAAATAGGTTCAATTTTTGACAGACTTACGTATGAAATTCATAAGTACCTACAGGTACTTATGAATTTTAATAGTTTAATTAAATAGATGATTTTGAGTTTTTATAAACCACAACTACAATTTTATGCCTTGTTGGAAATCATAACATTTTACTAGACAACAAGGTTTTGTTATATTTAAAACTTTACACTTCTAAGGTTTGAATTTTGTAGTTAGTAATAACATCCATGAATTCGCAACGCAATGTTTTCTTATCTACTTCGTCAGTTCCGCTTAGAATTGCTTACATTCAAACGATAAATAAAAATATTTTTCGGTATATATTAGAAAAACAAATCAGTTTTTTTTCATTTTAAATATTGCTGTTACACTACAGAAAGACTCTCATTATTTAATAAATATCTTGGGACCACACACACCGCCATCTGATCCCAAACTAAGCAGAGCCTGTACTATGGTCATCAGCCAACTGATAAACATGCGTATATAATTTATAAACACATACATATTATAGATAAATTACATCCAGACACAGAACAATCAATCATGCTCATCACACAAAGTTTGTCCTGGGTGAGAATCGAATCCACGACCTCCAGCTTAGCAGTCAGGGTCACAGACCCGTCATAATGAAAAGTTAACAAGATATTCTTTCCTGGAAGTATCTTATCTGGGCTTGCCAAAGACTTGATCGAAGTAAAACTTGATAAACTCACATATTATTAGGAAAACCTTCCATAACTTACTGGAGCATAAATCTTTGCGCGTAAGGAGCAAATTCGCGGAAAATTGAAGCTTCCAGAAACTTCATACCTCCATGTTTAATCGAGATATTTACATACTAATCATATAGCAATGCCTGTAACCTGCTTATGTGTTGCTAACTTTGAGAGGTTCATCTTGGTACTAATCTGAAGTAGATTTGTATGTTTATTTATTATTTACACTTCATATAGGAAGGTACAAAGGCGGATTTAATGCCTCTGGCATTCTCTGACAATCAACTCGATGTGCCTCCGGAAGGCGTATGAGCGTTTAAATGTAATATTAATCTTTAATTTCGGATGCTTTCCAAGTTTAGGGCCTATGCAGATAATGCCCTTAAGGACTTTGGAGTGCCGACATGTTTTGTACCACATGTGAATTGTAATTTGCGTTTCCTAAAATGTGCAAGCAAAGTTGGCCGCGACATTTGCTTAGATAGATAATACAGAGATCCGACAGCAACCGTCTTCGGACGATAGCCTACCAGACACAATACTCCAGGGAAGGAATGCCCCGACCAAGCAGGTGCTCCAGTAAGGGATCCACAAAAATAATAGTTATATCCTGGGATAACATACACGGCTGTATGTATGTCTGATCCCAAATTAAGCAGAGCTTGTACTATGACAACCAGACGATTGGTAAACATACTTATTAATTGATAAATACATACACATTTTAAATAAATTACACCCAGACATTTTTTTTTTTTGGTGAGTGGGAAATCATCCAATGACTGCTCCCGTCCTGGGTGCGGCGGGAGGGCGTGTCAGACTCTTACTGACTAAAACCCAATCATGTTCCTTCGATTGCCCTTTATGTTCCAGGGTCACGGTAACTGTTATAAACATTCCGCAACCCGGGCAGGCGTTGGCCCTGTTGGGCCCCTTCCTGTGCTGACTCCTTCTCTTTACACCCAGACATAGAATAAACAATCATGCTTGTCACAAATTTGTCTAGTTCGTTGTTTGGCAGGGAACCGTACCCACGACCTCCACCTGTACCTAACAGTCAGGGTCAATAACCACTAGACCACCAGGCCCGTCATTATTATGTTTCATATTTCATGTCGCAGCATAATGGGCATGAACCCTTTTAATGAGCACTTGTAGGGGTTACGTTGAGTGGTGGCTTGGTTACCTGTCAGAAAATGATGCATTTTAATGGATCTTGACGTCATGGCACTTAAATTTAGATTCGTGTAGGTGTACTTTTAAAAACGTATGAGGTTTACACTTGGATCCACTTTAGGTCATTTGCATGAAAATCTTATTACCCGGTTTTAATATGATACTACATAATGGCCTAATAGTTAATAACTAATAGAAACCGGGCTAGAATGTTACTTTTTCAATTCTTGATGTCCAATACAAATAAAATACAAAAGTACATAGTATACTTTCGACATCACTGACGTTCTGTGGTAATATCCCTACGTTATAAAATGAAGCGCAGTTCCAAATTTTAGAACTAAGAAAGGATTTTTAATTTTTTACCCTAAAGATGTAAAATAGAAGATGGAAGTTACGAAGACTTCCATGCTGGCAAAGCCGCGGGCAAAAGCTAGTGCTTCTATAAAAAGCAATTAGCTATTTACTTGTATAGACGATAAAATGGCTATGAAGAGGAGATCGTTGAGAGAGGCTGGTAATGGATGACGCAGTGGTGAGAAAATGGATTACTCTTCACGAGACACATGTGATGGATTTGAGCTACAGTGGTCCATTATATTATGTAATAGTTCTGTTGTGCCTGCATATTAGATCATAATGTTTGTACTTAAAGCATTGAATAATACAACACGACACTGCTAATCCCTTACAAAAGCGTGATAATGTATTTTCTAATACAATACACTAGTAGGCATTACAATATAACAAAGTTGAAAAGTTTGTTTGTTTGGATCTCAGGAACTACTGGCCTGAATAAACGTTATTTTTTGTGTTGGATAACCCATTTATCGAGGAAGGTTATAGCGTTTGTAACATCACGCTACGTCTTGTGAGAGTAACCAAAACAGCGAGTTAAAGTAGACAATGAGTGAAATTAAAAATATTATTTTAATAAAGCTGTCCAATAATATTTATTGCATTAAAACTGATAGAAACAAATGTTTTAAGACCGTATTAGTCTGGAGTTCGACTATGGTCCTGACTTATAGGATTAGTTATAGACCCCTTGGAAGTTGATAGGAATAGGACACAGCGTTCACGTATTAAACACTTGCTGTACCCCGCCCCGAAGCTTTACGGCGCGGGTAGTTCCTGTTCCCATTTCTCACGCTATAGATTTCTCAGTAGATAGACAGGTCAGTACTTTTGCATTTATTAATATTGATCATCTGCCTATGAGCGTCCACTGCAAGACATAGGCCAACTTTTTCCAGCGCTTGCGGTTCTGTGCCGCCTGCGTCCAACGGATTCCTGCGACCTTAACAAGTTTATCCGTCCATCTGGCGAAGCTTATTAAACCTTCGAACACTCGTGATTCAAGACACAATAAAAAGACAATAGCAACTGGACAGCTGGCTGTCGCTTGGTCGTTGAAATTTTAATATGAGTATGGATTATAAAAAATGTAGACATCATTACAATCAGCTTACCTACATACAGAGAGGTAAGTATTCCGTAAGCCCTCCCACGCTCATCTAATTATCCTCTGACATTTAATAACACCTTTTCATCAGAGTTAATCCTCCCAACAAAATGTTTTAATTGACGTGAAATATCCTTTTTAATCTATCGTGACGGGGAACGTAGCGTGGAAATACGTGGGTTTTATATTCGCACGTGAAGATTATCAAATTTTCCAGTGAACGGCGATAATACTGTGATAATATTGTTGGCAGCTATGTAGAATGTTCAACGTCGCGTCGCATCTAATACGTTGAGACTTGGGACTTAGTTTTAGAAGGTAGGGATGTTGTTTAAGTTTAGATTAATGTTTGACATGCCATACGTAAATACAAAAAGATGTGAGTGAGAGAAATAAAATGAGAGATAGGAATAGACTAAGAAGCATTGGACATCACTGAAATCTCGTTCATCGGAAAGCACGTAAAGCCGTTGGTCCCGGTAGTCATATGTGGAACATTGACAGTCGTTACTGGATAGCCAGAAAGTCTGACCAGTCTAACCAAGGGGTATAGTGTCTTCCAGTTACTGGGTTGTTAAGGTCTGATAGGCAGTCGCTTCACGTAAATCACAGGTATTCAGCTGAATCCGGTTAGGCTAGGTTAGGAAAAGAATAGGGAGATGATGTTCTTGATTTAGCAATTAATTCTCGAAAGGTAGAAAGAAAGTACGGTAAGGTTGGAAACCGCGATCTTCGTGTTTCCTAGACTTTTCTCAAGCTTAACTGACACAACGAAATGATACGTAAGTTCTAACGCTAGCTATCCCTCGCGGTACCCGCGTTATGTTAAGTTTTGAATAATGCTCTCCTAGTCTATGTAATAATTGTTCATTTATGAGATATATTACTGTAAAGTTTTATACAGTAAAATTTCGTCCAGTTTTTTTTTCTTTATAATTGTTTTAATTTTTTGTTTCATATGTGGTTTTCTGCACTGTGTGTGTCTGTGTGCCAAATAAATATTTTTTCTTTCTTTCTTTCTTTCAGTACTTTTTGCGTGAAGTGTAACAAATACACACACATACAAACCTCCACATTTATAATGTTACCAGGATTATTTCGTTCGATATTAAGATAGAAGCAGAGCATTACCAACTGTAACAACGTCATAATGATCATAACAAAGCCATTTCCACCAGCGTGACAGATTCACGTACTACATGACGTGACGTGACGTAAAGTTACGTGAAGGGTAATTCAACGTGAGTGACACAATGGAGTCGTCGTGTTTAGTCGGCGCTAATTAGCTGACGAATGGTCTGCAAAAACATGACCCAGATGGGGCAAAAAGATGCATTTCTACGCTTTTGCCAAATCAAGGTTATAATGTGTAAACAGCAGTGTATCGAAGTTAGATGGTCGTTTCTGAATGTAAAAAAAAGGATATTACTAAACTACTGACCCGATTTAAAAGTTTGGTACAGAGATAGTCCATAACCAGAGAACGGAGAAAGAATACTTTTTTAGTTCATAATCCGTACTATCCGTACTAATATTATAAATGTGAAAGTAACTCTGTCCGTCTCTTCTTTACGCCTAAACCACTGAATCGACTTGAATGAAATATGATACAGATATAGTCTTGGACCCGAGAAAGGACATAGAATACTTTTTATCCCGGTAATCCCTTGGGACCGGGAACTATTAATCCACGCGGACGAAGTCGCGGGCAAAAGCTCGTAAAATAACATGTAGAGAAGATTTGTTTAAGTCATATCTTCTTACTTTGTGTGAAAGCAATTGGGTAGTTTCCACCATTAACCAATAAATGTTAGACACAATTTCTATAAAACCTCATTTAATTTCAGCCCGATAAATTCGGTTCATTTTCATTTTGCTATAAAATTTGATTTTTAGTTGCTTTGAAATCAATAAATAGATTGTCAACTGAGTTGTTATTTTAGTGACGTCATAAATCGCCATTGCCATACAAAATCTATTGGAGAATTGCGTTTTGACAGCTCATAAAAAGTACGTCAATTGATAATGGTGGAAACTACCGTATTACTAACCACTCATAAATCCATACTCCGACAAAAAACGAAATCTGCAACAAAAAACTCACTGTACAATTACAGTCGCAATATAAACACTTATCATCAACTTTTTAACTGACTGATTGTTAATATAGCAACGCACAAAAACGCTTAAGCATGGATATGAAAACCTGGTTTTCTGTGTAAAACATACACAGAACATGAATAAATAAATTTGAGCTAACTTTTATCTGTTTCATAAAAGCTTGCTGGAAAAACGTACATATTTTCTTTTGTGTGAAAATTGTCGTTCTGAAGCTTTTAAATGCTGCAAAATGTGTCAACGATTTCAGAAAAATGCACAACCACGAACTCGGGGTGCGCATTTATATACGAACTAGCTGCTGCCCGCGACGTCGTCTGCGTGAAGGCTTCAGCTCCGCCCCCGTAGGTGATAGCGTGATAATATAAAATTATGTAGCTTATAATTATGTTGACCTGACCTCTTAGTATGTAATATTGATGCAATGTTTTAAGTAAATCCATGCAGTCCTTTTATAGATTAGCCCGGAAATACATACGGACAAACAAACAACAAAAGATATTCAACGTTCAACCGATTTTTTTGTCAAAATAGTCTCCCCCCTCTCTCAAAGTTAAACGGCTGGTTCGAAAAAAAAACATGATTGGATTAAACCTTAAAAGAAAGCTATAAGGGCTCAGATGAAATTGTTGTTAAATTGCTGATGCGATGTGTTTCGTTATGGAACCTTATTCTATGCGTGGCCTGACACGCACTTGACCAATGTTTTCTACATTCCATGTGAATTGTTACAAAACTTCTCTGTAAACTACGTTTGTAGTTTTGCTCTCAGCAGTCAAAATATACAGAGAATCAGGACTCGTGACGCGGGAGCAAGCGACGTGCTGCTGCCCGTGTGAGAAGCAGTTCGTCCTGAGGTCGACACCCGCAGCCTTCAGCGTCTGCCCCTGCGACTTGTTGATAGCCATGGCGAAGCACACACTCACAGGGAACTGCACGCGCTTGAATTGGAAGAGGTAGTTTTGCGGTATGAGAGGAATCGCCGACGCCTCAACCCTTCAGAATGTCCGCTTCAATTATATTCCTTTGCAGTGGGATCACTTTGAGCCGGGTCCCGTTACACAGCTTCGGAGGGGACAGGTTCCGAAGAAGCATGTTTGGGACGCCGACCTTCAGCTTGATGGTGTGCGCTGGAAGTCCACTTGCTGTGAGGGAGTTTAGGATAATGTGTGCCGTCATCTTGATCGACTACAGTGTTTATGGACGTATAAACAACTTCGTTTCCCTCAATTTCTGAGCGAATGCTTTCGTTGATGGCTGCAGCTTGATCAGTTTTTGGTGTTAAAATGGCACACCCAAGAATTCTGTTGGTTTGGTATTCGACAGATGTCCCTATACATCCTACAACAAATGAGTTCTTCTAAGGAGACTACCACTCTACCGAGAGACTCTGGGAGCACCACTTGTTCACCTCTTTCCTCTGGTAGAGTGCCTTCGCCGAGACTTAGAAGGACATCTGAGAATTCTTGGGCACGTGGATAGCCACCGAGCTGAGCTCGCATATTGATGTTCAAGCGCAGCCTATGAATTTGTGACCACAACGAAGATCGTTTCAACGAAGCATTCACCTCGTCAGCTCTAGATCCCCGCGTCACCACAGGAAGTGTTTGCCGGAAATCGCCACTGAACAAAACTGTAACACCACCTATCAAGTGTTCATTCCTGCGGTTGTCCTGCAGGGTTCTGTTCACGGCCTCCACTGCTTTCCTATTAGCCATCATGCATTCATCCCATACGATCAGAGAGCAATCCCTGAGCACATGTCCCTTGTCACTGTTACGGGATACTCCAAAAACAGGCATTTCGGCGCTTTCTAAATTTATGGGTTTGAATATGGCATGCGCTGTTTTGACACCAGGAAGCAGCGTAGCAGCGATTCCTGACGATGCTACCAGTGATAATGAATGTTTTCGTCGAGCCCAATGCTTTCCAGAACAGTGTCATATATTTGTTTTTGCTTTGAGGTGAACCTAGTGACGTGTTCATTTCGGATAGTGGTCATAACCCGAATCGTAATTGGTTTCGGCGGTGTACTCCTGATTTCCACTGTCTTGATGCGTTAATGATCTGGGAGCTGGTAACCCGATTTATTGTGGTCATTTCAATCGGAGTTTACCGCCGATTGAAATGACCACACCTTGAAGTAAACTGAGACAGGTGTTCAACACGCGTTCATCAATTGCTTCGATTTCACCTTCAGAAGCACGCCTCAAAGCTCATAAAAAGTACTCGGGCAGAAGATGGCGGTACTTCTCCCACAAAGCTACCGGGTTCGCAACTCCACAAAACTCCAAGATGACGGCAAACAGATGACGCATGCGACACACAGATACATACCGAACAAAAGTAATAACAGTCAATGTTTATTCAGTACTAAAAACATGAAATTGATAAAGAAATGATCATCATCATTAAACCGACTTAAAAAAAGTAGGTTCTCTGTTCGACCTGTTTGTATGGGTGTTTGGCTGAGCCGATTTTGATGCGATTTTCATTAAAGTATTCGTTACATTCTGGGGAATATAACACTAATGAATTTAACCGACTTCAAAAAAAGTAGGTTCTCTATTCGACCTGTTTGTATGCATGTTTCTCCACCTTCATCGTGTGGAGGTACTCCCAGCTTAAGTTATTTTATACATTGAAATCAGTGATAACTTTGATTTCCACATCAGATGTTTCTAATCTTCAATCTTATAAACCCGGAAATGCCTATCAGACCGAACAACTTTTGCTAAGACATCATTCTTATTTAATGTGTTATGGTGTAGTTGGATGCTTGGAGTTCCACATTAGATGTTCTAGATCTTTAATTTTATACGTCAACAACAGAGAGTGCTCATCAGGCTGAATAACTCTTGCTAAGACGTCATTCTTATATATGTTAAGTATAGTGTACGTAGCTAGGCTCATGGAAGTCCACAACAGGTGCTCCAGATCTTCAATTTTTATACGTCAACAGAGAGTGCTCATCAAGCTGAACAACTCCTGCTAAGACGTCATACTTATA
This sequence comes from Athetis lepigone, assembly GCA_033675125.1. Classification (NCBI taxonomy): domain Eukaryota; kingdom Metazoa; phylum Arthropoda; class Insecta; order Lepidoptera; family Noctuidae; genus Athetis; species Athetis lepigone. Next base: position 126,459 of record CM066226.1, on the reverse strand, counting down.
TATGTTATAGTTTAGCTGGGCTCATGGAGTTCCACCTCAGGTGTTCCAGATCTTCAAGTTTATTCTCTCAACAGAAATTGCTTATCACGTGAAGCAATTTTTGCTATGATACCATTTTTGTATCTCTTATAGTTTAGCAGGTCTGTTGCGGTCCTGCACCAGGGGTTCAAGTTTCCAGGATAAGTTATAGCCTATATGTCGCCCGGACATAATACATATACAACAAAAAAAAAAAACATTGAAATCCGTTGAGTACTTCTGAAGATAGCTGCGACGTCGTCAGCGTGAAGGCTCCAGCTTCTCTCCCGTAGGTGATAGCGTGATAATATGTAGCCTATGTTTTGACCCGACCTCTTAGTAATATCCCTGCAAAATTTGAACTAAATCCATGTAGTACTTTTTGAGTTTATCCCGGACATACATACATACAAACAAACAGACAAACAGATAAACAGACAAACAATAGAAGCGATGATGAGTTGAGAATGGGGCAATTTGGATATGGACAACGGAACCCCAGGGGACAGAGGCTGGCTGATTTTCTGGAGAAAGAGGGACTTTTTATGATGAACTCTTTCTTTCAGAAACCACCGCACAGGAAATGGACCTGGATGAGTCCCGATGGTTCCACGAGAAATGAGATAGACTTTATCATGACCAACAAGAAACAAATATTCAATGATGTCTCCGTGATTCACAGGGTAAAAACCGGAAGTGATCACCGAATGGTAAGAGGCTCATTGAATATTAATGTTAAACTTGAAAGGTCCAACCTGATAAAGTCCACGCTCCGACCAGCTCGCGTCCATATTCAAAACCCCGAGAGCTTTCAACTTGAGCTGTCTAACCGCTTCGAATGTCTGGAGAATTTTGCATCGGTGGACGAGATCAATAACAGGCTCGTAGAAACTGTCCAAACGGTGGGCTCTAAGTTCTTTAGACCTCGCCGTTCAACAAGACCCCAGAAACTCTAAACTCTAAACTCCCACGACACTCTAAACCTCATGGCTGAACGACGCTCGTTAAGACTGCAGTCCTCCGGTGACGTGGAGTCATATGGGCAGCTCAATAGACAAATTTCAAAATCCTTGCGGCACGATATACGTCTCTTTAATGCTAACCACATCAAAGAGACGATTGAGCGGAACAAGGGCTCCAAAGTGACAAAGCTAAAACGTGAGGATGGCAGTCTAGCGTCGACCAAAGCAGAGGTACTAGAGGAGGTCGAGAAGTTCTATGGACAGCTATACGCTTCGGTCACCAAACCTGTTAGCAGCGCGGCCAAAGATCCAAGAGCCAAGCTGACCCGACACTATACCGAAGACATCCCGGACATCAGCATGTACGAGATTAGGATGGCCCTTAATCAGCTTAAAAACAATAAGGCGCCGGGTGAAGACGGAATCACTTCAGAGCTTTTGAATGCGGGTGGAACACCGGTACTTAAAGTCCTTCAGAAGCTCTTCAACTCCGTCTTGCTCGAAGGCATAACGCCAGAAGCATGGAACAGGGGCGTGGTGGTTCTGTTCTTTAAGAAAGGTGACAACACCTTACTGAAGAATTACAGACCCATCTCGCTTTTGAGTCATGTTTACAAGTTGTTTTCGAGGGTCATCACGAATCGTCTCGACCGCAGGTTTGATGACTTTCAGCCTCCCGAACAAGCCGGTTTCCGAAAAGGCTACAGTACCATAGACCACATCCACACGCTGCGGCAAGTTATACAGAAGACCGAAGAGTATAACTTGCCCTTATGTTTAGCGTTTGTGGACTATGAAAAAGCCTTTGATTCGGTGGAGACATGGGCAGTGCTCGAATCTCTCCAACGGTGCCGCATTGACTATCGGTACATCGAAGTGTTGAAGTGCTTGTATAATAACGCCACTATGTCGGTCCGAGTACAGGAACAGAGTTCGAAGGCGATTCCATTAAAAAGAGGCGTAAGACAAGGAGACGTCATATCTCCGAAACTGTTTACTGCCACTCTGGAAAACGCCTTCAAGCTCTTGGAATGGGAAGGACTCGGCATCAATATTAATGGCGAGTACATCACTCACCTTCGATTTGCCGACGATATTGTGGTCATGGCAAAATCGATGGAAGATCTCAGCACGATGCTCGGAGGCCTCAATCGAGTTTCCCAACAGGTGGGTCTTAAAATGAATATGGACAAGACAAAGCTAATGTGCAATGGCCATATTGTACCCACCCCATTGTCAATTGGGAACACGGTTCTAGAAGTTGTTGACTCGTATGTTTACCTAGGACAAACAGTCGCATTAGGTAGGTCCAACTTCAAGAAAGAGGTCAACCGCCGAATCCAACTCGGCTGGGCAGCGTTCGGGAAATTGCGTAATGTTTTCTCGGCCAAAATACCTCAGTGCCTTAAATCGAAAGTTTTCGACCAATGTGTGTTACCAGTGATGACTTATGGCACTGAAACGTGGTCTCTAACTATGGGCCTCATTAGTAAGCTCAAGACAGCCCAACGAGCTATGGAGAGGGCTATGCTCGGAGTCTCTCTACGTGATCGAATCAGGAATGAGGAGATCCGTAGACGAACCAAAGTTGCAGACATAGCCCAGCGAATTAGTAAGTTGAAGTGGCAGTGGGCAGGCCACATAGCACGCAGAACTGACGGCCGATGGGGCCGTAAAGTTCTTGAATGGAGACCACGCACCGGCAAGCGCAGCGTAGGACGTCCACCCACAAGGTGGACAGACGACCTAGTAAAAACCGCAGGATCGCGCTGGATGCAAGCCGCTTCCAACAGGTCCTACTGGAAATCTGTAGGGGAGGCCTATGTTCAACAGTGGACGTCCTGCGGCTGATATGATGATGATGATGATGATCGATTGTAGATCACGCTCCAAGTATTCTTTTTAAAAAATATTCAATGTACAGTTTTGACTTTCCTACGATTTTATTATATGTATAGAAGATAGAGGTTGTTTTTAAAATGGTAAACTGACTGACTGGTTGATATATCAACGCAAAACCCAAACCGCTAGTCCTTGTGTGAGAATTTATAATAAGTTACCAGGTCAAATTAAAACTTTAAATACAAGACAGTTCAAAATAAAACTGCACAAATGGTTAAATGAGAATAATTTTTATAGTGTCAAAGAGTTTCTAGAAATACGTTAGTAAAAATGTAAAGTAAAAATGTTTAACAATTCAATAACAATTTTGCATGCTACATTATTTTAGCTAAACATGTGATCAAATTGGACTATTGTAACACGTAACACCTTTTATACCTTGTTTTTGTGCAAATAAATATTCTTATTCTTATAGACACGAAAAGAGGGTATGTTCTTTCTGAAGAGTAAGTATCTACTAAGGAAGGAATATTGGAAATTCCATACAACCCTAAAGGGAATAAAGTATGTTATGGAAATTTCGATATTCACACGGGTGAAGCAGGCGAAAGTTAGTATTCAATATTTTAATTAAAACTGAGGTTCATGTAAAAGAAACCGCATGTGTATTAATGAAAATGAACCGAAAATGATTGGTAACTAACGGACCGGCAAAAATAACAAACCAATTTTTTTATCTCTTCATCAACTTTTCAACTTTTCGTTAATTTAAGTATTTCTTTGTTCTTATTTGGATTCTTGATTTTGGGTCTTTATTCTTTATAGTCTGGCCTGTTGGTCTCGTTTCCCGTGGTCACAAGCGCGAATACTGAACCGGCCTGAACGGTCCGGGGTTCGATTTCTAGGTCGGGCAAAGTACTGAAAAAAATTTAAACCGATATTAACATATCGGTTTAAATTTTTTTCAGTTCAGGTCTTTCAATTAATAAAGTCTGACTATCATTCTTACCAAGGCTTATCCGTAATTTATTAACAGCGTTGTTGAGAATTGGTAGATAATCACTCCAAGTAAATCTTGGTGTTCAGCTGAATTTGGCGATAGCGCTTGCAGTCTATGCAAACGCTGTCACGAAAAGGCTAAAGAAATCATGATTATGATATTGCCAGACATTAAAATTAATCATTTCTTGAAGTAGTTGTGTTCATGTCTTGAAGCGGTTTGATTAGGTTAGAATAGAATAGAATAGAATAGAATAGAATATTCTTTATTGTACACCAATAGGACAAAAACAGTAAAGGACAACACAAACAAATATGCAAGAGTACAATAGGCGGCCTTATCGCTGAAAAGCAATTTCTTCCAGGCAACCTTTGGATGGAATTAAATTATATAAAAATGGGTAAAGGGTAGTCTATGGCGTACATTAATATATATAGATATAAATATAAATATTAATATAATATGTTGGACGATACGGAAAAAAAACCACAGTTTGATTTATCTAAAAATAGAAAGTTTAATGTTAGTATAACTTAAATATCACAATCAAACGAAAAACACATGTTTAAACGTACGATGTACTAACCTAAAAATAGAAAAATCGACAATTAAAGGTTTTTACTTCCAGTATATTAGTAGATCGACACTGTATCACTTCAATTAAGTTTACTTCTTCTATTTTCTTTATTATTTACTTTAATCTAATCTTTATAAGTATAGTATTATAATTTTAACAAGCAGGCTAAAAATTCTCTCACATCTTTTGACGTGGGCTGTCCTGTTCGTATGGAGTGTCATACTCTTAGGCGACGTACACATAAATAATAAAGTTAATACTAAGCTATGTACACACATACAGTAAACAAAGCTTACATCTCCCCCCTTAAAATTGAACATTAACTTAAAGGTTAATGTGAGTAACTAATCAAACTGAGGAATGAGCTTTGTTACATGGTAAAGTCCTAAGGACTTTTTATTCTTTCCAGTGTTAATCCTGCATATCGAATCTGATATCATTTCTTCTATTTCAAATGGACCGATTCTAATTTCATCCAGTTTTGATTTGTTCAACTTATTACAGTCCATTACGTAAACCATATCACCTTTTTGAAATTTGTAATCTATTCTACTTTGGTCAAAAATGGCCTTGTTCCTCTCATGTGATTTTTTTGATCTAAGAAATGCTATTTGTCGGTCTTTTTCCAGTTCTCCAGGTTCCGTTTGTGTCTTTTTTAGTTCTGCTGGTAGTAAGTCGGTTGGTTCTCCGTTTAACAGATATAAAGGTGAATAACCTGTTACTGAGTGGTTTGTTAAGTTGTAGGCTCTCACACAATCCATTGCTATGGTTGTCCATGCAGTCTTTTTTTCTTTGCTGTTCAAAGCACATCTAATTTTATTGACCAGCGTCTGGTTCAGTCTTTCATTGCGACCATTGGAGAAAGGGGCATCCACCGCTGTTAAAATTAAATCAACGGAGTGATCCTTTAAATATTTTTTGAATTCTTTTGAATTCAGTGCTGGATATTGATCTGAAAGCAATATCTCAACTTCATTGTCCTTGATCACTTGCTCCATCAGTTTTATATAGTCCTTAGCCAGTTGTAGCCGGAGAGCTGGTGAACCCTCCTACTAACGGTCGTCCTGTAAGGCTAGAAATTTGTGGAGTGATGAGTCATAGTACACCAAGGCCAACAACAATGACCTGGCAGGCAACAACCCTGCACGTCATCAGTCTTTTTATTTTTTTAAATGTAAAATAAATAATAAAAAAAAAAGTTCTTCTGTAAGCTTCAAAATTTAATATAATTTAGTTTATTGATTAATAAGTATGGAAAAAAATTGACAGGCGATTTGGGTAAGCAGAAGTATCTGCCAGGCGAATTGAAAGGTGCATAGTTTAGGGGGAAAAATAAACTTTCTCCTGTAAAGTTGAAATTTAAGTATGTGTTTGAGCAAATCATTAAAAAGAAATGTGTACAATGACAGGCGGTTCTGAGCAGCATAAGACCTTGACAGGCGAGGGGAAAGATGCTAAGAGCGGGCGAGTAAGAGGCGTAACCTGAATGCGTATAGTGTGAATGACATTAGATAAAATTAAAAATTATAGATGCATTATTTTTTATTAATTGTAGTGTAATCTACATTATTTTTTACATTAATTATCATCATCATCCGACACTTCTTCACTACTACTTCTTTCGTCATAATCGAGGAGATGCTGCTTCGGCAGCATCTCCTTCAAACCAATTGAAATCGTAGTGATTATCGCAGCTTTATTTATTTATTTTATGGCTCTCTAACCACTTACTCACTAATACACTTAGTTACAATAATAGGTTTTATGACATATTTTTTTATGATAGTGGTCATGTATGGGAGTGCACATCACTTGTACCTAGAAGACTTGTACCTTGTAAGTTAAAACATTACAAACAATAAAAAGTGGATAAAAAGACGACAAAAACTGTTATAGGAATTAAATAATAATAATAGCAAGGATTATTCATCAGCAACTTGCTCTGAAATACAATATTGTGGAATCGGGAGTACCGTATTACAGGATTTACAGGTATGTGCTGGGATCGATCTATTATTACAGACAAAACTATTGTTGCCAATAAGCCTGACATTGTGGTAATAGATCGATTAGAGTCGTCGGGCAATGATTGTTGACATAGCCGTTCCACATGATGAGAACCTCGTGAAAGCCAAGAAGGATAAGCAGTCTAAATACCTTGACTTGGCTCGCGGGGTTGTCGACATGTGGGACGTAGATTCAGCAGTCATTGTACCGATAGTGGTGACGGCCAATGGCATAATAGCTAAGAGCCTCGACCAACACCTAAGGAGGCTCTCGCTAGGCAGCTGGATCAAGGGCCTGATGCAGAAGGCGGTACTCCTGGGCACGGCGCACATTGTCCGGAGGTTCCTCTCTCTGGTGCCCTGACCATCGGTAGCTTGGACCCTGTTCCGATGCCGGTGGGCTACTATTTTTTATATTTTTAAATGTTATTTTTTATATTAATACCTATTTAAAAATGTAATTTATATGTATGTAATTATGTATACTGAATAAATGGAAAAATAATAATAGTATAATATCTTAGGACAATTCACACACGGTCATATGATCCCAAGCTAAGCAGAACTTGTGTTATGGTAACCAGACAACTGATATACATACTGATATAGTTTATAAATATAAACATATTATAGATAAATTACACCCAGACACAGAAAAAACAATCATGTTCATCACACAAAGTTTGTCCTGGGTAGGATTCGAAACCAAGACCTCCGGCTTAGCAGTCAGGGTCACTCACCACTAGACCAACAGGCCCAGGCGTCAAAACATAGTTTAAAAAGCTTTACATCAGATTGTCCTAAGGAAATAGGATAAAAACAAAAAAAGAATATAATATAAAAAGTATTCTATGTCCGTCCCCTGGTCCTAAGCTACCTCCCCACCAAATTCCAACCAAATCGGTTCTGCTGTTGTTGAGTTATAAAATGGGTAACTAACACGACTTTCTTTTATATACAGGGTGTCCCACGGCTATGCCACATGGAGGGAAAGTACCTTAAATACTGTAGATAGAACATTTTACTGAAAGAAGACATTATTTGAATTTTGAAAACATTTTAAACTGCATTCATAGATATTTAAATAAATACATAGTTGAACCGGGAATCGAACCTGTTACTCGAGAAAATTAATCAGCATGTTGTTTTATCCTACTGATCGAAAGGCTTCATCACAAGGATTATTTTTTGCTAAATAACATAGTGTCCAAAATAAAAGAAAGACCATGAACTAACATTTTCAATTCAAAATTTGTCAATTTTTCAAATGACCAAAATTAGTCCCTTCTTCTAGAATACAAAGTGATGACTTTCGATTATTTCGTTCCTTGACGATTTTTTGGTCTTGTTGTGGTGGATATTTATTTATTTAAATGATGCGTACTACTCAAGTGGGTTGATTAATTAGTCATAAGTAGTTATGGTTGTCAATTGTATATCCTTACGGCAATGTAAGCTTTTAACTTTTCAGAACAAAATTTTACATCAAATGTTAAAATTTACGGTCTTCCTTTTATTTGTGACACTATGTTATTTGGCAAAAAATAATCCTTATGATGAAACCTTTCGATCGGTATAATAAAACTACAGGGTGATTATTTTTTCTCGTGGAACAAGTTCGATTCCCGGCCCAACTATTTAATTATTTAAAAATCTATGAATGCAATTCAAAATGTTTTTAAAATTCAAATAATGTCTTCTTTCAGTAAAATGTTCTATCTACAATATTTAAGGTACTTTCCCTCCGTGTGGCATAGCCGTGGGACACCCTGTATATACAGGATGGAAAATTTCAATGGGCCCTGAAAGAAAACTACCTTAAATCATTAAGATAGATTATTTTACTTAAAGGAAACATTCCCTTATTTTTTTAAAGAAATAAAACTACATTCAAAAATTTCGAAAATTCGCTTTTCACACTCGGGAATTGAACTGGCTTAAAATGGAAAAAACAACATCCTGTACTTTTATGACGTTAATAGATAGGTCATTTATAAGGATCAAATCTTTCTAACAAACATGGTAAATAAAATTAAATGGAAAACCATGAAATTTTAACTTGTCAAATCAAAGGACGACTTTAGCTATCGAAATTTTCGTTCAACTAAAGTAAAATTCTTAAAATGTATGGTTTTCCTTTAATTTAAATAACCATGTTTATTAAAGAGATTTTGTCCTTATGAATGACCCTAACGTTTGACATCATAAAAATAGACTGTGTTACTTTTTTGGATTTTTTGGGGTCAGATAGGCAGTCGCTCCACATAAAACACCGGTATCCAGCTGAATCCGGTTAGGCTGGCAGCCGACCCCAACACGGTTGGGAAAAGGCTAGGGAGATGATGACTTTTTTGGATTTTAATCGGTTCGATTCCCGGGAGTGGTAAGCAAAATTTCGAAAAACTTTGAATGCAGTTTTGTTTCTTTTTAAAAATAAAGGAATGTTTTCTTTAAGTAAAATAACCTCTCTCAACGATTTAAGGTAGTTTTCTTCCAGGGCCCATTAAAACGTTCTACCCTGGATAATAAATAGATTTGAAATATATTTTTATATTTGTACGTGAATGAAATGTAGATTTGACTTTTTGAAAAGTAAATCAATTTTAAACACACTGAAATCTATATTATACTTATATTTGTATACAAAATAGTATAATATGTATAAGTTAATAATTTTCGTGTCATATGTGGCAAGAAACTTCTCATAGCGTGCGTTATCCAATCTTTGACATTTTGATCCGTACATGATGATGATAATTAATGTAAAAAATAATGTAGCTACAATTAATAAAAAATATTGCATCTATAATTTTTAATTTTATTTAATGTCATTCACAATATACGCATTCACTTTACACCTCTTACTCGCACGCTCTTAAGTAGCATCTTTCCCCTCGCCTGTCAAGGTCTTATGCTGCTCAGAACCGCCTGTCATTGTACACATTTCTTTTTAATGATTTGCTCAAACACATACTTAAATTTCAACTTTACAGGAGAAAGTTTATTTTTCCCCCTAAACTATGCACCTTTCGATTCGCCTGGCAGATACTTCTGCTTACCCAAATCGCCTGTCAATTTTTTTCCATAATTATTAATCAATAAACTAAATTATATTAAATTTTGAAGCTTACAGAAGAACGTTTTTTTTTATTATTTATTTTACATTTTAAAAAATAAAAAGACTGATGACGTGCAGGGTTGTTGCCTGCCAGGTCATTGTTGTTGGCCTTGGTGTACTATGACTCATCACTCCACAAATTTCTAGCCTTACAGGACGACCGTTAGTAGGAGGGTTCACCAGCTCTTAGGCTATTGTGTCTTCGAGCACGAAATGTAAGCATAACGTGTGAAATGGTCCATCAACAAGTGTAGATACTTTTTTGAAGACCTGTTGCCGCCAAATCCTCCTATTGTGTCTATTGACATAATTTGGAAAGGTTTTACTGCTGGTCCTAATTGTGACATTAGTCCATACTTTCTATTTAAACGTGTTTTATTCTTAATACAAATTTCACATTGCCGGCAAATTAGCTTTATATTATCCAGCAGGTTGGGGGCTGTGTACAAAGGTCTTAATTTTGACTCCATCTGATTTATTCCTATATGACAGAAATGTTCATGCACCTTTTTTATCAGTATCTTACTATAGTCTTCTGACAAAACAATTTTCTTTTTCTTATTGTTTTGCTTGTAATAAATACCATTTTGTATAATAAAATGTTGTTTATTCTTTATAACTGAATTTTTTTTCTGATCATCTAATATTTCCTCAATCTTGACAATATTTACTGTTTTCAAGTCGTCTTCTTCGTTTTCATGGCTTTCATATACTGGATTTCTGCTTAAACAGTCTGCTTCCGTATTGTTTCTGCCTGGGTTATATTTTATTATAAAGTTGTATTGAGATAGGTAATGAGTCATGTCTCCCAGTATATCATCTGTTCTATTCTTTATGTTCAGATTTTCTAGGGGCTTATGGTCTGTATAAATTGTGAATGAGTTTCCTATTAGCCAGTGTTGCCAAAATTTCAAACTTTCTTTTATGGCTAAGCATTCTAAAAATATGGCTTTCTTCTTCTTTTGAGATTCGTTTAGTTTCTTGGAGAAGTATGCCACTGGTTTGATTTCTCCATTTTTCTGTGTTTGTTTCAATATTGCACCAATTCCTTTTATACTTGCATCGGTGTAAATAAAAGTGGGCGCCTCTCTGTCGAAAATTGCCAAAATTGGTGCCGAGCATAAATATTTTTTTATTGTTTGGAAAGCATTTTCACAATCAACCGACCAATCATAATTGATGTTTTTTCTAAGTAAGTTGTGTATTGGATCAAGAGTTATTGCTGCATTAGGAATATATTTATTATAAAAATTTACTTTACCTAGAAATTGTCGTATTTGTTTTTTGTTTTGTGGTGCTGCAAATTCTGCTATCGATTTAAGGTTGTCTTTCAGAGGTGTGATTGTATTACCTTTTACTATATGTCCCAAGAATCTTACTGACTGTGCTGCGAATTTACATTTTGTTAATTTCAGACGGAATCCTTCTTCAGCAATTGCATCCAACAGTTTTGATAAATGTTCAATATGTTCATTAAAAGTTTTCGAAAATACCATTATATCATCAATGTAGTTCATTACAAAATTTGACAGGTTATGTTTTCTTATTATATTTGTCAAAATTCTTTGGAAAATTGCTGGAGATGTTTTTAGTCCAAAAGGAAGGCAAGTCCATTGGTAATGGCCTTCCTGTGTAACAAAACCTGTTTTCTGTCTGTCGCTGATTCTCAATGGTATAGACCAAAAAGCAGAATTAATATCGAGAGTAGTGAAATACTTACAGTTTATTGTTTTTACCATCAGATCATCTATTAGAGGAAATGGCTGTGGCTGTGGTACAACAATTTTATTGAGTTCTCTGAAGTCGATGCATAATCTTGACTTTTTCCCTTCATCCCGTTTGTATGCCAATGTCACTGGTGCTGCGAACGGGCTATAAGACTCTTCAATCATTTTATTCTTTAGCAATTTGCCAATTTGTTTCTCGATTTCTTCTTTATCATCTAATGAGCATCTATATGGTCTTTTTGAGCAATATTGCTCCACTTGTAGATCTATGAATGCTTCATAATTTTTCACTCGGCCTACATCATATTTATCTTTTGCAAAGATATGTTTATAACTGTCTAATAATGCACAAATTTTCTTCCTCTGTTCATCTTCCAAGTAGGCAATATCTATATCAAATTGATTCACATCGATGCCCTCATTAAAATTTATTTCGTAATTCAATCTTTCTGGTTTTAACTTTCTGGTTACAATTTCATGAATGTTATTATGTTTTGTTTCTTCAGTGGGCCTCATATATTCATTTACACTTGGGTTGGCATTTTTTTGAAGTTGGATGTTTAAGTTCCCGTCATGGGTCAACCCAAACCTCTTTATTGTATCCAATCCCAAAAGCAACTCATGAGTGAAACTTTTATCATTGCAAATAAATGCATTTATTTCGTCTTCAATATTTAGTATTTTCCCATTTAATTTGATTAAACCTGTTGTTTTTCCCCCACCACCAATTGTATTGAATTTATTTTCAAAGTAATTTATCTTTGAATTTTTTACTTTTATTAATTTAGAATTTATTAAGGTTATATTTGAGCCGGGGTCATAAATACCAGTGCATTTCAAGGTGTCATTTAGTATAACCTCAACCTCTATTAGTGGGGGAATATTTAGTTTTTTGTATCCTGGAATTGATCAATCTCTAACATCAAATTTTTACAGTGTTTTACACTGTCATTACAGTTTTTATCTTCTTTGAACCAGCACAAATCTTCAGAGTGAAATCTGTTTTTCTTTCCAATCTTGTAACATATTTGACATGGTGTTATTTTTTTAAATTCTAGTTGTGGTTTAGTTGAACTTTTTCTTTCAGTAAAACTTTTTTGAACATTTTTATTTTGATTTTCATGCATACGTAGGGCACTAAACAGAAGAGTAGGGTTTGTCATCTCTTGTCTATCTAGTTTGCTTCTAATATAAGCTGGCAATCCTGTGACAATTAAGTCAGTGAGAGTTCTGTTATCAATATCACTGTTATACTCTAAAAGCAATCTCTGTTTTTTCAATGCATATTCCAGTAGGGAGCCATTTAAATGTTTGTAAGTCAATGCATAGATTACAGAGGACCAACTTTTATCAGCAAATGTGTCCAAAAAACTTACTTGCCATATTTTCCACTGTGAGTTCAAACTATGCTTAATTAACATTGACTCATACCAGTCACTTTCCGAGTCGTTCAAAAACAATCTCAAGGCACTAATTTTTTCTGTATCACCAGTTAAATCGAATCTTGTACATTCACTCTCAAAACTCTGCAACCATTGTTTAGAGTTGGTGATCTTATTGTCAAACTTTTTCAAAACAAATTTATCAGTTAATTTGCTTAAATTGTTATGTTTTTCTTTATTGATAGTGGGTTTTTCACTTTTTTCACTTAGTTTCTCCAATATTTCTAACAATTTTTCATCCATAGTAGGTTGGCTTGTGGCTTTGGTTGTTTCTTGTAATAAATAATCATTAAACATAATGTTTCCCGTATCATCTCTGTAGAGGGACAAAATATCACTTGGTAGCTTTATCCACACCTTTCTATTATTACCTCTTCTCTGTAGGGTTTTCTTTATTTTCATAAATTCTGGTAACTTTGTCAGTTGAAGGTGGTGTTTTGCTGCTTGGAAACATGGCGGTATGAGATATGTAATCTCATTGTCGGTTGTTATCGATTTTATGATTATGATATTATTCTTCGGATCTTCATCCGCTGCCAACTCAACCTCAAATTGCAATCTCGACATGATCTACTATTATCCAATCAACTCTGACAATTGTCGATTTATAATATGTTGGACGATACGGAAAAAAAACCACAGTTTGATTTATCTAAAAATAGAAAGTTTAATGTTAGTATAACTTAAATATCACAATCAAACGAAAAACACATGTTTAAACGTACGATGTACTAACCTAAAAATAGAAAAATCGACAATTAAAGGTTTTTACTTCCAGTATATTAGTAGATCGACACTGTATCACTTCAATTAAGTTTACTTCTTCTATTTTCTTTATTATTTACTTTAATCTAATCTTTATAAGTATAGTATTATAATTTTAACAAGCAGGCTAAAAATTCTCTCACATCTTTTGACGTGGGCTGTCCTGTTCGTATGGAGTGTCATACTCTTAGGCGACGTACACATAAATAATAAAGTTAATACTAAGCTATGTACACACATACAGTAAACAAAGCTTACATTAATATATACAGAAAGATATATATATATATATAGATAGATATATATATATTTACTTATATGTGCATTAGATGTATATATTTATACATACTAATCATAAACAATACATAGATACGATAGAAGTAGTATATAAAATAAAATTGAATTTAACCGAGTGATGACAGTGTTAAAGAGCGAAGTAGTGATCTTTAACCATTTTTTTAAAAGTAGTTAGAGACTGTGCGCGTCTAATAGCCATAGGCAGATCATTCCACAGACGAATAGCTTGAACCACAAACGATTTATCATAAAAAGATGTGGAGTGGGCTGGCATCTTCAATATTAAGTTTTCTGATGATCTAAGAGTACAAGAATGTGTGTCACAGATAAACTGGAAACGCTCTTTAAGGTAAAAAGGGGTCGTAGAGTGGAAAAGGATACAGTAAAGCAAGGACAGAATATGAGCATTCCGACGAAGTCTTATTGGAAGCCACTTGAGCTTGATACGAAATTCTGATACATGATCATACTTGCGCAAACCAAATATGAATCTAATACAAACGTTCTGAAGACGCTCAAGTTTGTTCAGTTGGTTAGAACGATTCATTCAATGATAATTTAAAGATTAGGCCATAACATACATTAATCCTATTATAAAAAAAAGGAATCCACAGTATATTTTAAACAGCCAAACACGTTGTTAAACGTTCGTATCAATATTATACAGCACCCGTCACCAATATTATGTAAATTGAACAGTAGGCGTCTGCTATTGAATTGGTTGTGTGTGGCTAGGCAGATCGTAATGAGGGCTTGCGTTGAACTGAATAAAGTGTACTGAGTGCAAAAAAGTCATAATTTTAAAAGGTGTCATGAGTATCTAAGTTTATCTTCTAGCCAGACCAAATCATTATGACTGCTTACTCCCATCAAAAAAAAACTTTTTCTGGACAGAGTTTCAGTTATTTCTATATGATACGAAAAAGTGATTGATAGACATAGGCAAGCCCAGTCCAGTACTAAGAATTCTTAGCACAAGCTAGCTTAGCTTGTGTTACGGGCACTGGAGATGGCTTAATTATTCTACCAAACATATTACTTTACGGAATTCCTAATTTATGCATGCCTATATATAAAGAGAGTATAAACACCCTTAAAGTACAGTTAAACACAGTTGAAATTATAAAAAATCTGTTCCGTCGAACAGATTTTTATTTCAGGTAGGTTAGGTACTAAAATAAACAAATGGAACCATTCGATATACCAGCAAATAAAACAGAACTGTTTAATGTGTTTTTCAAGGAGAAGGAGAAACATAATAACAGCAATAGCAGAATTTCCTTTTACGACAACTATTATTTCAATGATCTGTAGATTTAATCTTACATCTGTCGTCACTGTGTAGTACAATAATTCAACCCACTTTTGAGATTTGTAGCGTATCTCTTTCTAGGAGAACAACGCATTTGCGAGGGAGAAGATATAGCAGATGTCTATTTTTAAGCGGCTCTTATCACTGGTGATCCGTCAGTTTGTTCGCCATAAAATGACAAATAAAGCCATGGTACTTCTAAAAATAACCCCAAACAATCTTTTAAACTTTAATTGAAACGCTTCATGTAAGATGTTTCGAACGTAATACAAAGTTTTAATTGAATCCGTGTCTTCCAGCGACATCGAAAAATTTCCACGAATAAAATAACCGAAATCTCGTCGAAACTTTTCTGCTGACCGTACTTAATCCGGGTTTTGTTCAGTGGACAAGAGTGGACAAGAGTGTAGGACTCATTAGTGTTCTGAGTGCGATATCATGGGACTGAATAAATATACGTCTGAAAGGGTTCTATAGTGAAATGATATGCAAACATTTGAAGAATAGCCCTCTTGTTTGGTTGTTAAAAATTGTTTACCCTTGTTTCACATAACAACTTTTGATATTCGCATTCTTTACCAAAGTTAGTCTAATAAAACATTAGTTTAAATAAAATTAGTGCATTTGAAAATTCGGTAAAATGACTTTATTTTAAAGAAATAAATATGCTTAATAAAAATCTACCAATTAACTATTCGGTCAAGTGAATAATTTTACAAAATGACTTTATACTAAATAAAATTAGCCGGAGTGATTTTCGAATGAAATTCGGATTTCCAAATAAAACATGGTTCAAAAATGATTGGAATCGATTCAGTTCCTTTATTTAGCACTAACTAACTATAGGGTTTCGTAAAACAAAAATTAAACTTGTATCTACACTAATATTATAAAGAAGAAAACTTTGTATGTTTGTTTGTTTGATTGTAATGAATAGGGTCAAAAACTACTGGACCGATTTTAAAAATTCTGTTACCATTCTAAAGCTACATTATCCCTGAGTAACATAGATAGGTTATATAATATCACGCTATGTCCCACGGGAGCGAGGCAGTAACCAAAACCTAACGTATCGCGGGTGAAACCGCGAGGAACAGCTAGTAATTTATAAATGCACTAGCTTCTGCCCGCGGCTTCGCTCGCGTTAGAAAGAGACAAAAAGTAGCCTATGTTACTCTCTATCCCTTCAACTATCTCCACTTAAAAAATCACGACAATTCGTCGCTCCGTTTTGCCGTGAAAGAAAGACAAACATACAGACAGACAGACAGACAGACAGACAGACAGACACACTTTCCCATTTATAATATTAGTATGGATACACAATATAGATAAATTACATTACATTATTTAGTGAGTGAGTGAGGAAACTCTCCAAATGCATGTCCAAAGTTCTTGACCAAGCTGTTAATCGGCAGCTTTCCAGAAGTTGGTAGAAGCTTATAGTTCTAAACCAATTTGGGGTTACGTCTCGATCTTAGATAAATTAATTTAGTCCTGAGAATTTGGTCATGGCAGCCATTTTCTGGTTTCGAGGGAAGATTCTTAAAGCAACTTCTAATGTAATGTAATTTGGGTGACTTACTTTATTTAACCTTTCGACGACCGAGTGACAGCCGGCTGTCGGACTGCTATTGTCTTTCTATTGTGTCTCGAATCACTTTTTTAATAACTTTATATTAAATGAGCACCATTGTAAACTTCGCTGATCCAGATAAAATTTCTCTTAATTTGATCTGTTTAATTAAATAAGGTGAAATATCAATTATTAGGATTCGGCAATGTAACTAAATCTTCCTAATTTGTTGGTATAATATCTCTTAAATTACCGACTGTCTTCTTCTGACAGAAGAAAAGAACAACCTTTACGTTATTCTTAACTTAGAGGTCATTATTTGGTCGATATAAAGATTTACTCCAGAATAAGAAATTTATACTTAGACTAGCCTTCGTCCGCAGCTTTGTCTGCGTGGATGTCAAGACTTCCATCCGCTATATTATCCCTTTAGGGTTGGAATTTTCAAAAATCCTTTTTTAGTGGATACTTACTCTTCACAAAAAACACACCCTCTAAGTTTTATGTCTCTAGGATTAGCGGTTTCGGCTGTGCGTTAATAAAACAGCCAGTCAATCAGTCCATTACATACATTACCAAACATCCCACCACCATTATATACAGGATGTCCCACGGTTATGCCACATGGAGGGAAAGTACCTTAAATCTTGTAGATAGAACGTTTTACTAAAAAAACACATTATTTGAATTCAAAAACAATTTAAATTGCATTCATAGATTTTTAAAGAATTAATTGGTTGGCCCGGGAATCGAACTTGTTCCACGAGAAAAAATAATCACCCTGAAGTTTTATCATACCGATCGAAAGGTTTCATCATAAGGATTATTTTTTTGCTAAATAACATAGTGTCACAAATAAAAGGAAAACCGTGAATTTTAACATTTGATGTAAAATTTTGTTCTGAAAAGTTAGAAGCTTACATTGCCGTAAGGACATACAATTGACTATCATAACTACTTATTACTAATTAATCTACGCACTTGAGTAGAACTTAAAATAAATAAATATCTACCACAACAAGACCAAAAGTTCGTCAGAGAACGAAATAATCAAAAGTTATCACTTTGTGTTCAAGAAGAAGGGGCTAGTTTTGAGCAGTTGAAAAATTGACTAATTTTGTATTAAAAATGTTAAAATTCATGGTCTTTCTTTTATTTTTGACACTATGTTATTTTGCAAAAAATAATCCTGGTGATGAAGCCTTTCGATCGGGTGAATAAAACTACAGGCTGATTAATTTTCTCGAGTAACAGGTTTGATGCCCGGTTCAACTATGTAATTATTTAAATACCTATGAATGCAGTTAAAAATGTTTTCAAAATTCAAAAAATGTCTTCTTTCAGTGAAATGCTCTATCAACAATATTTCAGGTACTTTCCCTCCATGCGGCATAGCCGTGGGACACCCTGTATATATGTATATAATGGTAACTGGTAAAACATCAACGTCGCATAATCAAAATTAATTAATATTTACTTCGCAGTAAAAGTCAAACTGTTTAGATAATAATGGAGTTTTTATATTCAAGAATAAAATCGTCTACATTGTCTTTGAGTGATTATACGTCAGGGATTACGATAAGATAGCTCAGAGCATCCCTTGTGTATTATCTATCCGATTTCCAATACTGATTAATTAACTTAAAGCAATATACTCGTATAACAGATACTGTCTAAATGTAGATTAATTAATGATTTTTAGAGTTAATACGAAAGCCTTGGAGAGAAGTTATATAAATAATGAGATTCTAATAAGATACATCTCTTAATTTTAATAAAGTTTAAAATTGGACCGAATAATTGCGAAGTTGAGGCATAATCCATACTTCCAAATATTATAAATGCGAAAGTTACTCTGTCTGTCTGTCTCTTTTTCACGCCTAAACCACTGAACCGATTTAAATAAAATTTGGTACAGATATGGTCTGGGATCCGAGAATGGACATGTTTTTATCCCGGAAATCCTCCGGGAACGGGAACTATTATTCCACGCGGACAAAGTCGCGGGCAAAAGCTAATGTAATAAATGTAATAAATTTATCTTTTTGAGCGTGCGTCCCTGGCATTGTTTAGTTATATGTGTCTATCTTGGAATTCTCATGATACAGGTGATATATTCGCAATTTGAATTGTTTGTAGCTTTTACGAAACAGATTAAAGTTGGCTTAAGTTTATTTATTCATGTTCTATGTATGTTTTACACAGAAAACCGAGTCTTGTACGAGTATACATATACAAACCTTCAATATCTTGACGCAATTGGAAATAAAACAAAAATCTATAAATTTGGTAGGTACGTTTAGAACGTACTCAAAAATATTTTTCCTAATGTGGCATTTAACAGACTAAAAAGGAATAGGCTTTATGTTCGTCTGTAAGTGTTATTTGCATAAAATGTCTATTTCAGTCATAAGGTATATATGCAATATATGAACGAAGTTGAAACTACTTTATTGTAAAATTATTATTGTAGCTGCTATTATTATTAAGCTATCTGTTGCAAAACAATCCGTGAAAATTTTTACGAGAACTCGGGCTGTAGTTTGCGCGTTTTATTTCTTTTTAAGTTTTTTTTATTCAGCCGCGGCGTGACTATGGTATTGGCGGTCGTACCCCAGCCATTCATTATTTGCCTTCGATTCTTTGACGCTGAGCATTAAGACGTTCCAAATTCAAAGAGTTTTTAGGCGCACTTATAACAGGGCGTAAAACAAGCAAAGACAAAGACGCTCCAAATTCAAAAAGTGCGATTAAAAGTTACTTTTAGGCGCACTTTTTGAGTATGGAGCGTCATTATTGTCCGCTGAAAGTTTCTTATAGAAAACACCAACTTTGGGCGTACTTAAAGGGGAACAAAGTCGTCTTTTTCGAATAGGTGGGATGAAAAAATCGTCTTCTATGAAAGTGTAGAGTCCGAAGTCTTATATAAATGTTGTAAAGCTGTGACGAAGAACTTTGGAGAGAGGCAGTGAAAACTTCTTAATAACAAACAACACACTTACTGCTTTGGTTTGGCTTTGGTAGTTCTCGGAACCTTTATAGTTTCATCATGTCCGTAAGTCCATCCTTCCGTCTGGCTGCGACTTTCTGTGGAAATGTTTAGAGCTAGAACGATGGAACTGTTCATAGATAAAGGTATTTACTACGCCAATATAGTTCGAAGATAGAACTTTTAATTTTATTTTTTTTGATACTTCCCATACATGTTAAGTAGGGATGATTTTTTCCCCACTTTTACCATATTCTATGCGTGGCCTCTATTAATATAATTTTATGTTTTAAAACTTATTTTTATTTTATTTTCTACATATTTATTATATGCCTGTTAGACAGGATACATTGAAACTTTATTTATATATTTTAAAGACCTGTAACTGTAAAAATAATTGAATTGATTTGTGTGTAGCAACCATAACAAAAAGAAAACTAAATATTTATAAAATCGCATTTCCCGCTAAAAGATCGAGTGAACAACAACAAGGCTCGCCATAATTAATCGCAATTCAATCATAAATCAATCTCAAAAGAGGTCAACGAGGTTAATTAATATCGGGACTCATTCGAGAGATTATAAAATGAGTCCTCCGTGTTTTTTTTTAATTAATAAAGGTAGATGTGGAGCACCTAATTGAATAAATTAAGGTATCTAATGGTACAGTTGAATTTTTTTTTCATCAAAGTTTATTTGCTGTCAAGTTTTGTTGTTCGTATTTTAAATAATAATTTCAATTGACGGGCCTGTTGGTCTAGTGGTTAGTGACCCTGACTGCTAAGCCGGAGGTCGTGGGTTCGATTCCCACCCAGGACAAACTTTGTGTGATGAGTATGATTGTTTGTTCTGTGTCTGGGTGTAATATATCTATAATATGTATGTATTTATAAATTATATAAGTATGTTTATCAGTTGTCTGGTTACCATAGTACAAGCTCTGCTTAGTTTGGGATCAGATGACCGTGTGTGAGTTGTCCAAGGATATTTATTATTATTTATTTAATTAATAAGTTTGACGGCTGTTGTCACAAGGGTGCAGTGATGGACTGACTTCGTGTATGAGCTCTTCATCCATAGATCAAGTTCACTAACTAAGCTCATATTTGTTGGGCTTACATGTATTTGTTTCGGGTCTAATTTCGTAATAACGTTAGCTAATTTGCGTAAATGTGGAAAAAAGCGGTAGGAAAAGCGGGAATTGTATAATTCAATATAATATAATTTTATATTAATTATCAATACTTAATATTATAAATGGGAAAGTGTGTCTGTCTGTCTGTCTGACTGACGAATTGACGTGATTTTTTAAGTGGAGATAGTTGAAGGGATGGAGAGCAACATAGGCTACTTTTTGTCTCTTTTTAACGCGAGCGAGGCCGCGGGCAAAAGCTAGTATTATATATATTCACGCTTTTCCTATTTATCTTATAACATCCGTGCAACTTAGTAGTAAAACATAAAACGAAAAAAAATATATCAAAGAAAAACAAACAGTGTGTAAAAAACTATTTTATTTACTCAAACTAAGTTGTTAGTTAACTAATAAAAAGTAATCCCATTTCCACCTGAACCTTCCGAATACTGAGAAATAAAACGTATTGTATTTACTTTTGTATCGCACCGACGACGAAGCGAAGAGTTTTCATGTAATTGTTATTATTTAGTAAATGGACCTTGTCGCTTTTACGAAATTGTCTCTTAACGGCTCATAGCAACAGTTTTTATTTAATAAAAGTAAGTGTATGAAAACGTTTAGATATAAACGAACTCAAAAACGACTGGTTCGATTTTTATGATCTTTGAATTCTTGGATCTGGTAAAGTCAAACGGGGTGATTAAGGATGCTTGGGTGATTTTATCATTGAATTAATCCATATTAATATTATAAATAGGAAAGTTTGTGTGTGTGTGTCTGTCTATCTGTTTGTCCGTCGTTCACGCAAAACGGAGCGACGAATTGAAGTGTTTTTTTAAGTTTAGATAGTTGAAGGGATGGATAGTGACATAGGCTACTTTTTGTCTCTTTCTTATTTGAACGAAGCTGCGGGAAAAAGCTAGTATAATAAAACCGTTTTCATATAATTTACAATATAATAACAAATTGTTAATAACAAACTATAATTATTAATTTAACGATAAAATGCCCTTTAAAGTTTCGTCCCCTTTTACTTATTCACCCAGTTTGACCCAGTCCTATGAGATCGATTTGGGATTGTTCGACAGAACTATACTGCGACTCTGCGACTATTGTTCGAAACGTACAATTGTTCGACATACTAAAGTTTGACCTCTAGATCGGGACTAAATAAAAATGATCTGTCTATTAACAATGTATTGACCTCTACGTCAGCCTATTAAAACATCTAAAGGAATATTTTTTTCACGCATTAATGAAACGTGTTTTATTTATAACTAGTTTTTGCTAGCGACTTCGTCCGTGTGGAATATTAGTTCCCGTTCCCGAAGGAATTCCGGGATGAAAACTATCTTATGTTCTTTCTTGGGTCCCAGACTACATCTGTACCAAATTTCATTCAAATCGGTTCAGTGGTATAGGCGTGAAGAAGAGACAGACAGACAGAGTTATTTTCGCATTTATTACATATATTAGTACGGAATAGTACGGATAGTCATGTTTGTAATAATACCAGTCTTTCGTCCACCGAGGTTTCTTAACGAGATCTTTCCTTTACCTAGGTCTATGATGTTGCTGATGAGATAAACTTAAGAAAGTAAATTATGATGTAAAAAGTTCACACAAGCCTTGTCACGAGATGCACATTACGATTTAATTAGAATTAAAACTGTATAGCATATTTGCCTAATAATTAATTAGGTCAGCTACAAAATCCTGTCCATACAAATAATATAGAATTTTATGAGTACACCCGCATATTGTCCAGCCCATTATAAACCGGTTTTTGGCCGCAGAAAAAACATCGGTTGTGTTTGGCACATAGTTTTATACCAATTTATTAATTTGTCTACTGAACCCTCATCTTACCGTCGATTGTAAATTCTCCTCTATAGAGAATTCACAACTTTTAAACTCACCTTTGAATTTAAATACTGGTCCGAGATGTCGAAGTTCGAAAGTTGAAGCCAGGTTGGTATAAGTTAAAAGTAGAACGAAGTATAATACCTTCGTCGATAGGTTTTACCTGACTTTTTGCCCTTCAATAATAAAATTAAGTAGACTACTTAAAACATCGCGAGAAAACCTGGACATGTAGTAAACTTATAAGTCCAAAATCGCCAATCCGCCTTGAGCAAGCGTGGTGATTAATGCTCGTGTCTTCTCTGTATGAGAAGAGGCCTTTGTCCTGCTGGGCAGTAATGGACTGGTATTATTATTATTTAGACTACTTATAGTATAACTGAGCTATCTTATTTTCCCGATGGTGACGTTGGTGTAGTTTTAAAGATTATCGCTTATTATACTAATATTTTAAACGTGATAGTCTGTATGTTTGTTACTCTTTTACGCAAAAATTACGTAATGGATTTTGATAAAACTTTACAATAATATAGCATTTACATCAGAATACCTGATAAACTGAGGGGGACAACTAGTACACAAATAAACAAAAACATCTTACAGCTATTTATTACTATATGGATTGTTAAAGGAGCTAAAACGAACACAGGAAAAAACCTTACGCGTTAATTTATATTTAACTTCATATTATTCAGTAAATTAATAGCATTTTCGCCTCGCAAACATGATTTTAATAAGCCCTAATAGCAAAGAGCTGATAAGGAAGTTTCTTAATAATATCTTTCATCTTTCTGAGAACATTGACTAAAGGTCATGTCGTTGTACAACATTGCTTTAATCATCATTATGAACTTACTCGTGTAGAAGGGCCCACTGATATCTGCCGGTAAATTGCGTCATTTTAGTTAATTTATGCTTTTCGTGACCTTGGCCAAAATCTTGGCTCGAAAGACTTTACCCAGTCTCCTTTAGAAACTGCTTGGCTTGTGGTAGCTGTACTTGCTTTAGAGCACCGGGGGACAGCTCGCAACAAGTTAATTCTGCAGGCTATGTGAGTGTATACTACGGAAGGCAAGTGCTTCTTTTGAATTGTATGCTCTTGCTAATTCCAGATGTGCTCGCCGAATAGGGAGACGATCTTGCTTATTTAATTTGCTTGCTAACTTGAGTGCTTACTGTTTCTCTTTTTTTGTGTGTGGACCTGCCATGCAATTATGTCACCACCCTGGGTAGACTGGTAGTGAATTTCTAAGGCTTAAAGTCCGCCAATTTTTAATTTGGCCTAATGATATCTGCCAGTAAATGACGAGTTCTTTTTAGTTGCTTTTCGCAACCTTGGCAAAACTCTTGGCTCTAACGACTTTGCACAATCTTCTTTAGAAACCGCTTGGTTTGTGGTAAGCTTTAGTACCTTTACTGTGGGTCATTGGTTTCATTGGCCAGTTAATCCTTCGCGATTTGCAAGAGTATTTAGCGGGTGGCAAGTGATCGTGATGTTTTGTTATCTTTGAAAATTCCGGATTTCACTGGCCCCTGTTCTGGTCACCGAGTGTCGAGGTGTCTTTCATTTTGAACTGACTCGACGTTTGTGCCTGTTATTTATTTATTTGCAGAAGTGCGTTTTATTTATTTGTTTCGTACAAAGCCTTGGCTCAGAAAACTTCACCTGATTGCCTTTACGAACCGTTTAGCGTCTACTAGGTATTTATGACTGCTACCGCAAACTCTTAGAGACGTTCCTGTCTAATCTCGGTCTCAAACTGTCTTAAATACTTTTTAAGGAGAATTTCGTGGAACATTATACATAACTATTATAATTATATAAGTAAAATGACGTCTTTCATTACTCATTAGTGTTTGTAGATTAATCTATACTAATATTATAAAGAGGTAAAATTTGTAAGTTTGTAAGTTTGTATGTTTGGGGTAATCTCTGAAACTAATGAACCAATTCCAAAAATTTTTTCACTGGCAGAAAGCTACATTATTCCTGAGTGCTATAGGCTATAAATTATTTATATAACATGTATATTAACCGAGCTATCGCATCTTTCGTCTAGCAAGTCGGAAAAAATTACCTCATAAAACAGAATTATTTGCGTGCGCTGCCTAAACAGTTGCTTTAAATTAAAAACAATGTATAGCAACTTGGTAAGTCTTAATTATTTCTACAAAAAAGTCCGCGATACCATATCTCTATCTTTTATATTTTATCTTTTATACTTCTTTTATTGCAATAAAAAAATGATTTTTCGGCATACTTACGTTTGGTTGATTATTTGAGCAACAAAATATTAATTCTTATGACAATAAATTATTTCAGTATCACAAGGACATCATACAGATAAGATTTGCCATTTACAGTATGTCGATTGGTCATATAGTTTCGGAGATAATATAAAATTACTAAAACGCAAAATGCCCCTAGCGTAATTTTCATTGTGCGGAAGTCATTTATCATTTCAAAAAATATCCTTGTAGATATTCACAGTTTTAATATCACTCCGCAGCAAGCAATATAAATGATAGTATGTAATAGAAACTGCTTATTAGCGAAAAAAGGCCGCCTATTGTACTCTTGCATATTTGTTTGTATTGTCCTTTACCAGGCGTCCGTCACTCGCTCAAGGCCACGCGTTTTATGCCTACCGCTTCGTGTATCGTCGACGATACAACGAACACCGGGCTGTCGCGCGCCCGCCTGAGTGCTCGCGCGTCACGGGTACAGCGCTGACTATCAAAATGCCGAAACCACGTAATGATTGCGTGATTATTGTGCAATTCCCCTGTTTCCTAATTCTCCTGTTTCCCTTTTGATTATTTATTATAATTATTTACGCTTTTTTGGATATTTTCGACACTAAAATATAATAATCGGGAATTCAAGGAACGAAAAATATGCATCAGTGATTTTATTAAAAGAAAAAATATTTGATCAACAAATAAAAAAAATATTGTTTTTCTAAAACATTCGTTTTATTACCATTATCATCATACGTATAACCCTAGCAGATTTGCTGGACAACACGCACACACGTTAGTCGCGCGGCGGGCAAAAGAATCTCAACTCTCTATGTGCGTACTTATGGTACATTTCTCCTTGCTGCAAACAGCTGGTATTATTATTATGATTTTGTAGGCTATTATAGCGTAGGTTTTTTCGTTTTTGTATTGGAGTGAAGTATCTGTTACGTAGTAACTATTTATTAATCTGTGCCTTTACTGTTTTTGTCCTATTGGTGTACAATAAAGAATATTGGCCGATGGCAAGATATTCGTAGCTTATACATCAGAATAACACATCTGGGTCGTCATAAAGGCGCGTGTAAGAGGTTTCTGGTTCGAATCCGGGCAAGTACCAATGTGACTTTTTCAATTCATATGTACTTTCTATAGTTTATCTTGGACATCACTGACATCCCGTGCCTCGGAAAGCATGTTAAGCCCCGGTTGTCATTCGTAGAACTTTGACGTTACGGGTATTCAGAAGCCAGAAAGTTTGACCAGTCGAACCAAAGGGTATCATCGCCCAGTTACTGGGTTGTGGAGGTCTGCGGATGGTGCATGGATACCGCAAGATCTCCTGCCTGCCTGATTCTTGCCGGTGTGGGTACCACGCACAGTGGCGCGTGGAAGTGCAACGCTGGGGCGAAACTCGCACACACTCGGCACACAGAGATCCGGCGGGATCTCATGGAGACTGCGACTGTCGCAACTCAGTGCTGGTCGTCCCTCTTTGAGGAGTGGCTGGAATAACGCCTCACGTATCGCCCGACACAGGTCCTCACCGCACACGGACATTTGGGAGGTTCCTATGTCGGATTCGGGCGGAAGTGACGCCTGCGTGACACGGTGTAGCATACGGTGGAGGTAGGCCCCGCTTGGGCGAACCACCACCGTGTCGTTGCAGAGGCGATCGGCGCTGGTTCAGGCCATGCTTCGGGGCGAGACTGAATAGGAAGCCGTCGCCTCCTGCGAAGCAGACACGCTGGAGACGAAAGCGGCGGGGCGCGTGAGGCAGCGTCAAGCTTTACGCCCCGGACAGAGACCCAGGCTTAGTTGTCGAGAGTCGCAAGATGATGGCCACTGGAGGCGTGGGTCTGCGGAAGGCGAGCGGTAGGTAGCTCGCCGCCCGACTAGGACCAGACCCGTGTCGACGGCGTGTCGATGCTTAGTTACCGCGACCCCGGAATATATAACGGTAACCGAAGGGACATTATTGGATTTTAGTCAGTAAAAGTCTGACCCTCCTTCCCTCTTCAGGGGCGGGAGAAGTCATTTGATGATTTCATATCCATCAAAAATAAAAACGCCATTAGATATGTTTTGGATGCTTTTACCATGGTCAATGTAGCTCTTTCACGCTTATACAACCCCAATAATCTTTTTGTGTACGCTCAAGATAGTTCCACAGTTAATCCGTACTAATATTATAAATGCGAAAGTAACTCTGCCAGTCTGTCTGTCTGTCTGTTTCTTCTTCACGCCTAAACTACTAAACCAATTTTGAATGAAATTTTGGTACAGACATAGTCTGGGAACCGAGAAAGGACATAGGATAGTTTTCATCCCAGAAATCCCCCGGAAACGGGAACTATTATTCCACGCGGACAGAGTCGCGGGCAAATAATTTATAAACTCGTTCTTATCGTCTCTATCCTTACTAATATTATAAATGCGAAAGTAACTCTGTCTGTCTGTCTGTTACGCTTTCACGTCTAAACCACTAAACTGATTTTAATGAAATTTGGTACAGTGATAGAGTTGACCTTGAGAAAGAACATAGGGTAGTTTTTATCCCGAACTTTTGAAGAGTTCTCTTGAAAACGCGATATAACCGACATCCACGCGGGCGAAGCCGCGGGCAAATGCTAGTAATAATATATAATATCAATGGTCTGGTTAACAAAGTATAGTTCTCCTACTTTGGAATTCTCACAAAAGTGATACCCGACATCTTAGGAAAATTCATGCATGATTTTAATAAATTCTATGCAGTACTTTTTAAGTTTAACCCTGACAAAGGTTTTAAGTTTAAATACAGACAAACTGACAGACAAAAATTCTAACAACTATAGTTTTGGCTTAGACATCACTCGGTTGTTGAACATGTTACATCATGTATTCCTTTAAAATAAATTCTATGTAGAATTTCGACTTACAATCCATACTAATATTATAAATGAGAAAGTGTGTCGGTCTGTATGTTTGTATGTTTGTCTTTCTTTCACGGCAAAACGGAGCGAACGGAGATTTTTTAAGTGGAGGTAGTCGAAGGGATGGAGAGTAACATAGGCTACTTTTTGTCTTTTTCTAACGTGAGCGAAGCCGCGGGCAATAGTTAGTTTTATTATATGTAAGCATACTAACAAAACTAACTTTGTGGGTATAGTATTTCATTGGTAGGTGTATTATGAGAAGTTGGCCGTCCGGAATGTTCCCAATATTGGTGGAATGAAAGATTCCACCCGAAATAATCTCCAGCACGTAGTTAATGAACCGCCTCTAATACAGGCACGCGTGCCAATATTTCGGATGCCACATGTGGGACGCTGGTATTTGTAGGATTTATTTACTTTAACGGGAAATATGATATTTGTTGCTGGTACTGTATTTGTATTATGAGTTATGACATAACAACGGTCAAAGTTAATTTAAAGATAAAGATAAAGATAAAGATACTTTTATTTGCATAAACATGTGTGTACATACAATAGCATGCAAGATGTTACAATAAAATTTGATTCCAACATGTTTGTCATAATCAATGACGTGCAATCCATTGTTTGATTTGATTAATTGTATTCGAGAATTATTATTATTCAAATTTAAATTAGAAATTACATATAATAAGAATTAATGATTGCCTATATAATTAGTCACAATATATTCATAATTTATCTTGTAAAAAGTCATTAACACTATAATAAGCTTTGTCAGTTAGCATGGATTTAATTCTAGATTTAAATTCAGCAAACCTCAAATCTTTCCAACCCTTAGGGAGTTTATTATATATGGTAGGTGCCATGCATAAGACACTCTTGCGCATAAGTGCCGTGCTAGCCGATTTCGAGCATAGTCTGCTATTATCACGCCTGTTTCTAGGGAACGTATCCGCAACACTTGGAAATAGGTAAGGGTTTGATCTAGTAAATAAAAGTATTTCTAATAAATATAAAGATGGCAGAGTCAGAATCTTATATTGTTTAAAATAGGGTTTACAGCTATCTGTTATTTTTAAATGAAACATTGCCCTCAAACACCTTTTCTGAGCCTTAAATATTACTTCCCTGTCAGTAGAGTTGCCCCAGAAAATTACACCATATCTGAGAACCGATTCAACGAGTCCGTAATAACCAGTAAGGAGTGCATCACTACTGAGGTTTCGAGATAGAGTATATAAGGCATATGAACTTCTGCTCAATCGTTTGCTTAGGGTCTCTATGTGGGCCTTCCAATTGAGGGCACTATCTATTGTTAGACCTAGGAACTTCGTCGTATTTACTGCGTCAATTTTTGTATTATTATAATTAATGTCAAGATTTTTAGATGTCAAACGTTGATTAAAATTGATAATTAGGGTCTTATTTATATTTATTTTTAGATTATTATTGTCTAACCATTCAATAATTTTAATAAGAGCATCGTTTATGTCTGTTTCGAACGTGTCTCGGTATTTACATGTTACAGTGACTGTACTATCGTCTGCGAAAAGGGTCATAGGGTATATCGTGGCTCTAGGGAAGTCATTAATGTAGAGAATGAAGAGAAGCGGTCCTAATACGCTTCCCTGTGGTACTCCATAGACTACTCTACGTTCTTCCGATGAAAATACTTGTTCTACCTTTTTCGCGTTAATGCTACTAATTTGCGTTATTTGCTTACGGTTACTCAAATATGATTCAAAGAGTTTTAGAATATTACCTCTTAACCCATAGGCATCAAGTTTTTTGAAAAGGATATTATGTTGGATGTAGTCAAAGGCCTGTGTCATATCGCAAAATATTGATGACACTGGCATTCTTTTATCCATATTTTCTAATACCACATGTAGGAAGTCATATACAGCCATATTAATGTTTTTATTTTTCCTAAACCCTTTTTGTTCATCGCACAATATGTTATGTTTTTCCAAGTACGCGTATAATTCTTTATAATAATACTTTTCAAATACTTTAGCAAATACCGGTATCAGCGCAATAGGTCTGTAGTTTTCCATTAGCTCTTTGTTCTGCTTTTTGTACGTTGGTTTAATGATGGCTGTTTTAAGAGCATCTGGATACGTGCCTTCACTAATGCTTAGATTAATCACATGATTTAATGGTCCACATATTTCATAAGGAACTTCTTTGATTATTTTGGTACAGATCCCATCATGACCCACACTGTTAGTATTCTTCAGAGCTGAAATTATCTTTACAATATCTTGTGGTAGGGAGGGTGCCATGAACATGGAGTCTTTTTTTGCCGGAATATGTTTAGTTACTGATACCTCTGTATGTCTTAACGGTTGTATCTTATCTACAAAATAGTCATTAAAAAAATTAGCAATGTGTTTAGGATTTTTTATTATTTGATCATTAACTATAAGTTTAGTTATATAATTTTTTGGTGCATTCAATTTATACTCATTAATTATTCCCCACGTTGCTTTACTTTTATTTTTAGATGTATTTATTTTGTGGTCGTTCTGTGCCCGTTTTGTTAGATTTATAATTTTTTTTAATAGTTTTGAATAATTAGTTAAGATATTTTTATTATGCGGTCCGGGTTTTAGTCTGTATTGCCACAATAGTTGACGATTTATGTAAGAACTTGGCAAAGGAACACTAAATAACTGCCAATATAATAATTTAATCAAATATTTTACATACAATTGAGTAAACACGTTTAACGGTATTACAACCTCAAAACATAATAACAACTGTCAATGATAACCGAAGAGATGTTGCTTACGCTGTATCCGCCAAAAAAGTGAACGATTCAGTCTAAGTGTCGTCCCACCAGTATTGACAGCCTAAAAAAATAGCGAACTTTAACTCTGACACAAGTCTTTTAAGCAAATAAATCGACAAACACTATAATCATCAATTTCACTGACATCAGAATAATTACATATCTATCTCTAAACAATAAATTAAATGTCAAACTCTAATATTCGTTAAAATGTGTAGCGACAACATTTACGTTAAAAATTGATTTGAGTGCAAGAAATGGTTTGTAAAGAAACTGGTATAATTTGTGTTCATAATTTGTTGTTTGCATGTTTTTTTTAAAAAAAAACATGCAAACATCATATTTTTTTGTTTTTTTTTGCCCCAGATAGAGGACTCGTTTAATAAGCGTCTTACTAATAATCGCTGCATAAAGTTATGACAGGCTTATACGTCAAAAATGTATGGTTACACAGGCTTTATTCATGACATAACTTTACACAGTGATTATTAGTAAGGGCATAAATATAAAAATGCTTTTGCTAGCAGGATCTCCCACGTGAATGTGGAAACATCCATGCCCTATTTTACCCAATCAATCAGTCAGTTTACTATTTACTAAGGTTTATTTGCGACTTGGATAATAATATAGCAAAGAAATCTCATGTTTCAAAATTATAACCATTCACAAAGTTTTTTTAGCTATACCGTCACAAGTTAATTCTGACTACACCTATCAAATACACGCATTTTTCTCTATTTCACCCTTAAGGGAAAATGTAATAGAGTGCCCTAGCTGTGTCCTTAGTGAGTGTCCCTAATTCCCATTGTATTACGAGGAACAAAATGTCGCCGTTGGAGTTGCATAAAACGTTGGTGTTTTGCTTTCATCGCGTAGATTGCTAATAGGGATGACGACAGCATTAAAAAAATGGTATTCTGTTTAGTCCGTCTAATAGGTCGGTCAAAAATACGCGACACATATTTTTTGCTTAATCAAATTAATAAAAAAATAAAAAGATAAAGAGCAACAAAGTTCCGGAGTGGGGGTTTTGACGCCACCGTCCTGCAAAAATTGTATGAGATCGTGACGTATGCGCAACTTCAGCGCACTGTATCGTCGGCATTCTTCGTTTACAAGAAAAAAGAAAAAAATACGTGTCTAAAATTTTTTGATAGTCTACCTGACGGACTAATTACTTTTTTTTGTCGTATCGCCTAAGGTGACTAATGGTGATTGCAAATCTACAATGACAATAGTTCTGTTGTGATAATTATTTTTATTTATTTATTTAAGGAACTTTTAGCAAAATGTTACACCAGTTCCTTCGTAACCTTATACTTAACATTTAGGTCACAATTACAATGTTACTAATGAGTAGACTAACATATCTGGCGACATTGGTTTAATTAAAATAACATTAAATACTCCTAAATCTAACTTATTTATATTAAATTCTTCTTCATGTCCAATTCCCATTTTACTTGGGGTCGGCGCAACATGTTACTTATCTTCCACTAGCTGTCCCCCGCGGTTTCACCCGCGTTATACCAGATTTTTAGTTACTAAAAAAAGAAGATAAAAAGTATTCTATGTCCGTCCCCTGGTCCTGAACTACCTCCCCACCATTTTCAGCCAAATTGGTTCTGCCGTTCTTGAGTTATAAAATGTGTAACTAACACGACTTTCTTTTATATAGATATATCAACCTGTCACTCGTTATGTTATCACTGGTTATCACTCACTCCTTTCTTCTTTCTCATTCTTCACACAATCCATGTTTTCTTCGACCTTTTTCTTCTCTTCCAAAAGTAACATTTTATCGTTATTATGGTTAAGGTCATTGTAGATTATACGCGCCCGGATTGGAGTCAAGCTCTTACATGATTTTCACTGTTATATCTTCACAGTGTTTCACAAATAATACTTCTGGTCGACTCATAGTACATGCTTAAAGTTTTGCCCAAATATTGTGACCAAATCTGCACTCTATTTCGGTGAAATTGTACCACTTTGCTACCGATAACATCACACATAGGCGTAGACGTGTCAGTTGTTGTCGGACAACAAAGCGCATCACGATACCGCGACACAATGGGAACATGGGAACCGTACCCATACGTTGTGTTATCAATGTGTTCCATTTCCGACACGACTAGTGCCGAACAAGTTATAAAACTAATTTACTTCGCGATCCAATACTGTTGTTTGTTAGATTTTAATAAAAAAATTGGCTATGTGCTAATCAGACCGCCGTACTAAGGGGTCCATACCACGGTATGATGTTAAACACTTCGGTAAAAACACGATTGGTGTATGAAAAAAAAATTAAATAGAAGGCTCTTAGATTTTTTTGTTAAAGCGACTATTGCAGGGTTTGAAAGGGCATGACAGTGTAATAACAGGTCCAAGAGGTATATCACTTATATCCCTGGAATGACAACGCATCTGCTAGATCCCTACGCATTGGAATATTTAGTCGATTCTTCTCCACGAGAGAGAACCTTTTGGATTGGGCTACTAGATTTATTTCAATTATTTCTTTGTACTCGTAAGCGACGTTCGTAGGTGCCATTGTGACGGTATTGAAAATAAGCAATTAGAAATATCTGGTGATTTCTTATTATCAGCGACCACCTGATAATAAAAAGCTTGTTTGTCAAAATAAATTGTATGAAACGCTCTCAGCGAACATTTCAAGAGTGTATGAGCGTACGACTTAACTTTGCACCTCGCGCTGTGACGTAACACTGACGGAATGCTATCGCTTCTAAACGAACGGGGCGAAAACGGGGCGCCGCGCGGGAAAGCGGGAGAGGGGTCGCATTCCAGTGAGGTGCACAGATAACTCGAACAGATTGTACGCGTCAAAAGATACAGTCCTCTAACATTCGGACGGACAGTCAAACAAACGGATTCATTTTGAAACCGTGTAAATACGGTGCCCTAAAAAATGTCCATTTAAATTGTTTTTCTGTTCAAATACGTCATGACAGCTTTGTTTAACTTTGTTTCTCTGTTTACACAGTTATTTTTATTTAATTTTCTATTTTTAAAGGTCTGCTTTGCTCTGTTTATTTGTGTAGGATTTATGTGGGTCTTCTGCCCGTGTAGAATACATGGGGGTTTTCACGTAGTGTATATGTCGCAGTCATCTGGTTAAATCAGCTATTTGATTGTATGACTAGCGCGTTCATTGAATGACGACATTTAATTGATTGTCTAAACGACAACTCGTCAAGTTCTTTAATGTAACGTTCAACGACTTGACTGAACGTCATTTAGCATTGTCGTTTAATGGGATATAGTCGACTTTGTAATGTTTGTTTAGGGTGACCATAAGTTCGCAACTTAAAAACTTAACTTCTTTTACATAACAAAAATGAGGACATGACATGACACACTTTTATAGATGCGAGTGTCTGTTTATGTGTACTGCACTTAGCGGTGTAGTGTTCGTATAAATACCTTACAGTCCGAAGGCGAAAGAAGAAATGAAACACGATAGATGCACAACACTTAAGAGTTTAATAAGCACAGGCACAAGCACAAACAGTATATAAGTCTATAGAAATAGAAGGAGAAAGCGAGTGATAGCGAGAAAGGCAGAAAATACTTAAATTAGCGTACTTATAAGCAATCGCGGGAAACCGACAAGCGACACGGGTTCAACGTCCGAGTGCAGAAAACGACTGGCGGCGCGGCGTGCGCGCATACACGAGGGGAGGTGAGGACCGGCCGACACCGGTTATTAGCGCGCGTCTCCAATGCACAATACAATCTCGCTCATAGTTTGTACGTCAAGATATTTTAATATGTGTTATGAGTTAATGTTATAATATTCTAGTGTTTTGTATTATGTATTTGTTTATAATATATTATGATTCTAGTTAAGTTATTGTATAATATTGTAAATAGATAAGTATTATATATTATATAGATTTAATAATAAATATTATGTATATATTTATTTATATAAATATTATGTATGTGATATATTAGTTATTTAGAAATATTACGTGTATTATATATTAAGTACGGCCACATCACTCCCCGCCGAGACCGTTGCTACGGTCGATAATAATCTGGAAACCGCACCTTGCGTCCGGAACGAGTGGTTTTGGTCTCTGAGCTATTCGGAGGACAAGGTTGCATTTGGGGAGGACTGGGTGAGGGTATAGGATTTGGAACAGTTGTGGGGATAGGAATGTTTGTTGGAGAGGGGTCGACAAGTATATAGGCCGGCTTAAGGCGGTCTATCGATACAGTGACACTTCTGCCCTTGACCAATATTTTAAAAGTTTTATCCCCGCGTTCTAATACCTCATACGGTCCGGTATATGGTGGCTGCAAGGAACCTCGCGATGTGTCATCCCTCAAAAACACGTGACTTGAAGAAGTTAAGTCTTTATGGACAAACACTTTAGGTTTATTATGACGTGCAGCAGGAGAAGGACGCAGCTTAGCAGTGAACTGGTGTAGGCGAGTTGTAAAATCAGACAGATCTGTCGAACCTGGAGTACGAGGTATGAAAAATTCTCCAGGGAGACGAAGTGGCTCGCCATACACCAGTTCAGCTGATGACGCGTGCAAGTCCTCTTTATATGAGGCCCTAATACCTAATAATACAAGAGGCAGGGTGTCGACCCAATTGCTGTCCGCATGACACATTATGGCAGCTTTTAACTGTCGGTGGAACCGTTCCACCAGGCCGTTACACGCCGGGTGATACGCGGTTGTTCTTCGGTGCTTGAATCCTATCATTCTTCCAAGGTACTGGAAGAGTGTGGATTCAAACTGCCGACCGCGATCTGTAACGATATCAGTAGGACATCCAAACCTGGACATCCACGATATCAATGCCTTGCCGACAGTTTCGGCTGTCATATCGACCATTGGCGTGACTTCCGGCCAGCGGGTGAAACGGTCCACCGCAGTAAGGCAATAACGATAGCCTTGCGAGACTGGAAGCGGACCAACAATATCTACATGTATAAATGCGAAACGCGCGCGCGGTAAATCGAACGTACCCAAAGGTGAAGATACGTGACGGTTCACCTTGGCGCGTTGGCAAGCTTGACAGTTTCGAGACCATTCCCGACAGTCTCTACGCATACCAGGCCACACAAAACGCTCTGCAACCAACTTAGTGGTTGCTATTGCACCGGGGTGGTTAAGGCTGTGCAGACTGTCGAAAAGTGGTTTTCGAAAAGACTTTGTCACAAATGGCCTTGGTGACGTCGTGCTTACGTCACAAAAGAGTTCCTTGCTGCTACCAGGCATTGCAAGCTTTACCAGACGAAGTCCGAAGTCTTCCGTGGAAAACTGAAGGACCTCTGGATCTGAAGCTTGTGATTCGGCTAACTGCTCAAGATCAATAGGCATCTGCAGTTCTTCGACCCGCGACAAAGTATCGGCCACTATATTGTCTTTGCCGGATATGTGTCGGATGTCAGTCGTGAACTGCGAGATGAAACAGAGATGACGATGTTGACGCGTTTTTGCTTTGGTCGCCGCGTGGTTACGTTACGCGAATCGTTCGATCTTGCGCTTTGTGCCGATTCACAGCTACCATCACTCATTATGTTCACAGTTCGGGTCACCAGTTATAGATGCGAGTGTCTGTTTATGTGTACTGCACTTAGCGGTGTAGTGTTCGTATAAATACCTTACAGTCCGAAGGCGAAAGAAGAAATGAAACACGATAGATGCACAACACTTAAGAGTTTAATAAGCACAGGCACAAGCACAAACAGTATATAAGTCTATAGAAATAGAAGGAGAAAGCGAGTGATAGCGAGAAAGGCAGAAAATACTTAAATTAGCGTACTTATAAGCAATCGCGGGAAACCGACAAGCGACACGGGTTCAACGTCCGAGTGCAGAAAACGACTGGCGGCGCGGCGTGCGCGCATACACGAGGGGAGGTGAGGACCGGCCGACACCGGTTATTAGCGCGCGTCTCCAATGCACAATACAATCTCGCTCATAGTTTGTACGTCAAGATATTTTAATATGTGTTATGAGTTAATGTTATAATATTCTAGTGTTTTGTATTATGTATTTGTTTATAATATATTATGATTCTAGTTAAGTTATTGTATAATATTGTAAATAGATAAGTATTATATATTATATAGATTTAATAATAAATATTATGTATATATTTATTTATATAAATATTATGTATGTGATATATTAGTTATTTAGAAATATTACGTGTATTATATATTAAGTACGGCCACACTTTATTATGATTTTAATTTAAAAAAAAACTTTAAAACTAGCCGGCGGCGGCGTATCAATAGGTAAATCCATACTGTCACGACACTATTTTATCAAGAATAAGTCACTTTAAAGTAAATTTAATAAAAATAATATCACAACAGTGCTATCTGCGCGAGCTATTTTACGCCATATTTGTTTTGGTGACTACTAACGCCGCAGTGGAAAAAAAATGAACTAAATTACAATCACCTGACTGATATTACGTCCGCTCTGTTCAAAGGGCTATGCTTCAATCAGCTATCTAGTTGGATTTTGAGTGACGCTTGTTTAATCAGCTTTCGGCCTAGTCATTCAATTAAATGTTGCTATTCAATGAACGCGCTAGTCATACAATCAAATAGCTGATTCAACCAGATGACTGCGACATATACATAAATACCTGCATAAGTAATCTTGATGTGGGGTACGGACGGTTTGTACTGTATAGCTTGATCCATTCTAATAATAAGTAACTCTGTCTGTCTGCCTCGCTTTCACGTCAAAACTACTAAACTGATTCAAATGAAATTTGGTACAAAGATAGTTCATAGCCTGAGAATAGACATAGGATAGTTTTAATTCCAAAAATCCCTCGGAAACGGGAACTAATTATATTTCTACAAATATTTTTTTACTTTCCTATAATTGATACTAAAACGATAACGAGCTAAAGTTTGCTTTCATGTTATTTTGCTTGTATAGAGTAATCCTCGGAACTTCATGTCAAATTTTAATTCTAAAATCGTTCTCACTAATTGTACGTTACATTATATTAAAGTGCCTAGTGTAGAAAAAAACTACGCACCGACAAACCCGCAGGCAAAAGCTAGTTAAAAATAAAACAAATCAATACAAACAAGATAACTAT
Source organism: Athetis lepigone (assembly GCA_033675125.1). Lineage (NCBI taxonomy): Eukaryota > Metazoa > Arthropoda > Insecta > Lepidoptera > Noctuidae > Athetis > Athetis lepigone. The sequence continues at coordinate 88,757 of CM066226.1, read as the reverse complement.
TTCCAAATATCAGATTTCGATAATTAAAATCGATTTTCAATAAAATTATTTAACAGCCCTAAAAGCCACTTAACAGCCTTTTAAATCTCAATATTCCTCTTCAGACCTATTAGAATTCAATAAGTACCTATGTACATGCTATTTTCAAAATATCAAGCATCAAAATTGACATCTTGAAGCAAAACTTCAAAATCACCTTTGTAATATAAAATACATTAAATAAGGACTGTCCCATCTCATTACAGACTTCTCAAGAAAGAAGATTGTTTTCTAAACAAATTTAAGTAGACCAATATAAGAAAAGCTCTCATAAAACGAATAACGAACTGTGCCGAAGATCTTGTTATATATGCCAGCACATTCAGTCAAGGAAAACCCATTAGTCTGGAGGCATTATGATTTACAAAAGGTCAAAGGTATTGGAACAAGAAATATACTAATCTTATATAAATAAAAAATTATGAAACATAATGATATGTGTGTTCTTAATATCAAAATACTTGTCACTATAAAAGAAAAAACGTTATTTACAAAAGAAAATGTTATTTAACTAATTGTTCATTTATTTGTTACTTTTTATTTTTTTTATTTTATTACAGTCGGAAAACAAACAGTATTAACAGCTAAACAAACAACGAATTATACAACCAAATTACCAATTACATGTTTTCACATTTAATGCTAATCTCCGACATTTACGGCTAATCTCCGAAAGGGCTAGGTCAATTTTGACGTCACTTTCACAGCTGATATTGTGAAAATTATCGTAGGATAACTTCTGCTTAAAATATAGTGTTCCGCGCAAAAAAAGTCATTAGTTCAACCGACTTGATTTTTAAGCGAACGAAGTCGCGATTAAATGCCTGCTAGTTATATAAGGTCAAAGAATACTGGAATTTGGAGCAGTCATTTCACTTCAACTATACGCCAATCTAAACATTATTTACTAAGCAATATGGTCGTGAATTGCCTAACCACTGTGACGAAAATATTCGTAAAAAAAGTAAATGTAATAGGTACTTGACTTTTGTGTGGAGGGCTGTTTCAAGTTTTTGGTACCGATATTGAATAACTTTTTTCTGAGTACTTTTCTATTTCGATAGAAATCTTTTATTTTTATTTGCGGTTGAAGTGATGTTGGATATGATTCAGGTAAAATTCACATATATTTTGGACTAAATAAAGAAAAAAATAAGGGCTACTCTTTGCTCTTGTGAACAAAATGCTCATCTAATTATTTAATGCTCCAAACTGGTATTAGCCCGCCAGTAACGAACAGTTTAGTTTAGAAACTCAATTTTCAATTTAGGAAAACAAAATAACAATCATTTTTTTTGGGGAGTGGGAAATCATCAAATGACTTCTCCCATCCTGTGTCAGATCAGACTTTTATTGACTAAAACCCACTCATGTTCCTTTGGTTGCCCTTTATGTTCCGGGGTCACGGTAACTATTATAAATATTCCGCAACCCCGGGCATTCCGCAATTCCGGGCATTCCGCAACCCCGGGCATTCCGCAACCCCGGACATTCCGCAACCCCGGGCATTCCGCAACCTCGGAAATAACAATCATTAGAATTTTAAAAAAGTAAAAGCAAAATCGCGGGCGTCTGTATGAAGCGGTATTGTCTGCCAACCACACTGCAGAAAGCTTATTCCATACTAACTTTCTCCCGCGCGTATTTCGAATCTTTCGAATCGAAATCGGTACACACTAATTACCTATGAATGCACACGCACACTACAATGAACAACACTCAAACATTGACGGAAGCTTACACACATACTATAAACGGTTATGAGGAATAGTGAGGCGCGGCTTCGTGGATTGCACTATCTGTATAGGGTGACTGGTAATTAATGTACCTACGATACTTAAACACTTGATTGTGCTCTAGATAACCAACAACTTTTATTATGGCAGCAAAGCCAAAATCGAAATCGAAAAATATCAGCTGTTCAGAACTGTGTAAACTAGGGATGGGCCGAAATTCGTTTCACATTCGGTTTAACCGAACTTCGGTGACTTGAACCGAACTTCGCCATTCGGTCGACTTTCGGTTTAAATGCCGAGCATTCGATCCAAAATAAGGTTTAATTAAATCATCTATTTTTCCAAAAAAAAAAAAACAGTAATATTAATAATCAAATCAGTCATTTATTAACCTTTGTAATTAGTTACCACCCCACAATCTTTTTTAGATAATCAAATAAACTTATAATTATTATTAACGAAAATATAATAAATATTATTAACGAAATGGACCTCTTGACATGGAATTGAAATAATTAAGGTCTACTAACTAGCTATATTTTTGCGACGGGCAAACGAGTTGCAGCTTGTCCTGTGACCTATCGCTCCCTAGAAAGCGCACCAAAAATAACCGAAGTTCGGCTGAATTTTAAAATTTTACCGAATGTTCGGCCGAAGTTCGTATTCGGTACAAACTACATTCGGCCCATCACTTAAACATAAATGTACTGAACCCTTGTTATCATGAGCACAATCACGTGTTTAAGTATCGTACACTAGTTGCCAGTCACCCTATATATATATAGATTGCATTAGAACCTAAAGGACCTGTACCATACAGAAAATATTCTAAAGCCGACTTATTTGCGGCAGAACATCTACCTATACTGCTACTAATTGGTACCTCTAAACTTGGTTCTGAAACCGCACATTACCCTACAAAGGCAAGCACGGAACACTGCGCGCGCCTATGTCTAGTCAAGAGACAAACTTGAAAAGCCACAAATAGTGCCTATTCCTTTGTTCTCAAACGAAAGTAAATTCAAGTTCAATGTATGTTTCTTTCCATTTCATTAATTTGATTGCTTGTTCTGTGTCTGGGTGTAATTTATCTATAATATTATGTATAAATAAATAAGTATCAGTATATAGAGGAATAATTATTTAAGTATCAGTTATTTTTTTTATTTTTTTTTTTGGTGAGTGGGAAATCATCAAATGACTTCTCCCGGGGCGCGGCGGGAGGGCGTGTCAAACTTTTACTTACTAAAACCCACTCATGTTCCTTCGGTTGCCCTTTATGTTCCGGGGTCACGGTAACTTTTATAACTATTCCGCAACCCCGGCAGGCGTGCCCTTCTATGTATATCAGTTATCTGGTCACCATAACACAAGCTCTGCTTAGCTTGGAATCAGATGGCCGTGTGTGAGTTGTCTCAACATATTATTTACTAGCTTTTGCCCGCGGCTTCGCCCGCGTAGATGTCAAACTTCTATCCACAATTTTAAGCCCTTTAGGGGTTGAAGTAAAAAAATGTCCTTTCTTAGTGGCTTAGGCTTACTCTTCACAAAGAATAATTCCTCCAAGTTTCATGTCTCTAGTTTGTTATTGTTAAATATCAACAAACGCGTTGTTTTAAGTCAGCGAGTTTACTTCCGGGGCAGCGGTAACTATTACAATTAATCCGCAACCCCGGTCCGTGCTGACTGCTCTATAATGAGGCGCGAGTGGCACAAACGGTCCTTATCGGGCGGCGAGCTACCCATCGCTCACCATTCGCAGTCCCGCGCCTACGGGGTGGCTGGTAGTCGTCTTGCGACTCTCGACGTCTACGCCTGGGTCACTGTCCCGGGCGTAAGGCTTGACGCTGCGTCATGCGCGCCACCACCACCTTTTCCAGCATGACTGCTTCACAGAAGGAGGCGACGGCTTCCCATTCAGTCACCCCGCCGATCGTCAAGCGGGGCATACTACCACCGTACTTATGCTTCGCCGTGTGCTCTAGGCGACCGTGTTTGCAGATATCCGTGTCTGGTGAGGACCCGTTTCTGGCGATACGTGAGAGCGCCGTGGCGCCTCTCCATCAGCCACTCCTTCAAGAGGCGTGACCACTGGGTTGCGACAGTCACAGTCTCCATTTCGCCATGAGATCCCGCCGGTGCTTTGTGCCTCGCGCTGTGTTTAGCCGCGGCAGCGGAGTTAGGTTTTTGGTTCCTGATCGGCTTCCGTGGCTCATGGTAGAATGTTATGTAGCACAAAATTATGTGTTATTCTGATGTATGAGCTATGAATATCTTTTTATTCTTGCTACTGCCCGTACGTTAAAGCGGAGTAATTTTAAAACTCTGTGATATCTCTAAAGATATTTATTGAAATTAAATTATTCAAACGGCAATGTTGTACAAATTAAAAACTTGTGTCGGATACCGTATTAATATTAATAAAGGTTAATACTATATTCATGAAAACACCCTGGCAAATCATGTATTATTTTAGAACTAATTAGTGAGAGAACTATAAATATTAGACACATGCTGTTGTGTACTTTTCTTAGAACATTTTAAGAGGAACAATTCTTTAGTGCATTTTTTTTGCGTAACTTATAACCATTTACGCAGCGCACGCAATAGAATTCCTCAAAAGAGATATTTTTTCTCCGTTTTTGTCACACTTTTCATTACTGCTCGGCTGCTATGTGTCTCAGCGTTATGTTAAATTGCCTATAACCTGCCTAATGCAAACAGACAGACAGACAAAAAAAATTGTATCGGTCACCAATCATCCTGCAATATTAATCCGTACTAATATTATTAATGCGAAAGTAACTCTGTCTGTCTGTCTCTTCTTCACGCCTAAACCACTGAACCGATTTGAATGAAATTTGGTACAGATACAGTCTGGGACCCGAGAAAGGACATAGAATAGTTTTCGTCCTTCGTCTTCAAAAATCTAGTTTTGAATGTATACGTATATTCAATGTACAGGATTGACTTCTCTACAGTTTTATTATAAGTTTTAGATTTTAATTTACGATACCCCTCACTGTTTTTAGTGTGCGAAATGACTACCACATACTTACAGTTCGATTTAGGGATAGACCCTGAGAGCGCTTATTTAATTTTGCTTCAAGACCCACTTTCCTAAGCATACGAATCGACACTCCACATACAAATCGACACTCCACATACAAATCGAAATTAATTGATTACTTATTGTTTTTGACCAAACGACCCAATATTTATCACAAACGCATCGACAACTAAACACTTTTTAGAACAGGGATAGAACCTGCACGAAGGAAAGCTGCCTGGGGGAGGGTCATTATTTTACAAAAATCATAACACCACTTTTTAGGAATTGTGACAGACGGTACAGCGCCATCTAGCAAAATTATACTGAAACAACGAAGAAATTTAAACCGTTGCGCTTTGGGTTTAATATCTTTTGAATGAAATGTCCGATTTGAGTAATTTAAAAAGTAATTGGTAGGTGTTGAAACAGACTTCAATAAGAAATTATTTATTATGGTAAGGATGAATACAATAGAAAACAATATTGTGGCATTTTATTTTTTGATTGATTTTATGATGCGATTCTTTAGATTGACATAACTTTTTTATTTATAAACCGATTGAAACAAAACAAAGACTAAATGTTAATCCCAGCAAACCGCAACGCATTAGTGAAAACCGCATTCAATTAGGTTAAGCCGTTTCTGAGATTAGCCTGAACAAACGTACAGACAAACAGACATACAGACAAACAGACAAAAATTCTAAAAATCATTGTTTTGGGTTCTATTGCGTATACACACATCAAAAGTGTCTAGGGATATTTCAATTAAACCTAAATTACTAAAATTCTATTAACTTTTTGTTAAAACATGTATACATTAAAATAAACCTTGTTTAATAGACTATTTAATCTGATAATAAACTTTTAGATAAAGTTAAATTTATAAAAAACTTAGAAGAAGAGGAAAAACTCAAACAAAATTTCAATCTTAACTTTATTTTTGAAACATCAAAACTTAAACAACAAAACAATTTTTTTTTATAAAAATTGTTGAAAACTTAAAATTAATAATTCGTGGATCCACCTAAGACTCTCCTGACACATCTGGAGCGGTTCTGCATACTCAAAACAAGGGGGTCAATATCCTGTTGTGGAGTACTATCCCAAATCCTGCTAAGATGCAAGAAAAGCTGGTTTTGATGCACAATATCAACAGGGAAATTCCTACGAGCTCTTCTCTGAAGCATATTCCAGGCATGCTCAATAGGATTTAAGTTAGGGGATTGTGCAGGCCGGTCTAAAGCTTGGATAACATTTTTTTTTTTTTTTTTTTTTTTTGGTGAGTGGAAGCTTGGATAACATGCTGTTGTAACCAACTCGTAACGATACGCGCCGTATGTGGACGGGCATTGTCGTGCATTAGCTGGAAATTTTGTCCCATTTGCTGTTTGTGGGGCAAGATTTTAAACAAGGTTTATTTTAAAGTGTAGGTGTCTTAACAAAAAGTTAATAGAATTTTAGTTATTTAGGTTTAATTAAAATATCCCTAGACACTTTTGATGTGTGTATAAAGTTCCCCTAATAAAGTTTTTCTTATTTATCTTCCATGTACAGACACCGACCTTTTAGAATTTTATTATATGTATTGATTTATTTATCCATACTAATATTATAAATGCGAAAATAACTCTGTCTGTCTGTCTCTTCTTTACGCCTAAACCGCTGAACCGATTTGAATGATATTTGGTACAGATATAGTCTGGGATCCGACAAAGGACATAGGATAGTTTTCATCCCGGGAACGGGAACTATTACTCCACGCAAAAGAAGTCGCGGGCAAAAGCTAGTTATAAATAATTTGGACGCGATTGAAAACATGACTACTAAAAATACGTCGATTTACTTTAGACGCTGGCTGATTTTATAGGGCTACACTAATATGTATCTTTTGTCCTGTTCTTAATGAAATGGAAAGAGAAAGATACACTTAACTTAAATTTGGTTTTGTTTATGCACAAGAGAATCAGCACCATTACCTAGAATTTTAGTCTCTGTTTATCTTAGTATGTTGAAACTATTATGGGAAATGTTGGTATTCCTTGGAATTCGGTTAGAACTAGCCACACGGTAGAATAGTTACAAACTTGCCCGTAATTCGATTCAATGTTATTATTATAACGAAATAGAGCTTTTAGCTAATCACAACCAAATATATTACTTCAGTATTCTATTTTTATTCAAAATTGTTCTCTTTATGTTGGTATGGTGTTAAATGAGCAAGCATCTCCTTACTGGGCAAGTGTTACCAATACAGGGTAACAGGGTTTACGGCCTAATCGGGCGATATAAAATCATAAGGCACTGGTATTTTATAATTTTACTGTATTACACGTTTTTACAAGGATAAGAATGAAATTAATTTGAATTTTGATTTTTTTTTGAGTGCATGCTGGCTTATATCCAATTAGCTCACCAGCTCATTTCGGTATTATTTATGAAAGTTTACTTCTCGAAAAAATTGCATGTCTTTCATATACTTTATTGCATCCAAAAACAGAAATACACACAAACAAATAGTATATAATACAAAGAACTTTTGTACAAATGGTGAGTTTTACCCAGAATTGAGTTTTCTACCAGCGAACCAAAATGCTGTGGTGAGATTTGCAAGGCAGGATATGTTATAGGGTAAACATTAAGCATTGGTTTATATGGTTGCGGAATAGTTCTAAAAGTTACCGTGGCCCCGGAACATAAAGGACATGATTTTAGTCAGTAAAAGTCTCAGAGGACGGGAGAAGTCATTTGATGATTTCTCACCCACGAAAAAAATTACATACCCTCTAACTGCAGATAATTATAGAAAATGTCAGTAAAAGCAATTTGGAAACAATAAACCGCAATAACCGTAAATAACAACAATGTTGTCGGTCTGTTGCAACAATAACACACACTGAAAACAACACAGTTGCCGTAGCTTCTCTGTTTAGTTTAGAAACACAATTTACAACTCCGGAGAAGAAGTAAGGAACATTTGAAATTCGAAATAGGAAAAGTAAAAGAAAGATGGCGGGCGTCTGCCTGGAGTGGATTTTTCAACGAATCCGACTGTAGTAAGTTTATTTCATATTGTATTAGAACCTGTAAGGCCAGCGTCACATTGCACGGAAGGTCCGTCGCCAATAACCGCGGTGGAATATTTAAGTTGAAGAGTTTATTGGTTTGGTTGCTTAAAGGCGCTAAATTCAGGAACTCTTCTGGTCTGAATCGAATAAAAATATTATTAATCCGGGGCAGTAGTTTCTGATGCCTGAATACACAAACGTCATTCAACTTTAAGACGCTGTCAAATTTGATGCTGTCCTTACTTTATCCCTTAAAGGATTTGTCACACTGGATGCGTTCTGCGGCCTGCGGTCAGGTCAAAGTGAACATAGCCCGCATCATGTATGAACAACGCTGTCGGTCGGGGTCAGCAATCCCCAACATGCGTTCTTTGGTTGTGCTCGCACGGTCAGATCGCATTCTATACAAAATATATTGATACCGACAATGCGATCTGATCTGCGATCATACATGATGCGGGCTACGTTCACTTTGACCTGACCGCAGGCTGCAGAACGCATCCAGTGTGACAAATCCTTAAAGGGACAAAAATAGCACCAGATTTGAGATCTTCTTAGAATTAAGTGAAGTTTGACCCTATATGGTTACAGTAGGCTCGGTTGGTGGGTTCTGTACTTACGGTCGGGTTGCGAGAATAACAACAACAACTTAATGCAAAAAATTTGCATGTAAATTGCAACGGCCACTTAGGGAAAGGCCAGGTGCAGCTAAGTGGTAATAAAAGTAACGACGTAACGAATGTATGCAGCCGTTAGGGTAATTAAAATATAGAGCATCTGCTGGCGTTAAGTGCACCGGTACGTGGGTGGAAGGGTATAAAAGCGGTGGGTCGCCACGAGCAGGTATTAGTGATGTTTCAAACGCCGACTTACTACTACCACATCATCAGCAGTGCGCCGGGGATCGACGAGTGGGTGAAAAAGAATGGATGCGACCAACAACGCCATGAACTCGAAGCGGCTAAAGTTGCTGAGCCTGCCGGACAGCACCCTGAGCCCGCCTCTATGGAGCCCCACTACGGAAGTCAAGAGCTCGACCAGTATACCGGCGGACCCATTGACGCCGCCGAGTTTGTCGAAACAGAATTCGGAGGTGATGAAGAAGGAAGCGGAAATAATTGGACGCTATGTGATGGACAATATGATGGATATCTGCAATGCGAGTCAAGGGCACGTAGTAACGAGCTTCGCAAAAGTGCTTGGAAACTCGTATGTGTACACGATGGAAGAGCATGTGCCCGACAAAAGCATTGGCACTTATTGTACATATCGCGTAGTAAACAGAGGGGACTTATCCCCAGCTTTGGACGCCTTATTCGCGCCGGTCAACATAAATGCAAGGGAATTACATGTCTCACTTGCCTGGTTGAGTACTTGTAAAGCGGCAATGGTCGTCAAATCGTTAAGGACGAAATCGGAAGAATGGAATATGAAAATTGCAAATGCGCCCTTCATAGTGTGGAAGGTGTCGGTCGGGGGCCAAGGTAAAGACGCGGTGCGGGAGGCGACGGTGAAAATTCCCAAGGGCGAGGTGGAACATCTGAAATGGAAGGCATACAACAAGGAGTGGGGGACGACGGAATGGCTGAAACAGCTGCTGAAGCCGGTAACGTGCTATCTACAATTGGAGGACGGCGAATGAAGAAATTGAAATTGAAATTGAAATTGTTTATTATGCAAGTAGGATATTAAATCACTTTTACATGTCATTTTTTTAAACTAGATGGAGTCGGCATTTCCTAGCTGACTACCTCTGAGAAGAAATGCCGAAACAAACTCAAAGGATTATTGTCTCTTTTAAAGTCCAGACATAGATTTCAAATTTTTTTGTGCAACAAACCATGCAGAATACGTTTCGGTCCGACCTCTTGAGGAAAGTTCCAATTACAATATTTAGGTACACCTGCCTCAACAAGCAACGTGAGCTCAACTTAATCTTAAGGAGCTCCACGAACCGACACAATATTACTTGTAAGAGCTTAAAAAATAGGCTTCAAGCCGCGTGCAAAATAGTTACATAGTGCATTCTATATGATTTGTACACTTACAATAATAATATGAATGTTTTTTTTTATACACCAAAAAAAATATATTCTAGTATGGGTTAACAGAGCTTAGCAGAGCGAGCAGTTCAAGCGTTAACAAACACACTCTACACTTGGAACGGAATCGCCGCCGGGAACAAGAAGACACGAGCATCACACACGACGAAATACAGCAGGGGGTGATTTCTCCAATGCAAGACTTGTGCTGTTATTTTGTGAAGAACGCGCTTTTAACGAAGGCGACGGAGAAAGATTATTATCAAAAACGCCTGATTAAAACAGCCATCACAGTTACCAGAATTTTGGTATTTCAAGAAACGCTAAAGAAACGCATGGAACGCTGTAAACAGTATCAAGTGAGACAGAATCCCGAGTGTGCAGACACTCAACACATATTGGCGACTTTTGGCGAGATGCAAGCAATCTTGAACAACAATGACATTGACGAAAAGGAATTTGCAACAAAAACATACGCCCACCTATGCAGACAGACGGGCAAGAGGAATAATTTATTCTTCATGGGCCCCCCGTCGACTGGAAAAACTATGATAAAGGACAGTTTGGTGAACCTACACTACAACTTTGCACGACTCACTGGACTAACTCCGGCGAGTTCGTTCAACTTTGCATCATTGGTGAATGTGAATGCCGTATTTATGGACGAGTGCAAACTGACTGACAACCAATTTGAACAATGGAAACTATTGGCGGCGGGACAACTCATGGCGACGGACATCAAGTACAAGGAGCGACACAATGTGGAAAACTGCGTATTATATACGTGTGCGAACCACACTATCGGCCAGTAAGTATGTGCAAGTGCCCGAAGCACACCAGGCGATTGCGACTAGGACGATTCAGTTCAACTTTACAAAACCACTACACTGCGATATGCGAAAATGTTGTGTATCGCAGTAGTGGCTTAATATGTGTTGAGTGTCTGCACACTCGGGATTATGGCTCACTTGATACTGTTTACAGAGTTCCATGCGTTTCTTTAGCGTTTCTTGAAATACCAAAATTCTGGTAACTGTGATGGCTGTTTTAATCCGTTCGCTTGCTCTGCGCTGGAATAGGTATTCAATCCCTTCAGACGTTTTTGATAATACTCTTTCTCCGTCGCCTTCGTTAAAAGCGCGTTCTTCACAAAATAACAGCACAAGTCTTGCATTGGAGAAATCACCCCCTGCTGTATTTCGTCGTGTGTGATGCCCGTGTCTTCTTGTTCCCGGCGGCGATTCCGTTCCAAGTGTAGAGTGTGTTTGTTCACGCTCCATTCGCCGTCTTCCAATTGTAGATAGCACGTTACCGGCTTCAGTAGCTGTTTCAGCCATTTCGTCGTACCCCACTCCTTGTTGTATGCCTTCCATTTCAGATGTTCCACCTCGCCCTTGGGAATTTTCACCGTCGCCTCCCGCACCGCGTCTGTACCTTGGCCCCCGATTGACACCTTCCACACTATGAAGGGCGCATTTGCAATTTTCATAATCCATTCTTCCGATATCGGCACGGCGTTTGCAACATCACTAATACCTGCTCGTGGCGACCCACCGCTTTTATACTCTTCCACCCACGTACCGGTGCACTTAACGCCGGCAGATGCTCTATATGTTAATTACCCTAACGTTGAGTGTTGACTTTGAATAAATTAATAGGCAAGAGTTAGCCCATATCGAAATGGTTGGTTAGGTTAGTTTTTTTTTTGATTTTCTACAATTTGTCCACTATTGCTTTGCACCCCTAAAATTTGTCCACTATTGCTTTGCACCCCTATTTTTTTTTACCCCTAATTTCTTCACTGCAATGTTGCCACTATTCCACACATCACCACAACATTACAGTCTACAATGTTGCATGCTAATGCGCCGCCGAACAAAACACTGACCCTTTATGGTTACAGTAGGCTCGGTTGGTGGGTTCTGTGCGAGTGAGACGGAGCGATGCGGTAACATCTCCACCCCGCGGGTATTGTTGCTACACTGGCAGTGTATCACTCTACCGTAGTAGTAGGGGTGCAAGACTAACCTAACCTAACCCAACTTACAAAAAACCTAACCTAACCTAACCCAACTTACAAAAAACCTAACCTAACCCAACCTAACCCAACTTACAAAAAATGTTATTATAGTATTCATGAATTCTTCAATGATAATAATTTTAATATTTAATTGTTTTTATCTATTATTGTAATGTTTATATGTCTTTTCTTAAAATTGGTTTTAATGTTTAATTGATTTACTATAATGACTAATTGACTATAATGTAATTTCTTTTTAATTTTATATTATTTTGCGTGCCGTGTGCCACGGCAAAACATGCTGTACACATTATTTTATTGAACACCTTGTTACCTACCATGTTTTATGCAAATAAATGATTTGATTTGAGTATTCTGCCAAGGGTCAATGGTTTTGTTTGTGTGGGATAACACATTATCGAGGAAGATTATACTAATAGACTAAAATATCACCACTCTATGGTAGGTTTTATATTATTAGCATAATAATAATTCGTACCAATATTATAAAGTAACTCTGTCTGTCTGTCTCATCTTCACGCCTAAACCACTGAACTGATTTAAAATAAATTTGGTGCAGATATAGTCTGGGACTCTGGGACCCGGGAAGGGACATAAGATAGTGTTCATCTCGGAAATCCCCCGGAAGGGGATCTATTGTTCCACGCGGACGAAGTCGCGGGCAAAAGCTAGTTATAAAATATTTGCATATTTTATGCTATTTTTTTAAGAAATAATAATTTACATAAGGTTCACAGAGTAAATTATTATTTCTTCACTTGCCACTCACTTCACTTTACACTTTCCTTATTACACAATAAGGAAAGTGGGTTCTTAAATGGGTAGTCCAAGTTCCTGATAAGATCTTATTGCTATCACAAATCCACCTCGCGCGGTAGTGATTACCTACAACTTTATGACTTTATCCCTTCGATTTTATTAGTTTGGAGAAGATTAGGGATCTCTAATGGTCGGAAGCTAAGTTTATACTAGGTACATTACGCCTACTACAGATTACGATATACATAATCATGTATACGTACATGCATAGTTACGAATAATATGCCTTCGTTTTTTTATAATTTCGCAAAATTTGTAAGGTTTTCTCGTGCGAAACAATATAAAATTTTATATATTAACTTCTACTTCATAGTAGGATTCTAGCTCGTATATTCGTCACCGTCATTTAACTCTACAAACTAGGATAAAATTCTAATAATCCTAATTAATACATATAACTTTCTAGAACCTTCTACAAGTATTAAATAAATAACAGGATACTTTTATCCCAAACAATAAGATATTCCTGAGAGATAATAAGTTGAGGCAAGTAAAAAAAAACTGAACTTAACGCGAGCAAAGCCGCGGGCCACACCTAGTCTATTATAAAGGTAAAGCTAGTTTTAACCTATTTATTTTTGTTACAAAGTGGAAAATTCGAACATTTCCTCGGTAGTAGAGACGTAAAAGTAACAAATAACAGAACAATGGCGTTTGTACGAAAACCTGCATTAATTGAGTGGCTCCCACGCATACTAATTGTAAGAAAATAGGGCGCCCTATTAACTAAGGCTTCTCAACAATTTGAATTTTAGGGAGCCATGTTTATTACTCAGTTAAGGATAATAGCGGCCACTTTTTCACCAAGTAAACTGTTTTGTCTAGTTGTGTTCTAGTAAATTTAGAATAAATACTATTTAGTCGTTGGATGTAGCATTGCCAGGCGCACAATAAAACCGAACATAGTTAAGCTTTGTGATTGCGTGACCGACTAAAATAATCGGCGTGCGGGTATTCAATTTAACAAGATTTATGGTTATAATAAAAAAAAACTTGGTAATACAAAAATATGAATTAAAAATTCTGAAGACTTTCTTATTCAAATGTCCGGGCGAGCTGACTGGTTCGTCCGGCTATTCGGTTTAGGGACCTGGCAATCCCAGTGGAGGTTCATCGATATTTTTTAGTAAAGTACACTATCCTGCTACACTTTCCCAACCACTGCAACTTCTGAAACCCAGAATCAATAGTGGAGTCCACCAAAATAGCGTCGATGCAGTGAAGCTCGACGAGTCCCGGAGAAACGGTTCAAGTGTCTTGAATCCCGCAAAGAAATTAATCAGAAAGAAGAGCGGAGGAGTAAGAAAACATATATTTTCCACTTCCCTTCGATTCAGCAACCGTTCTCCGATGACCGATTCGCCATTGGACTGTTCGTCACACAGGACAGGACGGTTCATTTATTTCCGTTTCGCCAACAGGGCCTTTCACCTTTGGACATTTCGTCGACATGGCGGTTAATTTATTTCCGTTTCGCCAACAGAACAGAACTAGGTGGCGTTTAAATATTCAGGGGTTAATTGTTTTACTTTTATAACGTGCCAAAATGAAATGTTTGTACTTGTTACCCTTAGATTCAACAATGAATGATGTAACCAAATTTTTGTAATCTATTGATTTTAAAAGACTGTTCATGGAGTTTCTTGCTTGCTCTTCTCCATGGGACCTACTGTTTGCAAAGAGCAACTAGCTTCAATTTTCTGACAGACTGACACCTTGACGATTCGAACGTACCTGTACCGAAATGGTTTATTTGAATATAATAGTTTTGAGTTTGAGTTTTAAAATTTTTCATTAAAGAAGGTATACAAGACATAATTATGAAGTACTAGTAAATATTAGTATGCACGAAGTAATGTTGTCATAAATTCCCACTACAATAAAATTATCTCGCTACCTTTCTTGTACTAATTTAAACCCGTCATTTTCAGAACACAAAATGAATTAATTAAACCCTCAAAATTCCTTAAAACAACCGGACTTTTAACACAATTTGCGGTTTTCAAACGAGGAGAGAACCGAAGTTCCTCTTTGTAACATTAGTAGGAACTGTTGAACAGTACGGTACTGACCGGGGTACGATCTGCGTGCACGTAATTACAAAGTTTGTGGTGAACAAAATAAACACGCTGTGTAGTCTCTGTACCTGTACTGGAAGTTTTCGAGAACTTACTCGTTGGCGTTAGCGTAAAGATGTACTTACCATTTTAAGGAGTGGGAAATCATTATCTAACTTCTCCCGTCCTGGGTGCGGCGGGAGGGCGTGTCAGACTTACTGACTAAAACCCACTCATGTTCCTTCGGTTGCCCTTTATCCGGGCTACGGTAACTATTCTAACTATTCCGACACCCCGGGAGATGTACTTACCATGTGACCAGAATTATAAAGTGGAAAGATTTTATTGTGTTTACCCGACAGCCGAAAGGCGGGTTACGTTTTTCGAACTTATGTATGTATGTCTCATTCTATGGCATGCTTTACAGCCTACACCTTTTAACGGATTTCGACATAATATGAGGTGGCATTAAAGTGTCAATAGGGATGACGACAACATTAAAAATGACATTCTGTTTAGTCCGCCTGATATATCGGCCAAAAGCACGTGACACGTATTTTTTGCTTGATCAAATTAATAAAAAAATACAAAGATAAAGAGCAACAATGTTCCGGAGTGGGGGCTTTTGACGTCACCGTCTTGCAAAATATGTATCTGATCGTGACGTCATGCGCAACTTTAACGCACTGTATCTTCGTCATTTTTCGTGTACGAGAAAAAAGAAAAAATACGTGTCCAAATTTTTTTGATAATCTATCTGACGGACTAATTACTTTTTTTTTGTCGTCTCGCCTATTGTGGGAGTGACAAAGGATATATAAATAAAAAAAAAGAACTCAAAAAATATATATAATGAAATATACCAAAACCCAACTACAATTTCTGAAGTTGGTGGTAGTTGCCATGAAACAGAATAAATGCCACCGTCTTCCGAAATTGCAGCTGTTTTTTTTGTATGGTTTATTCAACAAAAATACAATAAAGTTATGCATTTATTTTCTGTCGAACTGCAGCACAGTTTATCGTCAGTTTTAATGGATAAACTCTACATACAGAGAAGGCACGAGCATTGATTGCCACGCTTGCTCAAAGCGGATTGGCGATCTTAGACTCATATTAACACAGGTCCAGGTTTCCTACCGGTGTTTTCCTTCACCGATGTCTGTGATGTCCAAGATATAATAATATTTTTGCACGATGATCGATTTCCGTGGAGCGACTAGTAATTATACCAACCTATTATTGTCCCAGCACAAAGGCCTCTCCCTAAACAGATAACAGACCAGCATTGATCACCACTTTAGCTCGAAACTTAATAGATTTCAGAGTTAGGGACTACGCACACTTATTCAGCTCTATTCAGCTTATGTCCATAGAAAACAACGATTTTGTATGAAGACGCGTACGCGTCCGTTCAGCTTTCCGCGTCCGTTCAGCTTCCGTACAAAATCGTTGTTATATATGGGCATAAGCTGAATGGAGCTGAATAAATGTCCGTAGAAAACAACGACTTTGTATGAAGACGCGTACGCGTCCGTTCAGCTTTCCGCGTCCGTTCAGCTTTCGTACAAAATCGTTGTTTTATATGGGCATAAGCTGAATGGAGCTGAATAAATGTGCGTAGTCCCTTATCCATACTAATATTATAAATGGGAAAGTGTGTCTGTCTGTCTTTTTCTTTCACGGCAAGACGGAGCGACGGATTGACGTGATTTTTTAAGTGGAGATAGTTGAAGGGATGGAGAGTAACATAGGCTACTTTTTGTCTCTTTCTAACGCGAGCGAAGCCGCGGGCAGAAGCTAGTGTTAATTATAAATTCAGGTTTCTTCACGATATTAACCTTCATCGACAAATCTTTTCTATTTTATTTCTATTTTTAATATAGGTACTCATCATAATAGTTAAAACTGTAAATAGGTTTAGTATCCAAGTCTAAAAACCATTTTTCACTGAGAGACAACTAGATACATTATTCCTGATAGCAGGGTCGCTTAGTAAGTAGCAATATCAGACACACCAACAAAGGAATTAGTATTAAGCGTATGATGGACCAATTCCTTCTCTGTATGGGAATAAATTTACGCTATCCTTTTTTATGATATTTTTACTTATCTTAATACTATCAGTCCACTTTCGTCTTTAGTTACTGCTTCGTTTCCGTAGGTCGTAACATAATTTTTATTGCCTTTATTTAAGCCTATAAAATCTGGCTATATTATATATGTAATATTTTATTCCGGTATGTAATTCCAGAGATTACCACGATAAATCAAAAACAAAAAGTCTATTCAGCATTATTGTATTACCGTAAATAAACCAACACAAAAATCATAAGCCTGTAATTTACTACCCGATTTTTCCAGGCCCAAACGGTTTACAGAAATCCTGTAAACGAAATATAAATTAATATAAAACGGAATATCTAGGTCGTTACGAAAAAATATGAGAGTAAACATGTAAATAAAATGTGCCTACAATGTTATACGTTTTCTCTCTACACTTGAAGCACGAAATAATGACTCATCCCCGCTGAACAGGAGGCCTACCATGAACTCTTATAGCAGGTCAATTTTCGACGATAAATAACCTGCCGTGTTTAGTTTGTACCATGAGCGCGCTAAGCAGCAGGCGAGCCAGCGATCACGTGATCTAAACCGGCGAGTGACCACGTGACAGCAGTGTAGTGGCCCACTACACTGCTGTCACGTGGTCTCTCGCCGGTTACTAGTGGGCTGCCCTGTTTATTGTCATCATCATGAAGTATTTTTTGACAAATTCGCATGTGACCGTTGAACTGCCCTGCCGTCATTATTTGCAGGCTTGTGAAAGTAACATGAATTGACCTGTTTCAATTAATTTTAAATACAAAAACGTAAGTAATTATAATAATATGCATATAGAATAATTCGGACGTTATTTTAAAGTATTGTAAAATATAGAAAATTATCCGTAAGCTGTGTCTTTCCTGCTAATTTTAGATGTGTGATAAAGACGAAATTTTTTAGTTTTTTCGAAGAAATAAAACCTTTCGAGATGCCAGACAGCGCTTTTGTTAAGCTTTACAGCCCAACTAAAGGGCTCACTTGAACTGTAATGAGGAAAGAGAATTCACGCCACGCCCAAAGAAATCAACAGATTTGTTAGCTTAGCTGAGACCAAGGTTAGTACTAATATATACTTCTATTCATCAGACTAATCATCTTAATACTATATTTGATACTATGCATGCATGGTTTCAGGTTTTACTTGCGCTCTCGTTTTTCGCGAATGGAACCTATCAAAGACAAATACAGTGAAATTCATTGGATTTATTCATTCATTTATTTATTTAAATTAAGGGTCAGCACGACATTTTTAACAACTCTCACATAAATACACAATAAAAAATCACGTAAATATAGACAATATCCTATGCTTCAAATTAACTTGAACTAAGTTGAGTTGATTTCAATATTTTATTTGACTCTAAATGTGCAACTCTGAGTGTACAACTATGTTTTACTTATTTCAGATTTTTGAACAAGTTTGGTATGCCTGGAGTTTAGAGTTTAGAACTCATGTCGCAATAAAACGGCCAGTAGAACATGTAAACCCAAAAAAAACGTTTTAAATGGGTAAACATTAAGTAAAAAATATATTTAGATCTAACAGTTAATAATATATTTTTTCATTGTTGTAGGTGATTCTGGATTTCCATTACAGAAGTCGATGATGACTCCAGTTATTGATGCACCTCCAAATTCAATTGAAGCTCACTATACTGGGTTGCATGTGAGAAAACGAAATAAGCATTTTCATTTGCAATTGAGCCAATGTGTTGAATCCGGAAGAAGTTTTTCAAAGTACCCAAAACATGACCGACGTCACTTCCGAGGCGCATTCTTCCAGAAGAGCCCAGAATCAAGAACAGCAGCGGGGCCTCCTTACTAGGAGACAGCTCATTGCTCATTTGTGGGATGTAACCTAGAATATTAAAATATATTTTAAGTGTTTATATTTTTGTATGTAACGAATAAACTCAAAAACTACTGGACAGATTACAAATATTCCTTTTTCTTTAGAAAGCTACATTATCCCTGAGTAATAAAGGCTACATAATATTACGCTATATCCCACGGGAGCGAAGCAATAACCAAAAACCTAACGTTACGTAGGTGAAACCGCGAGGAACAGTAAGTTTTATTATAAAAATCTGGATCTAATTACCGATTATTTATACTCTTCAATGTTCCTACCACACGAGAAAGAAGATTTTCAATATTTAGGTAATTAAGTTTATGATTTATTTAGTAACAAAACTTACAGCGGGTCAAGTTGTCCAATCTTTGTTAGCACCACCAACAACCGAATTTAGATTTTTCGCCACCTCAGTCTACATTCTCCCAGGTATTTCCCGAGATTGGGCACTTTTATCACAGCCCATAGCAATATCCCAGCAATAAAATAAAATACGAAACTCTTCGGGAATAATCCATTCGTCACAAATAAGACACTCTTACACATAACCACGGCCACAAATATTTAATTTTAATAATAAATCCACTTGAGTTTCAAAATTACCTCGTAAATTAATGTACTACTATTTGTCATTTGTCAAATAAATATTCGTTCGAAAATAATCATGAAGTGTCAAAATGGTAACTTTTCGTTTTAAGTTTCACAAGCTGGTGTAAAGGCCTTCGCTTTTACAAATCAGTGCCAAACTCTTTTTATGCCACAGAAAAATGTTTATTTTTCATCACCTTTTAATTTTAAACTGTTTTTATATAAATATTTGTTACTTTTATAAAAACCGTAAAACCGCTGAAGTATTTTAGAACGTTTGTTTTCTAATAATCTTATATAATCTGTGCTACCAATGTCAGGTCAGAGCTGGTCAGAGACTCAGGACAAAAGTTTAATTGATGCAGGTCAGCCGGAAATGCTCATGGTACAAACACAAAACCTGTCAGGTTGAACATGTCAGGTTAAACTGCCCTGTACTTGGCAGGTAGTTGAATAGTTCATGGTAGGCCACCAGAACTGTGCTCGTAAGTCGAGGGTTTTATACACTGGCGAGCAATAAAATTATGTACAAACATAATTTAATTAGCTGGCTTCTAATTAGTTATGGCACTTGTGTACAATTTGACAGTAAATTTCATTTACAAGTTAAAATTAAATGGTAATAATTATGTTAGAACCAGGCTGGTATTATTAAAATAGAACACATTTAATTCACATTAACCTACTCACCGGTAATTTTTCTACTCTAAACTTGCCATCGTTTAGATACTGCCGAATGCTAAAGTTCATTCCTAAAGACGGCTAAATACTGAGGCACTGCGCAAATGTGAAATCTACCAGTGAACCTTTTTTCATAACGTATTCAACAACAATAATTCATGCAATTGTTTCATTAGTCTGATGTTGAGTTCTGTTTTTTATAATATTCGATGTGCGGATAACAAAACACTAAAAATCTTGATATACATTTTTGATGGTCTAGATTTGGATGCATCTCAAATTTGGACGAATCCACACTCATAAATACATCCACCACAATGAAAATTCAAAGACGTTTCACTAAATACTTTTTTCCATTAAAACATTCCTTTCCAGAAACCCTTTAGAACTTCTTTCAAGACATCAACCATGGGACTACGGTTGCAACCCCACATACTTGGATTTTAACAATCGAAAAAAAAGCGTCTTTTGATATCCTTAAAATGTAACTTTTTAATGAACTACACACAAGCAGTAGGTATTCCGGTTTACTGTTATGTGTGTCGTGTTGGTAACAAAGTGTCAGTATGTCTCTACCGGACCCAGTAACTACGGTTTCTGTGCGAGTGAGTCGTGTTGGTAACAAAGTGTCAGTTTGTCTCTACCGGACCCAGTAACTACGGTTTCTGTGTGGATGAGTCATTTGATAACAAAGTGTCTGGTTGTCTCTAAAGGACCCAGTTACTTCGGTTTCGGTGCAGGCGAGTCTTGTTGGTAACCAAGTGTTTGATTGTCTCTACCGGACCCAATAACTACGGTTTCTGTGCGAGTGAGTCTTGTTGATAACAAACTGTCCCAATGTGTCTACCGGACCCAGTAACTACGGTTTCTGTGTGTTTGGATCGTGTTGGTTACAAGTGTCTGATTGTCTCTACCCAGTAACTTCGGTCCTGTCGGTAACAACTTTAGTTTTTTGTGATACATGACTGTGTCGTAAAAAAAAGTTGCTCCGTTTGCACAGAGCTTAAAACCGCACGATGACCGTACTAAGTGCATTTGGAGAGAACTTCGGATTGAATTGGAATTCATATTGTAGTTTCACATAGGAACGTGACTTCTGTTAGCTTATAATTTAAAGTTTAGAATTTCATAATCGAATGAAAATTTGTTGTCTGTCTGTCCGTGTCTGTAGACTATCTTTTATACCGTAAAATGTATATAATAAAATATATTTAGGTATTTTTATGTTCTACATAATTTTGTGAACAAAAATTATTTATTTATTTATTCCTTAACTTACACACTACCTTACAGGTTGCCCCTAAAGCAATAGCGTGGTTCCCAACAACAAAGAAAAAAAAAGATAAAGAAATTTAAAACTAGACTTATACGTACTCCGCAGAAAATACTAAAAACATAAACAAAAAAATCAGCCTGTACAATTGAGCATAAATAATCTAAACTAAAATATTATCTAATTTTACACAACATCTACCTATATTATTATATTCTAATTATTAGCTAAGTTCAACAAAACTCTTGCAAATTCACTCAAATTGCATGAAAAAATGTCTAGCCTCTCATGCAATTCGTTGCGCACACAGATTGCACGGGTGAGAGGTGTTTTTGCCAATAGATTCGTATGAGCAGCAGGCACAGCCAGCAGTGGCGCGCCACCAATTTTTGATTGTCGTCCTTTACTCCTTTTCCCATCTCTAGGGTACCATTCTGTTATCGTTTTTGTCCAGTCCAGTGTGCTTACTTTTTAGGGTTCCGTACCTCGAAAGGTAAAACGGAACCCTTATAGGATCTCTTTGTTGTCCGTCCGTCTGTCAAGACCCTTTTTCTCAGAAACGCGTCGAGATATCAAGCTGAAATTAATATTACATACTCAGGTCTGCTATCTCTCAATGCTGTGAAAAAATCAAATTTCTGAATCAACGCAATAAAAAGATATCTACGGCTGTTTATCCATACTAATATTATAAATGCGAAAGTAACTCTGTCTGTCTGTCTTTCTGTCTGTCTGTCTGTCTGTCTGTCTGTCTCTTCTTCACGCCTAAACCACTGAACTGATTTGAATGAAATTTGGTACAGATATAGTCTGGGACCCGAGAAAGAACATAGGGTAGTTTTTATTTCGGAAATCCCTCGGGATTGGGAAGTATTATTCCACGCGGACAAAGTCGCGGGCAAAAGCTAGTATTTCATAATTAGACATTTGCAAGGGAATCAAAACCTAGAATCATGAAATTTGGCAAGAAGCAATGTCATGTAGCACAAGTAAAGCAAAAACTCCGAAAACCGTAAATTTATAGTTATTTCACAAAAAAATAACATTTTACGGAACCCTGGTTGCGCGAGTCCGACTCGCACATGACCGGTTTTTTTTTTGGTAGTTTTTAAATTACATTTTATTACAATTACATTACATTAAATTTGTACAAAAACCAACTAAATTACTAATCTAAAAAAAATTTTCTTTATCTCGGCCTAAGCTTGCTTTTCATTGTCTTTGGCAGTCATCCCAGGTGGCCCAAAAGATTCTAAGTTTATCCACACAACAGTGACACAAATGCCCCGAAAAACAAAAAAAGCTGTTGGTCTCTGGATGTCTTTGGAATCTTTGCCAGTAACTGAATTGTGGAAGTGTGATGGGCAGTCATTTCGAATGGTGCGTCTATGCTAGGCGAACCGAGCCCGAGCGAAGCACGAGCCGAACACAATTCGTCTAGTGTGAACCGACTTACAAGCCTCGAACGAGCGCGCTGCGAGCATTTCGTTTGTGCTCGGCTGCGTTCCGCCTGTTGTCGGTATTTTGACGAACACAAATCGTGATCGTTGTAGGTTCGTTGAAGTACGTCCACACTTGCGCTGCGAACGACGAAGCTGAGAAGGGCTCCGCTCGTGCTCGATTCGCCTAGCACAGACGCACATAGAACACACCCTCCAAGTTTCACGTCTCTAGGACCCAGTGGTTTGGGCTGTGCGTTGATATATCACATAGTCAGTCAATTTACATACACCGGTGAATGACTGTTTACCAGCGTCGTCTAGTGATAATTATTCTAAATCGGTAACACAAACATCTTCTTATCTTATCACGTTTCCAGCTGATTCTTAACACCACCACTTTGTTTTGATGACGTTTAACTTAGCACTGTTACTATTGTAATAGGTAATTGTTACATAACTTTTAAGGAACAAAGTCCTTGCAATTTATACTTTAATAGCTTTTGCCCGCGGCGTCGCTCGCGTTAGAAAGAGACAAAAAGTAGCCTATGTTACTCTCCATCTCTTTAACTATCTCCACTTAAAAAATCACGTCAATTTGTCGCTCCGTTTTGCCGTGAAAGAAAGACAAACATACAGACAGACAGACAGACAGACACACTTTCCTATTTATAATATTAGTATGGATGTATTTAATATTTTATGGTGTAAGTAAACAGTTGTTGGTGAGCCAAATAAATAAAATAAATAATAAAAAGGCAATTTCACTATACAAATATGCCATACCTCTAGGGTTTCCCCATTTTATGAGCTGACGTAGATGTAATTATGATCTTCTTAATTCTTGTGTACTTCAATAAAGACGTGGAATTAAATTGTTATCAATGATAAACAATGATTAGGTAGGTAGGTACAAAAATTTCGTTCATAGTTCTTACTTCTGGCTTCTGTTCCAACTACCTATTAAAGCTGAATTTTAGGGTACCGAACCAAAAAGGTGCTAAAAGGGGGTCCCATTACTTTGACACCACGGGTTGCACTGTGGTTAACCGGCTAGCTGCTGCGCTGAGTGTACAAGATATTTTTTTTATTCGGATCAGTAGCTCCTTGAGTACATTCAACCAAACAAACAAATGAACTCTTTAGCTTAAAAATATCAAGTATAGATTAATGGAGGGAGCGGTTTTTAAATTACATTTCCGGGTGATCGGAGATGGCTTTTAATAGTTACTGCGGCGAGCGGCAATGTAAATGGCTTTTAGCTGAGAGTGATAGCGACCGAGTTTTAAACTCAATTAGGTCTGTGATTAATGATGAACTAAAGCTTTCTGATGTGTGTTTATTTTTTAGTTCTTGTTTACTTCTAGTTGTGTTAGTCGACGGAAGGAGGGTTGTGTTTTTTTACGCTTACATGCGTTCTTGGTTGCTGCTCCGTTTCTACGGGTTTCAGTGTGAAGTTTTGTAACTTATCTATACTAGTCTATACTTCTATATCTATACTAATATTATAAAGAGGTAAAATTTGTAAGTTTGTAGGTTTGTAAGTTTGTATGTAGGGGGTAATCTCTGGAACTACTGGTCCGATTTGAAAAATTCTTTCAGTGTTAGATAGCCCATTTATCGAGGAATGCTATAGGCTATATACCATCACGCTACGACCCACGGGAGCGGAGCAGTAACGAAAAATGCGGGTGAAACCGCAGGAAACAGCTAGTGTTTTATAAAACGGACTATCATTTACACATCCTGTGCCTCGCAAAGCACGTAAAGCCGTTGGTCACGGTTGTGATTCGTAGAACTTTAAAGGATAAGATCATTATAATAGAATTATTTTTTGAACAACCTCTGTTTAGCTTTTTTATACTACTATTTTTTTTTAGTTTAATAATAAAGTTTAATAACTGAAAAATATAATGGTCCTCATCTTTACCTCTTTATGAAATGAAAGATGAAGACGTCGGTTATTAAATAATTTTGTCTCTATTTTATTTTATTCACACATTTATTCTTATTTTTTAAAGATTGCTCGAATATTACTTAAGCTGTGTCAATTTTTCTGCTCGCCAATCCATTATTCACATAAGTGACGTCCCAATTTTTGAGCTCGCAACTTCACAGTCAATCTTGAGTGGCCATTAACTGTCATTACTGCATACAATGGCGGCCATATTATTGGCACACGTTATATTAATACCTTATGCTCGGATCGTAATAATCGAACCTGAAAATATGAAGCTTTATTCTCTCCCAAAGTTAATCTATAAACCATTCTAATATTATAAATGCGGAAAGCTGTCTTTTTGTTACTTTTCACAAGTGGACTATTTGAACTGGTAATCAGTAACCTATTTATGTGAACACTTGTAGTGTTCATGAAAACAAAATCACTTTCGTTAAGAAACACTTAATTACCCGACTGCGCGACGCAAAGAAGGGTAATGTGTTTATTTTTATTAATTTCTCGTACGTACCAAACCATATCTAGTAATATATAAAACGTATACATTAGTGATTAAAAAAAATATACAGATTATACGCAGTTTAAAATAGGTCTAAATTATATGCAGTTTAAAAAATCCAAACAATAAAAAGACAAAAAAAAATGCCAAAACCCTTTTTTATAACTTTTTGTTACGTTGTATTTGTCTATGTATTGATTTTTTTTATGTATATGTATGAGTCACCCAATATAACCCGTCAACTATATTGAATCAAGCTCCTAAAAATGACATAAAAAGAGGTGTAACCACAGGGCGTTGCTATATTACCCACTAAGTATAATCCTCGCGGTATAAATGTTACTTATTAGGTTTGTGAGGAACTTTCCTTAATCTCTGGGATAAGGTCGCCTTTGCGGTAATACCTGTTACAAGAACTTAGTATTATATTAATAATTAAATCTATAGTAATGTAATAAATAAGCTAAAGCGGTTGTTGGATCCATTGTGTTTTTTTTTTCACAATAATCTCAAGGATTAGTTTCATCCGATCCAGCCGAAATAGAAATTTCAACATCTATACTAGTATTATAAAGAGGAAAGATTCATATTTTTGTATGTAACTAATAAACTCACTGGACCGATTTCAAAATCGTTTTTTTCATTAGGAAGCTACATTATCTCTGAGTAACACAATCTGTATAATATCACGGTGTGTCCCACGGGAGCAATAACCAAAAACCTAACGTAACGCGGGTGAAACCGCGAAGAACAGCTAGTGCTAACTATCTTTCTCTCGCGTGAACGTTGAAACTTATATTCCCTAATTATTTTATCAGCATCTTAGGGTTCGAATCCATACTAATATTATAAATTCAAAAGTAACTCTGTCTGTCTGTCTCTTCTTCACGCCAAAACCACTGAACCGATTTGAATGAAATTTGGTACAGATATAGTCTAGGACCCCAGAAAGGACATAGGATAGTTTTCATCCCGGAAATCCCCCAGAAACGGGAACTGTTATTCTACACGGACGAAGTCGCGGGCAAAAGCTAGTATTATAAATGCGAAAGTAACTCTATCTGTCTGTCTCTTCTACACGCCTAAACCACTGAACCGATTCAAATGAAATTTGGTACAGATATAGTCTGGGACCCCAGAAAGGACATAGGATAGTTTTCATCCCGGAAATCCCCCGGGAACGGGAACTATTATTCTACGCGAACGAAGTCGCGGGCAAAAGCTATTTCCAATAATCCTTTCTTGGATACTTACTGTTCACAAAGAATATACCCTCCAAGTATTATCGCTCAAGGACCAGCAGTTTGGGCTCTGCGTTAATATATCAACAGTCAGTCAGTTTCAACATCACGCTACGACCTAAGGAAATAGAACAGTAACTAAAATACGACTGGAATCGCTATTCTTATGTAATTCAGCACTTTACAGGTCAATTTTATGCTTTACCTATGTACAGACAGACTGCTATTATTTATTCAGCCACGGTCTACTGCCCAATCTTCTATTTACAGCTGTGGCTATAAATTGTACCGAAAGTGTACAGGGATCGGAATAGGTACCGTGTAGCAACATAAACTGTTAGAGAGAGAGAGATATTAGCGGTATTTTGGCTTTTTTTTTAATCACACTCTAAAATCCCGCCTGGGGTGGGGGGAGGCAATTAAAAATATAGTCTCAAAATCCTCCCTAAGGGGAAAAATACACTATTTGCGTATTTTGAGTAAGATTTACGTTTAACTGAAATCCAGTTACACTGCGAGGTTAACGATGTTTCAGATGCTATCAAACGTCAAAAAGTGGTGCCAGAGTCATGCCTCACTCCCCTTTTCTTAAATAATGCAGGTGAGTCAGTAGACAACTAATATTGTGCCGTTTGCTACATATTGGATTTATTATAAAACCAAATGCAACGTTAATTCCGTGGCTCGTGGACAGGTCATCAGCGTATGCTCGTTTGGCCTCATCCTAAGTAATAAAGAGCGGAATCATAATAATATGTATACATAAACATTAAACCCGGGATTTCGAAGAATTGCGTTCTAGTAGACGTTCAAAACAAATTATTACTTCGAAGAATCTTGTTATTGCTTCATTAGTTTATCGGAATGAACTTTATTTAAATTATAAATTATACAAATAAATATACCTAACTTAAAACGAACTAAAAAATTAATTAACTAAAACTAAATAAAACTAAAAATTAAATCTATACTTCTATACTAATATTATAAAGAGGTAAAATTTGTAACCTACAAACTTACAAACTTACTAAAAGTTTGTAAGTTTGTAGGTTTGTAAGTTTGTATGTAGGGGGTAATCTCTGGAACTACTGGTCCGATTTGAAAAATTCTTTCAGTGTTAGATAGCCCATTTATCGAGGAATGCTATAGGCTATACACTATCACGCTACGACCCACGAGAGCGGAGCAGTAAAGAAAAATGCGGGTAAAACCGCAGGGGACAGCTAGTCGCTTATAAAGCCGTTGATCCCGGTTGTCATTCGTAGTTCTACAGGTGTTACAGGTGGCCAGAAGCCAGAAAACAAAACATAATTGAGGGACATGATGTCTTAGACGGCTAAAATGGTGAAAATATTTATATGATGCCTTAGTTACTAAACAAAATAAAATGTGTAGCGGAGTCTTGAAAAAACTGTTTTTCGCGTATCCTGGGGATGGGTGTTATTTCGAAATCTGGCCTTCTATACGAGTATTCTGTATAGTTTTTTTTTGTATTGGCTATCGACAAGAGAAAAATGGTAACATTACCAGGCATCGGAATACGTTGAGCATAAAATCTAAAGTTCGAGAGAATATGGTAATGTTACCATTTTTCTCTTGTCGATAGCCAATACAAAGATAAATAAACTATACAGAATACTCGTATAAAAGGCCAGATTTCGAAATAACACCGATCCTTAAAGGATAAGCGATAAACAACAGTTTTTTAAAGACTCCGCTACACATTTTATTTTGTTTAGTAAACTGTAACTAAGGCAGAATATAAATATTTTCACCATTTTAGCCTTCTAAGACATCTTGTCCCTTAATTATGTTTTGTTTTCTGGCTTCTGGCTACCTGTAACACCTGTAGAAGATCTACGAATGACAACCAGGATCAACGGCTTTATGTGCGATCAGAGGTACGGGATGTCAGTGATGTACTGATTGGGATGTATGTGTGTCTTTCAAATAACAAATGAATTAAAAAAATTATTCAAAAACAAAAAACCCGACTGCCTGAAAACTGAAAATAAAGAAACAAGCCCAGCAGTTTAGAATGTTGTTAAGTAATACTTAATAAATACACAATCGAAATAGTTTTATAATCTATACACACATTAAACAAATCATAAATTCTAATGCAGAACAGAACGACTCACAGTCGGGGCCCGTTCAAATTTTACCAATCAATTCTTCCCAAGGGGCCCCGACTGTAATTCGTTCTGTTCTGCATTAGAATTTATGATTTGTTTTATGTGTGTATAGATTATAAAACTATTTCGATTGTGTATTTATTTAGTATTACTTAACAAAATTCTAAACTGCTGGGCTTGTTTCTTTATTTTCAGTTTTCAGGCAGTCGGGTTTTTTGTTTTTGAATAATTTTTATTTTATTTTATACTTTTTAGTTACGGTTCATTGACTTTGTTATAAGATGGAAAATTTTGCAATCTAGTCAATTTATTGAGGGAGTTAATATCGTGAGGATTATTAAGTAACTTGCTGTGGTCTAAACTACTGATGCTTAGTACCTCTAGAGACCTAACTCGGCTCAAAGCTACATAATTATATGCTTGACCTTTAGCTAAAATGCGTGAACTTAAATCAACCACAGCTCGGTCCAAAGTAGTTCCTTGAAGCAGAGGCGGAAACGCACCGCCCAAGCCCTTTCAGATGTTCTGTTACCGGATTCCCTTGGCCCTGGCACCACTGGCTTCTTTCCACGACTCTAATTCTCTTTGGCAAATTCACCAGGTCTGAGCATCATAGCTTAGTACGGGCATGTCGATGAATTTGCGCTTCAGGGATATCGGCGGATATCGGTGGACTAATAGCTTTTAAGGCGTTTTCGATTCAGCAATCGATTTCTTACACCTGTCTTTACCCGAAAGAAACTGACTGGCCCTAAAAACATACGTACTTAAAATATAGTACATTAATATGTATTTTCTACCTATCCTACCCGATCTTACTCTTAGGGCCATATTTCAACATCATCAACTTTGTGGCGCCACCAACAAAATGTACGGAGGTTGGCGCTCCTATAAATGGCGCTGTATAAGACAGGACACACCGCTTGCGTGCACGTGGACGTGATGTGACGTTACGCAAGCGGTGTGTCCTGTCTTATACAGTTCCATAAATTACAACTCAGTGGTACGCGCACGTTTACGCATACGCATTTGGTCTGCTCGAGCCTTAAGTGAACTGAACTGTACTACATTTTGTTGGTGGTGTGACCCGAGTTGAGTTACATGGAGTCTTAATGAAACGTAGAAGATGGTTTCTTCGCGTCAGTTGAACTGACGTCGCACCAAAACTGCCCGTGAGTGTATGATCGTCATTCCAATAGCTCCGTATAGTTTTTATGTATGTATATCGTTTTCGGTCGCATAGACGGACCACGCATAGCTACCAGTTGGGAGCTCAGATCGTGCGTCAAGCGTATGTCAACTTTCGATGGGAGGAACAGTGGGTTTTTTTTTATTAAAGGGAAATCATCAAATGACTTCTCCCGTCCTAAGATGGACGGGAGGGCGTGTCAGACTTTTATTGCCTAAAAGCCACTAAGGTTCCTTCGGTTGCCCTTTATATTCTGGGGCCACGGTAACAATTACAACTATTTCGCAACCCCGGCAGGCATTGGCCCTAGAGAGCCCCTTTACGTGCTGACTGCTATTTGAGGCGCACGTGGAACTAACGCGCCGACGACACGGGCCTGGTCCTAGTCGGGCGGCGAGCTACCCATCAATCGCCGTCCGCAGACCCGTGCCTACGGTGGCCGGACTCTCGACGTCGACGCCTGGGTCCCTGTCTGGGGCGTGAGGCTTGACGCTGCTGCACACGCGCCGCCGCTTCCTTCTCCAGCAAGACTGCTTCGCAGAAGGAGGCGACGGATTCCCATTTCGTCTCGCCCCGGAGCATGGCTTGAACCAGCGCTGGGCGCGACAGGTCACCGCTGCCGATCGCCTCGCGGGGCACATCTCCATCGTAAAACAGTGGGGTTTGAGAAGTCGGGAAGAACCCAACATAACCTTCTACTTTCCCCAGGCATAAGGTATAGATAAGGATTTTCCCACGAGATTAAAAGGGCTGAAGATTTGGAGGTTTGTATTATTATGTTGTTTCCAAAGTCCAATCGTCATTATCATTATTATCGAGGAAATTGCATACCAACCAACTTCTATTATAAAATCAAGAAATGCTGGAATAGTTAAGAATTTAATTGAACCTGAACTAAATATATAAATAATAAATAAATAAATAGTTTTAGAAAAGTAGTTGTAAAATAGTTTTAGAATCGCTGATTTATTAAATAATCATTTAAATTGTGTAGGTAGATGCATACTTTTGAAATAGTTCACTTTATGTAAGGCATTTATATTTTTCGGGCGCGCACCCCCCTGAATCCTGGCGCCCTAGGCACGTGTTATTTTTGCCTCTGGGTTAATCCGCCAAGGTTTTTTTTTTAATGTTTTGTTTGTTTGTATACCATTTACACTTGAAATAAAAACTTAAATCAATAAGTAAAAAAATTTGCGAGAATGATTGTTTTGTTATACAACTTTAAGTCGTTATATATTCTAAACTATTATTTTAAAAGAAAAATGATAAAAGGAACCTAAAGATGATTTGAAAATACCTATTCAACGACACCCCACTCGACTTAGTTCATCGACATTTTTTTTTTTCATTTTGACAATATGGCGTCTGGTTGTCGCTGTGGTGAATTTTGATTACTGTCATGTCTTTAGTGACACTCGCAAGGTTAAGACGAATCGATTGACGTAAGAATTATCAAAATCGGCCTACGCATTCGGTCTCTAGAACGCCACATAGAAACAAACATACATACATACATAGACTGATAAACACATTACCCTTCTTTGCGTCGCGCAGTCGGGTAAAAAGTCACTTTGCTACTTGCATGATTTCGCAACCGTAATATATTGACTTATGAGTCAGCCGCATCCTTATTTCATTACTTCAGTCAAATTTCTTACCAGCCAAAACCGATAAATCCAACCCACACTTGCCGCTGCCAATCTTCCAAAACTTGAAACCAATAATGTTGTCAAAAGTTATTTCAAACGACATCATCAAAGAAGTCAAACTAATCCAATTTATGAAAAGTACCAAACTCTAAACTGAGACTGAACGCTTAACGACGGAACCCTTTCGAGGACTATCGATAAGCACATTTGTTCGCCATATTATGTAAATAGGAAGGCAAGTATTCGTAAGTGACCATTAAATTGGAAGGAGCGGGTTTTCGGAAGCAATGGAAATACCTTTAGCCCCATTACACACGGTGGAGGGGAAAGTGGGAAAACCGGGTGCCCGTTGCCCAATTTACTTATTAATAAAAAAAGGTTCGTTGAATTTGTGCCAGAGTGCACAACACAGCCAACGTTATTTACTTCCTCGTCTCGCGCAACTTTTTTTGACCGACGAAAACCTCCCTATCCCACTGAATCAGTTCAATTCCCAAACCACACCATCCTGCTCAACGGATTTTGGCAAAACTTTACTGTAATATAGCTAATACGTCAGAATAACGAATAGGCTATAAAATGTCAAGCTATGACCCTTGGGAGAGGAACAGTAATCAGGAAACTCGATTAACGCTGATAAAACTGCGAGGGAAGCTAGTATACAATATATTCAAAGTACATAATTATATGTACAAGTACAACATAGCCAAAATTTTAATGGGTACCCACAAGCAAAAGAAGTGCAGTTCATTAGCTAGTGGATATCCGGTAAATTCCTTTCCTAAAAAGTTTCGTACGAATAACGATGATTAAATAACTCTCTGCTCTGAATAACTAAGATTAAATGGTGGATGGTGAGAGAGAGAGAGAGAGAGGTTTACTCTTGCAATAACTCATTGTGTGAAATAGACACAATCAAGATATTCAGCGCCTTATCGTACTAAACTTTTTGGGAAAGGATATTACCGGAAACTTACTGCACTTCTTTTGCTTTTGCAAAAGAAGTGCTGCAATTTTTGCGAGACTGCTCAAAACAGTCAAAGTTATTTAGCTCCATTTCACAAAACATAAGATGAGGGTAGGAGAGTAACGGGTACTCACACGCGAATAAATAAACAGCTTCCTGTAATACGCTCACAGCCAAACCCAAAACTTCCGCTCAAACGTTAGAGGTAGGAGGAAGTTAAACCCGTCAATCTTCTGCTAGAATGAATATTAATCGACGTATCTAGGTGAATACAGAGTCTGCTAATTAATAAAATAATAGTACAGGTACATATGAAAGCTTTTACTGTCACGACGACTTAGGATATTTACTTTGCCCGCGGCTATTTTGTTTTTTAGTATTTGTTTCTATGGCGGCAACAGAGAATTTCATCTGTCAGACTATCACAGTTCGTGGGATACAGATGGTGACAAATGTACAGCCAGACAGACAGAACCCTAAAAGAATATCTAGCTGTATATTAAGATTATGTTACATTGCTCACTTTAGTCGCGTGCTTGCGCGAAGAGTGAACAAACGGAAAGAAAATAATACCCTACTAAGCTATCGGTTTGATATGGCAGACTTCTTAAACGTATTTTCAAAATAAATCCAAACGCTACCATTAATTAACTGTACGCTCTACTTGTACCCAATCCAAAAGACGTCGAGTGCTAGAGACCTCAATCTTACCGAATTTAGTCGCGAGCACGTAGTTACTCGGTGCCAACTTTTCGGCAGCCAGAATGTGTGAAAACGGGTTAAGGGTCACTATATACCTAAACGCGATGCGACGCCGACGCTACAATGCTTAACCTTTTCAACGCTAGTCATGTATACGTGACAAGAAAGCGCATGCCTTGTACACTAACGATACAAATATCTACCTTGACCTACGTTTTGAAACAGGCAATTTGCGTTCCTATTCTGACTAACCGACCGACTTTTTGACAATTCATAAGTGTCAGTAAATGGTCTAAGTGAAGTAAACGCCTTGATTTTACAATTTCTGACAAAAAACGAGGTGCACTATGACAAAATCAATTTTGTTAATTGCATAACCAACAAAGTTTTGGTATTTATTATTAACCGACTTCAAAAAAAAGTAGGTTCTCTGTTCGACCTGTATGTATGTATGTATGTATGTTTGTCCGCGATTATCTCGCGTTTGGCTGAACCGATTTGGATACGGTTTTCAGCAAAGTGTTTGTTACATTCTGGGGAAGGTTTTAGTATATAGCACTCATGGATATCCCGTGACGTTGCGCGCAGGGAGCCGATTTCGTTTTATAAGCTTATAAGTAGTTTTATTTTGAAAGTTACTCTAAAACGTAGTCAGACATTGGGACTCGTAACTAAAGAGTAAAAAAATAAAAAGCTTTTTCCAAAAAAAGGTAACCGACTTCAAAAACTAAAAGCACAAAAATAACTATTTCGGAAGTCGGTGGCTTCTCTTCTGCCGGTCGATTTGTGTTGCCACCGACTTCCGAAATAGTTATTTTTGTGCTTTTAGTTTTTGAAGTCGGTTACCTTTTTTTGGAAAAAGCTTTTTTTAAATATTTTTAGTTAAACGTATTTGCTGCAAATTTGTGCTTAGCGTGCAAGGCACTCGCGTATTTTCGGGTGGTCAAAAGGTTCATTACAATTGTTTTGTCGTTTCGCAAAACGTAGCTTACATAAAACAAAGTGACAATGTTCCGCTGTACCGCGCTGTGCCGACGTCGGACCGAAGTTGTAAAGCTTCTTAAAAAGATTATTTTCATTGGAGAGCCACTAGTTCGCTTACCATGCAATAAAAATAAATGCACTTTTGTTAAAAATAAAGTTTTATAAGATCCAGAACAAAAAACAACTGTTTCGTACGTCGCATGTGTAGCTGTTACACCTTTCTCATTAAGTCTCAAGTTTTATTTTCTTAATCACCAGAAAGAGACCTCCCCTGGTCTGTAAGAATTTGAAGCTTATTGTAGGTACGAAATTTTTTTTATTCTTAACTTTATAAAACCGTACTTTATCCATCGTTAGAATTTATGTCGTTTTACCACTGGCAAATCAACCTATCATGTATTATTTGTAAAACATAGGTAAAAAAAGTAAGAGATATGTTATTCTGGTATGTCAATTATTCTTGGAAGTTTTAAGTCGTCGCTTCGCCTATCAGTATGTGCTAACCATAGTCTAAAGTGCAACACAAATTGTGGTACAGGTGAGAGACACTTGTGTATTCCGTTCCACGAAGCTCACTCTAGAAGTCTTGCTAAGTAAATGAAAGTGCTCGTCACATTGGAACAGTTTACATAATTACTTATGAAGTACTTGTGAGACTTTCTGTGACAGACTGAGATTTACTTGCTTATGTAAATCATATAGAGAACTGCGGTAAAAGTAACTGAACTAACTTATTTACAGTAGATAATTTACTATTATTTATAGCAAACGCGTACCTTCTGTTTGTAATGTATTTTTTGTTTTGTTTGTTTGTACTTATCTGAAAATCTACTAGATAGACCAATTATATCTATCACTTTTTTGCGCAGAACCGTAATTTATTTTTTAATATGAAACTACCCTAAGTTATCATTAAACTTAGGGTAGTTTCTTATTAAAAAATAAATTACGGTTCTGCGCAAAAAAGTGCAACTAGAAATTTTAACTATACTTAGGTATACTCAGGTACGTTTATACAAGCATAATAACGATGTCCTTTCATTTGATTGATCGAATAATATGTACTTGACGGAGCCAGAACTTCTAGACAAGAGGCACTGCAAAATATGTAGATGGTAGAATAGATTTAGATACAAAATGTCAAATTCCTTAGCGTAAGCCCTTTTCAATCCCTTATATGTATTTAACAATAACGGTCGCCTGGAGGACACGGTCGAGCACACAGTTGAGGTGTGCCGCGCATGGGCGGAGCATCGACGTGTCCTCGTAGAGGCGATCGGCGGCGGTGACCTCTCGCGCCCGGCGCTGGATCAGGCCATGCTGCGGGGCGAGACGAAATGGGATGCCGTCGCCTCTTTCTGCAAAGCAGTTATGCTAGTGAAGGAAGCGGCGGCGCGCGAGAGGACATGACGAGCCTCTCGCTCCGGACTAAGACCCAGGCGAAGACGTCGAAAGTCGCAGGACGACTACCGGCCACCGTAGGCGCGGTTCTGCGGATGGCGAGCGATGGGTAGCTCGCCGCCCGGCTAGGACCAGGACCGCGTCGACGGCGCGTTAGTGTTCCACGCGCGCCTCAAAGAGAAGGTGTCAGCACAGGAAGGGGCCCAACAGGGCCAACGCCTGCCGGGGTTGCGGAATGTTTTTAATAGTTACCGTGACCCTGGAACCTAAAGGGCAATCGAAGGAACATGAGTGGGTTTTAGTCAGTAAGAGTCTGACACGCCCTCCCGCCGCACCCAGGACGGGAGCAGTCATTGGATGATTTCCCATTACCAAAAAAAATATTAATAATAAAAAACCGGCACAATAAGTGTTCCTATAAGCTTAATAATATTGTTTACTACATTTTTTTTTTGGTGAGTGGGAACTCACCAAAAAAAAAATTTATAAAACAATATTATTATATTCTACCATCAATTCTTTAATGCCTGTAGAGGTGCAGGACTGACACCGGGTACCCGATAACCGGTACGTCTGAATAGGCATTAAAAATACTATGCCGACTGCAATTGCAGGCTTCAGAAACGACTTCCTATATATCGCCGCCATTACAGCACATAACCGCAGCTGCGGTTCAGTCTCAATACATATAAATAAGTACAAAACTACGCCTTGCTGGTCGTGCTCGTAAACGAACCGTGTCTATCGATTATATTAATGGAAATACCTGATTCGCAATCGGTGAGACTAAGTCATACATTTTTATTCCAGTGGTAAGACTTATTCTAGGTTAGATTTTTTATAAAATACTGTGTATTATAGACAGACTGAGATTAAGGGTCGAACTTCACAAAAGTGCAGGGGAGAAGAGATGTCTTGGCAGCCAATCAGCTTGCATAATTTCACAGCCCAGTACTTAGCTGAAGTGCTACATAGCAACCAATTTGGCATTTACGAGACATCTCCGGATATCTCCGCTTTGGTGGAGTCCGGGCCTAAGACCAATGTAGAGATAGATATGCATTACCTACTTACTTCACACGTACTTTGGCTTAACCATATTTCCGTCTTTATCTTGCAGTCGCAGTTTGTGTATTTGTATCTGTAAAACCACCCGTACGATTTATTTGAGCACCTCGCTGGAATGCGACACATCTGCCCTTGTTCGCCTCGTTCGTTTAGTAGCAATAGCTTACCTACCGTCAGCGTGACATCACAGTGCGAGGTGCATAGTTAAGTTCTGCACACGTAGAATCGAATATGGGAATAAACCGTTGCAGTCTGTTGAACCTTATTACGGTCTAAAAGCTATATGATTGTCTATACTTAATATTTTATTTCATACAATATTTTACCTGAACATACATCAATTTCCAAAAAATGCTTCTCAACAAAAACAACTGCAAATTTTATGTACCAGTAGTTTTTTGCTTGCAGTAGTTTTCTGCTGTTTTTTAACTATTATAATGTATAATCTCACTTTTTAATTAGCGCCCGTCCATTCTAAACCCTTAGTTGGTGGATGCTTTCACTTGCAATGAAGAACTTGGCTCAAATTGTATAATAACAAACAATACCTATTGTAAGTCACGCTAACTTAAACTTTAAATGAACAAGAATAGAACATGATTTCCGTTAACCTTCCAATAATTGCTCAACGATTGTTACGGTAAACGCAATAATACCTTTTGAGTCTATTCCATAAAGTCGATTTTGATACAGTTCAGCTAGCCTACAACTAGAACTTTATTTGCCAAACTAAATAGAAGTTAGGTGCCGTAACAACAATAGTTATTTAGTTATCAAGTAAAGTTTCTGATCATCGTTTTAATTAGTATTCTACCAGGAATTTAATAATTATCCATACTAATATTATAAATGTGAAAGTGTGTCTGTCTGTTTGTCTTTCTTTCACGGCAAAACGGAGCGATGAATTGACGTGGTTTTTTGAGTGGAGATAGTTGAAGGGATGGAGAGTAACAAAGGCTACTTTTGTCTCATTTTTAACGCGAGCGAAGCCGTTGGTAAAAGCTAGTTTATTATAAAATTGATACAAGTAAAACTATATTTTATTTTGTTTCCAAGCAAATTTGTTCGCTGCCATGTTACATAAGTAAGACTTGCTTAATGTTATTTTTCTTTGATTTCCTGGATATATTGGCTATCCAATACTATTTTTTTTTATTTAAACCAAACAATTAAGTTATTTATCTTTTTAAGAATTGATCCATCATACATAACAATCTAGCCTTAATTTTAACCTGTCTTTTAAGTTATCACAAATTCCGTATTTCCGAAACTTAGAGAAAATCAGAATAATGTCGAACTTGCAACTTTTGGCTTTGTTAACTTTTCTATGAAACGTTGTAACGATAAAAACCGATATAATGTTTAGATGCATGCAGTGGACAGTTCGTTACAGTGGAGTGGACAATAATTACCATGTGTTAATGAAATAACCCAAAAGCTCGGACACCCCAACCGACTTTTATACTAATAAATTGATATGACGGATACTTAATTATTTATTTTCATAAATTATAGTAATAGATATTTGAAAATGTTGTTGTCGCGCTACTTCTTACAGACTCGTAGCTCTATCGCCGCGCCGCTGTCAACGAATACGAGAGCATTTTTTACATGGCGTTGGACAGTAGTGTACAGCGTCGTTAAAAATATTAGAGGCGGCATGACAAATAATATTTTTTATGAAAAATATAACGGTTGTCTATTGTTTGCCCGAAGATTATATGCCATAATCATCATTTTCCCGAATTTCATTTACCCGAATTTCAATTGCCCGAATGTTTCATTTGCCCTAAAAGACATATGACATACTTTTAATTGCCCGAATTTTAGATACCATAAGATACGAATGCCATAAGTATTGTTTGCCATAATTTTATGTGCCATAATAATTATTAGACATAATATTTAAATGGCATAATATTTAAATGGCATAACAAGTTTAGACAAATATTTAAGCCCCGTAATGGTTTTTTTTTCTGTGCATGGTTGATGGTGGGTTAGGTCGACGGAGCCCCGCTTCGCGGGGCTCCTACTTCTGTGTGGTTTATAAAAAAATAACCACGAAGGGGATGGCGGGGTCTATTCGCTCGCTTCGCTCGCTCACACGACCCCGCCATCCCCTTCTAACCTAACCTGTCCGAGTCGGGGTGCCCTAAAGTCCCAATTGCATCCAATTTCTCTTGATATAAACAACCGTTATACACCCGATGTCGATGGCAAATTATGTTATGGCATATCATAATTATGGCATGTGATAATTAGGACATGTGATAATTATGGCTTACAATGATTATGGCAAATGATGTTATGGTAAGTGACTTTATGGGAAACAATGATTCTGGCACGTGACTATTATGGCAAATGAGAGTAGGGCAAATGAGTATTATGTCGTATGATATTATGGCTGTTGACTATTATGGCAAATGAAATTAGGGCAAATAAAATTCGGGTAAACGGCGGTATACCAAATATAACCTATAATAAAA
The DNA here is from genome assembly GCA_033675125.1 of Athetis lepigone. Classification (NCBI taxonomy): domain Eukaryota; kingdom Metazoa; phylum Arthropoda; class Insecta; order Lepidoptera; family Noctuidae; genus Athetis; species Athetis lepigone. The sequence continues at coordinate 49,680 of CM066226.1, read as the reverse complement.
ATTATTGTATTCGATTTTGCTGCCGATTCTAAACAAACTAGTTTCAGGTTTTGGGTTATTTCATTAACACATTGTTTATACAATGTGTTAATGAAATTAATGTGTTAATGAATTTCGTTATCGAAATGATGATGAAATGATATTTCCCTTGAAAGTCGTTAATGTAACAGTGTAGTGTTTGATTACTAGAGTATTCTGAGAAGAAAAAATACCAAGTCATTTTTAAAGTCCATTCGAACTTAACGGCCGAATCATGCGAGAACCATTTATTTTAATGTGCTCAATTGATGAGAGTAGCACACATGATTGAGTAGACTTGTCCAACCTGTACAAGCATAGTCTGAAAGAGTGTTTACAATACGTGACAAAAATAACAAAGAAAATGCACTGAGTATCTCCTCGCCGTCTCTAATAACGACACAAGATCCAATTTATTGTTCTAGGATGGCTTTAATTTTCTGACTTCCACTTACTACACTGTTATTATTTTATTATGTAGCGCTGCCATATTTCAGGAATAAATTTTAATTGGGAATTGAAACTTGAGGCCGTTATTGCTTACCTTTGTAAAGCTCAACTGGTTTAGTTAGCTGGAAATTAAGATTAAACAAGGTAGCAGTTAGTTACAGTGGAGAATACGTTTCAGCTGTAAACTGGAGTCAAGGGTTTGAGCTGATTATTAGCGCTTATGAACCCTTTAGAGGGGACATAAGCATTATGCTGACGCTTGAACCCTTTGCTTGCGGTATTATAGTATTGTGTGTGTACTTATGTACTACTACTTATAAGTAGTAGTTCAGGAGCCAATAAACGTTTATTCTATTCATTTCTCTTCTTGGCAAGCGTAATGTAGAACGGCTAGATGGAGCGACGATCTGCTGATGGCAGCTTATTCGTGTAGATCAGACTAGGTGGTAGAGAACTGGCGCAGTCTGATAATATTGATGAAATCATGTGAATTCTAATCCATGGATACTATATGTGTAATAAGTGCCAAAGTAACAGACTGGTTGGACAGTAAAAGGGGTTATGGGACATCCCGCCCACGAAAGATCTCGCCCCCGGGCGAGATGTCCACTTTTTAAAATGTGCATGGATATATTTGCCCGAAAAATAATGTACCTACTGTTTTAATATGGTCATTTGACTTTATGATTTGCAGATTCATCTAATGTTTAATAAAAAAATATATACGATTTAGCCAAAATATTTCTACTTTTTAATAGGAGACATCCCAGTATAATTTATTTTACACAGGACATTATTTTTCGGGCGAATATACCCATGCACATTTTAAAAAGTGGACATCTCGCCTGGGGCGAGATCTTTCGTGGGCGGGATGTCCCATAACCCAGTAAGAGACTGGTTGCTATTTAAAGAAATTAAGGCTTAAACACCTTCTAACTGATGCCAAACTAGCTGTAAAGGTGTCCAAGTCATGCTGTTTACATATTTCATTGAACTGTCTACTCGCTCGCACAATGTAACTATTCTGCCTATAAGTCGTCGATGTATACGGAACGTGTAAGGGCGAATTATGACGAACTGATTTCCTAGGCACAAATGAAATTTAGCCAACAGCTCGGGACTGTCAATATTATTGTTGAATATTTTGAACAAGAACATGCAATCAGCAATCTTACGTCTATCCTCCAGTGGCAACAAATGCTATTGCTTACAGAGCCGTAGATAATCAAGTGAGCGGTAAGGAATCTTCTGGTGAAAACCAAGATATTTGATAAACCGTCTTTGGAAATTTTTGATACGGTCGATGTACCTTTGATAGAGTGGGTTTCAAATCTTAATCAATAACGGTTCAAATAATGCCCAGTATCACGTGACTGCAAACACCAATCGGAACGCTTTACGTCACAACGTAAGATGAACTATAGACAAACTGATGTTTATTGTCGAACTGTCATGTTTGACTACAATTGTCACATCAGACGCATTTGACAGCCAGGCTGGCAGCAGTTTGTCTATATTTTAATTCACTGGGGGCATTTAGCAGATAACAGCGTTTGACTCTATTTCCACTTTCTTACAGGTCTCTACAGCTTTATTTATAAATTAATATAAAATTTGGTATAAGAAAATGGAGAATTTCAAAATTGTAAATAAGTAAAATGGCGAAAGAATCAAGCGCTGACTAACTTTTACAAGCGTGTCCTAGCCGACAATTCAGGCAGCATTGGTCAGCGCTGAGCAGCGCTAGCAAGCGCTATTAAACACAAAACTAATTAAAGTAATATATTTACATGAATGTTTATCAAATGAAAACAGTTCCAAAAATTAGTCAACATCCCTGTTAATGTTATACAAATAACCCTGTATATACATCATGTCCCGGAATAAACGCACACCACCAGACACCCCAATTAGAATATTATGTTATAATCATAATACGTACACTGAATTTTCATTATTGTGTTTAAAACACTGTTTTTTTATAAATTAGTTGTACAGATTGTGGGAGAAATTTATAGTCACATTACAAATCTACGCATGCACACAGTCGCACTTGCATAAGGGTCTAGCGTAGTAGGTATTTCATCCATTTTAGTTTGTTTTGACTGTACAGCGGAAGTTGACAGCAGTTTACGTAGTTGGATGAAATATTACCTATATTACAAATTACAAAAATCGATTCAGTAAACGATTCTGAACAAACTATTTTCTCAAAGTGCATTAATTCAGTTACACATTGTATACTTCTCCGTAAACCAATTTTGATTACACCTACAACATTATTGTCCCAGTAATAATATTGCTCCTGTGTTGAAGCGTCTCAAAGCAACGTACTCCAAGATTAAATAAATGTTTGTCTTCAATTTCGAAAGGAAAAATTGCTTCGCCGATAGCAGGAAAGCCTGCTTTCCTAAAACAAACACACCAACATCAACAGTTGCTGGGAACAAATCATAAATACATTTGAGGAAAACTAACATTGAGAAATACGTTAGAACTCGGAGGAATTCGAGTACTTCTTCGATAGCAACATAATTTCCCTTGAGAACATTCTAGCTACAACTCTAGTAATTTATAGAGATGTTCCTACAAAGTCTGACTTTAAATTTTATTTTTAAAGTGGGGTTAGGTTAGGTTAGGTTCGTTCTACACTGCTTATATTTAGATTAAGAGAAGAAGAAAACGGCTTACAAAGTTATGCTAAGTACGTGTCAGAATGATCGACGTACGAACGTACAGTTAGAAAAGTGAGTTAGTATACAGGCCTGCAGATATAAGTTATGTTATCTTGAGCACCGATGTGTTTATTAAAATGAAATTAAAAGTTATTAAATAAGTAATTATTTAAATATATATAAAAATGGTAAACAGACTGACTGTAGATATAGCACAGCCCAAACCGATGAAACTTGCATGGTGTGATCTTTGTGAGGAGTAGGTAAGCACTAAGAAAGGGTTGTTTGGAAATTACAACAAAAAAATGGAATGGAGAAAGCTAGTTTTCAAATAAATTTTAATTTATAGGTACTTATAAGAAAATATATTTTACTTCTTGACGAGAAAACTTAAGCATATCTGACGACCCTAGTATACCAATTAACTTAAACTACCTTATATGTGTACCCCGTATGCCGCAGCTATGTTCATTAGCGAATACTAGTCAGACCTACAGAATATGAGGTTTAACCACAAACCACAAATCCTGGCTGTTATTGCGACTAAACCAGATTTTGCCACTGGAATCTGGACGTTTTAAGCTTGGATTTCAAGTTCTAAAAACTACAAAAGACTATGTACTACAAGACATTTTACGTTGTAATCAATAAGTGAAGCCAAGGATTTCTCTACTGTAAGAAATAAATAAACATAGACTACTACACCTAGGGAATTTTCATTGTCATGCGGGTAGCGCCCGTGTGCGGGCCAGGCCGCACGCAATTGTATAACTTTAACCCGCAACCCGCAGTTGCGCGCATGACAATAAAGACATGATAGGTTGCTGTCAGCACGTACGCGTGCCTAGCCCGCAAACTCCCATGTCAATGAAAAGGCCCTTAATGAAGGGGGATTGGCGATTTCAGGCTAAAGTCCAAGTTTTCTAGATAATTAAAGAGTACTTACAATATATAAAAACCGGTCAAGTGCGAGTTCTACTCGCGCAACGAGGGTTCCGTTAATTTGTTTTTTAGTGAAATAACTACAAAGGAGAATGTTCAAATCTAGCATCGCTTTAAAATAAGAGGGCATAGCCACAAAAATGTACTCATAAATCATAACATAATATTTTAACTTTCCTAAAATAACTTCATGGAAATCTTTTTAGGGGTTAATATTTTATATTTAATTAGTTATTTATTCGACTTTGTTGCATTCTTCCTTTAATGACGTACTTAAGTAAAAGCGGTGTTGCCAATTTCATAAACTTTCCCATAATCAGTCTTAACTGATAGTATTACATATTTTATTTTTCAGAGCACACGTTGATGTCTCAAAAATAATTACGAATATAACATTCATTTGCGTTACCAACAATTTATATTTAATTAACATTTCTAAAATAATGATATTTTACTAACAAAAAGTATTTAGGTGTTTAAGTTATCACTTATGGTTGATTTTTATCAGCTGTGGGCAGCACTGCCACGGAAATTCAAATGTTAACAGTCAAAATTGACACTTTCAAGTAAAACAAAGCGACGAATATTTTTATTGTAAATTGAGTTTATTTTGCGTTATTAGATAACGAATCATTGCGGTTAGTTCGTGTACAGCAGACTTTTCCGATTTCTGTGCGATCAAGCAATCTTTTCAAAACTTTCGTACGTCGACGTTTTTACGACTTCGGATCGTTTCTCTCTTTAGGCAGTACCGACAATTTTGTTAAAATAAAAATAACACGCTGTGCGGACTGTGCCCCCCTTGCTCTGAAACATCCTCTACCCCGTCGCCAACAGGGGGAAGCAACGGATGCAATGGTTACAATTCTACGATACTGGATTAATCCGGCAACGGTTAGTATCTTATTATATTGTATTTACACGTTTTTTTGACGTTAGTGTAGTAGAAAATGAGCGCATTATTGTTATATTATCAACAATATTATACGTTATTATGGACAATACCAAAGATGGTCCAAGTCAATAGCACTATTTGTATTTTGTTGTACAGCTAACTGTAACAGCAGATAACGAAAAAAACTATTTGAAAATCCTATTAGAATCATTTTCGGTTTCCACGCGGACGAATTTCCTATTAAACTAATGCTAAGATCAATCAACAATATGTAATAATATTTATTATATTTATTTTCAGATGTCAGAAGAACATCCTCTTCTCTCAGGAATGTTATATTATACTCGAATGAGCATCTCTAAACTCTTGAAGTGTAATGTGTGTTGAACGAGCTTAAGGACATCAACAGCTAAAACATACAGAGTATTTAGAATAACCGACCAACTCTGACAATTCAGTTGTGCTTGTAAATAATCTAAGTGAAATAAATGCCATTGACTTTTGAATATTTTTATTTCCACACAAACACATTAATATTTCAAATGTTTAATTACACGCATTGCAATGATGACTAAAATAAGATTTTGTCTGTTTACAATAATAAATTAGTTTCAAATGGTTTTTACAAAAAGAACCCTTATAGTTTCGTCATGTCCGCCCGTCCTCGTCTTACCACCTTAAACCTAACCCTTTGTGACCAAGCGATAGCCGGCTGTCGCCCTGCTATTGTCTTTATTGTGTCTCGAATCATGTAAACATCATTTTAAAAATAAATTAAAACAATTAAAAAGGGGATAGAAAACCCTATTCTATGCGGGGCCTGTTTATTTTCTACTTTTTATGCCTATAAGCCACTTAGATTTAGTATGACCTAATTACCATTTACTTGGGAACTTTCCTTGGTTTGTTTAAAACTATTCCGTTTTGTTTTATGAGAATAGAAATCATAATATAGTTGTAATTTGTACCTTTTTGGTAGAAGTTATGGTACATAACTAACCTAAAAACTTGCACATATAAATCAAAATTCAACAAAAACCCCTAAAAATATGTAGATAATTTTTATTTCCTTGGAAAGTACGACCTCTCCCCTCTTTTATATTCAATTTACACTAAGATTACATTATTTTTTATGCGCAACGGCGTCCTATAGTATGGTGGTCAATGTCCTTTACGGTTTTCGGAGTTTTCTCTTTACTTGTGCTACATGACCTTGCTTCTTGCCAAATTTCACGATTCTAGGTCAATGGGAAGTACCCTATAGGTTTTGAGTTTTGATTCCCTTGAAAATGTCTAAATATGCAATATAAACCGCCGTATCTTTTTATTGCGTTGATTTAGAAACTTGATTTTTTCACTGCTTTAAGAGATTGCAGACCTGAGTATGTGATATTAATTTGAGCTTGATATCTCGACGCGTTTCTGAAAAAAAAAGGTCTTGACAGACGGACGAACGGGAGGACGGACGGATGTGAACTAACTACAAATTTACGGTTTTCAGAGTTTTTCCTTTACTTTTGCTACACGTTGCTTCTTGCCAAATTTAATGAATCTTGGTCAATGGGAAGTACCCTATAGGTTTTGAGTTTTGATTCCCTTGAAAATGTCTAAATATGCAATATAAACCGCCGTATCTTTTTATTGCGTTGATTTAGAAACTTGATTTTTTCACTGCTTTGGGAGATAGCAGACTTGAGTATGTGATATTAATTTCAGTTTGATATCTCGACGCGTTCCTGAGAAAAAGGTTCTTGACAGACAGACGGACAGACAGACGCCTGATGTGAACTAACTACAAATTTACGGTTTTCAGAGTTTTCCCTTTACTTGTGCTAAATGACCTTGCTTCTTGCCAAATTTCACAATTCTAGGTCAATGGGAAGTACCCTATAGGTTTTGAGTTTTGATTCCCTTGAAAATGTCTAAATATGCAATATAAACCGCCGTATCTTTTTATTGCGTTGATTTAGAAACTTGATTTTTTCACTGCTTTGAGAGATAGCAGACCTGAGTATGTGATATTAATTTCAGCTTGATATCTCGACGCGTTTCTGAGAAAAAGGTTCTTGACAGACAGACGGACAGACGGACGCCTGATGTCAACTAACTACAAATTTACGGTTTTCGGAGTTTTCCCTTTACTTGTGCTACATGACCTGGCCTTTTGCCATATTTCATGATTCTAGGTCAATGGGAAGTACCCTATAGGTTTTGAGTTTTGATTCTCTTGAAAATATCTAAATATGCAATATAAACCGCCGTATTTTTTTATTGCATTGATTTAGAAACTTGATTTTTTTACTGCTGTGAGAGATAGCAGACCTAAGTATGTGATATTAATTTCAGCTTGATATCTCGACGCGTTTATGAGAAAAAGGTTATTGACAGACAGACGGACAGACGGACGCCTAGTGTGAACTAACTACAAATTTACGGTTTTCGGAGTTTTCCCTTTACTTGTGCTACATGACCTTGCTTTTTGCCAAATTTCATGATTCTAGGTCAATGGGAAGTACCCTATAGGTTTTGATTTCCTTGCAAATGTCCAAATTTGCAATATAAACCGCCGTATCTTTTTATTGCGTTGATTTAAAAACTTGATTTTTTCACTGCTTTAAGAGATAGCAGACCCGAGTATGTGATATTAATTTCAGCTTGATATCTCGACGCGTTTCTGAGAAAAAGGGTCTTGACAGCCGGACGGACGGACAGACGGACAACAAAGTGATCCTATAAGGGTTCTGTTTTTACCTTTTGAGGTACGGAACCCTAATAATAAAAATATTCATAAATATATAAAAATATTCATAAAAAATATTCAAAAATATTCATTTTATAATATATAATCAAAAATATTCACTGGTACGTGCCCCCAAAAGCAAGTGACACTCCCCACATTAGGCTTTTTACAACTGGACCAAAAATATAGGAAAAATCCCAGAGACGTGACATATTTAGAAAATATTGCGTGTGGGTGTACAAAGGTATTAAAACTATAAACAACAGTGAGACGAGAGATCACACAATCAACTACTTTGTCAAGTAACTATTTATAGCGACTATTTACATCAAGCATAGGTTATTCCGGATTCACGTGTCGTTGGTATAATTTTATCATGAGAGCTCTCATAATATTTATTTTTCTATATCATCCGAACTTACAAACGCCAAGAAAGGCTTGCAACAAGACGCTTCTACTTTAACGATAGACTTGAAAAATGTACACAAATGTAATTTTAATATTAAAAAACAGAAGAAAAACATTTATACGAAAGTTTTTCGTATAAATAATTTACCAAGGGAAGTATATCTGGAGAGCATTCAACAAGTAAAAAAGAGCACTTACGTTTGCTTCGACTAATAATTGATGGTATAAATGTAAACCTTTACTTTATACAGAAGCAGTGCAAGAAAGTATTATCTATAATTACCCGCCATATTGTAAATCACATGGAAATTCACCTAATCCGTACCATTATGTTGAATTATATGTATTAAACTGTCGCGTCAAAGATGTGGCAATATTTGTTCAAGAAGGCCTTTAACAAACCAAAATTACAAGTTTAGCTTGCTATCTTAGCAAATAAAATCACCGACATAATAAAAGACGCGACCGAAAATTGTTTAATTAGTTCAATAAAGTTTGTCGAAGAATACACACGAAGATAAAGTTTGTCAAAGGAGACACGCTAAGGGAAACATAAACAAAAATGGGTATCGAAAAGACTGATTTAGAAATAGAAAATAAGGGGGATAAGGCGAAAGATACCGTTGATTACGATGATCTCATATCGTCCGCTGGAGAATGTGGGCGTTATCAAATCCTACTGTTCTTTTCTACGTTTCCCTTCTACGCCTTTGGAACATTCGTGTACTTCTCACAAATGTTCATGACAGAAGTGTCCCCCAACCATTGGTGCAGAATCCCCGAGTTAGAAAACTTGACTGACATACAACGAAGAGATCTCGGTGTGCCCAAAGATGACAACGCAAGATTTGGATACTCACAATGTAGAATGTATCAAGCCAACTGGACTGAAGTGTTAGCAACGGGACAAATTCCTGATTCTACGTGGAATACAGTACCGTGTCAATTTGGATGGGAATTCAACAAAACAGAAATACCATATCCTACTATTTCAAGCGAGATGGAATGGGTCTGCGACAAGAACAGTTATCAAGCAACGGCTCAATCAATATTCTTTGTTGGGTCTATACTGGGTGGATTTATTATTGGATGGATTGCTGATCGATTCGGAAGAGTACCAGCTGCTGTAGTCAGCAACGTTATTGGTTGCGTTGGTGGCATAGTTAGCACTTACGCTCAAAACATGGCCCAGTTTGCTGCTGCAAGATTCTTTATGGGTATGGCTTACGACAATTGCATGATGATGGCATACCTCCTCATTTTAGAATACGTCGCTCCTAAATATAGGACTATATTAGCAAACTTGTCCTTTGCTATGTTTTACTCTCTATTCGTCACTGTGCTTCCCTGGTTGGCACTTGCGTGCGGCCATTGGAAAACTATTTCTCTAGTCACTAGTCTACCTTTAGCCTTAGCATTGTTAACTCCATTGTACCTGCCAGAAAGTCCAAGATGGTTGTTGTCAAAGGGCCATATTGATGAAGCTGTTGACAAAGTTCTTGTAATCGGTCGGATAAATAAAAAAGAAATACCACCGAAATTTATTGAACAATTTAAACAGTCAGCTATGAATGCAAAAGAAGAGCAATCTGGGAGTTGCTTAGAGATTATAAAGCGACCAGCTGTAAGGAAAATGTTTATTCTCATATGTATTGAATTTATGTGCTGTACCATAGTATTTGATGGATTAGTGAGGAGTATAGGTCTGTTGGACTTCGACTTCTTCCTGTCGTTCTCATTAGTGTCTTTTACTGAGTGCCCATCGATGATCATCGTGGCTTTTGTAATGGACTGCTTCGGTAGAAGATGGTTGACAATCGTTATGATGATTATTAGCTGTATATTCTGTTTACTTACTACATTTGCTAGTGGTATACACACAATTATCTACGCAGTAATCGCTAGGTTTGCTGTAAATATGTCGACGAGTGCGGCTATGCAGTGGGCTGCGGAGATCCTGCCTACATCGGTAAGAGGATCGGGTGCGTCTATGGTGCACATTTGTGGATATGTAGCCACAGTAGTTTCCCCATACATTGTGTACTTAAAAGAATACAAACATTGGCTACCATTAGTCGTAGTGGGTTCCATAGCCGGGTTAGGTGCCGTGGTAGCATTTGGGATACCTGAAACTGCAAGAAAGGACATGCCACAAACATTTGATGATGCAGAAGAACTTGCGAAGAACCAGCGGCTCTGGACTTTGCCGTTCTTGGAACATAAGAAGCAGAAAAAAGGGGAAGTTAATGAAAGTTGAATGCGAATTGTAAAATGTTCTCAACTAGTTACAAAAAATTGTGAATCTTCAATAAGTGTATAACTGTTGTTCAAGATGTAATCTTTTTGCTATTTCTTTAAATATTTAACGCAGCATTGTAAAGTCTACTCTTATGACTTTAACATTACGCAATGTCAATACTCGACGTTTTATTTATACAACCTGTATAACTTTACACAAACATTTCAGTTAAACATGTAATGAAAGCAAAATTGATAAAGTCGAAAAAAATAACATTTTATTAAGCAGTTTCATTTTCTTATACACAAACTATGCCTTTCTAGAAAACACTGATTTACCCAGGTCAACTGCAGTATTCAGCGATACAGTCAAATTAACTTTTTTTTTTTGTTTTTCATTACCTTAGATATTGTTAAAGTAACACAAAATATATACAATATTTACAAACTAAATTACTATACTTAAAAAAAAGGAAAAACACTACAATTAAAATATGATACCATCAAAAAAATCCTCCGCATCGCTGTCAACCGGTAAAGTGCCCAAAAGGCTGGCAGCATTGCCACGTTGGATGGCAATGCTAAGTCTCTGGCCAAAATAATAGCCAGCCTTTGGGTCATCTTTTATTGAATATGTATACTGACGCTAAAGGCTGCTACACTAGTCTTAAGCGTCATCCACACGTCATCACATTACACAACCACCTACACACTCATTATTCAGCATGAAAATCGTTATCATCGTCATTCTCCTAGCCTTTTTCAAACTTTGTTGGTTCGGCTTCCAGCCTAACCAGATCCAGCAGGATACCAGTGTTTTACGTGAAGCGACTGCTTATCAGACCTTCACAACCTGACCGGTCAGATCAGACCTTCACAACCTGACCGGTCAGACTTTCTGGCTTCTGGCTATTCGATACGACTGTCAAAGTTCCACGAATAACAATCGGGATTAACAGATTTATTTAATTTTGTAGCTTTTAACCACTGGGCCGTCACGATATCCAGCATGATTAATGACGCGAAAAGTTACCATGTTTTTGCTTTTATTATTTATGCTGGTACACAGTTATTAACCTAAAGATAACAGAGTTCTTCAAACTTAAAACATGTTTTGAATGTTATAAACAAAGTTTAAATAAATAAGTACGCCTACGACGCTTGTACTGTTGCATAACTTTTCGTTACTTAAATCAATAATTTCCCCAAAAATAGAAGTCTTATAATATTTTTTTATCAATACTTTGATGGGCCTAGACAGTTTTATTTTATGTTTATTTATTTGGCTAGCCAACAATTATTTACACACACACATGCCTTAAAAATATTTATTTCAAATTAATACACCTAAGTGTAACATTTTTTTTTATACTTCAACCACGGACAAACAAATGACGTAACTGAAGCATGCTAATTGCTGGAGTGCGTGGTGTGTGTGCGTCTCTGGCACTGTCTTGATCCGTATTGTCGGACCTTATGTATCTGTGGAAGTGTAGTTAATAAATGCCATTGTAGGACCTAGACCCTAGGACCTCGTAATTTTACACTAAGAGTGTGTACGGTATATATACTGTACACACTCTTAGTGTAAAATTACGTCTTTTTAAGTCAGTGATTTAAACTTAACTTACACAAACTTAAACGCTAAGCAAAGAAAGTTAATTTTAAGACTTCATTCAATGAGTAATCAACGGAAAATTAAGTCATTTCTATATTAAGTATTTCCAAATAAAAGCTACAAACATGATCATCTACAAAGCGATCATAAATAACAGCCATTAAATTAAAATATTGCAAACATTTCGAACACCTTTTATTCAAATCCGAGGGTAGATGTAAAATCGTGTCGTTCGACAATTCCCGTGTGACCCGAACGATTCAATATTCAGTCACCGAAGCACGATTTCGCGAATATGACATGAATAAGTAATGTTTGAGACCAATATAACTGTTAAAGTTAGGATAGGAAATAGAATTGAATGACTATTATTTTGTGAGTTTAAGTTAATTACTGGATTTTAATAGCTTTTTATTTAGTAACTAGCTTGTTCGGTTAGGCTCTATCTAGGGGTACAATGGGGATAATCTCCCTTGATAACCTTGAGGCATGGATTTAGAACATCATCTCTCTTATATGAGTCCAATGATATGAATAGAATTATGAAAATTCTCGTAGACATTCCTTAGTACAAATAAAATTTACCTCAAGAAAAGCTTGCATTAAGATGGAAACAGGAATCAAACCAAAAAGTAACCAAAATGAATTCTAAAAAAAACTACCTACAAATTCAAGTTCATTATAAACAGACTATTATTATTATTATTTATTATCCACCACCACCATTACCATTACCAGTTCTTTCTATCTGATGACGTAGTAAAGCGAGCTATAGATTATTACCCGAAAGTCACCACCTGTCCTTTTTCTAACTCTTCGCTGTCCATCCTTCTGTACACATATGTATAAGAAGAATGTGTATTTCTGTTACTGCTACAAGTTTATTCGTATCTCTAGCGCTCTCGAGTGCCTATGGCATAATATGAGCGCGCAAAATATTTCATTTCATGTTACTTACTTGATCGATTGTAAAATTGGAAACACGTTCAGTACAATATTTCTATTTGGCTTGAAGTACTCTTACATATAAATTGTATTTCTGCTTGACATGCGAAATAGTATAATAAAAAAATTAAATTAAATGTTATTTATTTATTAAAACAATTAATGGCGGTTCTTAATTGAGAGTCAAACAGAAAAGAAGCTAATATTTTACTGTTTTACGGGATTTAGCGCGCACGTACCTTTTTTATTAGGGTTCCGTAGTCAACTAGGAACCCTTATAGTTTCGCCATGTCTGTCTGTCTGTCCGTCCGTCCTCGCTTAATCTCTGTGACCGTTAGCACAAGAAAGCTGAAATTTGGTACCAATATGTATATCAATCCCGCCGACAAAGTGGTAAAATAAAAATTGGAAAAAAAATGATTTATTAGGGTAGCCCTCCTATATGTAAAGTGAGAGGTGATTTTTTTTTTAAATTTCAACCCCAACGTGTGATATATTGTTGGATAGGTATTTAAAAAAGAATAGGGGTTTACTAAGATCATTTTTTGATAATGTCAATAATTTCGGAAATAATCGCTCCAAAAGGAAAAATCAAAGCGTACCCCCCCCCCCCCCTCTAACTTTTGACCCGTAGGTTTAAAAAATATGAAAAAAATCTGGAAAGTAGAACTTTATAAGGACTTTCTAGGAAAATTATTTTGAACTTGATAGAAAGAACAGTTTTTGTACAAAAAAGACAAAAAGGTCGTACAAAATAATTTCTGCGTACTTAGTATGTCAACGTAACAAATAGCCTTTTTTAAAACTTATAAGTGGGAACACTTATTGTGACGGACGGGAAACTACGGAACCCTACATTGAGCTTGGCCCGACACGCTCTTGGCCGGTTTTTTTTGTTTTTCGCTTGTAAACAAATAAAAAAGGTACGTGCGCGTTAAATCCCATAAAACAGTAAAATATTAATATGCAACGCGAAAGTTTAAAGTAAAATATAGAAAATAAGCTAGTTGCTCATTCCATAACGTAAACATCTATAAATAAGAACTAGCAATAAAACTTCATGTATGTATATATTTTAGGCTAAAACCTTTACTGCACTGGTGCTAGGTTCCCAGACACACCATTTAAAAGCACTGCAACTCCTGAAAGCTAAGATCAACAGTGGAGTCCACCAAAAAATCGCCGGGTAATAAACATGCCGAGTCCCGGAGAAAGCAAATCAACTATTTGAATCCCACAACAAAATAAATCAGAAAAGAACAGCGGAGGAGTAAGAAAAAAAACAAAATTTTCACAGCGTATTCTTACGGAAAGCACATTTACCGAACTCCAATCCCCTTTTAGGCTTTGTCACATACATTTACGACCATTGTATGTTCGTTCGTAAATACAAAGTGAAAATACTTATCCCAATACAAATTAATAAGTTAGGAGCTCAACTAATTGAGTCTGACAAGCTCATTACTGGGCTTTCACTGGACGCTGGATTACTGGTTTAACGGAAAAGTTGCAAAGAAAATACTTTCTGAATTCGTCGAAGTGTGTAGAAATATAATGAGTAAGTATTATCGGGCGTAGAAGAAAAACAGGCCAAGTTTAGCTCGAACGTGGAGGGTTTTCTACCGCGATACAATATTATCATCAAGCAAAAGACATTGAAAAATGCATTACTTGAAAAAACCCGTTTAAATAATATAGTATAGGTACATAATATCCATAATTATATATTTTTACATAGCTCACGAAGTCGTAAAGCTCAAGTGGCAGTGGGTTGGTCACATAACTCGAAGAACCGATGGCTACTTGAATTTTGAAATACGCAAAAGGCAGCCTAAAAATTAAGTTTAATAAAATAAAAACTTGTCACTTCGAATATGTGCCACTCCCGGGAATCGAACGGGCTAAAACGAAAAAAACCACAGACTGTACTTTATTGAGGTTAATTAAAAGGATCATTCATAAGGATCAAATGCTTCAAATAAATATGATTAATTAAATTAGAGGAAGGGCATGAAATTTTAAGTTTACAAATCAAAGGAAGGCTTTAAGTGTTGAATATTTAGTTTAATTAATACATAATTCTTAAGATGTATGGTTTTCCTTTAATTTAATTAACCATGTTTGTTAGAGAGATTTTGTCCTTAGGAATAGCCCTAACGGTTGACACCATAAAAGTTGAAAGTGTTACTTTTTGGATTTTAGTTGGTTCAATTCCCGGGAGTGGTAAGCGAATTATCGAAAATCTTTGAATACAGTTTGGTTTCTTTTTAAAAATAAAGGAATGTTCTAGCTTCGCAAGGAGGTTACAAAGATTGAAAATCTCGACTTTTTCCTATTAGAATATGCATTTATACGCAACCCGAAAATCATAATGAAAGTACTCACAAAAGTTGCGTTACTGAGGCCTTTTTAAATAATTTTTTTGCTCTGATATATCTTAAAGTACGTTTTCTTTAAAACTTTGGCCTGAACTTCATCGTAAAGTTTAAATTAATTTCTTTTATTCTCTGCCAACGCGTTTTCTCATCACATCAGACTTTTATGCGATTACAGTGTACTCTCACACCGACAGAGTAAGGCAATAAAAATTGCCTGAAATGATTCTGACAAATGGGGGCAATTTCTCAGACAGTGCTCTTAATCCCGGGTCTTATTGCTCGGGAAATAGGGGTCATATTTGTATGACCGTTTTGCAATGAATTTACTGGTGTTGATGACTCTGTATCCTTTATAATAGTTGTGTGGTTGTGTGAAGCATCTTTCGTCATTTCTGTTTTGTAGTAAATCATCGATATTTTTCTTGGAGGAAAAGTAACTTGTACGGGTATCTTAAATTTTATATTGGATGTTAACTATAAATCTTCTATGAAGTTTTTTAAGATAACTTTAAGTTAACCGACTCGTACTTAAATGTATTCACATTGTAGGTGATTATAAAGAAGTAAATTATCCATTATTAAATAAAAAAAATATTGGATTGGTTTAAACATTAATAAAGTAGAGGAACACTAAAATCAATTTAAAATTGTTTGTTACCTTGAGAATAACGATATGGTTCAGCATCGGTCACAAATTGCTAGACACCCTTTAAAGTTACTTTAGAAGATAAAATGTATAAAGTAACGTTAGGTAACCCGAGCGTTAACCATAGCAGCGCGTCAGCCGGCTGTCGCTTGGTCGTTGAAAGGTACTGACATCTCTCTTAAGCTACCAACTGTCAGAATTAGAAACTTCGTATTTAGTTAAGACAGTAAATAACCACACGTTTGAGTACAGGGTGCTATGTAAAGAGTATAAAAAATATTATTTCACCCCGCGGCTTCGCCTGCGTGGACGTCGAAATATCCATCTCCTATTTTACCACTGTAATGGTGGAGTTTTTAAAAATCCTCTCTTAGTGGCTTCTTACTCTTCAGAAAGAACATTTAATATCCTCCAGGTACCATGTCTGTGGAACCAGCGGTTCAGGCTGGACGTTGATATGTCAACAACCAGTCTGTTTACCATTATATAAATAATACCAGCCTATAACTGTCCCACTGCAGGGCAAAGGCCTCTTCTCTACAGAGAAGGCACGAGCATTGATCACCACGCTTGCTCAAGACGGATTGGCGATTTCGGACTTGTATTTACTACAAGTCCAGGTTTCCTCACGATGTTTTTCTTCACCGATGTCTGTGATGTACAAGGTAAACTTTAGAAAGTACATAATTATGAATTGAAAAAGTCACATTGGTACTTGCCCGGATTCAAACCCACAACCTCTTGCATGAGAGGCGGGCGCCTTAACCACTAGGCCATCACGACATTTTTCATTACCATTATTATACTTATATAACAGAAGATTTCGTTTACGTTTTCCTTTTTTGAACCATGGATCACTAAATACATTTGCGGTAAAAGCGTTAAGAACATCACTTTGTCCCTGTCACACTGTATTTTGTTGACCGAGACAGAACGATGTTTAAATATGTGCACGGCTAAATGTGTTAAGGTTCACTTACGCCATAAATCACGTTGTTTGTGCTGATCAAGTGTTTGTTTCATTAATTATACGAGGAAGCCATTCATTAGAAATGGGATTTATTTACTCTCAAAATGCTTGTAATTTGGCACTTATAGCACTACTTTTAAGCTAGTTCGTAATCGTGCTTTTAACCTTTCAACGACCAAGCGACAGCTTGTGTGTTGTGTCTCGAATAAAAAAAGTGAGCCGTCACGGGACGCCTGGCAGATGTGAAACATCGACATTACATCATCGCCACACAGTACACAAGACTGTGACTGTATATATACACCATCATATAGCGTGGCGACGCGTCGCCACGGCATGCGTCGCTACGCCTGAAATTTGTTTTACGTGCGGCTATATGTTTCACATCAAAATTTTTGCAATTGTACTTACCTTCCGTGTCCGCACTCCGCACTGCCGTCTGCTGGAGTGTTCGAAGAATTAATTTTGCGTTTTGATCGATTTTAAAAATATTAATAATTTACATTGTATTTTTGCTCTCCTATTTCCACGAAGGTCACTTAAATACTACCTAATCCTTTTGACCCAGCATAGTAAATAAAGCAGCGCCGCAGCCATGTCTACTGTTTATCAACGTCAGCCTTTGAAAGTGAAATAAATATGGCTGAAAATGTTCTCTCAGATATCGTAAGGCGATTCACACACGGCCCGCGCACAGCCGCGGAGAGAGAACAAGCGTACACCGCTCGACCGCGCGGTCGAGCGGTGTACTGTAGGTAGTGTGTTAGGTACCAACGGATTTCAAAGTGTCTTGTACAACATGACATCCGCCTCACCGCCCTCCGCGGCGGAGCGCGGTACCGTGTGTGAATCGCCTAAAGGCACTTATGATAACAATCCCATTGTTCAAAAAGTTTTTTAAATCCTTCGACTAACTTCTTTATATATTCTGTTTACCCCTATTTTATCTCGTTAGGGATTAAATCCCTAAAAATCGCTTTTTTGAACCTCTCGTTTGAACGTCATAAAAAGTAACTACTCTGTAAATGTCATGTGTCTATACTCCGTCGGTTTAGGTTAATATAAACAGTCTTGACTGACTGACATGACTTTTTATGTAATTTTGTATAATTATTAATGTCGTATATACATTTTTATTTGGCTTTGTTCTAACCGGGTTATTGTACATTCGTCACAAAGTAAATTCGTCACATTTTGTAAACTCCATACATTGAAAGTGTATTCGTCACATGCAAAAAAATATGTGTAAACTCGTCACAGTACTTATTTTTTGCAAAAAGTTCAGGTAGAAAACAAAATTATTTATTGAATGATCCTGCTCTCCTGCACACATGCTATAACGCGCTCGCTCACTCGAGGTCTGGTACATAAGTAGTAAGTACATTTGCGCGCAAGACATTTCCGTGAAAGACACTTGCGCGCGGCCGTTTTGCGCGAGTGGACACATGCGCTCATGATATTTTGCGCGAGAAACGTTTGCGCCCAAACACTTCCGCGACTGGACACTGCCAGCCACGAAGTTTTTTATAGTTGTTTTTTTATAAAAAGAAAGAAATAAAGTTTTATTGTTTGATTTTTCTGTTGTCTGTAGATAAACAATATGGCGGATTTTCTTTCAAAATATAGACTTGTGGCTAGTTTACACTGACTTATTTTCGTGACGAATTTACTTTGTGACCAATATACAATAACCCGGGTTATTGTACATTCGTCACATAGTAAATTCGTCACATTTTGTAAACTCCATACATTGATAGTGTATTCGTCACATGCATAAACCACGTTGGGTAAGAAACAAGATACAAACAATGTTGGTATGTTTTTTTCCCATTATTTTAGTTAAAAACTGAATAAACTTTAGGTAGTTGATTAACTTTTTACCTAACAAACTACGTAGACTACTTAGATGGATAGCTTCAGTGATTCAGCTGTTCGCGAAATTAATAGTTCATTTTAGCACGACTGTAATCATTTATTCTGAACGAATAATAAATTTACATTATTTTATTTTATATTATGCCGTCACAACTATCGGCACAATGATTGCTACATTCACATCGCACATGTCAACAACATCGCGAGCCAATATATTACTACCGATAAAGATCAAGAAAAAAAAACTTAAACCGTAAAAGCCACTTAACAACGTTAGCTTGCCTTATCTTGTGCAATAAATTCCGATGTCTATCAATCAGTCAATGAAGGTTTTTAGGCACATTTTTGGCTCGTTCCTGTGACAGCCACCCGTGAAATATGGGGCATTCAACGTCCAGAATTTAAAATACGGCGCGGCCTTTTTTCATTGTAGAAAAGCGCTGAGGAATGTGTTGTCAGCATTCATTTTTCTCAGGGAGCTTAAATAGGTTCCTTTTTTAAGTTGATTTAAACGTTCGAATTTTGATCGGGTGTTTTTTGAAATACGTTGTAAAATTTTAATGATGGACAATTTTATTCGGTGATGTCATGTTTAAATTGTTTTCTTTTAATTTGATTTTAGGCCTGAAAGGGTCTCGTCAAAGCCAACCAAACGAGCTGAATTTTTAAGGGCTTACTCGTTGAAAAGATCAATATTGTCCTGAGTCTTACCGAACAAACAGTGTTAAAATTATTATTTTGAATGAACCATTTTTGTATTTTCACGGATGCCTAATGTGTGTCAAAAGTTTCATTTAAACTGGTTTGGTTGAAGTAAGTAGATATTTGCAAAAACTGCCACAAGATTTGAAACAAATAAATTATATTCAGGTTTTTAACTCACTTTTATTTTTATATATAATTTTTTGGGTGGTTGTATGTGTATAACCTAAATATTTATGAAGGCCGTGTTACAACTGAATAGACGCACACATCAGTGCACTATAAATAGCTACTGCGTGGTTGACTAGTCTGTATTGAGGTTATAGTATTTGTAATAAAATTTCGTATTTAAATTTTACGTCAAAATAAACCACAATTAACGCAATCAAAATCATCGCACAATTCAGAACTCGACCACTAAACGGTTAGCAAGATTTTTATTTTTCACTCAAATTAAATTCATGAACTGAATAATCACTTGCTTTGTACAAAAAGACGGATTATAATTTAAATTCTCAACAGATTTTGTTTCCATTTCTGATATTTAGAAGTAACTAGCTTCTGCCCGCGTCTTCGTCCGCGTGGATTTTTCCTGAATTTTCTTTGGTATAAACCTCACGGAGCCCGAGACCTTTTCAACGAATGCAAAACCGTGGAAATCGGTTCGTGCGTTCTGGAGTTATATCGTCAGGAAGGAAAACCCGACTTATTTTTATATAGTAGATTCCCGAGGCGTTATTCTCCCGCTGAAGACGTAACGATGCTGAATGTTCTATCTGTCTCCAATATGAAAATAATACCCTTAGCTTTCATTACTATTGCTCTTGAGCCCGTAATTGAGTTGAAATTAAATTTTTCCTTAATAAGAGATTACGGATTCCGAATATTTGATTCCCTTGAAACTATCGTATCTTTATTTTTCTGAAGAAATTTGATTTTTCCACAGCTTTTAGAAACTGTAGACTTGAGTAAATTCATCTCGATACGTTTGGACGTTTTTGAGATAAAGAGCGCGACTAGTAAGAACCCCATGGTGACGAAGGTAAACTATATAGGCTAGCAATATATTTATTGAAATTGATATTTATAGTTGTTAGAACCAAGTATAAATCAATTATTCAATTACACGTTATTGTTTACATCTTTCTGGATCGAATGTTACTGAATCAGAATTATACTCAAAACATGGCATCGAGGACTTTTATGTCGATTTGCTCTTTTTTAGGGTTCCGTACCTTAAAAAGTAAAAACGGAACCCTTATAGGATCACTTTGTTGTCCGTCCGTCCGTCTGTCAAGACCCTTTTACTCAGAAACAGGTCGAGACAATGATATTATAAGTAAAAAGGTGTAGATAGGTTACCCAAACGAAATTGCACACTAACGCACACATACATTACACGTCAAAGTAGGATGACATGATTGAAGTAGTGCGAGTGAAAAAGAGATAAACGTCAAATGTCAACGCGATACTCAGTATCATGTTGGTCAATTGGCACACTTTTAATGTGCCACTTTTTGACTGCATATAACCTATCTACACTTTTTTACTTATAACATCATTGGGTCGAGATATCAAGCTGAAATTAATATCACATACTCAGGTCTGCTATCTCATAAAGCAGTGACAAAAACAAATTTCTAAATCAACGCAATAAAAAGAAACGGCTGTTTATGTTCTATTTATATTGCATTTTTTTATATTTGCAAGGGAATCAAAACTTAAAGGGCCGTCCCCATTGCCATAGAATCATGAAACTTGGCAATACGCAATGTCATGTA
Source organism: Athetis lepigone (assembly GCA_033675125.1). Lineage (NCBI taxonomy): Eukaryota > Metazoa > Arthropoda > Insecta > Lepidoptera > Noctuidae > Athetis > Athetis lepigone. The sequence continues at coordinate 28,399 of CM066226.1, read as the reverse complement.
AAAGAAACCGTAAATGACAGTGGGCAAATTTGTATGGGAGATGGTCCAAGAGCCGCCACGATTCAGTCATGTGTCAAATAATAGAATATTATGTAGTGTACGAATACGCAGAAGCGCATAAAAATCTGTCCCAGTGGTTTTGAGTTATGAGTCTTATTGGAGTCTTATTTTAGGTTTTTATAAATCTTTAATCAAGGACGCCGGAGAGGCATTTGTCCAACAGTGGGATTCCAATGGCTATTATTACTAAAAATAATAAATTATCACCTTCCTAAGTCTACATCATCAATCAATCAACAGTTTATTTACAACCTATTTATTTATATTTAAAAAAGAAGTAGTAAAATAAAACAATGAAATTGGATCAAAACATATTGGCTTATTATTTCTTTTTTATTTTCATATATCTATAATTATATAATCCATAAACTCTGCTGGTCGATGTATTGATTTTTGATGACGAGCAAAACTCAAAAACCATACTATCACCATAACATGTGCACAGCAACCCAATGTGCGTTTACCAGCTTTACAAGAGCAGTAATAATAATTAATAGCGTCCAATCCAGTTTATGGGTTCATGGTATGGTCAGTCCAGGTATTCACCACAAGGTATGAATAATAGGTACGTGTCCGAGAATATCGGGATTTTATTCTACTATTCAAATCCACAAGCCATTTCCTTCAATTCCTGCATTATTTAATTCTTCTGTCACTTGTTCAGTGTCTTGAAATAATTGTATTCTATACACTCCGTTATAAGAGGTGGCCACTAATGGAACCAAAATGAATGAATTTTCCCATCTTTGGCCACATGACTGGCCAAAAGTGGTGCACGTACGAGTATAACCCCACTATTGGCCATTTAGTATTTATCGTGATTTTTCAACTTAATTACTTAGCTATTTTGATATACTTAAAATAATCTATTCATTTTTAGAGTTACGATTATAAAGCCTCCATCGAAACCAAATACTAAAAAAACGGTGTCGTAAGAAGAAAATTGTTCCAGTACTCACCGCATAAAATAACATTAGCGTTAAAAGTAATAAATTGAGACTCTAATAAGACTCATAACTCAAAACCTCTGCGACAGATTTTGATGCGCAGAAGCGTATTTGTACACTACATAATACCCTATTATTTGACATATGTCTGAATCGTGGCGGCGCTTGGACCAATTTCGCCCACCCTCCTTTGTAGTTATTTCACAAGAAAAAAAAACTTTAAGACTAAATTCCAGAAATGAACGAACAATTTATTTACATTTTGAGATTTCTCGAAATACACACAAATCTTGAAAAAAAAAAATTGTTGATTATCATACGATTCAGTAACATTCGATCCAGAAAGTCGTTAGCTGTAACATGAAATTGAATAATAATTGATTTTTACTTGGTTCTAATAATGATAAATATCAATTTATATAAATATATCGGCATTCGATGTAGTGGCCCTTCGTCATCATGAAGTTCTTGCATGTCGCGCTTTTATTTACTTTCGTGATGTTGGTGGCTGGTACTGCTGAGTTTTTTAAAAGTTGGTAAACGAATTCTTATTATTTTTAGTTCAAATGTACTTTCTAAAGTTTATCTTGGACATCACAGACATCGGTGAAGGAAAACATCGTGAGGAAACCTGGACTTGTTTTGAATATAAGTAAGAAATCGCCAATCCGCCTTGAGCATGCGTGGTGATTAATGGTCGTGCCTTCTCTGTATGAGAAGAGACCTTTGCTGCAGTGAGACAGTTATAGGCTGGTTTCTAGTATTTCGTTTAGTAGTACAAATTATACTCAAGACTTATTAGAATAGACCTAATTGCCATTACGCTCATTCGTAATTTAGATCGGGGAAGAGATCAGGCGATGGACCTATGTGGGGATGGACATCTTTTACCTTGCCTCATTATCATGTTTAACTGCAACTTTATATTTAGTTTTTTTTGTTTACAGGTAGCTGTACGTCTCACCGAGACTGTAAAACGAGATCTCACCTTATTCGTTGTAACTGCCTGAAACTGATTAGCAAATGTACATGCTCGTAACCAATTGAAACGGAAAGAAATTAAAATACATGCCATAATTAAGTTTTTGTTTTCAATTTGTAATCCATACTAATATTATAAATGGGAAAGTGTGTCTGTCTGTCTGTCTGTCTGTTTGTCTTTCTTTCACGGCAAAACGGAGCGACGGATTGGCGTGATTTTTTAAGTGGAGATAGTTGAAGGGATGGAGAGTAACATAGGCTACTTTTTGTCTCTTTCTAACGCGAGCGAAGCCGCGGGCAGAAGCTAGTCTCTTTATAAAAGGTTACAGGAAAGGTCGTGCTGAATATTGAAGGACGTTAATAATTATGTAGGTAATTTTGATGTCTTTTTAAATGTAATATAAACTAAACAAGAAGATAGATGACAATGAAAAGGTTCTCGCCGAAGCCCACGAAACAAATAGGCGGTTAAAAAGTCATATGTCTCAATTATACATCAAATTCACTGAAGCCATAGCAGACCAGGATAGGCTCCAGCTTGTTATGGACGGATTCAGCCAGTGTAAACCAGAGTATGAACAAGCTCTTAGTCATAAATACATCTTACGTTTTATTTTACTTTTAAAAGTTTCATTCAGTAAAAGAATGTGGGGAGGTATTTTATTGTAGCAATTTAAACAAAACCCCACGAAAGAGGAGTAAGTATACTTAGCTAGCCTAAAACCTAGTTGTATTAATTCGTCCCTATTTCTAGTATTATAATTATTCCTTTGCCCTCTTTTACCAAAAAGATTTTCTCGCATATATGATTTTTCATAGGTTTATTGCCAAGGTATCGTCATAATATTGATTTGCATAAACAGTTCCCTCAGTGAAGCGCGCATACTCAGTTTGCACATGATCTGATGGTTTTTTTTTTTGCAAAATAAAAATAGACTCGACGTCAGCAGCTCGTCCCCACAATCAGATACCATAGGACATAATGCTATGAAAAAAAATGGTTGCCTGTAAAGTCGGTTTTACGGGCGAAGATTTTACGTGACAACGTCTTTTACCGATCATAGTTGAGTGGGAGAGAGACGCAAGGCATTCGGCGGGCCTCTCTCTCGTTCGGTGACTCATCGTAACGTTACCGAGCGTTACACTTTTTCATAAGTGACTCCCAGCCGCAACCTAATTTAAGACGTTGTCACGTCAAAATAGCTGAAATAGACCAGCTTTGCGCTATTCACGTCAGTAAATTGTCGTATTTTTCTAACAGCAAAAGCTGCTTAGCAAAAAAACTTAACCACCTGCAAGGGATGTTAAATGAGGACCCCATTGTAGCCTTGAGTCGAGCGGGATTCCTAAGAAAAGTTTTATCTACAAATTCGAACTTCTCTTTATTAAGTACTATGTTACAGTCGATACTTGTGACATTTGGTAAAGAAAATCTAATGTACTGTTAGTTTTATTGCTATTTAAAACTAAATTATTTGCCGTGAACCAATTTTGAACCTGAATAAGGACGTTATTTACGCAGTCGAGATTTCAGGCCTGTGTCCTCGGCCAATATTTGCAGGTCATTAATATACACTAAAAATTGGAAGGGACCCAATATTGAGCCCTGTAGAACCCCCATCTCTATTTTCAAGCCACTAGAATTAGCTCCATTTATCTGCACTTGCTGTTGTCAGTCATTTAAATAAGATTTCATTAAATTAATCGCAAGTTTATGCAGTCCATAATGCTCAAGTGTCATGATTTACGCAATCAAATACCTTGGAAAGGTTACAAAAGATTTCTATGGCATCCTGCGCCTCTGTCCAAGCTGTAAATATATATTTTAATGATGTCACCCCGGCGGCAATCTCGCAACGTCCATTGGTAAAGCCATACTGTTGGTTGTGTAAGATTTTAGTGGAGTTAAAGTGAATGAGCATTTGAATTAACATTACCTTTTCAAACACGTTGCTAAAAGCCGGCAACAAAGACACGGGTCTTTAATTATTGGAATCTTTACTGTCCCCAGATTTAAAAAGAGGTATAACTTTACTAAATTTCATGACATCCTGAAAAACTCCTTGGTCTATATACACAGATGAAATATTGAAGCCAAGTAAGGTGCTACATGACATTCCCCAAATATTATTAATTATTTTAATTTGATTTTGATTTGCCGAAAAGATTTTATAACTGTAATTGGGTTTATATGCTTGTAATCAAACTCAACCGGGCAACCTGGAACGTTAGCTTTTGTAAAGTGTAATCCGGTGAGGAATTCAAAGCGTCTGTAGTTTTAAGTGGAATACTGGTAAAAAAATCCACAAATTCTTGGGCTACTTCTCAATTAAAGGTTAGAGAGACCATGATGTCTCCAATATAATATATTCTGTGTTAAGCACTTTTTTCTTGATTGTGTAGCTATTTGTAATTTTCAAAAAAGTCGGTATTTTTTTGTCGTCTGCCAATTTGAATTTGTCACTAATGTATAGGGCTTTAGCTACAAGTGTTTATAAAAGTTTTTGAATTTGTTGTGACATATTTGTTAAAAGTTTCAGTGTTGATAAAAGGTCTAAGGCCATATAATTCAAAGAGTTTTTCCCTACTTGTCCGAATTTCTTTTGTTGTCCAATCACTAAAAATATCAATAGGACGAACTACGAATTGTAAGGAATTATGTATACAATTTTAATATCGGATAAAACAAAGTCGCTTTCTCTGTCTGTATTTATATATCCATTGCAATTTTTTTAAATATATAAGTAAGATATTAAAAACAAACATGCAATGGATTTTGATAGGGTGGTTTTAATAGGTAGTGATTCAAGGCAGGGGTTCGTATATGTATAATAAATGAATATTACTGTATATAACAACCAGGATTTTCAAAGATAAGTAAAGCCCGTGCGACCGGGTCGCTAATATTACATATTAAAAACAAAAACATAATAATGCAATGTATTTATTTTCTTTTGTCAGACCAACATAAACTTATTTGTGGGTTCGATGCGCTGGAAGTAATCCAGTGCATTCGCATGTGCCATAGAAGTCATGTTGCCCTTTTATGCAGAAGCATGGACCGCCGAAGTTGAGATGGTCACAGTTGTGCTGAGAAATGCAGTAATCGGCTGTAAAAAATAAATGCAGGTGAATTTAACTGTTGAGGTGGCGGTTAGACGAGGTAAAAGAAGTACAAACTCCACACATTGTTCCAGTGCTGGTCTCTCCCCGATCGCGTCGTCACGCTGTCTCATCGCACTATGAGAGTGAGAGAAGAGGGAATGCATCTGTGTTAGCGCACACACGCGAGTCCTGTGATATCTGCTGTGTATTTAACTAATCTGTATTGGCTCAATTTTCAAAGCGAGCGTTTTTCAGCCATTGCACTTCAACCAAATCAAGAAAAAGGTTTAGAACAGTAGTTCCAAACTTAAAATCTATTTTTTTTAATAATTCGAAAAACATTACTCTCCTTTCGGCAGTCGAAAAAAAAAATCCTAAATCCCAACAGCAATTTCGGAAGTTAATGGCAATTACATGACACAAAAATTGCAGTGCAATAATTTGAAACGCTGTATTGAAAATATCCTTTTTACCCGACTGCGCGACGCAAAGGGTAATGTGTTTATCAGTCTATGTTTGTATGTTTGATTCTATGTGGCGTTGTAGAGACCAAATGCGTAGGCCGATTTTGATCATTCTTACGTCAATCGATTCGCCTTAATCTTGCGAGTGTCACTAAAGACATGACAGTAATCAAAATTCACCACAGCGACAACCCGACGCCATATTGTCAAAATGAAAAAAAAATGTCGATGAACTATGTCGAGTGTGGTGTCGTTGAATAGGTATTTAAAAATCATCTTTAGGTTCCTTTTATCATTTTTCATTTTAAATAATAGTTTAGGATATATAACGATTTTAAGTTGTTTAACAAAACAATCATTCTCGTTAATTTTCTTGCTTATTCATTTAAGTTTTTATTTCAAGTATAAACGATATACAAATAAACAAAACACGAAAAAACATGAAGAACAAATATTTTTGGTAAAAAAACCACTTTGGTGTCACTTTACACAAGCTCCAAGGAACTACTTTGGACCGAGCTGTGGTTGATTTAAGTTCACGCGTTTTTGCTAAAGGTCAAGCATATTAACTTTGAGCCGAGTTAGGTCTCTAGAGGGACTAATCATCAGTAGTTTAGACCACCGCAAGTTACCTAATAATCCCCACGACATAACTCCCTCAATGAAATTACTAGATAGATTGCCTAATTTTCCATCTTATAACGAAGTCAATGAACCGTAACTAAAAAGTATAAAATAAAATAAAAATGATTAAAAAACAAAAAACCCGACTGCGTGAAAACTAATTTTAAAAAATAAAAAATGTGTGAAAAATATAACTTAAATTAAAACTGAAACGAAAGAAACAAGCCCAGTAGTTTAGAATAGAACAGAACAACTCACAGTCGGGGCCCCTTGGAAAGATTTGATCGGAAAAATTTGAATGGGCCCCGACTGTGAGTCGTTTCGGTTCTATTCTAAACTACTGGGCTTGTTTCTTTCGTTTCAGTTTTAATTTAAGTTATATTTTGATTGGAGGTCTGATAGGCAGTCGCGTCATGTAAAAAAAGAGAAATAACAACCAAAAAACCAAACTGCAATTTTTGTGTCATGTAATTGCCATTAACTTCCGAAATTACTGTTGGGATTTTGGTCTTTTTTTTCGACTGCCGAAAGGAGAGTAATGTTTTTCGAACGTAGACCGTGACGTAACGCATCGGATCAACTCTGGGTGGATGGAATGGCGACAGGTCACTAGAATAACATGCGACCCACGGATGCCCCTCAAGCTAAAGGGCAAAATATACAAGTCCGTGATTAGACAAATGTCGTCCTGTATGGATCGGAATGTTGTGCCTTGATAAACAAAGACTGCATGTAGCAGAGACAAGAATGTTGAGATGAATGTGTGGAGTGACTAGAATGGACAAAGTGAGAAATGCGTATATTAGAGGAAGCTTGGAAGTAGCACCAGTAGCAGATAAGTTAAAGGAAATCATTAGTCGTGGATGAAACGCATATAATTAGGACTGATATGAGTATAAATGTAAAGGGTTGGAAGGGGAGAGGAAGACCGAAGTAAAAATAATTGGATTGTGTGAAAAATGATATATGAAAGAGAAAGGTGTAACTGATAGCATGACGGGTGACAGGTTAGTATGGAAGAAAGAGACATGTTGCGCCGATCCCAAGTAAAATGGGATAAGGGCATAAGATTTTTGTTCGTATGGATGTCTTATTATTTGGCACGCTCTACAGCCTATCTGTAGAACGGACTTCGACATACGAGATGTTATTGAATTCTTCAGATTTAGAAGTGACATAGGGTACATTAATAAAAAAAAAGAAATATAAAATGAGAAATAAATACTTACTAGCAGGTCCACCAACCGCCAACATCACGAAAGCGAACAACAGCGCGATTTGCAAGAACTTCATGACGACGAAGGAATATTGAACCAACTGTTGATCGATACTAACTAATATAATAATATATTTTACTTCGATATTTATACTTATATCAGAACCAAGTGTAAATCGATTATTATAAAATAATATTAAATTGTTCTCAGATTAAAATATGCATGCTAAATTTCAGCTCAATTTAATTTGCAAGTTTCCATGACAGACACACATCGTAGAGGCAAAATTAAAAAATAAGTAAATAATTATAAAAGTTTAAGTATATTTATTATACTTAAACGTAGGTATCACAGTTAAAAAGTGATCAAATAATATATTTTTGTATATTGGTGATGTTTTAATAATACCTTAATTATTAGAGGAAGCTTGAAAGTAGCACCGGTCGCTGATAAGTTGAAAGGAAATCGTTTGTCATGGTATGGGCATGTTAAGAGGAGGGATGAGACGCATATAGTTAAGACAGTTATGAGTATGAATGTAGAAGGTTGGAAGAGGAGAGGAAGACCGAAGAAAAAATGGATGGAATAAATAATAAATAAAATAATAAATATGAATGTGTGAAGAATGATATGAAGGAGAAAGGGGTAAGTGATAGCATGACGGGTGACAGGTTGGTATGGAAGCAAAAGACATGTTGCGCCGACCCCAAGTAAAATGGGATAAGGGCAGGAAGAAGAAGAAGATTTATTGAAACACTTTCTAAATCAAATTTTACTTATCTGATAAAAAATATTGAACTTAATATCGAAATAACCCGTCGTTCATTATACTCAATACTCAACATCTTTATTGCTTTACCATAAGTGCCATATAAAGGTGGTAACAATTGAGTGAGATCAGTTATGGACCCTGTAGGGTACAGCCTGTAGGGAACAATATGGTATACGCGTGTGACTTTATTAAAACATATCATTACAGCTTGTGACCTTTCCAAGGCACAAAAGATTTCTATGGCATCGGCGGCGTAAGTCGTGCAACGTCGTCGTTTGGTAAAGCCATAATGTTGCTCGTGTATGATTTTCTTGGAGTTAGAGTTATGAGCATTTGATTTAACATTACCTTTTCAAACACCTTGCTGAAAGCCGGCAACACGGACACGGGTCTATAATTATAAGTATATTTACTTACTGTCTCTAGATTTAAAAAGAGGTATAACTTTACTAAAAGACAATGAGCAGAAGTGGTCCAAATTTCCACCACTGTTGGGGGCTATGTAAGCTTAAAGTCGGCTAAATACCATACAATTTTGATTACTAAGCAAAAAAAAATATTCACTCAGAAAAAAGTTATGACTGTTTTAAAAATACGACTTTTTATTATTTAACTGCTTATTCTTTTCGCACATAGCCATATTTAAAGTAGTAAAAACGCATAGCCTCTGTTCTGTAATGCGTTCAAATCGTCTGCAAAGTGTACAATGATAACGTAAGCGTAGCGTGTATCAGATTGAAGTAGCAAGAGATAGAATGCATTTAGTGAAATAGTTGATTTTTGCATTGAACCTGATAAGTGCTATGTTACTACACGCAAGAATACAATCCCGACACACATGTGCAAGACTAGATTACTCTGGTACTTATGTAATGATCCGTAGTCGTGAAATCATTTCGTACTACTACAGTTCTTGTCTTTCTAGAATGCGAACTGTGGGTTGCTGTGCCCACGTCATGGTAATTATTTGGTATTTTGGATGGGCGAGACACGAAACCACAATTCTACTTGCAGCTGCGAATCTAGATAATGTTATTGTCGATGAAACATAATTATGAGATGTACTCTTTTAAGGACAGACCCCACACTGTGAGACATAAATAAATAAAACTATTGTGAAATATTTTATAGGTATAAGACCTTTCATTTGATCATGATAGAGTTAGATTTTCTTTCACATGATAGGGTTTGATTTTTTCGACGCAGCGAAGTGCCTACTAGCTTTTTATTTTGATGCCATATAGCTTATATATCAACCAGAATAACGTATGAATTACAACGAAATGTCATACACCTAAATCAATAAGAGCAGTTTAATAGATAAAGTGAAATAAAGAAGCGAAATAAATTATAGTAATAGTTTTAAATTGCAAGTTTTCATGGGATCATAACTTTTTACTGAGTAAATATTTTTGGTTGCGGTCTTCATAATTATAATGATTCAGTACGTAGTGCTCCATCATATGCCATAGTTCTTATTGGTGGTGGAAATTTGGACCAAGCTCCATACATTTTTGCCCAATCCCCTTTCATTACATCCGGGAAGAATTCCCTCACAGTGAATTTCAAATTCCCGCCATTTATTAATTTATTTATCTGTGGTCGTCGTTTGCCCGCTAGCTGAGTTTTATACTTTCCCCGTCACGCGCATAACGTTTTTTTCGTGTTAGTGTGCATCATAGATAATACATAATACTGGTGTGCATCAATCGGTCAGTGCAAACTTGCAAAGAGTATACTATGAAAGGTCAGTGGAGGTGGTTTGTTTAGCCGAGACACGACGCGCGGGGATTTGCACATCGCGCGAGTTACTATTTTTTATGCACAGAACATGCTTTTACTTTGGGTGACATACATAAATATAAAGCTCGTGCATATGATAAAGATTAATGTTTTATTGTTCAATCCTTAATTTTTTATTATTAAGGTGTTTTTTTTAGTTTATACCAAAAGTGCACTTAAGAAATGCTAATTAAGGTCCTGAATTTGTCATTAAAAAATTTTAGTATAACGACTGTTATATATTAAAAATAAATACTTGATTTGATTTGATTTATGTTCTTTTTGGTTATTTGTAAAACATGAGCAAAATGCTCTATACTATACGCGAGTGCTCGTGTAAGTTTTAAAGGCGCGAGTGCTCCCGGGTTAAACATTGTTAAATTTATCTCTATAACACTCATCTGAGAACATGCACCAATCACTCACGATCTCATTCCTGAAATCAGACAATGCGTTTTAATTTTAATAATTTTGCAATATAATCGTTTCTTACTAATATAGCAGCGCCCCCTAGTGATTTAATATCATAAGACTTATCTTAGACCATGCACCAATCAACTACGAACCCATTGCAATATTATTTTGCACTAATATTGCAGCGCTCTCTAGTGAGTTACAGACGTCATTTTTATGCTGAAAACAGAATTGTAATCGGACATTTCGTTTTGATTATATTGCAACATTGTTTTGCACTAATATTGTGGCGCCCCCTAGTTAGTTACTGCCATGACACCAAATGAACAATGAACTCATTAAACACAAACCCGTTATTAAAAACCGCATCAAAATCGGATCATTAGTTTAGAAGATAGGTGGGAACATTACTTTGCACAAACGCACACACAAACATCTCTCACCCTAAACGCATATACCTGCTCCGTTCCGTCGTAGGTAAAAATATATATAATTGATCTTATTATTTTCATGGTACAGACAAAATACTTTGTGGCCCTTATTTTGTTTTGAGTACCTAGTTTATATGTCACCGGAAAATAACAAGATCCGTAAGTTTATCAATCTACTAGGAAGCTTATAAACTTCCGTAGGATTCTAAACGGGAGATAAATTGTAATATTTTACGTCCACATTTTCGTAAATTGATACACTTACTGAACTCACTCGTAAAATAATAAGTAGTAGATTGATAAACTTACGGATCTTGTTATTTTCCGGTGACATATATATTTTGGGCATATCACTACATGGTATAAAATAAAACAAAGTCGCATCCTCTGTCTGTCTCTGTATAAACTTAGATATAAAGCGCCTTACTAATAATCGCTGCAAAAGTTATGACAGGTTTATACCTCAAAAAATGTATGGTTACACAGGCTTTATTCATTGCATAACTTTACACAGTGATTATTAGTAAGGGCATTAAAAATATGCCATGTTTTTTGATTGAGTGGTTTTAATAGATAGTGATCCAAGAGGAAGGTATTTATGTACATATAATACATGAATATTATTGTATTACAGCCAGGATATTCAAAGGTATGTAACACCCGCACTGGGATTACGTATCTTGCAGAAGCCGAGCGATCGTGATAATTTAGCAATATAAACGTCAATTCAAAATACGTCAAGTCAAATAGCAATCTAGCGATAGTGCTGCCTCTGTAGAGCAATCAGTTAACTAAAACATGCATTTTTCGTTTGGTGGTTTCGTATTTAGTATGTTTTTAAGAAGCAAAGTTAAGTTTTTTTTTGTTTAAGGTGATATTTAATTAGTTCCAGCGATTGCTACTTTATAGTCATCGTAGCAATCAGTGCATTAGAACAATCAGCGAGCGATTAGCAATCGGTTCATACATATTACGATTGTTTTTGACGTAATCGCGCGGTGGCTGCGCGATCACTGCGCAAATATTGCTGATTGCTGTTTCATAGGTAATAAGCCAGCCGTGCGGGCGGGTTGCTAGTATTTCATAATTATTAAAAACAAAAACATAATAATGCAATGTATTTATTTTCTTTCATTTTAATTTCGTCAGTTCAACAGAAACTTATTTGTGGATACGATGACCTGGAAGTTCTCCAGTGCATTCACATTTGCCATAGATTTCATATTGGTGTTTTATGCAGAAGCATGGAGTGACGAAAGCGAACTGGTCACAGTTGTGATGAGAAACGCAGTAATAGGCTGTAAAAAATAAATACAGGTAAATTTAACTGTTGAGGTGGCGGTTAGTTGAGGTAAAAGAAGTACAAATTCCACACATTGGTGCAGCGCCTGGGGCTTTAGTCTGCTATTGCAATCGTGTCTCTCGTGGCCGAATATTTGACAAGTTTGACAGATTTTGTATGGGTAATGTGTCAAAAGTTTGACGTTACGCGTCAAAAATGATGTTATAAGTAAAAAAGTGTAGATAGGTTACCCAAACGAAATTCTATGTTTAAGAACGGCACACTAACGCACACATACATTACACGTCAAAGCAGGATGGCATGTTTGAAGTAGTGCGAGTGAAAAAGAGATAAACGTCAAATGTCAACGCGATACTCAGTATCATGTTTGTCAATTGGCAAACTTTTAATGTGCGACTTTTTGATTGCATATAACCTATCTACACTTTTTTACTTATAACATCATTGATTGAACCACTATTACAAAAAAACGGCAGGGTCCAGAGAAAGACATGAACGATAAGGATGGTTTCATCAAGGTTGAGAAGGAGAAGAAGCCTCCTTGTTGAAACCAGTGCTGTACTGCGCTGGCAGGAACTCGAGAAGTTCCTCAAGGAAGAGTTCTGGCCGGAAGGTGTAGCGTACCGCCGGTTTCGTGGCCGCCTACATGACACCAGCCGTGTGTTTAACTAATCTGTATTGGGTCAATTTTCAAAGCGAGCGTTATGCAGCCATTGCGGTGGTGATTTTTTTTCCTCTTATTTCAAACTAACTAACTAAGAAAATATTAGATTTAGAACTGATGTGAATCTAATAATTTGAAATTCGTTGGTAATATTAATTCTAATCTGGTTTTAATATACGCGCTAGCGGGGTATATTAAAAAAAAAACATTGTTTAGTCTGTTTTGAATTATTGTTTCTTTTAAGGTCAAAGACCGCATTAAAATGTATGATTACGATTGACCGCAACAGCAATTAGATCCGAAAGGAATCTTAATACTATTGCCTCTCTGGCTTTAATATTGTATTGGATCTATAGTATAAAAGATAGGGGGACACCACGACACCGCGTGTACCTTAGAGCCAGGTCATATTTCGGTTCCCAATGATATTATAAGTAAAAGAATATAGATAGGTTATATGCAGTCAGACAGTGGTACTTTAAAAGTTAGCTATTTGACTATGATACTGAGTACACGTTGACATTTAACGTATAAGGCCCGAGTCACACCGTAATGGCAGCGGCCGGCAGCGGCGCAGCGAGCACCTTCAGTGTGAAATAATTTTAAACTTTAACTACATACTTAAAAGACTAGTATCGCTTGAAAAGCTTGAAAAGGTCGCGAGGCTGCCAGCGGCCGCCCGCGGCGCCGCGAGCGGCCGCGCGCCTCTTATTTCTAGCGACGCTGGCGGCCGCTGGCGGCCTCGCGACGCCGCGGGCGGCCGCTGCCGGCCGCTGCCATTCCGGTGTGACTCGGGCCTAACTCTTTTTCTCGCGCACTACTTCAATCATGCCATTAACTTTGATGTGTAATGTGCGTTAGAGTGCCGTTTTTGAAGATAGAATTTCGTTTAGGTAACCTATATCCACACCTTTTTACTTTGTCGTTACCACGGTGAAAATCGCTTGAAAGATGGAGTAAATTGCCTCAAATTTAATTCGGCGGTCATTTGTAGTTTAATGAGAGTCGATACGAGTAGTCCGAAACTAGAAAGTCTAACGATTTAGACTGATTTTGGAGATATTTCAGACCTCCAATAAAAAATCTAGAGATTAAAAAACAAAAAATGTAACTGCATTTTTGGAAGTCGGTGGCTCTGTTTCATGTAATTGCCATCAACTTTCGAAATTGCAGTTAGGATATTCGTTTTTTTTTTCGACTGCCCAAAGGAGAGTAATGTTTTTCGAACGTTTGTATGTTTGTCTTATCCCTCGGCACGGCACGCTCTACAGCCTTTCTGTGGAACAGATTTTGACATACGAAGTGTTATTGAATTCTTCAGCTGAGGGAGTTACATAGGGTGGGTACAAAAGTAAAAAAAAAAAATTGAATACTTACGAGCAGGAGTACCAACCGCCAACATCATGAAAGCGAACAACAGCGCGATTTGCAAGAACTTCATGACGACGAAGGAATTTTGAGCCAACTGTTAATCGATAATAATATATTTTACATCCATATTTATACTTATATCAGAACCAAGTGTAAATCGATTATTATAAAATAATATTGAATTGTTCTCAGATTAAAATGTACATGCTAAATTTCAGCTCAATTTCATTTGCAAGTTTCCATGACAGACAAACATCGTAGAGGTAAAAGTAAAAAAAAAAAAACCCGCAGGGCAGCTTGTGACGAGCTGTTGGGCAGTAGCGAACCCACGGACCAGACCTCCTGGGAGACCCTTTGTTCCTCATCTCTGGCTTGCCTTCATTGGCCGGCCAGAGTGAGCACTGACGAGGAACAAGGCTCCCATCTCACTCTTGCCTTCATTGGCTGCTTTGAGTGAAGAATCGCAAGAGCAAACGTGCTCGGGGGAAGGAAGTATTCCAGTAAGATGCTGGTAGGGATCTTGACCGTACTTCCGGGATTGTCCTGATAGGCGTGGAATACCTCCCCACTGTCCTCAAGCACCTCGATATATGTTGCCCCCTTGTCGCTACGTCACTATGTGCTAGCGGCCGTTTTCGGGAGCCCATTTACTGAGTGTGCAAGTCACCCCCTGCCTTTTTATCCGTGTTTACAAGCATTGGCCAGGCAGTGGCCATAGCCATTCAATAGTCGCAAATAAGTAATCCATCTTAGCAACCCAAACCCATAGTCTAATATTTTCTTTATTCCATGACCTTCAATGGACCACCACCAACCGGGGGTTGACCTTAGGTGCACCTGAGTGGTGCTTATAGGGATAATCGCAGGTGGGTGCCTGACTTCATTATAAAAAAAAAAAAGACGGGTTGCACTCCGGGAGTGCCGGCAGAAGTGAAAACTTGATTATTAACAGCGTGCCACGCGCATCCATGGATGGTGACAGCTGTCTACTATCCATCCGTCCTACGCTTTTTCGATCAGGTCACGTGTCCTGACGCGAGTTTAAGATTTTATACCCATTACAGAAAAAGTGCTCAACGCCGCTAAAGAAGTTTTCACTTCAAAAATTAAGGGGCCTCTGCGAGTTTGCTTCGGCCCCTCGTACGCCTTTCAAAGGAACGGTCCCGAGAAACTTTAAGTTTAAAATATAATAATAATAAAAGATTATGAAAAAAACCTATGACAGTTATGCGTTAAAAAAACTGTAAAACTGATTAAATTATATATTTTGTTAATTGGTGGTGATTTAATAATAAATTATTTATAGAAACTCTCTGAATAAAATTTTACTTATCGTCTAATAAAAAATATTGAACTTATATCGAAATAATACTTCGTTAATTTTGGTCCACTTACGCATAATTATTATTTTGCTGTATTTAACTGGCATGTTACTCTAGTGGTTAATAACTATGGTTTGATTTTTAGCAGGAAAAATTAGTACCATGTCTTAACTGCCGAGGTTGCGGAATGTTTACTGCCGGGGTTGCGGAATGTTTACTGCCGGGGTTGCGGAATGTTTATAATAGTTACCGTGACCCTGGAACATAAAGGGCAATCGAAGGAACATGAGTGGGTTTTAGTCAGTAAGAGTCTGACACGCCCTCCCGCCGCACCCAGGACGCGAGCAGTCATTGGAAGATTACCCATTCACCAAAAAAAAAAATGTCTTAATCATATTGAATTGTGGTCAGATTTAAATATGCATGTTAAATAACTTAATTAAAACTGGGAAGTGAATCAAATTTTACTTGCAAGTTTCCATTACAGATTTACCGTGTACCGTTGTGCATAAAGAGTGAATACATAAATAAATACACATATGCCAGGCCATATCACCATAGGCCAGGTTAAAGTAAAAAAAAAAAACAAAAAAAAAATCCTCGTGAAAACGTATCACAGTGCTGCAGTTGCTGAATTTATTACTACGGTACGTTTAGTCACATAAAATAGTGGTCCCAGTTCTACGCGACAAATCGCTGTAATAAATCTTTAGTCGCAACATTTGGGTATTTACCAAGTGCGTCGTTTAGTCGTCCTAAGTGCATGCAATCCATAAATATATATCCATACTTTATTAATCCATACTAATATTATAAATACCAAAGTGTGTCTGTATGTTTGTCTTTCTTTCACGGCAAAACGGAGCGACGAATTGTCGTGATTTTTTAAGTGGAGATAGTTGAAGGGGTGTAGAGTAACATAGGCTACTTTTTGTCTCTTTCTAACGCGAACGAAGCTGCGGGCAAAAGCTAGTATTATAAATGCGAAAGTCACTCTGTCTGTGTCTTTTCTTCACGCCTAAACAACTGAATCGATTTCAATGAAATTTGGTACAGATATAGTCTGAGACCCGAGAAAGGACATAGGATAGTTTTCATCCCGGAAATCCCCCGCGAACGGGAACTATTATTCCACGCAGACGAAGTCACGGACAAAAGCTAGTATGTAAACCACACTGTGCTATTCCATTTCATTTTACTTTTAAAACAATTAATTTCAATTTTTATATTTGAATTGTCTTAGTTGCTTTTTATAATTTTTTTATTAGACAGCAAAAAACTGATCCTCAATGTTTTTATTTACAGAAGTTGTATGTCTGTGTGTGTGTGTACCAAACAAGTGGTTTGGTCAGTTCGGTTCAGTGTTCGGAGTAAGTTGTCTATGACATACAGAAAAACCTCAGATACACAAGTGAACCGATATAGAGTACCGATTTAAAATTGGATGTACGGAACCCTAAAAAGTTATGTTAGCAGTACAACTATTACTCAGGCTGTAAAGAGAAATGAAAATAGCCATGTAAATGGTATGTGTAAAACTATACTCTGATTTTATGCTTTAAGAATACACACATATTGCTTGGTTGTAATAACCAAATATTTAAAATAGTGCAAAAGCAGTTAAAAATATCATTATAGCCAAACGCCAACTCAGCAGTTGCCGGTTCGGTAGCTGATTTTCATCCGCTCCCGTCGAAACAAAAATTCATTTATTATTATATATTAATTTTAAAAGGTGTTTCGGGCGATACTTTTTTAGTTTATAAGTTAATTTGTATTGGACTGAAAATATTTTTTATTTTGACCATACAACTATTCTAAGTAATATTTGGAATAATTTTATTTTGTATGGTCAATAGAATTGAACAGGTTTTTTGTATTCTGATCGTACAAAAATAGATATACCAAATATATCTTCCGAAGCACCGCTCTTTATTTCTTCCTGAATCGGAAGAAAAACAGCCGTCGAACACAATAGGTATAAATTAAGCAATGACATTTATAGTACTGTCTTTGAGTATATGGTAATTGTATACTCATGTTTACATTAGGTATTATATTTAATCAGATATAACTTTAATTTCAAAAGACAATAATTCAATCATTAATAATTATATTAGCGGCTGGGAGGAAAAGGAAGAGAATCTTTATAGACATGCATAGTCACAATCAATCGACGATGCGCCTCATAACCAACATGTCCCGGAATAAACGCACACCACCAGACACCCCAATTATAATATTATGTTATAATCATATTAGAATATTATGTTATAAGTATGTCGTGATGGCCTAGTGGTTAAGGCGCCCGCCTCTCATGCAAGAGGTTGCGGGTTCGAATCCGGGCAAGTACCAATGTGACTTTTTTAATTCATATGTACTTTCTAAAGTTTATCTTAGACATCACAGACATCGGTGAAGGAAAACATCGTGAGGAAACCTGGACTTGTAGTTAATATAAGTCCGAAATCGCCAACCCGCCTTGAGCAAGCGTGGTGATCAATGCTCGTGCCTTCTCTGTATGAGAAGAGGCCTTTGCCCAGCAGTGGGACAGTTATAGGCTGGTATTATTTATTTATTTATTTATTAATCATAATACATACACTGAATTTTTATTTTTATGTTTAAAACACTGTTTTTTTTAATAAATTAGTTGTACAGATTGTGGGAGAAAATTATAGTCACATTACAAATCATGCACACAGTCTAGCGTAGTAGGTATTTCCTCCATTTTAGTTTGTTTTGACTGTACAGCGGAAGTGTGACAGCAGTTTACGTAGTTTTTATTATTTTTGGGATAAAATATTACCTATATTAATAATTACAAAAATCGATTCAGTGAACGATTCTGAACAAACTATTTTCTCAAAGTGCTTTAATTCAGTTACACATTGTATATCCCATCTTTTTAACCCTAAAAATTTTCAGGAAATACATAATATAGCCTTATAGAAATAGATATACAAACATTTCTATTAGACATCGTTTCTTAGACCATCCTATACGTACACATTGCCTCAAAGCAATAATTTTTTGTTTGTAACTCAAACATAGATTTTAAACGATTTTCACATAGCGTTAATAATCAATTTCGATGGCTCTTCTTTCTAGTATATAATACAAGGGTGACAAGCAATTTACTTTTATCGTAATCATGAAGTGTCAAATCCTTTTATTAGCATTTCTTCTCCTTGCTGTCATAGTGATGGTGGAGTCTTCAATAAAACGATGAAGATGATGAAACAGCTTATCATCTTCATCGTCTTACTATCCTTTTCCCCAACTATATTGGGGTCGGCTTTCAGCCTAACCGAATTCAGCTGGATACCAGTGTTTTACGTGAAGCAACTGCCTATCAGACCTCCGCAACCCGGTAGCTAGGTGACACAGTACCCCTTGGTTTGACTCGTCAGACTTTCTGGCTTCTGTCTAACCGTAACGACTGTCGAAGGACTACCAATGACAACCGGGACCAACTGCTTTACGTGCTTTCCTAGGCACGGGTCTATTAGTTTTAACTGATTTATTTTAATGCTTACCAACCCCAACCGGTCTTAATGTAATGCGATTGTTTGATAAATCACGAGGTGTTTGTAACATACTGTAAATAGTTCGTACTTTTACGAATACAATTTGCAATGTCATGTAAAAATATCAATTTTGCTTGGTGGAGCAAATGCAGCCCGCGTCATAGAGGTTTTGGCCAGCGAATTTGTCTTGGTTGATAATGAAACCATCAGCGATAGGAGCCTCCAATCATAGCAGTCAGGTACGCAAAGCAAACTATTTAAGTTTACATACGCATACTACCATAATGTTGGTGTGCGTAAAATCTACTTGTAAGATAGACCCGTTCTTACGCACACATTTGCTATATCTTGTTACTTTAACTTTAATGTTGTAGGTAGTCAATAGCTACTTCGCTCATTTATGAGCGTTTGCTTGACAAAATAAATTTATACCAAAAAATAAGAAGCACAAATTCAGACTCTCACGCAAGTTATTCGATGGCTTAGGTGTATAAGCCTAGGACTTGATAACCTGTATGTCGCAGGTTCGAATCACACAAACCGCACTTTCTTTTTGCATTTTTTTAATTTGACTTAGGATCAACCTCACAACCAGTGTTGATTTTTTTCATTTCTAATAACATTTCTGTTATTTTGTTGTTTATTTTTGTAATTTATAATAGAGAAATAAAAATTAAACAATTTGTAATTAGAAATCAACAATACTTATTGTTCAGTAGATTTTTATGATAATTTCAATAACAAAGTTTTATGCATGACAATTATTTTAAATCGGACAAGAATGAATGACACTTTTTGTATTTAAGTGGGTAATTTATTGATATATGATATGAATAAACATGTTAATGAGATATTAAGATACAGTTATCCCAATTGTAACCTCACAAACAATAACTTCACTCACATAAATGAAATTACCTCCACATAATTATATCTAATTATCCGATTGATGCGCCTTCGCTGTCTATAACTTTTAGCACGATAATCAGCCCTTAGGTTCGATTGGGTTCAGAACAGTAATATTATCCACATTTTTTTTTTCTAGTTCGCTCACTATTTTTACGCCGTAATAATTATTTTGCGACTGTCTTTGTTCGATTTAAAACACTTATTAAGTTCATTATTACGTATAACTATATTATTGTAAAAAATAAAATCTATTGTAAATTGTCTCTTGCGACGCGTACCCGGTTCCGGTTTTGCCTGTAAACAATGGGAAGAAATAGCTTACGATGACGCTTTAAACCAGCTGCTGGTTCCGTACACATTGTAACGTGACGAAGTTAAGAAGGCCTCAGCTTTATGCGTAACAAGTTAACAACCATATCACGGTGTCGCGCATTGTCATTTGTGTATGCCAATCTTGCGGTCTTGATCGACAACGATCAATGCTTCTTGTGTCTGTATAGCGGTGCACCTACAGTTTTTCTCTGTGAACAAAAATGAAATATTGTTATAAAAAAACAAGAATAATTAACGAGATGTAAATAATTATAATTTGTATAATAATCTATATATAATGTTATATATATAATTCTATTATTTAAAAAATATCTATATATAAAAAACATTATATTATATATTAAGTATATAAGGAAGCTATTAAGACTTATAAATGCTTCCGTGATTAATAGGCCATCTAGCACACATAATTATTCAATTCAAACTACAACTCAGCCAAACAAACCAACTCCTCAGCTTTATAATATTAGTATAGATGTAACATCATTCGAATCATAAATAATGAAAAAAAAAACTGATAGAATAAATATTTTGTTACTCACCGAAATCTTCTTTGCAATTTCACATATTAAAACGTTTTGCTCATGTTAAATATCAATTTCAGCTCTCAAAGGTATAGTAAAGTGATTCATATTGACTCACAACTAAATCAACACAACAAAAAACAACACTTCTCCAAACAAGCAGGTTATAATGTCTAAAACGTAACGTAAGTCCGATATAGATGTTCTGTGAGTTCGATAGTCAAAAGCAATGTAACGATGAAACTAAACTATTAAATAATATTCTACCCTCAAAAATTAAGAATCGTATACATGATTCTTAATTTTTGAGGGTAGACTATACATTTTTCCAAAGCCAAATATGACGAAGTCTTGCTAATAATTGTATTTGTGTGCGTGGACATCAGGTTATTGTCAAGCAAACACTAACAAATAGGCAATGTAAATACACGAGTTGATTTTACTCACACATACATTATGTATGTAGTGACTGTAAACTTAAATAAGTTGCTTTGTGTACATAAAAGCGCAAACATTGCACCTCTTTCGGGTTGTATTCTTCGCCTCAATGTAGTGCAAATACCCATCGCACCCCGGGCTACCCGGATATTCAGTACGCATAAAGCATGGTTCATCAAAGCGTAATATGGGTTTACACTATAAAGTTTCTCGTTAGGACGGGGACGGCCTTAACCTTTCGACGAACAAGCGACAGTCGGCTGTCGGCCTCCTACTGTTTTTCTATTGTGTCTCGAATCACGTGTGTTCGAAGGTTTATAATATACGCAATTTATTTTTTAACTGGTGATTATTCAACGTCACGTAGGCAGCTTGTTCTCTATCTAGTGATATTAATAATTTAGTTATTTTAACCAAAATACAAACACAATATTTTTCACATTATTTAAAGGAATGTACTTATTAACTTAACCGATAGGTTAAGTCACCATACATTCATACCATTCAGATATTCATACCTGTAAGGTATGAATGCTATAGGTAGACTATACCATAGTCATTGTTACATAAAATATGTGAAGAGTTGAATGTGAAGAACGTGTATTTCAACTTTTTTCTAGCATGAGATTCTGAGTTAAGTACTTTCGAAATTCGGTCTTAGTGTGACTTTTGGCGCTGTGCCTAAACTACAAACGTTGTGTACCTAATTATGAATATTCATTCAGACCAAATAAGCTGAATATTCATGCATTATAATATTCTAGAACGCAGAGAGCATTGTTCACAAGTAAAGGTGAACAGTTGCTGAACTATATGTATGGTTGGGTTATTTGTGGTGTAATTTTGAGTGTAGTCATTTGTTTATAAATTTCTTTACATAGTGAAATGTTTCTGTCCGTATGTATGCTTAGGTTTTTAAACAACGAGGAGTATTGTATTGAGTTTTCATTTTTTAGACCAGATAGAGCGTTACAAGAGGAAGGTTGCAAATTATTGTTAAAAACATTGTTTTATGTTAATGTCTCACATGTCGTGATGGCCTAGTGGTTAAGGCGCCCGCCTCTCATGCAAGAGGTTGCGGGTTCGAATCCGGGCAACTTTTTCAATTCATATGTACTTTCTAAAGTTTATCTTAGACATCACAGACATCGGTGAAGGAAAACATCGTGAGGAAACCTGGACTTGTAGTTAATATAAGTCCGAAATCGCCAACCCGTCTTGAGCAAGCGTGGTGATCAATGCTCGTGCCTTCTCTGTATGAGAAGAGGCCTTTGCCCAGCAGTGGGACAGTTATAGGCTGGTATTATTATTATAATGTCTCTAAAGTTTATTGTAAAGATTTATTAGTTGTTTAAATCCTTT
The DNA here is from genome assembly GCA_033675125.1 of Athetis lepigone. NCBI lineage: Eukaryota > Metazoa > Arthropoda > Insecta > Lepidoptera > Noctuidae > Athetis > Athetis lepigone. Next base: position 5,846 of record CM066226.1, on the reverse strand, counting down.
AATGAAAGAGTACAAAATAATTGTATTGTCATTAAATTTTTTTGAGAAGTTGTATTTAAAGCTAATTACCTGGAAGATTCGCATCTAGTCTTACTTGATGCTCTTAGACTTCGTAGCCTAGTCATCAATTGATATTAATTATACGATACCTCTAAGTAAGGCCAGATTCTAACTGTCGATAACTATTGTCAAAAATCTACACATAATAACTGTGGCCAACGGCTTTACGAGCAAAACTTTCCACGGGACTGTCACCTCACCAACTTCTCTACACGGTGATTGAACCCAAGACCAAAAAGCTCAGCAGTCGGAATTACGATCACGAGACAAACGTGAGAGTCAAATAAATATATTATGACTAGCTTTTGCCCGCGGCTTCGATCGCGTTAGAAAGAGACAAAATGTAGCCTATGTTACTCTCCATCCCTTCAACTATCTCCACTCAAAAAATCACGTCAATTCATCGCTCCGTTTTGCCGTGAAAGAAAGACAAACAGACAGACAGACAGACACACTTTCCCATTTATATTAGTATGGATGAAAAATAAACACATAGGTACTTATCTATATTCTGCGAGAGTCATTGGCTAGAATCAGAGCTGCCGCATCTAGTCTGAACGTGATTACATCGAAATTCTTCTCAAAGTTCCATCACGAAAACCTGGCAAGATTGATAGCAAGAACTGTTCACTTGAATTCAATAAAACTTAATCTAAACTTCGTCTTTTTATAAGAAAAAAAATCCACAAAGAATCGAACTTTTGACTTTTTTGAAACATCTCAACTGTTTCCATTTGAATAAAACTTCTTTAGTCTGAAGCGTGCCGGTCTGGAAAAACCTTTGATAATATTGTTGAAAACTTATCTATTCGTTTAGTTCAAAAATATGTTGGAGTTAGGGGCATCTATTATTATCAAGCCGAATTTGAACACTGGTACTAAGATAAACTTTTTAACTATAAGTTATATCTATTTATTTATTTATTATTTATTTTTTAAGTATTAATAAGTTTGCGTAGTTCTTGCAGCGTCGTTACGCCGCCGCCGTTTTCAACGTTGAATGCCATCGCATAATAATAACAACACAATCAATCCTTCAAACACACGTGATTTGAGACACAATAGAAAGGCAATAGCAGCCCGACAGCGGGCTGTTGATTGGTCGTCAAAAGGTTAATTTTGAAATGTTACATTTGTTTGCCGCAAAAGTTTAATAGACTCGGAGAGCTGAACTGAAAAATAACGGTTTTGTTTAAAGACGTGTCAGCGTCCGTTTTTTTCAACGCTTTTCAACGAAACCGTTATTTTCTATGAATTGAGCTGATTAAGTAAGCGTAGTCCCTTATTTGCAGTGTTGTCGACAAAAACCTCATTATTCCTTATGATGCGACTTCGGTTGCATTATAATAAAACAAAAGATACTAGCTGATTTGTTCTAAAAACTGGATTAAATTAAAATACATATTTTTGGTCGAAAAAAAAAACAGCGTTAAAAGAAAATCTTAAAGGCATCCACAAATATTTTTAGAAAAAATGGCCAGAAAAATGTAAATACGTACACTATTAACCATTCATATGATAGACCAAGCGACCGCCGGCTGTCAGGCTGCTTTTGTCTTTTGATTGTGTCTCGAATCACGTGTATTCGAAGGTTTAAGAAGTTTTTATTACACAATGCTTAGAATTTTCGATTAGATAAAATAAAATATACAATTTTCCAATTTCTTGTCTCAATTGGTTCTGAAAAAATTTACTTCGGAATCATCTAAAGACGAAACTATAATTTTTTCTTCATAGAAAATGTTCACACTCACATTTTACGACCAAACCTACATATTACAGTACCCTTTCTTCAGACAAGCGACGTTTCATTTTTCGACCCATGACACGGAAATTGAATCACAAGAAAGGGTTCTTTTTAGGGTAAACAAAAATCAAAACGGGGATCCGTTACGTAAAATATTATCCAATAGAAAGATATTGTGAAACAAAATGGCCGTCCCACCGTTTGAAGAAGCCATTTGAAGGGACTTGCGTTGCGGTTAAAGTTTACAGGGCCTTACATAATCGTACAAAGTAAATGTGACATAATGAATATTGGTTCATTCATCAAAAAACCTTTATTTTTGAACGAGCTGTGGATTTACCAGCATCTTGGGTTCTAGCTGACCTCGCGTCGTATCGTAGCGTGTGTAACACAAAAAAAAAATCGAACAAGAGTATAATTCTGAGATTAGCGCGTTCAACGTAATAAATAAACTTTTCAGCTTTTAGTATTAGCATAAACACAAAATATTGTATCAATTTAAATTTATCTATACCATAATATTTATATATAAATCATCTTTTTTAAGTGAAACATCTATAGCCGCACGTAAAACAAATTTCTGGCGTGGCGATGCATGCCGTGGCGACGCTCGCCACGCTTTTGTTTTGTTTCTTTTCAATTATATTACTTTTTTTGATATGCGCCTTGTCCTCACGTTTTGTGGTTTTCGGGGGCACTGATGCCGAAAATGAGGTCCATTTCAGAATCCAAGATGGCGGCTAACATTTTTCAAAATTTCGGTCATGGGTATCGTTTCCGTGGTTTTCAGGGACACTGATGCCGAAAATGAGGTCTATTTCAGAATCCAAGATGGCGGCTAACATTTTTCAAAATTTCGGTCATGGGTATCGTTTCCGTGGTTTTCGGGGACACTGATGCCGAAAATGAGGTCCATTTCAGAATCCAAGATGGTGGCTAACATTTTTTAAAATTTCGGTCATGGGTATCGTTTCCGTGGTTTCGATGTGTGGATGTCGATGTTTCACATCTGCCAGGCGTCCCGTGACGGCTCACTTTTTTTATCTGCAGGTGTTTGCAATTATCAAAAATAGTTAGTGACTGATCGTAGTATTTGGAAATTGCAAGCAAATAGTATTCCAGCTCCTTGTCGTAATTTTTACCCAATTGAAATAACGCGCGCTCGTGTTAGGCCTAGGACGTTATTTAACCCGATTTCGACGAAGATGAAAGTTACGCACGATGAATACAAATTATGATATTGTTATGAATAATTTACATAAAGTTTCGAAAGAGTTTCATTTTATAGTTTTCCATTACTTTTATGTTAAGATTGCTTTACAAAAAAATTGGTTGTGGTGGAAGTGGTTAAGGTATAAGTTTATTTTGGACATCAACGAATTGAGTTTTTAAAATGTATTTTTCACAGCAAATGTATTGTTTTTGTTGTAATAAAATATTTTGCCTTACCATGATAAGTAATAAGACTGTTTCGTATAATTTAGAACTGTGTAAGTATAGTGCATAATCTTCAATGCGAAACTCCATGTAATTTTTTTTGTTGAATGGGAAACCATTAAATGACTTCTCCCATCCTTCGTGTCAGACTTTTACTGATTAAAACCCAGTCATGTTCCTTCGGTTGTCTTTTAAGTTCCGGGGCCACGGTAACTATTATAAATATTCTGCAACAACCTCTATGTACTTACTTCTTTATAATAAAAGTTTGTCTATGATTCCGCGGTCTAAGCGAGTGTTTCATTTAATATTTCTTTAACAAAATATAAAAAATTCCATAGTTTTATATACTCCTCAGCATATTCACTGTCAAATTAATGTTTGCTGGAAGAAAACTCATTTATGGGTTAAGATCACCTTTGTACATAATTATTTATAATTTTTTTCTACTTTTAAACCATTCTGAACGGCGATACGGTTACGATTCCTTTCCGATCCCATAATATGTGTGAGACCTTTAGTCCTATCCTTTCTACATATTTTCATACTTTGTCTTACGAATACGTCTGTTGGTACGACTCTAAGTAAAATATTCATTTAATCCAGACCGTTCGTAAGGAAATTGGATTTTTCTTTATTATAATCTATGCATCTTTTGATGTTGCCTTAAAACGAATTCCGAGTAAGTTGACAAGCGGAAATAATTGCCATTCCGTGTAGCGGTACACTGAAGTGGAATGAGGATTTTCTCAGACAACTATTTTAAGGATTTTGAAAGGGTAACGATTCTTAAAATGCAGTGTTGCGCCGTTCTCTCTTGGAAGAGGATGTATTGTAGAGTTTGAACTCTACAATACATCCTCTTCCAAGAGAGAACGGCGCAACACTGCATTTCCATCTAGGCAAGTAGCAAGTACTACTTGGTACGATTTTTCAACTCATGTGAGTACTTTCTGAAGTTTATGTATCTATTATATTGAACCGATTATTATTTGGCGGTTTTTACTTATGTTCGCCACATCAATAATGGATCGATTAGTAAACATTTTATTTTTCAAATTCTTTGTTATTATGCCCTGTGGGGTACCCTCCCTTTTTTTTTGTTTTACTGATTATAGTACTGAATGTGGCCCGCGGCGTCACTCGCATGAATATTAATCCTTCGAATACGCGTGATTTGAGACGTAAAAGAAAGACAATAGCAGCCCGACGGCCGGCTGTCGGTTGGTCGTTGAAAGGTCCGGTAAGGTAAGGTAAGGTAGAGTAAGGTTTATCCGCTTTTTTATCCTATTTAGGGGTAGAATCCTCATAAACGCTTACTTCGTGGATACCTAATCTTAACAGAGAACATACCTACCAAGTTTCAAGTCGCTAGCACCAGTGATTTGGGCTGTGCTTAGATTTATATCATTGATGAACTTCTTACAGTAACAAAGTTTAATTAAACTTTTAATAACGACATCTTTGTGAGCTAGCTTCATAGTATTGCTCGGTACAATTTCGCTGTTGTACATAGCCTCCTAATAGCCCCCTCGAGCTCTTTCATCCAGTAGCGAGAGAGTAATCCGTGGATCAAAGAGACACAAATATCAAGAAATTGGTCGTGTTTCGTGTAACGTGTAACGTGTAACGTGTAACACAGTGGCGGCGCTAATTCCCCTAGGGCCGAGTTATTTTTCACGTATGATTGTATGTGGTGCGAGTTATCAGAGTATTCTAGAAAGATTAACCTTTTTCCGCTGTGGTCGTGTATATAATATGTATTATCCGTCACGAAATTTATATTTAATGTAACAAGTAACCTATAACTTGATACAGTAACAAAGTTTAATTAAACAATTTATATCGACATCGTTGTAAGCTAGCTTTATATAGTTTTGCTCATTACAATTTTGCTGTTCATAGCCCGCTAATAGTCCCCTCAGGCTCTTTCATCCGGTAGCGAGAGAGTAATCCGTGGATCAAAGAGACACAAATAGCAAAGAATTGGTCGTGTATCGAGTAACGTGTAACACAATGGCAGCGCTAGTTTCCCTAGGGCCGAGTTACTTTTCACGATGATGGTTTGTGGTGTAAGTGATGAGAGTTTTTTTAGAAAGATAAGAGTAAAACTTAATAATAATATCACCTTATTACTGTCCTACTGTGAGGCCTCTTCTTATGCATAGAGAATGATAACATTGATCACTGTGATTGGCGATTTTGGACGGGTATTAAATTATGAATCTAGAATTTCTTATGGGTTTTGCTTCAATGATGCCTGAGTCCAAGATAAGTTGACAATAAAAAGGCATTGTGTCTCAAGTCACGTCTGTTCGAAGGATTAAACCTTCGAACAGACATGATTTGAGACACAATAGAAACACAACAGCAGCCCGACAGCCGGCCGTCGCTTGGTCGTCGCAAGGTTAAGGGGCATATTTATGTACAAGAATAGCAAATGACAACATACATACCTATATGTATGTACTCTTCACACATACATAGCTGGTAACAATTTCACGGGAAATAGCGCTCGGAGCTATTTCTGTCGCTCGCGGCTTTTATAAAAACACCGCTTATGTATTTTTTATTTAAATAACTGCTTTGCAAAAACAGGATG